>CM038671.1:803674249-804274249 GCA_021605145.1 Aegilops bicornis
ACCCAGTATAGTTTTATCATAAACTGGCACAATATGAAAGGAGTTATCATTACACAAGATTGGGGTTATCACTCTTACTACAAAAAGTTGGTAAACCAACGATGTGATTCAATGTCACAGGTATGATATATTTCATATTTGATTATTCTTAAGTGCAGCCTTGGTTATAAACCCAGGTTATATGTTGGGCATTATGACCCGTCCGGCGGTAAACCGCCAGGACACTTTAAACTTGTTGTATGCAGAAACAGGTTGAATAAAGCATGATTATAAATCACCGGTGTTTATTAACCCGGCCTGGCTTTTGACTATAAGTCGCCAGTATGATGATAAATTATCCGGTGTTTATTAAACCGGCCTGGCTTTAAGACAATAAGTCGCCAGTATATGATGATAAATCACCGGTGTTTATTAAACCGGCCTGGCTTTGGACTATAAGTCGCCAGTATATGTTTGGATTGCGCCATTGGAATCATGCGCTTATAAATCATTGGGGTATATTATTCAAATAGCCAAAGTTGGCTGAATTTCCATTATGATATTGAATGAATCAGGTTTTCATACCGGATTATATTATCTTGAATAGCCAACATGGCTGGATTTTATTATGGTTATTAATAACCGGTATTATTGAGGTTTTTAAAGTTGCTTTAGCGCAATGGCTATTATTTTATCAGAGGATATGATTTATTCTACAATGAAAGAAATAGTCCCGATCGCTGCATGCTTACAACCCGGCACTTGGGGGCTACATTATTCAAACTGAGGTTATATGCAAGTCTCATGTCGCTGCAAGCATGCACCATAACACTTGGGGGCTAATGCAAAGTCATTTTTGCTCATCTTATTGAAGACCCGACTCATCATATCATAATGAGCCGGCCCTTGGGGGCTACACTGGTTGAAGTTTTTATGAGTATAAGGCAATTACAAGTCCCAGGTTGCTGCAAGCATGACAACCCGGCACTTGAGGGCTACATATATGGAGTCTTCAGTTTTTACTAGTGACCGAGATGAGCAACATGGATTTCTTCAAAGTGGCAGTAATTATATGGAAGCAAGTCTCAAATCATCACTTTGTTCTGTTCAAGACTTGGGGGCTACATGTAATATGGATATAAGCGACAAATATCTTCCAATTTTCAGTTTTGAGCTAACCAGATTGACCTGGTGTCTGCAACAATCATGAACCGGCGTTGGCAACAATCATGAACCGGCGTTGAAAACAATCATGACCCGAAATTATCAGTTTTTATAACCCGGCAATTTTGGTAATATTAAACCGGCAAGTTTTACATCTTCAAACCGGCTGAATATCAGATGAGTATTTCAAGACCCATACTTCTTAAACCGACGCTTTGGAAGCCGACTCAAGTGGATTATTCTTCACAATATTTCTCTGTGAGAAACCAATGTCAGCAAATTGAGTATGAAGCTGGCTTATTGACCTGGATTTTCTAGAAGAAGGAAATGGCAAGGAATTAAGGATGATCAGATGCCAGTTTACAAGAATTCTTAACCCGGAGCATAATCTATCAAATTTGTTCTTGTATTTGTTTTACAAGACCAGTTTGACATGGATAAATCCAAATTAAACTGGGGGCTAATGTCGGGGATATACCCCGCGGCGTAAACCGACCGGAAGTTAACCCGGCCGGACTTGACGGCTTATCTGAAGACCCCGCTGACACTTGGCATGTCAGCGGGGTCTTCAGATAAACAGCCAAGTCCGGCCGGGTTAACTTCCGGCCGGTTTACGCCGCGGGGTATATCCCCGACATTAGCCCCCAGTTTAATTTGGATTTATCCATGTTAAACTGGTCTTGTAAAACAAATACAAGAACAAATTTGATAGATTATGCTCCGGGTTAAGAATTCTTGTAAACCGGCATCTGATCATCCTGCTGCTGGTATCCCTGACGGCGGCGACGGAGGACACGACGGCCAAGGAGAGGGAGTGGGAGAGGATCCAGGAGTTGCACGATCGGGTCTTGGCGGACTGGAAGTCAGGGCACGGCAAGAACATGAGGATCGAGGAGGAGAGTCGACGGGCGTTTGCCGAGTGGAAGGCCGAGTACCGCAAGAAGTACAACTCCGCTCGCGAGGAGGAACTCCGCTATGCTTTCTTCAAGGAGAGCCTGCGCAAGGTCGATCTGCAAAATGCCGCCTTCGGCCCCAATTCAGTTTACAGCATAAAAAACGGGCTGTTCAGCGACCGCACCGATGAGGAGTGGCGCTTCCTGACCCAGGGAATGTCACGAGATATACCAAGAGAAGAACCTAATCCACAAATGCTTCCAATCTATATCAGTGATGTTCGCTGATTGTAAAATATTCTACTAGAGTTCATTTTAAGTTCTTACGTGGTTTCATCACAAATTGTAGGGTAATTTGCATAATTGTGCGATCCTATCACTGACTGAGGTACACCATGGAAGTCAATAGATAGACTTCATTTGTTTTTAAGCTATTGATTGATAGCAAAAAAATTGAATTGATATGACTTCATTAGGTAAGTCTTACTAGTTACATGCCCACCATGTAACCAAATCCAATCCCCTATAGCCACTAGGTAGCGCCATTACTGGAGAGAAGAAACACGGCCGGTGAATCTAGATATGGCACTTGTGTTAGTTGCCAGAAGTCGACAACTTTAGCATAATAATCTTTCTTATGTTCAAAATTTAGATGCACAGGTCTATCTTTTACTCAAATATGGTTTCCATTTCATTTATTATGCGAAGTTTATGACATCCGTGGAATTTTGTTTGGAAAACAGTTCCCTTTATATTACAGATGATGAATAAACAGTTAACGAGAGCTTTGATTGTTATTGCCCAGATCTTTGAAACCAAAGGTTATCGCTGGTCTCAAGAAAACTATGTGAGAGCCGGCATTCAAAACTTAAAGAACACGCCTAGTTTTCAACTTTCTAAGAATTTACTATTCGTCCATATTTACAGCAAGGATGGAACTCATGCAGCGCACATGATGCATAATAATCAGGTTTATCCCCTCACACCTTTGTGACCACTTCTTCTCGACAGATCCTACCGAGCAGCGACTAACAGTCCCCCCATGTACTTCTCCCTCACGTGTCTGTTACTCTCCCACCGGTTAGAGCTCATAATCTTTTTTTGAACGTTGGCAGTAGCACTGCCAAATTCATTGATCAGAAGAAGAGTAACAAGATCACCTCCGAAGGAGGAAAGCACCACAAAAGGGCTAGTGCAGAAAGAAAAGAAAGAAAACAGAAACCCGCCGGCACCAACACAAACCCAAGATCCGCCAGCAACCGTGCACATCATCGGAATCCATCGCCGAGGCCTCCAAGATGACGCCTCCAAGAAGGAAGTGGTATCGAGAAGACCACCGTCATCCGATCTGGCTCCGCCAGATCTTAGGTTTTCACCCGAAGACCTCAGCCATGAGGCAGGAAGAGCAACGAGCTCCATGGCGGTACCTCCAAGGAAGAAGACGACATCCATAGATGCCGTTACCGTCAGCATCGACGAGGTCGATGCAAGATTTTCATCCGGAGCCAAGACTTCCGCCAACCATCCAGGATCCGAGACCAACCCAGCACCACCGGGCAGAACAAGGCCAAGCATACACTACCAGACACGGGATAGTCACCGCCGCACGCAGAAACTAGGCGAGCACACGCCAACCTGACCGGTCCGCACCGCCGCTCGCAGGACCTGGGCGAACCAAATCGACTCCGGCCATCCTCCGGCTCCGTGCGCAGATCTGGGCGAGAATTCGCACCGCAGCGCACAGGAAAGACCGAAGTAGAACCATTGCAGACCGGCCCGCACCGCCGCGCGCCGAAACAAAGCGAAAACCAAACCAAAACTTAACGCGCTCGCACCACCGCGCGCAAAGACCGGACCTCCGTGCTGGATCTGGTCTGCCCGAGCCTCCTCTAGCACCAACAGGCTGGACGGCGCCCCTGCTCCAGGAGCTGGACGTGCACACGCTTGCAAGGGGGAACCCACCAGCATCCACCGGCACCACCGCTCCCGCCTCCCCTATCCAGGCGCCACCGGCCAGCGAGTTCTGGGCACAGGACCGCCCAAACTCAGATCGGGCTTGGAGCCCCTCACCGCCATGTCGCCCAACCTCCTCGCGCACCGGCGCCGCCACCCAGCAGATCCGCGCTGGGGGCACCGACCGCGCTCATCCCGCGCCCGCTCCACCGGCCGCCAGCCCGCCAGTCCCAGATCTGGACCGGCCGCCGCAGCGAGCTTCCACCATGCGCCGCCCAGGGCCGCCGCGTCGCCCAGGATATCTCACGAGCGAGAGCCCCTGCGCCACCTTGGCCCCATCCCGCGCCGACCATGGCAGCAGCCGCGCCATCCGGCAGCCGCCGCGCCGTCCATGGCAGCAGCCGCGCCAAGCCTACAGGCAAACAAACGGAGAAGGGCCCCGCCGCCACCTTCACAGGAGCCGGCCCGGACTTTGCTGGCCGCTCCTCCGGCGGCGGCGAGCCAAGGGGAGGGAGGCAAGAGGGACGAGCCGCCTCGATCTAGGGCTTCCCCCGTGTCGCCAGGAGGGCGACGCGGGGGACAAGGCGAGGAAAAGATACTATTCGGACTGGTTAGAGCTCATAATCTTTATGCATGGTCTCCATGAAAGTTTTGGAGTAGAGCTCTGGCACGCCGGAGAGCAGCAGCGGGAGCTCGTGACTGGCAACAAACCGATCTCCTATGTTCATTCCTCTGACGAGGCTTTGTGATGCTCTAGCTATGGTGGCACGAATCAAGTAAGATAATTACGTCCGTTAAAAAAAAGACTATCAAAGGCCTAGAATGTTTGTCCACACTAAGTTTTCCTACAAAACCCAACATGTTCCAGCAGTGAAGGATGCATATATCTTTCCCTAATAATAATGCAGCTATCGCACCTGGTCGTGCATCGTCAACAATTTGGCAGAGAAACCCCTCTATTTCTAAGAATTCAATCCGCAATCTCTATTTAAGTGGATCTAGGAAATGATAATTCTTTAGAAAAAAAACCTACGTTTGTAAGAATTCAACTTGTGATCCTTTTTAAAGTGCCTAATCACGAATACGCAAGCGGCAACGCAGCCCACCGCGGTTGTGGCAGCGGTATAGGCGAGCGAGGCAGAGGAGCAGTCAACGCCGGCGTCGAGGGCAAGGTAGGCCGCGTAGGGTCATACACCCCTCTTTGAAGAGGGCCTCGTCGAGCTAGCACACACGTGTCATCGTCATCACTCCTCCTCCAGCGGCGTCATCGCCATCCCTAATCCCCGAGCAAACGATTCCGACTTCACCGTAGACGAGCATCAACCCAACCCACACCATAGAGGTCATGTGGAGACAAATGAAGCTCCACACCGAAACACAGCCACTCGCGTCGAGGACAGCGCAGCTCCGCCTCTGACAGAGAGCTACAAAGAAGAAATATGCAAGGTTGGCGCCATGAAAGACCGCCGAACAGACCACCTGCTACTCGTCATCGTTGCCACAGGGGCCCCGCCTCCTTAACTCCGACTTCACAGCAACAAACAGACTAAGGCAATCCCACGAACACGTCGAAGAAGAGCCGACTAACACAACCATTGTCGTGCCTCCAACCTCGCTCACCGCCGCCATCGTTGCCACAGAAGCCTCGCCACAAACTCACCGCTCTGGCGCACCCGCTACTAGTCCATTAACTGATCCCCACCTCCAAAGACGAAGCCCTCAAGAGGGGCACGACGCATGACGCCGCCATCGTCCGATCCATGAATGCACGGATCTGAGGTTTCCCACGGAGAAAGGGTCGGTAGGGAGACGAGCACTTCACCACGGCAACGCCTTCAAGAAGGTCACGACGCCCACGAGCGCCGCCGTCTGCCGGCTCCTGCAAAAACCAGAGTCAAAGCTTTTGCCCGGTGTAGTAGCACAATGCCCTGACCAAACCAGCTGAACCTCCCGCAATGCATCACCACCCACAGATCAGCTTGTCGATGAAAAACGGCTAGGAGCCGCCGCAACAAGCGTCCAGCCATCAAATCCAGCCGCCAAGCCAGATCCGACCACAACTGGCCGGATCCAAGGCCTCCCATCTTAGACTGAGCCACCACGGCCTGCCAGCACCATGCCGATGTAGGCCATAGTGGAGCGCCGCCCGAAGCCATATCCAGCCGCGCCGCAGCCCGCACCTACGCCAACGCGCGCCCAGCGATGCACCTCCAAGCGCCAGACTATAACACCCAAAATTTTTTAGCCTTTTTTATTAATTAAAATTTTGCGAGGAACTTAAACTTTGGTTTTCTGGATTTTCTATTGATTTCAGAACCTTTCTTCCCTTTATCTTTATGGAGTTTTTACCCCTAGTGAAAAACTTCCCATTTTTTTATTGGACTCTTTTACCCTCTCAAATAAAACAATTCCTTTATCAGTGGGAATTATTTATATTATTATTTTTCCCTGAGCTTTATCTCTCTAATTTGGTTTTTCATAAGTTTAGGGTCCCATTTGCACTGCAACCCTTTTATAAATTCTTTCAAAAATTCCACCAAAATTTGGAGATGTCATGTGATGTCACCAAACCACTTTTATGCAAAAAGATATTTCATTCCTTGGATATTCTGAGCTCTACATCATATTCTCAAACCTGGTCCAGTGAGCAGTTTTACACTACAACCCATTTAAATATTTATTTCTAGCTTCCACCAAAATTATGGGATGTTAGTAGCAGCATATGATTCAACTTTATGGCAAAACCCGGTGTTGTTCTTTGAAAATTTTGAGTGAATCTACCTCACTTTCATTCTGGTCCAACTTGATGGTTTGTACAACAACCATATTTCTGCTTGCTCTTTTGCCCTTGATCCCTTCTCCTGCTTATAGCACACCCTACAAAACCCTTCTGTCCAGGAGGATGGGCTCATTGGAATATTTTTGGATCATGAAGTAATGCCATTTACCTCCTGTCCAGAATTGAAGTTTTGCAAAACTTGCACTAGCAAGTTTGTGCTTTGGACAAACTAACCTCACCACCCTCTCATGCATCTAAAGAGACCCCACCCTGGAAGATTTGTCCACTCCAAGAAATGCCTAGGTGCCTGTGGCATTTTGTCAAACACCTTGAGAGCATGGACAGATTGGGCATGTGTTTTTGTTTACATAGTGAACCTGATCCCCTGACCAGACCAGCATGCCCCATGGATTTGCCCTAACCTACAACCCCACCCTGCTAACCTTCTTGTAGTTTAGAGCCCCCTAGCATGCATTAGCATTTTGTCGAGCACGTTCCGTGCGTGCTCTGGGCGCTAGCAGAGCACACGTTTTGCACGTGCCGCGCCCGACCGACGCGTCGCGCCCCTGGTTTTGCCCGCTCTGCAGAGCCACGCCACTCACTCCCCTTCTCACCGCATCACGCCAAGCAGCCCTGGTGCCCTACAGCACCGCCGTCAGAGCCCCTTGGCGGCACGTCGGCGTCCGCAGCCCGTCTCTGCACGGTCGGTGCCGCCCATGCCACCAGCGCTCGCCAGCTGCCCCCTGGAGTGGTTCAAGCTCATCCGCAACCTCGTCCCCTAGCCCACGTCGCCGCCACGTCGCGCTAGCTACAGAATGGCGGTCATCGGCGACCTTATCCACGGCCGCCGTGGAACAGCCTTGACTCGCCTATTTAAGAAAGCCCCGAGCTCGTCCCCGCACGGAGGCAACCTTAGATCACTTCCCTTGTTTCCCCGTGGCATCCAATCAACCCAAGGAGGTCTCCTTCCCCATCTCCGGCAACCGCAGCCGCCACCACTGCCCCGGCAATGCTGGCGCCACCAGGGCCTCCCCCTCTCCACTCTCTTCACCAGGAACCCCCTCTCCCTCTCGTGAGTCCTTTCCCCTGCTCGATTTTGGTCAGGGACCGCCGGAGCCAAAAACCCACTTTGCCCGACGGCCACCGTCCGTTGCAGAGCTCGCCGCCGGCAGCTCCGTCCACCCCAGAGACCAAAGCGACCACCGGAGTGACCGCCTCGGCCCCCTGAGCCCGCGTGTCGGTGTCAAAACCGGCGGATCTCGGGTAGGGGGTCCCGAACTGTGCGTCTAGGCGGATGGTAACAGGAGACAAGGGACACGATGTTTTTACCCAGGTTCGGGCCCTCTCGATGGAGGTAATACCCTACTCCTGCTTGATTAATATTGATGATATGGGTAGTACAAGAGTAGATCTACCACGAGATCAGAGAGGCTAAACCCTAGAAGCTAGCCTATGGTATGATTGTTGTTGTGTCCTACGGACTAAAACCCTCCGGTTTATATAGACACCGGATAGGTTAGGGTTACACAGAGTCGGTTACAATGGTAGGAGATCTACATATCCGTATCACCAAGCTTGCCTTCTACGCCAAGGAAAGTCCCATCCGGACACGGGACGAAGTCTTCAATCTTGTATCTTCATAGTCTTGGAGTCCGGCCGTGATGATAGTCCGGCTATCCGGACACCCCCTAGTCCAGGACTCCCTCACTCGCAGCTGAGCTCACCGAATCCGACGCGACCATGCCTCTGAAACAGCCCCGCCGCCGCGCCGCCTGGGCTTTGCCCGGGGACGCCCTCCGGCGGCGGCGAGGGGAGGTGGGGAAGTAGGGGAGGTCTACCGGCGATTGGATCTGGGCGCCCCGGTGCCGCCGCAGGAGCCGCACGGGAGCGATGTCAGGTTTGCTTTTTGTTTATACAGAGGATGCAAGATTCTCTTGCTGCCATAGTACCATGTATAATTAGTATCACTTGCAGTTACAGTAGACAAGGAGCTCCCCTCTGCCTCTCATCTCTCTCCCTGTACTGCTGGTCACGGGCTGATGTTGTTGCTCCTCTCCATCAGGATCTATCCCTTTCTCTTTGTCTCTCACTCTCTCATGGATTGGCAACTTCATTCTTCCCAAATAAATGTGTGCCTCTATTCTTGATATTACGCCCACAACATGTTTGATGTTATGCTTATGAGGAGTTGAACTTCATTTTATCCAGGTTTTTATTTGGTGTATCAGGCATTCAGGCTGTAATTTGTTTTCGAAAGTGAGCATGTTGTACAGTCCAATGTATCTATGAAAATTAAGTTATGGAGAGTTGTTCATCACGTTGCTTGCATATTTTTTGTCTAACAAACTGGATACTTCAGTTTTGGATATAAACATTTATTAGGTGTTAAAATATTTTGCTAATAATATTTTCCAACTTGCTTTTTAGCAGAACTACAGAACTAATTGCAGCTTTTAATTATGTGTACTTAAAATGGACTTGGTGTCCAGGACATGTGGAGTTGAAATGAAGTTGAATTATGTGTTGATGTTCTTCGATAGAATAATTGTTCTTCTCCTTTAACATGATGCACAATTGACTTACTTTATTTTAGATGCTCAAATACACACACAAACGACATCCAGTATGTGCTTGGAAACCCGGCAGATTGAAAATACAGAAGCAGAGATATCCAATATAAAGCCACAATGCCCGACAGAGATGCAGCCAACATGCGCCAATCTTTATTTCTTGATGTTGGAACAACAAGTAAGAGCATGTTCATGTTTATTATGTTTTTTTTGGAGAATTTTTGGGGATTTATAAGCTGAAATTATTGACTGTTTGACAAATGTGTTAACCAAAACTGTTTGAACAATGTGCCATGGTTCTGCATTCATGGAATTGACAACAAAAATTGAACAAGTTCAGTTGGAGTTTTGTTCTTGCTAATAATCCGTTCAAAGTGCCAGTTTGTTTCCACTTGCTCATCTTTAAAGTTATGTTGTCTTCATGAACTAATTAGATTTTTTAGCACTACTGAACTAATTGGATGCCATCTTAAATTACCTTCCCTTTGTCATTCTTGTTTGGATTCATGAAACGCTGCCCAGAATTCTCGAAACAGGCTTTCGCCCCCCTTTATAAATAAAGGCAAACCACACCGATACAAAGATTCACGATACAAGGTATTGAGGAAATCCTCAAAAAGCTGGTCAACGGGAAAATCAACACAACATGCCGGGAACGCTCACGCCGCCAATTGGCTGTGGAGAAGAAGCACGTGAGAACCCGCCATCATGCGCAGAAAGAACCCAATCTCACCGACGGCACCCCCAAGAGGGTGACGATGTGAAGCACCGCCTGTTGGGCTATGCAGTAATTTAAAAAAAAATCCTAAGCACACGCAAGATCCATCATGGTGATGCATAGCAACGAGAGGGGAGAGTGTTGTTCTCGTACCCTTGTAGACCGTAAGTGGAAGCGTTATGACAACGCGGTTTATGTAATCGTACGTCTTCACAATCCGACCGATCCTAGCACCGAAGGTACGACACCTCCGCGATCTGCACACGTTCACCTCGATGACGTCCCACGAACTCTAGATATAGCTGAGGTCGAGGGAGAGTTCCGTCAGCACGGCGGTGTGATGACGGTGATGATGAAGCTACCGGCGTAGGGTTTCACCTAAGCACTGCGACGATATGACCGAGGTGGAAACCTGTGGAGGGGGGCACCACACATGGCTAAACAATCAACTTGTGTGTCTATGGGGTGCCCCCTCCCCCGTATATAAAGGAGTGGAGGAGGGGAAGGGCCAGCCCTCTCATGGCGCGTCCAAGGGGGGAGTCCTATTCCCGATGGGAGTAGGATTCCCCTTTCCCTAGTTGGAGTAGGAGAGGAAGGAAGGGGGGGGGGAGAGGGAAGGAAAGGGGGGTGGCCCCCCACCCAATTTGGATTGGGCTTGGGGGGGGGACCTCCACCTGGCCGCCTCCTCCTCTCTCCCACTAAGGCCCAATAAGGCCCATACACTCCTCGGGGGTTCCGGTAAGCCCCCAGTACTTCGGTAAATGCACGAACTCACCTAGAACCATTCCGATGTCCAAACATAACCTTCCAATATATCAATCTTTATTTCTCGACTATTTCGAGACTCCTCGTCATGTCCGTGATCATATCCGGGACTCCGAACTACCTTCGGCACATCAAAACACATAAACTCATAATACCGATCATCACCGAACGTTAAGTGTGCGAACCCTATGGGTTCGAGAACTATGTAGACATGACTGAGACTCATCTCCAGTCAATAACCAATAGCGGAACCTGGATGCTCATATTGGTTCCTACATATTCTACGAAGATCTTTGTCGGTCAAACCGCAAAACAACATACGTTGTTCCGTTTGTCATCATTATGTTACTTTCCCGAGATTCGATCGTCGATATCTCAATACCTAGTTCAATCTCGTTACCGGCAAATCTCTTTACTTGTTCCGTAATGCATCGTCCTGCAACTAACTCATTAGTCACATTGCTTGCAAGGCTTATAGTGATGTGCATTACCGAGAGGGCCCAGAGATACCTCTCCGACAATCGGAGTGACAAATCCTAATCTCGATCTATGCCAACTCAACAAACACCATCGGAGACACCTGTAGAGCATCTTTATAATCACCTAGTTATGTTGTGACGTTTGATAGCACACTAAGTGTTCCTCGGGTTTTCGGGAGTTGCATAATCTCATAGTCATAGGAACATGTATAAGTCATGAAGAAAGCAATAGCAATAAACTAAACAATCATAGTGCTAAGCTAACGGATGGGTCTTATCCATCACATCATTCTCTAATGATTTGATCCCGTTCATCTAATGACAACACATGTCTATGGATAGGAAACTTAACCATCTTTGATTAACGAGCTAGTCTAGTAGAGACATACTAGGGACACTCTGTTTGTCTATGTATTCACACATGTACTAAGTTTCCGGTTAATACAATTCTAGCATGAATAATAAACATTTATCATGATATAAGGAAATATAAATAACAACTTTATTATTGCCTCTACGGCATATTTCCTTCAGTCTCCCACTTGCACTAGAGTCAATAATCTAGTTCATATCGCCATGTGATTTAACACAAATAGTTCACATCACCATGTGATTAGTTCAAGTCGCCATGTGACTAATACCAAAAGGGTTTTACTAGAGTCAATAATCTAGTTCACATTGCTATGTTCTTAATACCCAAAGAGTACTAAGGTGTGATCATGTTTTGCTTGTGAGATAAGCTTAGTCAATGGGTCTGTCACATTCAGAGCCGTATGTATTTTGCCTATGTCTACAATGCTCTACACGGAGCTACTCTAGCTAATTGCTCCCACTTTTAATATGTATCCAGATTGAGACTTAGAGTCATCCGGATCAGTGTCAAAGCTTGCATCAGCGTAACTCTTTACGCATTTAACTCTTTATCACCTCCATAACCGAGAAATATCTCCTTATTCCACTAAGGATAATTTTGACCGTTGTCCAGTGATCCACTCCTGGATCACTATTGTACCCTCTTACCAAACTCATGGTGTCACAATAGTACAAAGCATAGCATACTTCATAGAACCTATGACTGAGGCATGGGGAATGACTTTTCATTCTCTTTCTATTTTCTCCCGTGGTCAGGTTTTGAGTCTTTACTCAACTTCACACCTTGCAACACAGGCAAGAACTCCTTCTTTGACTGTTCCATTTTGAACGACTTCAAAATCTTGTCAAGGTATGTACTCATTGAAAAAACTTTTCAAGCATCCTGTTCTATCTCTATAGATCTTGATGCTCAATATGTAAGCAGCTTCATCGAGGTCTTTCTTTAAAAAAACTCCTTTCAAACACTCCTTTATGCTTTCCAGAAAAAATCTACATTATTTCCGATCAACAATATGTCATTCACATATACTTATCAGAAATGTTGTAGTGCTCCCACTCACTTTCTTGTAAATATAGGCTTCCCAAAAAGTCTGTATAAAACCATATGCTTTGATCAAATTATCAAAGCATATACTCCAACTCCGAGATGCTTGTACCAGTCCATAGAAGGATCGCTGGAGCTTGCACACTTTGTTATCCCCTTTAGGATTGACAAAACTTTCTTGTTGCATCATATACAACTCCTCTTTAAGAAATCCATTAAGGAATGCAGTTTTGACATCCATTTGCCAGATTTCATAAAATGTGGCTATTGCTAACATGATTCGGACAGACTTAAGCATCGCTACGAGTGAGAAAATCTCATTGTAGTCAACACCTTGAACTTATCGAAAACGTTTTGCGACAATTCGAGCTTTGTAGATAGTAACACTACTATTAGCGTCCGTCTTCCTCTTGAAGATCCATTTATTCTCCTTGGCTTTCCGATCATCGGGCAAGTCAACCAAAGTCCACACTTTGTTCACATACATGGATCCCATCTCAGATTTTATGGCCTCAAGTCATTTTGCATAATCTGGGCTCATCATCGCTTCCTTATAATTCGTAGGTTCATCATGGTCAAGTAACATGACCTCTAGAACAGGATTACCGTACCACTCTTGTACGGATCTTACTCCGGTTGACCTACGAGGTTCGGTAGTAACTTGATCAGAAGTTTCATGATCATCATCATTAGCTTCCTCGCTAATTGGTGTAGGAATCACTGGAACTAACTTCTGTGATGTACTACTTTCCAATTGAGGAGAACGTACAATTACCTCATCAAGTTCTACTTTCCTCCCACTCACTTCTTCGAGAGAAACTCCTTCTCTAGAAAGGATTCATTCTTAGCAACAAATATCTTGCCTTCGGACCTGTGATAGAAGGTGTACCCAACTGTCTCCTTTGGGTATCCTATGAAGGCAGATTTCTCCAATTTGGGTTCGACCTTTATCAGGTTGAAACTTTTTCACATAGGCATCGCAGCCCCAAACTTTAAGAAACGACAACTTGGGTTTCTTGCCAAACCACAGTTCATATGGTGTCGTCTCAACAGATTTAGATGGTGCCCTATTTAACGTGAATGCATCTGTCTCTAATGCATAACCCTAAAACGATAATGGTAAATCGGTAAGAGACATCATAGATTGCACCATATCTAATAAAGTACGGTTATGACATTCGGACACACCATTATGCTGTGGTGTTCCAGGTGGCGTGAGTTGCGAAACTATTCCACATTGTTTCAAATGAACACCAACTCATAAATCAAATATTCACCTCCACAATCAGATTGTAGAAACCTTATTTTCTTGTTACGATGATATTCCACTTCACTCTGAAATTCTTTGAACTTTTCAAACGTTTTAGACTTATGTTTCATTAAGAAGATATACCCATATCTGCTCAAATCATCTGTGAAGGTCAGAAAATAACGATACCTGCCGCAAGCCTCAACACTCATCGGACCGCATACATCAGTATGTATTATTTCCAATAAGTCAGTTGCTCGCTCCATTGTTCCGAAGAACGGAGTCTTAGTCATCTTGCCCATGAGGCATGGTTCGCAAGCATCGAGTGTTTCATTATCAAGTGACTCCAAAAGTCCATCAACATGGAGTTTCTTCATGCGCTTTACACCAATATGACCTAAACGGAAGTGCCACATATAAGTTGCACTATCATTATTAACTTTGCATCTTTTGGCTTCAATATTATGAATATATGTATCACTACAATCGAGATTCAATAAAGCATTTATATTGAGTGTATGACCATAGATGGTTTTATTCATGTAAATAGAACAACAATTATTCTTTGACTTAAATGAATAACCGTATTTCAATAAGCATGATCCAATCATATTCATGTTCAACGCAAACACCAAATAACATTTATTTTAGGTTCAACACTAATCCCGAAGGTAAAGGGAGTGTGCGATGGTGATCTTATCAACCTTGGAATCACTTCCAACTCACACCATCACCTCACCGGCCCTTAACTAGTCTCTGTTTATTTTGCAGCTCCCGTTTCGAGTTACTACTCTTAGCAACTGAACCAGTATCAAATACTGAGGGGTTGCTATAAACACTAGTAAAGTACATATCAATAACATGTATATCAAATATACCTTTGTTCACTTTGCCATCCTTCTTATCCGCCAAGTATCTAGGGCAGTTCCACTTCCAGTGACCATTTCCTTTGCAGTAGAAGCACGCATTTTCAGGCTTGGGTCTATCTTTGGGCTTCTTCATGGGAGTGGCAACTTGCTTGCCATTCTTCTTGAAGTTCCCTTTCTTTTTCTTGCCATTTTACTTGAAACTAGTGGTCTTTTCAACCATCAACACTTGATGCTTTTCTTGATTTCTACCTTCGCTGATTTCAGCATCGCAAAGAGCTCGGGAATCGTTTTCGTCATCCCTTACATATTATAGTTTATCACGAAGTTCTAGTAACTTGGTGACACTGACTAGAGAACTCTGTCAATCACTATCTTATCTGGAAGATTAACTCCCACTTGATTCAAGCAATCATAGAACTTGCTACCTCTTGAGCACTGCGTTCGCTTTCCCTTGAAGAGGAAAGGGTGATGCAGCAAAGTAGCGTAAGTATTTCCCTCAGTTTTGAGAACCAAGGTATCAATCCAGTAGGAGTCCACGCGCGAGTCCCACGCACCTACACAAACAAACAAGAACCTCACAACCAACATGATAAAGGGGTAGTCAATCCCTTCACGGTCACTTATGAGAGTGAGATCTGATAGAGATGATAAGATAATATTTTCTATTTTTATGATAAAGAGTAAAAGTAAATAATGCAAATATAAACGGCGCTAGAAATAACTTGTTGACGGAAGATTAATATGATGGAAAATAGACCTAGGGGCCATAGGTTTCACTAGTGGCTTCTCTCAAGATAGCATAAGTATTGCGATGGGTAAACAAATTACTCTCGAGCAATTGATAGAATTGAGCATAGTTATGAGAATATCTAGGTATGATCATGTATATAGGCATCACGTCCGCAACAAGTAGACCGACTCCTGCCTGCATCTACTACTATTACTGCACACATCGACCACTATCCAGCATGCATCTAGAGTATTAAGTTCATGAAGAACAGAGTAACGCATTAAGAAAGATGGCATGATGTAGAGGGATAAACTCATGCAATATGATATAAACCCCATCTTTTTATCCTCGATGGCAACAATACATTACGTGCCTTGCTGCCCGTCACATCCTTTGGGAAAGGACACCGCAAGATTGAACCCAAAGCTAAGCACTTCTCCCATTGCAAGAAAGATCAATCTAGTAGGCCAAACCAAGCTGATAATTCGAAGAGACTTGCAAAGATAACCAATCATACATAAAAGAATTTAGATGAGATTCAAATATTGTTCATAGATAATCTTGATCATAAACCCACAATTCGTCAGATCTCGACAAACACACCGCAAAAGAAGATTACTTCGAATAGATCTCCAAGAGAGAGGGGGAGAACATTGTATTGAGATCCAAAAAGAGAGAAGAAGCCATCTAGCTAATAACTATGGACCCGAAGGTCTGAGGTAAACTACTCACACTTCATCGGAGAGGCCTTGGAGATGATGTAGAGGCCCTCCATGATCAAAGCCCCCTCCGGCGGAGCGCCGAAAAAGGCCCCAAGATGGGATCTCATGGGTATAGAAAGTTGCGGCGGTGGAAATATGTTTTTGGCTCCGTATCTGATGTTTTCCAGGTACATGGGTATATATAGGAGGAAGAAGTACGTCGGTGGAGCAACGAGGGCCCACGAGGGTGGAGGGCGTGCCCCGGGGGGTAGGCGTGCCCCCCTACCTCGTGCCTTCCTCGTTCGTTGCTTTGCGTAGACTCCAAGTCCTCTAGATCACATTCATTATGAAAATCACGTTCCCAAAGGTTTCATTCCGTCTGGAATCCGTTTTCATATTCTTTTTCTGCGAAACACTGAAACGGGCAAAAAACAACAATTTGGGCTGGGCCTTCGGTTAATAGGTTAGTCCCTAAAATAATATAAAAGTGTATAGTAAAGCCCAATAAACATCCAAAACAGAATATAATATAGCATGGAACAATCGAAAATTATAGATACGTTGGAGAAAAATCAAGCATCCTCAAGCTTAATTCCTGCTCGTCCTCGAGTAGGTAAATGATAAAAACAGAATTTTTGATGTGGAATGCTACTTGGAATGGTTTTTAATGTATGCCTCTTAATTGTGTTATGAATATTCAGATCCAAAAGATTCAAGATAAAAGTTTAATATTGACATAAAAGTAATAATACTTCAAGCATACTAACTAAGCAATTATGTCTTCTCAAAATAACATGGCCAAAGAAAGTTCATCCCTACAAAGTCATATAGTTTGGTTATGCTCCATCTTCGTCACACAAAATACTCAAATCATGCACAACCCCGGTTTCAGCCAAGCAATTGTTTCATACTTTAGAATTTTCAAACTCTTTCAACTTTCACGCAATACATGAGTGTGTGCCATGGACATAGCACTATATGTGTAATAGAATATGGTGGTTGTGGAGAAGACAAAAAAAGAGAAGATAGTCTCACATCAACTAGGCGTATCAACGGGCTTTGGAGATGCCCATTAATAGATATCAATGTGAGTGAGTAGGGATTGCCATGCAACGGACGCACTAGAGCTATGAATGTATGAAAGCTCAACAAAATGCAACTGAGTGGGTGTGCATCCAACTTGCTTGCTCATAAAGACCTAGGGCATTTGAGGAAGCCCATTGTAGGAATATACAAGCCAAGTTCTACAACGAAAAATTCCCACTAGTATATGAAAGTGACAAAACAAGAGACTCTCTATCATGAAGAACATGGTGCTATTTTGAAGCACAAGTATGGAAAAGGATAGTAACATTTCCCCTTTTTATATTTTTTCTTTTTCTTGGGCATCTTTTTTTTTCTTTTGGCCTTTTTTGGGTACAATGCTCTATGAATGATGATCATCACACTTCTATTCATTTACAACTCAATGATTACAACTCGATACTAGAACAAAGTATGACTCTATATGCATGCCTCCGGCGGTGTACCGGGATGGGCAATGAATCAAGAGTGACATGTATGAAATAATTATGAACGGTGGCTTTGCCACAAATACTATGTCAACTACATGATCATGCAAGGCAATATGACAATGATGAAACGTGTCATGATAAACGGAACGGTGGAAAGTTGCATGGCAATATATCTCGGAATGGCTATGGAAATGCCATAATAGGTAGGTATGGTGGCTGTTTTGAGGAAGGTATATGGTGGGTGTAATGCACCGGTGAAAGTTGCGTGGTACTAGAAAGGCTAGCAAGGGTGGAAAGGTGAGAGTGCGTATAATCCATGGACTCAACATTAGTCATAAAGAACTCACATACTTATTGCAAAAATCTACAAGTCAACAAAACCAAGAACTACATGCATGCTCCTAGGGGGGAGGTTGGTAGGAGTTAACCATTGCGTGCCCCCGACCTCCACACAAGGGATGACACTCAAAGAACATGTCATGTTTCTAATTTGTTACACAACATTTACCATACGTGCATGCTACGGGATTTGCAAACTTCAACACAAGTATTTCTCAATTTCACAACTACTCAATTAACACAACTTTAATATTGCTACCTCCATATCTCAAAACAATCATCAAGCATCAAACTTTCTTAAGTATTCAATGCACTCATAAGAGAAATTTTACTAAAGTTGAATACCTTGCATATTAGGATTAATTTCATGATTAAAGCAAACTACCATGCTGTTTCGTAGGGCTCTCAAAATAATATAAGTGAAGCATGAGAGAACAATAGTTTCTATAAAACGAATCCACCACCGTTCTCTAAAATATTTAAGTGAAGAACAAGAGAAAAAATTATATAGCTCAAAAGATACAAGTGAAGGACATAGAGTATTCTAATAAATTCAGAATCATGTGTGTCTCTCTCAAAAGGTGTGTACAACAAGGATGATTGTGGTAAACTAAAAATAAAAGACTCAAATCATACAAGACGCGCCAAGCAAAACACATATCATGTGGTGAATAAAAATATAGCTCCAAGTAAAGTTTCCGATGGACGAAGACGAAAGAGGGGATGCCTTCCGGGGCATCCCCAAGCTTTGGCTTGTTGGTGTCCTTAGATTATCTTGGGGTGCCATGGGAATCCCCAAGCTTAGGCTTTTGCCACTCGTTGTTCCATAATCCATCAAATCTTTTACCCAAAACTTGAAAACTTCACAACACAAAACTTAACAGAAAATATCATGAGCTCCGTCAGCGAAAGAAAACAAAACACCACTTCAAGGTACTGTAATGAACTCATTATTTCTTTATACTGGTGTTAAACTTACTGTATTCCAACTTCCCTATAGTTTATAAACTATTTTACTAGCCATAGATTCATTAAAATAAGCGAACAACACACGAAAAACAGAATCTGTCAAAAACAGAACAGTCTGTAGCAATCTGTAACTAACGCAAACTTCGGGAACATGAAAAATTCCACAAAATTAGGAAATTCTAGATAATTTGTTTATTGATCTACAGAAAAACGAATCAACTGAAAAGAACGTTCCTCTGATTTATGAAAACTAATCTCGTGCGTGCAAAGTTTCTGTTTTCTGCAGCAGAATCAAATAACTATTACCGTAGGTTATCCTAACGGTTTTTACTTGGCACAAACACTAATTAAAACATAAAAACGAATCTAACCAGAGGCTAGATCAAATATTTATTCCTAAACAGTAGCAAAAAGCAAAAAAACTAAAATAAAATTGGGTTGCCTCCCAACAAGCGCTATCGTTTAACGCCCCTAGCTAGGCATAAAAGCAAGGATAGATCTAAGTATTGCCATCTTTCGTAGGCAAACCATAAGTGGCTCTCATGATAGATTCATAAGGTAATTTTATCTTCTTTCTAGGAAATTCTTCCATGCCTTTCCTTAGCGGAAATTTGAATCTAATATTTCTTCCCTTCATATCAATAATTGCATCAATCGTTCTAAGAAAAGGTCTACCAAGAATAATAGGACATGAAGGATTGCAATCTATATCAAGAACGATAAAATCTACGGGAACATAATTCCTATTTTCAATAATAAGAACATCATTAATTCTTCCCATAGGTTTTTTGATAGTGGAATCCGCAAGGTGCAAATTTAAAGAGCAATCATCAAGTTCATGGAAACCTAGCAAATCACACAAAGTTTTCGGAATCGTGGAAACACTAGCACCCAAATCACACAAAGCATAGCATTCATGATCTTTAATTCTAATTTTAATAGTAGGTTCCCACTCATCATAAAGTTTCTAGGGATAGAAACTTCCAACTCAAGTTTTTCTTCATAAGATTGCATCAAAGCATCAACGATATTTTTAGTAAAAGCCTTATTTTGACTATAAGCATGCGGAGAATTTAGCACGGATTGCAACAAGGAAATACAATCTATTAAAGAGCAATTATCATAATTAAATTCCTTGAAATCCAAAATAGTGGGTTCATTGATATCTAAAGTTTTAACTTCTTCAATCCCACTTTTACCAATTTTTTCATCAAGATTTAAAACTCCGAATTTTTGGAACGCCTTCTAGGTAAAGGTTACTCATCTTCAGTCCCATCATTATCAAGATTAATATTGCAAACCAAAGATTTAATAGGGGAAACATCAATAAATTTTATATCTTCATCTTTATTCTCAAAGAAATTAGAAGAACACGCTTTCATAAAGCAATCTTTCTTAGCACGCATCCTAGCGGTTCTTTCTTTGCACTCATCAATGGAAATTCTCATGGCTTTGAGAGACTCATTGATATCATGCTTGGGTGGAATAGATCTAATTTTCAAAGAATCAACATCAAGAGAAATTCTATCAACGTTCCTAGCCAATTCATCAACCTTAAGCAATTTTTCTTCAAGCAAAGCATCGAAATTCTTTTGCGAATTCATAAACTCCTTAACACTATTCTCAAATTCACAGGGCATCTTATTAAAATTTCCATAAGAATTGTTGTAGGAATTACCATAATTATTAGAGGAATTACTAGGGAACGGCCTAGGATTAAAGTTTCCTCTATACGCGTTGTTACCGAAATTATTCCTACCAACAAAATTCACATTCATAGATTCATTATTATTCGCAATCAAAGTAGACAAAGGCATATCATTAGGATCCGAAGAAACACTTTTAGTTGCAAATAATTTCATAAGTTCATCCATCTTTCCACTCAAAACATTAATTTCTTCTATCGCATGCACTTTTTTATTAGTAGATCTTTCGGTGTGTCATTGAGAATAATTTACCATAATATTATCTAGGAGTTTAGTAGCTTCTCCTAAAGTGATTTCCATAAAAGTGCCTCCCACGGCCGAATCTAAAAGATTTATAGAAGCAAAATCCAAACCGGCATAAATTTTTTGTATAATCATCCACAAATTCAAACCATGAGTAGGGCAATTACGTATCTTTAATTTCATCCTCTCCCATGCTTGTGCAACATGTTCTTGATCAAGTTACTTAAAATTCATAATATCGTTTCTAAGAGAGATGATTTTAGCGGGAGGAAAATTCTTAGAGATAAAAGCATTTTTGCACTTATTCCAAGAATCAATACTATTTTTAGGCAAAGACGAAAACCACACTTTAGCAGGATCTCTAAGCGAAAACGGAAATAGCTTCAGTTTAACAATATCATTATCAACATCCCTCTTCTTTTGCATATCACACAAATCAACAAAGATATTTAGATGGGTAGCGGCATCTTCACTAGGAAGGCTGTTGAATTGATCTTTCATAACAAGATTCAACAAAGCAGCATTAATCTCACAAGATTCAGCATCATTAAGAGGAGCAATCGGAGTGCTAGAAAATCGTTATTGTTGGTATTGGTAAAGTCACACAATTTAGTATTATCTTGAGCCATCGTGACAAGGAAGCAATCCAACAAGCAAGAAAACAAGAAAAGAGCGAAAAGAGGCGAACGGAAAAGAGAGGGCGAATAAAACGGCAAGGGTGAAGTGGGGGAGAGGAAAACGAGAGGCAAATGGAAAATAATGTAATGCGAGGGAGATGAGTTTGTGATGGTTACTTGGTATGGCTTGACTTGTGCGTAGACTCCCGGCAGCGGCTAAAATCCTTCTTGCTACCTCTTGAGCACTGCATTGGTTTTCCCTTGAAGAGGAGAGGGTGATGCAGCAAAGTAGCATAAGTATTTCCCTCAGTTTTGAAAACAAAGGTATCAATCCAGTAGAAGTCCAAGCGCGAGTCCCACACACCTACACAAACAAACAAGAACTTCACAAGCAACGTGATAAAGGGGTTGTCAATCCCTTCACGGTCACTTACGAGAGTGAGATCTGATAGAGATGATAAGATAATATTTTTGGTATTTTTATGATAAAGAGTAAAAGTAAATAATGCAAAGATAAACGGTGCCAGAAATAACTTGTTGACGGAAGATTAATATGATGGAAAAAAGACCCGGGGGCCATAGGTTTCACTAGTGGCTTCTCTCAAGATAGCATAAGTATTGCGATGGGTACACAAATTACTGTCGAGGAATTGATAGAATTGAGCATAGTTATGAGAATATCTAGGTATGATCATGTATATGGGCATCACATCCGCGACAAGTAGACCGACTCATGCCTGCATCTACTACTATTACTCCACACATCTACTCTAGAGTATTAAGTTCATGAAGAACAAAGTAACGCATTAAGAAAGATGACATGATGTAGAGGGATAAACTCATGCAATATGATATAAACCCCATCTTTTTATCCTCGATGGCAACAATACAATACGTGCCTTGCTGCCCCTACTGTCACTGGGAAAGGACATAGCAAGATTGAACCCAAAGCTAAACACTTCTCCCATTGCAAGAAAGATCACTCTAGTAGGCCAAACCAAACTGATAATTCAAAGAGACTTGCAAAGATAACCAATCATACATAAAAGAACTCAGATGAGATTCAGATATTGTTCATAGATAATCTTGATCATAAACGCAGAATTCATCGGATCTCGACAAACACACCGCAAAAGAAGATTACATCGAATAGATCTCCACGAGAGAGGGGGAGAATGTTGTATTGAGATCAAAAAAGAGAGAAGAAGGCATCTAGCTAATAACTATGGACTCGAAGGTCTGAGGTAAACTACTCACACTTCATCGAAGAGGCCTTGGAGATGATGTAGAGGCCCTCCGTGATCAATGCCCCTCCGTCGGAGCGCCGGAAAAGGCCCCAAGATGGGATCTCACGGGTACAGAAAGTTGCGGTGTTGGAAATAGGGTTTTGGCTCCGTATCTGATGTTTTCCGGGTACATGTGTATATATAGGAGGAAGAAGTACGTCAGTTGAGCAACGAGGGACCCACAAGGGTGGAGGGCGTGCCCAGGGGGTAGGCGCGCCCCCTAACTCTTGCCTTCCTCGTTCGTTGCTTTGCGTAGACTCCAAGTCCTCTCGACCACGTTCGATCCGAAAATCACGTTCCCGAAGGTTTCATTCCGTTTGGACTCCGTTTGATATTCTTTTTCTGCGAAACACTAAAACGGGCAAAAAACAACAATTTGGGCTGGGCGTCTGGTTAATAGGATAGCCCCAAAAATAATATATAAGTGTATAGTAAAGCCCAATAAACATCCAAAACAGAATAATATAGCATGGAACAATCAAAAATTATAGATACGTTGGAGACGTATTAGTACTCAGACAATCTGAGCACATGCTCACTGGTTGAGCTATTCTCCTCCATCTTGTAGGCAAAGTACATGTCAGAGGTCTCATACCTCTGGACTCAGGTATGAGTCTGAAATATCAATTTCAGCTCTTGGAACATCTTATATGCTCCGTGGCATTCAAAACGTTTTTGAAGTCCCGGTTCTAAGCCGTAAAGCATGGTGCACTAAACTATCAAGTAGTCATCATATCGAGCTTTGCAAAACGTTCATAACGTCTGCATCTGCTCCTACAATAGGTCCGTCACCTAGCGGTTCACACTAGTAGAAAAAGGGCCTATAGTCCCGGTTCATAAGGGCCTTTAGTCCCGGTTCGTGAACCGGGACTAAAGGGTCGGTACTAATACCCTCACCCTTTAGTCCCGGTTCTATCCGTAACCGGGACAGATGGGCCTCCACGTGGCCTGTCCGGCCGAGCCCAGTAGGAGGGCCTTTGGTCCCGGTTGGTGGCACCAACCGGGACCAATAGGCATCCACACGCCAGCATTTCTTTGGCTCTGGTTTTTTTTCAAAAGACGGGGTTGCGGGGTTTGGGGGTGTTAATTTAGGTGTTTCATATATTGTGCTATAGCTAGCTAATTAATAGAGAAAAGTGTCCTTTCTTTTGTCCGTGCTTGGTCGACGCTACGTACTATACATACGTATAGAGAGGACTAACTAGACATGCTAGCTAGTTAGTAATTAAGCAAACAGAAGATCGTCATGAACATATATATGCATACAGGGAGAAGTGATATCGACCACCTCTCCTTCTCCGAGAGATTGGTCGAACAACAAGTTCTCGTATATCTATCCGACGCTACCGGCTACATATATACAATAATTATCTTTTAAAATACGGACGCATGGTCCACATGGTATTCCCCGTCTTCAGCGATCACATAGTCAAGAAAGAATGCCGCCAATTCCTCTTGAATTGCTCGCATGCGATCTGGTGCTAGGAGTTCATCCCGCTGTCGAAACATCTAATTTTAAGAAAGGGGTCAATACATATATATATATATATATATCTATATATGAATGAATGAAACTCAACACAAATGATGGTAATAAAATAAAATTGTGAATATTTTTATTTACGCACTTCAAATTGTTTGTCGGAGTAGCCCCTCTCACAGGTCGTGGTGGCGGATGGACTCGCAAACGTAGTATCCACGTAAATCATTCCCTTGTTCCTGCAACAACCACTTTACAATAAACAGATGTAAATCAAACTGATAATTATTTATAGCAAGCACATTCTAAATGTTATTGATGAAACTAGCGCGTGAATCACTAGGTGATGCGCGTGGAATATGCTACTATATAGTACTTACTGGTGTCTAAATTGCAGCTTCTTCGGTAGTCCCGGAGCTTTTTGGTGAATTTTCCCCAAGCCCTGCCATACAAAGAAAACAATTACTTGATATCAGAAATGAACAAAGTTGCTGATATGGTGGATAATGATCGATTTAACTTACTTCTCGAGCATTTCGGTCATTTCCGCATACTCCTTGGGATCTTTTCGTCTCGAGTCTAAGACAGTTACTACTCCCTGCTCAAGCTTAATCTCTAGGAGAATATAGTGGAACCTGCGCACGCATGCATAACTCATCAATATTACATTTCTATAACCTGGACTAAATAAGGGAAACCGAATATGCCACAAGACAGTAACACTCACGTGTAGTTGTAAGGAAAGAGTATTGTATTTTTGTGTTCATTTATTTCCAACGATCGTAAGTAAGTTGGCCTCGGTTTCCTTGGCACGATATTTAACCTCATTTGCATCGATGAGATATGTGTTAATGAACCCAATATCACCCACTTGTTTTTTCTTCATTTCTGCGATCTTCAATCTGCATAATATAGTGAGGATATTTATAAATACATGCAATGAAAGAGCTGAGTTATATAGAGATACTTAATGATGAAGTAGTACTACTTACAGACGAGTGTGTGACCGTTGCTTTTATCGATGGCCAATTGATTGAAAAACTGATAGAACTCCTCAAATGGAATAGGCAACAGTTCAATTCCAAGGAGGACATGCTCCTTTTAACTCTCAAATACAAAGTATTCCTCCCACGACTCTTTGCAGGTTTTCATGTACCAATCATGCAATCTTCGCATCATCGTTGTTAGAGAGCTTTCATCTTTGACGAGAGGCTTCCTGCACTCGTATCTTTGTATCTGCACCTCCAAGAAATCAAATTGTACATCGTCGGGCAAGTAATCTTCAGGATTGCCATAACCAGGCACCATCCTCGGATCGACGATGTCGCTAGCAGTGCACCTTGAGCGGGGCACGATTCTTCGCTTGTTCGCCGAGCTGGGCAATTTGTTTCCCAGCTCGTCGTTCTTTCATCCTTTGATCACCGATGCATTTCCCGATCTCTCCGCCTCGGCAAATGCCTTTCCAATAATGCGCTCATAGTTGCCTTTCGGCGGAGACTTGGGTGGTTTTGTCGGGGCAGCTGAGTGCGCTTCGCTTTGACCGGATCTACCTTCTCCTCCGGAGGTGGATGTCTCTTTGCTTTCAACCCTTTAAACCAGTCATCCACTTCGGTCCTGCTGGATCTTCGCGTTTTCCTCCTCGCTCCTCTCGCGACGGTAACTTCTCCGAGTCTTCAGAGAAGGACCGAATCAGATCTCCTCCCGCCTTTGGCAGTACTTCTAGACGCCGGCAGAAAGCAGACGGAGCGGATGTCTTCTTTCCTTGCTTACGAGGCGGAGGAGAAGGACTACGACGCGGCCGGAGCATCCGGAGCGGGCGGCGGGTCTCTTCCGCCTTCTTGCCGACGAGGCGGAGAAGGAGGAGGCTGGCTGCCGGACGCCGTGCAGCAGGCGGAGAAGGAGACGGAGTGCCGCCACGCCGGAGAAGGAGCCGCCGAGTGCCCTGATCGTCACTCGCCGGAAGAGGAGGCGGTGGAGGAGGCGGAGTGCCTGACTCACGGGAGGAGGAGGAGGAGGAGGCGGAGTGCCCTGACTCACGGAGGAGGAGGAGGAGGCGGAGGCGCCCAGTTCGGAAGGTTGATGAGATCCTTCCGCCATAGGCATGGAGTCTTGAGAGCAGTACCAGCCGATACTCCCCTTCACCGGTAGGGTGGTCTGCCGGAGCTCCTCAAATCCCTCCGTTATTTCATCGACCATCACCTTAGCATATCCTTCCGAATCGGCCGGCGGTGAAAAGTTGAGTCGGGTTTAGTGGGATAAACAGAGCCAACAGCCGCCTTGACCTTTAAATTGCTCCATTGCGCCATAAGGTGGCAACTTTCGGCATCCGTGATAGCATCCACGGGATAGCCGGGCAGGAGCCGTCAAGGCATGCTGCTCTGGCTGAAGCGGCTCGGTGGAAGCCACGCCGCTTCTCCGCCGAGATGGCGGGGTAGCTTCGGGGAAGCTTCGCAGGTCGCTTTGTTGTGATCGGCTGCTTCGCTCCTCTTCTCGTTCCTCTAGCCCCATTACCCTTTCGTGCAGCGCTGCATTAGGCTCTGCTCCGCTTTCTTCCTCCTCTCATGGGTTTTGTAACCCCTGCGTCCGAAAAATCCAGCCTTCCACGAAAGGGAGCTCTGGCGTGCCTCGTGTCCGTCCTGTGGTGCTCAGGATTCCCGAGGGCCATTGTGAGCTCGTCCTTCTCCTGTCTCGAACGAACTTCCCTTGCTGCGCTGCTTCGATATAATGCTTAAGCCTCTTGACCGGTATGTCCAATTGTTCATCCGTCCAAATGCACTTCCCGTTATAGGGTCCAAGGATCCGCCGCCCCAAGAACCAAGTCCGCAACGGTCTGGCCAGTTCATTGTCTCGGTTCGATCCCTTTATCAAGCAGATCATTCTCAGCCTTGGACCACTTAGGCCGGGCTATGAGGTAGCCACGACCCCGTGCGATGATGAAGCTTCTTCTTCGCAGCATTTCTCTTGTTTGTCGCTGACACCTTTTACTCTTTTCCGATGTCTTGTAGGCCACAAATGCGGGCCAGTCATCTCGATCTTCTCATATTTGCCCGTGAATTCTGGTGTCTCATTTTTTTCGACATACGTATTGAGGTCTTTCTTCCAATTCCTGAATAGTTCTGCCATCTTCTTAAGAGCAAAAGACTTGATTAATGGCTCTATTACTGGCTTCTCCGGATCATCCTCTGGCGGTAGGGTAAAATTTGGCTTCAGCTCACCCAAAGATCATTTTTCTGCATATCATTGACATAAGACACCTCGTGGTCTTCGTTCTTAGGCTTATACCATTGGTGGATGCTGATCGGGATCTTGTCTCAACCGTAACTCCAGACCGAAAGCAACAAATGCCTTCTTTGTCCGGTAGGGTTCAATCGGTTGGCCGTCATGGCGTGATTTGTATGATCTCAAACTTTTCATCCGAGCTCAACTTTTTCTTCGGGCCTCGTCTCTTTACCGGGTTGTGCTCGATCCGGAGGGCTAGAAAAAGAACAAAGAGGAGAGTTAATTAATATGTGTACATATATATATACCAAAACAAAGACGAGAGCTAGTCAAGACAGGCTTAACTAATATATATACCTGGCCGGACTCGGTTTGGTGATCACCGAGCCGCCCTCACGGTCTACTTCCTGCACCGCATTGGGTCATCGGAGCCATGTAAATCATAGCCAGCTGCTTCTTCACCCTCTCCTTCCAGACCATCGTTATCGACGTTGAGAAACATCATCGAGGAGACGGCATCACTTCCGTGTGCGATTATGTCCCTCAACAACGCTTCTTGTGCTTCGTCTCGGGGGGTGTCCATAGTTTCTACAAATATTTACAACATGGAAATTATTATTCAAACATGACAGATATGGATATATTAGTGCCAACGTAGAACTAGCTAGCTAATCACAATAAGGAATCATATTAGTGGCCTCGACGCTGCTTCTCTAGGGTTTGGGGTGGCCTCGACAATGCTTCAAGGGTTAGGGGGTGGCATCGAGAACGCTTCAAGCTAGGAGGGGGTACGTAATATCGACCCCCCCCCCCACGTGTTCAAGCTATCGGGAAGGGGTTGGCGTTGAACAGTACATCTATGTCCCACAAGTAGGGTAGAGGGTCGTGGATCGCCGAGCGGTCGAGGGTCAAGGGGTCGAAGATCGCCGAGGGGTCGGGAGGTTGCCTAGTGTCAAAGGATTCAACAAAACCATGTCTTCATCATTAGGTAGTAGCAGGTGCATGATGGTGCGAAGCTCTCCAAAGTTGTTTTGGAGCGGAGTCCCGGATAGGATAATTCGCTTTTGGTACAAAGTTCAGCAAAAGGCAAATTATCCTATTCGGGACTCCATTCCGTAACAACTTTGGAGGACTTCTGCACCATCATGCCATGGTTACTTCCGGCTAATGATGAAGCGATGGATTTCTTCAATACTTTGACACTATAGGAAGAAGGAAGAAGAAGAAGAAAAAAAGAAGAAAATAGAAGAAAGGAATAGAAGAGAAGAGAAGAAGAAAGGAATAGAAGAAGAAGAAAGGAATAGAAGAGAAGAAGAAAAATAGAATTTTTTCTATTTTTCTTCTTCTCTTCTATTCCTTTCTTCTTCTCCTCTTCTTTTCTTCTTTTTCCTCTTCTTATTTATTTCTCCTCTTCTTCCTCTCCTCTTCTTCTCCTTTCTTCCTCTTCTTATTTTCCTTTTATATGAACATATCATCATATATATGAACATACATTTTCTTTGCATATGCATATGAACATACATACATACATTTTTCTTTCATATGAACATACATACATACATTTTCTTTGCATATGACCATACATACATTTTTCTTTGCATATGACCATTCATACATTTTCTATGCATATGCTTTGCATATAAACATACATACATATGAACATACATACATACATATGAACATACATACATACATACATATAAACATAACATACATACACAAAAAATTCTAAAAATCTGCCTAAAAATCTAAAAATCTGCCTAAAAATTATCCATCCATCCATCCATCCATATAATGAACATATATAATGAACATATAAAAAGCATGCATACATCATCCATATTATGTTCATATAATGAACATATATACATGAACATAAATCTGCCTAAAAAAATTATACGAAATTTTTTTTTATGAAGAGGACGAGGGACAGGGAGGAGAGGGGGGTCGCCGGAGCCGGACCGAACGGGAGGAGGGGCGACGCCGAGGCAGGGGCGGCAGTGGGGGCGAGGCCCGGCGACGAGGTGGGGGCGGGCAGGCGGGGCACGGGCGGCGGCGGGCGTGGGGGCGCAGGGCGCGACTGCGGCGTGCTTCGTGGACGGGGCAGGGGCACGGGCGGCGGCCGGCGTGGGGCGCAGGGGCGCGCTGTGTGCGTGCTCGGGACGGGCAGGGCACGGGCGGCGGCCGGGCGTGGGCGCAGGGCGCGGCCGTGCGTGCTTTCGGGACGGGCAGGGAGACGGGCGGCGGCCGTGGGCTCGGGCGCGGGGGCACGGGAGACGGGATGGCGGCCGGGCGGGCGGCGACGGAGACGAGGAGCGCCATGATTTGGGCAGCCTGGCGGGGGCAAATGGCTAGGGAGGCGAGGGAGATGTGAAAATTTCACAAGTCTTGCTTATATAGAAAGAGCATTGGTCCCGGTTCGTGGCACGACCCGAATAATGCCCCCTTAGTCCCGGTTGGTGCCACCAACCGGACCAAAGGCCAAATTTCAGCAGCCCAAAGGGCGGAAGCGGCGACCTTTGGTCGGTTGGTGGCACCAACCGACTAAAGGGGGCATTAGTCCCGGTCTTGCCACGAACCGACTAAACCCACCTTTTAGTCTCGGTTGGTGCCACCAACCGGGACCAAAGGCCAGAGCTGCCCCGCTCCAAATGTTTAGTCCCACCTCGCTAGTTGAAGTGCGCCGCACTGGTTTATAAGCGCTTGTGCGCCCCTTTCGAGCTCCTCTCAAATGCAGGCTTTCAGCCTAATCATGCTACTGCTCAGGCCTATTGGGCCTCAAGGGCCTGAATCTCGCCCATGTAGGGTTTCTAGTCGTATTCAGGCCGTGGGGGCCTAGTAGGTGGTAGTTTTTTGCTTTATATTTTATTTCTTTTTGCTTTTAGTTTTAGAAAAATATAAACTTTCTATTAGTTCCATTAGTTTTAAAATTTTAAAACACTTTTTTGTTTTCTTTGTTGCTTTATTTATTTTATTTTGTTTCTACTTACAACAAAATACTTATTGTTGCTATTTTTATTTTTTTCAAGTTTTTTTGTTTTGTTTTCTGCATTATTTATTTTCTTTTGGTTTTTTGCTTTATTTTTTAATTCTTTTTTGCTTTTAGGTCAACAAAATTATAAACTTTCTGTTAGTGCTTTTAGTTTTAGAAAAATATAAACTTTCTGCTTTGTGCCATTAGTTTTAAAATTCAAAAACACTTTGTTTGTTTTCTTTGTTGCTTTATTTATTTTATTTTGTTTCTACTTACAACAAAATGCTTATTGTTGCTATTATTATTATTTTTTCAAGTTTTTTTGTTTTGTTTCCTGCATTATTTATTTTCTTTTGGTTTGTTGCTTTATTTTTTAATTCTTTTTGCTTTTAGGTTAGCAAAATTATAAACTTTCTGTTAGTGCCATTTGTTTTAGAACAATTATAAACTTTCTGTTTGTGCCATTAGTTTTATAAAATTTGAATTCTTTGAAATTTTTGTGAATCACAAGTTTGTGAGCTCAACAAGGCGTAGAGGGACGGGCTTATAAACCGTGTGAGCGCCCTTCGGTTGGCGAGGTTCTCAAAGTTGGCATAGTATGTTCATGAACAAAACGGACAATGGTATCATACTGTGTGTTACAAAGTTGGCATGGTATCATCATAATAGTTATGGGAGAAAGTCTTCACTTTTTCTTCGCTTGTGTCGCTTGCTTATTGCTACCGTAACCATGGATAATCTTCATCATTTATCGGGATGCTTGGGTCAGCCTTGACTTTGAAGGGGGAATTTCATGAAACTTTTCATACTCTTCTGACATGTCCTGCCTTTGCCCTCCACTCCTGTGATGTCCCTTTTTCCTGAAAGAACTATGTGGCACTTTGGCTCATTGTATGATCTATTCTCTTCCTTATCTTTTCTTTTCCTCGGTACGGTAGACATGTCCTTCACATAGATAACCTGTGCCACATCATTGGCTAGGACGAACGGTTCGTTAGTGTACCCAAGATTTTTCAGATCCACTGTTGTCATTCCGTACTGTGGGTATACCTGCACTCCGCCTCGACAGATTGACCCACTTGCACTTAAACAAAGGGACCTTAAAATCTACTCCGTAGTCAAGTTCCCATATGTCTACTATGTAACCATAATATGTGTCATTTCCTTGTCGGTTGCTGCATCAAAGCGGACACCGCTGTTTTGGTTGGTGCTCTTTTCATCTTGGTCAATCGTGTAAAATGTATTCCCATTTATCTCAGATCCTTTCCAAATCATTACAGTCGAAGATGGTCCTCGACAACAAGTACAACTCATCACAAACAGTGCTGTCACCTTTGAGACGTGTTTCCAACCAACTGCTGAAAGTCCTGATGTGTTCACATGTAATCCGCCGTCGTCGCCTTTGCTCCGGGTGTTTGGAGCGCAGACTGTTCTTGTGTTCATCGACATACGGGTCACCAAGGTAGAGTTCTCAGAGAACTGTAGTGTGCTTGAGACCAAGAATATCCGTCCCTGCATATTATTGAGTCTCTTCCAAGCGCGTTTTTTCCAAATGGGCCTCCCCTCATACCGCGATTTAGGGAGACCTATCTTATTAAGGCCAGGAATGAAGTCAACACAAAACCCGATGACATCCTCTCGTTTGATGGCCCATGGAGATGCTTCCTTCCGCCTAGCACGGTTACAAACATATTTCTTTAGGACTCCATGAACCTCTCAAAGGGGTACATATTGTGTAGAACACGGGCCCCGTAATGACAATCTCGCCGACTAGATGAACTAGGACGTGCGTCATGATATTGAAGAAGGATAGTGGGAACACCAGCTCGAAATCGACAAGACATTGCGCCACATCACTCCTTAGCGTTGCTACGATTTCTGGATCGATCACCTTACGAGATATTGCATTGAGGAATGCACATAGCTTCACAATGGCTAATCGACGCTTTTCGGTAGAAGCCCTCTCAATGCAACCGGAAGCAGTTGCGTCATAATCACGTGGCAGTCATGAGACTTTAGGTTCGGAACTTTTTCTCGACATATTTATTATTCCCTTCATATTCGACGAAGCCACCGGGACCTTCATCTCGAAAGGCATTGAAATAATATTTCTTTCTCTTCTTTCAGAAGAGCATAGCCGGGCAGGACCTTCATATCGCTTCGGAGGCATGCCCTCTTTTTCGTGCAAGCATTGCAGGTCCTCTCGTGCCTCAGGTGTATCTTTTGTCTTCCTATACACGCCCAAGAAGCCTAGCAGGTTCACGCAAAGGTTCTTCGTCACGTGCATCACGTCGATCGAAGTGCGGACCTCTAGGTCTTTCCAAAGTAGGGTAGGTCCCAAAATATAGATTTCTTCTTCCACATGGGTGCGTGATTCTCGGCGTCATTCGGAACAGCTAGTCCGCCGACCCTTTCCAAAGATTACGTGTAAATCATTGACCATAGCAAGTACGTGATCACCGGTACGCATGGCGGGCTTCTTCCGTGATCTGCCTCGCCTTTGAAATGCTTGCCTTTCTTTCGACATTGATGGTTGGTCGGAAGAAATCGACGATGGCCTGTGTACACATTCTTCCTGCAGCTTCCCGGTATATACTATCGGTGTCAAGTAAACAGTGCGTGCATGCGTGGTATCCCTTGTTTGTCCGTCTCCGAAGGTTATCGAGAGCGGGCCAATCGTTGATTGTCACGAACAGCAACGCCTTCAGGTCAAATTCCTCCTTTTGCGCTCATCCCACGCACGCATACACCATTTCCATTCCACAGCTGTAAAAGTTCCTCAACTAATGGCCTTAGGTACACATCAATGTCGCTGCCGGGTTGCTTTAGGGCCTTGGATGAGAACGGCATCATAATGAACTTCCGCTTCATGCACATCCAAGGAGGAAGGTTATACATACATAGGGTCACGGGCCAGGTGCTGTGATTGCTGCTCGCTCCCGAAAGGATTAATGCCATCCGCGCTTAAAGCAAACCATACGTTCCTTGGGTCCTTTGCAAACTCATCCCAAAGATTTCTCTCGATTTTTCTCCACTGCGACCCGTCAGCGGGTGCTCTCAACTTCCCGTCTTTCTTACGGTCCTCATTGTGCCATCGCATCAACTTGGCATGCTCTCCGTTTCTGAACAGACGTTTCAACCGTGGTATTATAGGAGCATACCACATCACCTTCGCAGGAACCCTCTTCCTCGGAGGCTCGCCGTCAACATCACCAGGGTCATCTCGTCTGATCTTATACCGCAATGCACCGCATACCGGGCATGCGCTCAGATCCTTGTAGGCACCATGGTAGAGGATGCGATCATTAGGGCATGCATGCATCTTCTCCACCTCCAATCCTAGAGGGCATACCACCTTCTTTGCTGCGTATGTACTTGTCGGGCAATTCGTTATCCTTTGGAAGCTTCTTCTTCATTATTTTCAGTAGCTTCTCAAATCCTTTATCGTGCACAGCATTCTCTGCCTTCCACCGCAGCAATTCGAGTACGGTACCGAGCTTTGTGTTGCCATCTTCGCAATTGGGGTACAACCCTTTTTGTGATCCTCTAACATGCGATCGAACTTCAGCTTCTCCTTTTGACTTTCGTGATTGTGTCCTTGCATCGACAATGACTCGGCGGAGATCATCATCATGGGGCACATCGTCTGGTTCATCTTGATCTTCAGCAGCTTCGCCCGTTGCAAAGACCATCGTGCACATCGTCTGGTGCAACTTGATGTTCAAGAGCATCACCGTATTCAGGGGGCACATAGTTGTCATCGTACTCTTCTTCCTCGCCGCCTTCCATCATAACCCCTATTTCTCCGTGCCTCGTCCCAAACATTATAGTGTGGCATGAAACCCTTGTAAAGCAGGTGGGTGTGAAGGATTTTCCGGTCAGAGTAAGACTTCAGATTCCCACATATAGGGCATGGACAACACATAAAACCATTCTGCTTGTTTGCCTCAGCCACTTCGAGAAAAGCATGCACGCCCTTAATGTACTCGGAGGTGTGTCTGTCACCGTACATCCATTGCCGTTTCATCTGCGTGCATTATATATAATTAAGTGTGTCAAAAATCATTACGGAACATCATGAATAGATAATTAAATGACCAAATTAATAGAAGTTCATCATCACATAAAAACCAAAGTACATACATAGTTCTCATCTAACAACATAAAGCTCTGCAGAGCATCTAAATTAATTAAACCATACATTGAAACTATGTAATACATTACAATGTGAAAACAAATACGATCATAATCGCAACCAAGGTAACAACTGATCCAACGGCATAATGATACCAAGCCTCTGTATGAATGGCATATTTTCTAATCTTTCTCATCTTCAAGCGCATTGCATCCATCTTGATCTTGTGATCATCGATTTACATCCGCAACATGCAACTCCAATATCATCTTCTCCTCCTCATGTTTTTTATTTTTTCCTTCAAGAAATTGTTTTCGCCTTCAACTAAATTTAACCTCTCGACAATAGGGTCGGTTGGAATTTCGGTTCAACAACCTCCTAGATAAATAAAATCTATGTCACGTTATCGGCTTAATTTTCATAAACAATAAATGAACCAATAGTTATGAAAAGATAATATATACCACATCCGAATCATAGATGTGACGAGGGCCGACGGGGCGGATACCAAAACCATCGCACTATATAAGATGCAATAATAAAAGTAAGAAAATAATACAAGTAAGAATATTTTTCCTTTCGTAAAGAAGATAAGAACAAGAGGCTCACCACGGTGGTCTTGGCGATGAGATCGCCAAGGGTGATCGACGGCGGTGAAGACGGGACGGGCGTGACGGACCGCTAAACCTAGACAAATATTGAGGAAAATGGAGGTTAGAGGTCGAGCTTGGAGAGGAGAAAGCTTAAGTAGTGTGGCTCGGGCATTCCATCGAACACCTTGTGTGCATAGGAGGTGAGCTAGAGCACCACCAAGCCCCTCCCCTCGGCTCGAAAAAACAGAGCGGTGTGCTCGGCTCTTGGGCGTGGGTATATATATCGGCCGCCCCATTCGCCCGGGTTGGTGGAATTCGCCGGTACTAACGCTAAGCCTTGGGCCCCGTTTCAGGCCACCAACCGGGACCAATAGTGGTGGGCCAGGAGCCAGGACCATTGGTCCCGGTTCGTCCCACCAACCGGGACCAAAAGGTCCGGACGAACCGGGACCAATGGCCCACGTGGCCCGGCCGGCCCCCTGGGCTCACGAACCAGGATAAATGCTCGCATTAGTCCCGATTATGGATTGAACCGGGACTAATGGGCAAAACAGGCCTCAACGATAGCCCCTTTTTCTACTAGTGTCATCAAGGACATAACTCTTCTGTGCAGCAATGAGGATAGTCCTCAGATCACGGACCTTGTCCGCATCATTGCTACTATGATATTTCAACATAGTTTTTCTCTAGGAACATATCAAAAATAAACGGGGAGCTATATCGCGAGCTATTGATCTACAACATAGATATGCTAATACTATCAGGACTAAGTTCATGATAAATTAAAGTTCAATTAATCATATTACTTAAGAACTCCCACTTAGATATACATCCCTCTAATCATCTAAGTGATCACGTGATCCATATCAACTAAACCATGTTCGATCATCACGTGAGATGGAGTAGTTTTCAATGGTCAACATCACTATGTTGATCATATCTACTATATGATTCACGCTCGACCTTTCTCGTCTCAAAGGTTCCGAGGCCATATCTGCATATGCTAGGCTCATCAAGTTTAACCTGAGTATTCTGCGTGTGCAAAACTGTCTTGCACCCATTGTATGTGAACGTAGAGCTTATCACGCCCGATCATCACGTGGTGTCTCGGCACGACGAACTGTCGCAATGGTGCATACTCGGGGAGAACACTTGTACCTTGAAATTTAGTGAGAGATCATCTTATAATGTTGCTGCCGTACTAAGCAAAATAAGATGCATAAAGGATAAACATCACATGCAATCAATATAAATGATATGATATGGCCATCATCATCTTGTGCCTTTGATATCCATCTCCAAAGCACCGTCATGATCACCATTGTCATCGGCTTGACACCTTGATCTCCATCGTAGCATCGTTGTCGTCTCGCCAACTATTGCTACTACGACTATCGCTACCGCTTAGTGATAAAGTAAAGCAATTACATGGCGATTGCATTTCATACAATAAAGCGACAACCATATGGCTCCTGCCCATTGTCGATAACTGTGTTACAAAACATGATCATCTCATACAACAATTTATATAATCACGTCTTTGACCATATCACATCACAACAAGCCCTGCAAAAACAAGTTAGACGTCCTCTACTTTTTTGTTGCAAGTTTTACGTGGCTTCTACGGGCTTAGCAAGAAACGTTCTTACCTACGCATCAAAACCACAATGATTTTTCGTCAAGTTTGTTGTTTTAACCTTCAACAAGGACCGGGCATAGTCACACTCAATTCAACTAAACTTTACGAAACAGACACCCACTAGCCACCTGTGTGTGAAGCACGTCGGTAGAACCAGTCTCGCGTAAGCTTACGCGTAATGTCGGTCTGAGCCGCTTCATCCAACAATACCGCCGAATCAAAGTGTGACATGCTGGTAAGCAGTATGACTATTATCGCTCACAACTCTTTGTGTTCTACTCGTGCATATAAGATCTATGCATAGACCTGGCTCTGATACCACTGTTGGGGTACGCAGTAATTTCAAAAAAATCCTACGCACACGCAAGATCGATCAAGGTGATGCGTAGCAACAAGAGGGGAGAGTGTTGTCCACATAACCTCATAGACCGTACGCGGAGGCGTTATGACAACGCGGTTGATATAGTCGTACGTCTTCACGATCTGACTAATCCTAGCAGCGAAGGTACGACACCTCCGCGATCTGCACACATTCAGCTCGGTGACGTCCCACGAACTCTAGATCCAGCTGAGGTCGAGGGAGAGTTTCGTCAGCACAACGGCGTGATGACGGTGATGATGAAGCTACCGGCGCAGGGCTTCGCCGAAGAACTGTAACGATATGACCGAGGTGGAAATCTGTGGAGGGGGGAACCGCACACGGCCAAACAATCAACTTGTGTGTCTATGGGGTGCCCCCTCCCCCATATATAAAGGAATGGAGGAGGGGATGGGCTGGCCCTCTCATGGCACGACCAAGGGGGGAGTCCTACTCCCGGTGGGAGTAGGATTCCCCCTTCCCTAGTTGGAGTAGGAGAGGCAGGAAGGGGGAGAGAGAGGGAAGGAAAGGGGGGGGGGGCACCCAATTCGGATTGGGCTTGGGGGCACGCCCTCCACCTGGTCGGCTCATCCTCTATCCCAATAAGGCCCATACACTCCCCGGGGGATTCCGGTAACCCCCCGGTACTCCGGTAAATGTCCGAACTCACCCAAAACCATTCCGATGTCCAAACATAACCTTCCAATATATCAATATTTATGTCTCGACCATTTAGAGACTCCTCGTCATGTCCGTGATCATATCCGGGAGTCCGAACTACCTTCGGTACATCGAAACATATAAACTCATAATACCCATCTTCACCGAACGTTAAGCTTGCGGACCCTACGGGTTCGAGAACTATGTAGACATGACCGAGACTCATCTACGGTCAATAACCAATAGTGAAACCCGGATGCTCATATTGGTTCCTACATATTCTACGAAGCTCTTTATCGGTCAAACCGCATAACAACATACTTTGTTCCCTTTGTCATCGGTATGTTACTTGCCCGAGATTCGATCGCCGGTATCTCAATACCTAGTTCAATCTCGTTACCGGCAAGTCTCTTTACTCGTTCCGTAATGCATCATCCAGCAACTAACTCATTAGTCACATTGTTTGCAAGGATTATAGTGATGTGCATTACCGAGAGGGCCCAGAGATACCTCTCCAACAATCGGAGTGACAAATCCTAATCTCGATCTATGCCAACTCGACAAACACCATCGGAGACACCTGTAGAGCATCTTTATAATCACCCAGTTACGTTGTGACGTTTGATAGGACACTAAGTGTTTCTTCGGTATTCGGGAGTTGCATAATCTCATAGTCATAGGAACATGTATAAGTCATGAAGAAAGCAACAACAATAATGTCAGGACCCCGATTCCAAGTCACATCGATCTAGCCGGTAACATCTCATATCACTTTGCGGCCTCACGCACGTTATTCCCACGGGTGTCGCCTTACCATGGCCCGGGACCGTTTGCGCCTTTTGGCTCACGTATATGATAGTGTCGCTAGCATCCATATGACAGAGAACCCGAGACGACATGGCTAGTCGTGAACCCAAAGCGGCGCTAACCCATGGGGACGGGCATACATGAATCAACTTCGAGCATGTCGGTCATCAACGTATGAATCTGGCTGTAGCACTGGCTAACAGGACTCCGGTAACCCGGCTATAACAGGCTAGGCAGGACTCCGGATGTCACCGCGTGACATTTCCCGAAGGGATGTATACAGAACGAAGTGAAACACATGCCGCCACCAAGTGTCCAAAGCAGTAGTGCTGGGCTAGCAGGACTCCGTGAACCGGTCAGAAGCGGACTACTATCGCCAGGAAGCACTAGACTACATTTCCCCATATGAGAGGCTGCCAAGGATAAACAACTAGATTGTCGGATCCCACACATACCAAGCATTTCAAACATACACACAATATGCTCAATATGTGTAAATACAACATGGCATCACAACATAACTCTACGACTCAAAGTATTTATTCATTAGGCTCCGAGGAGCGAGATATTACAAACATGGGTCTCATGACCCAACATACAAAGCATACAAGCAACAAGCACAAGCGGAAGCTTAACATGTCTGAGTACAGACATCTACAAATGAAAAGGCTGAGAAGCCTGACTATCTACCAGATCTGCCGAGGGCACAAGATCGTAGCTGAGGTAACAAGCTAAACGTCAAGTCCAAGCGGAACTACTAGTGAGACCGACGCCTCTCTCGCAAAACATAAAATAAGCAAACGTGAGTACAAACGCATTCAGCAAGACTTACATCGTAACTAACTACATATGCATCATTATCAACAAAGGAGGTGGTGGAGTTTGATCGCAGCAAGAAGCCAGCTTTGACTCGGTGGCTATCCCGAACTCATCGCAAGTAACTCTTTGAGGTGGCGCACGAGTCCACATATTCACCATATCAATACACCATTATGGATCCGCTCCCGTCTCCCTACGAGAACGCCATCCATAACACTCACGCTTATCTTGCGCATTTTAGAGTATCCACTTTCACTTGTCTATGAACTATGCAAGCGGTCCAAGTTTCCATATCCGAGGAATCCGGCTATTCGAATAGATAATGATAACCCTGTAGGGGTGTACTTCTTCACACACGATCTCGCCACTTATCGCCTCAGACATCGCCATGTACCTCGGCAACCTTCAAGCGGAAGCCGGGCGAGGGAGTCGGCCACGACCGGACTAACCACACAAGTCTCTTGTCCAGGTTTATCGCCTATTCGGGTTCCATCCGCAAGGAGATCCGGCCGGGGTGTCGCTCACGGCCCCAAACGATGTGTGCAGGGTTCCCAAGCCCACCAACCGGGCCACTGTGCCTAGTCTGTCCCAAGCCCACCTGTATCTGGTGCCACTTGGTAGACTACTAACACTACCTACAAATACCAGAAACTAGTTGCAACTCCTCGACAGAGATCAAGTTGATTAATAAGTCGAGAGGGGCACTTAAGCATTCCAATGTGTGGTAGTAACTGTTCATGGATCATAAGCACAAAACTCAGTTCCTGAGGACGGCTGCAATGAGGCAACCCACCATGTACTCCTACATGGCCTCTCACCGCTACCTTTACCAAATCGTGTTCACACACTTAGCTCACACACAGTAGGACATGTTCACACACCATTCCAATTCATTCCCGATGATTCAGACCTGACTCAACTCTAAGCAGTAGCAGGCATGACAAACAAGCATGAATGAGTAGGCACTGAGGGCTCAAAAACTCCTACTCATGCTAGTGGGTTTCATCTAATTACTGTGGAATGACAGGTCATGCAGAGGATAAAGGGGTTCAGCTACCGCAGCAAGTAACACATGAGTCGTTGTTGTCCTAATGCAGTAAAATAGAGCAGGAGCGAGAGAGCGGGATTATATCGGAATGAACAAGGGGGTTTTGCTTGCCTGGCACTTCTGAAGATAATATAGTTCTTCATCCGTGTCATCGAACTCATCATCGGGATACGCCTACCGAGAGGGAACAAGCACCGACAAACAAGGAAGAAACACAATCAATGCAATGCAACAATATGATGCATGATCATTACATGGCAATATGCTGTGATTTGGGCTAATGCAACAGCAAGTCATTTTGATTGAAGTGGAATTCAAAACTATACCAAATCCCAACTCCAAAACTATTATCAAATTTGCCCTATTCATGTTTCATCCTAAACAGTGAAGTTAACTTGATCAAACATGCATGAAAATGGTGCAGATGGATAGATTGGATTTTTCTGATAATTTTTCATATATAAATTATCTCATTTGGAGTTACGGTTGAATTACTATGAATTTTAGAAGTTTACACTAATTTCTGGAATTTTCTGAATTTGTTTTAATACAGAAATTCCTTTACTTTGTCAGCATGACAGCAACACGACGTTAGCAGGTCAACCGGGGTGACCAGGGTCTAACCTGACACGTGGGGCCCACATGTCATTGACTTAACTGGTTAACTAAATTTTAATTAGCACTAAACTACGTTAGTAGGGCTCTGGGCCCACTTGTCACTGGCTGTGGGTGTTAATTAGAGCCTAAACTAATTGTTGCCACGTCAGCTAAACAGGGTTTCGCCGCCGGCGACCTCATCCGACGGCGGAGGCATGTCGGAAACGCTGCTCCGGTAGCGGTTCGATGCGCCGAGGGTACTAGTGGAGAGCTCACGCTCGTGCGCGACTAGGTGAGGCCTCGGAGGTCGTGGCGGTGGCGAACGATTTACCACGGTGGCTTTGGCGGCGGCTGGAGCTCGGGCCAGCACGACGCGGTGGCTGCAGCGCGTTAGCCAGAGAGCAGAGGAGCGCGTCGGGACCCTGGGGATCTGGAGAGCACGCGGGAGCTACTGGAGTGAGCGGAAGAGCTCTGGGGGCGAGAGGTTCGCCGGCCATGGCGATGGCCGGAGCTCGGTGCTTACGGGGACGGCACCTACGTCACGAGAACGAGCACGGGGACTAGGGGAAGAGGAAGAGGAGCTCACAGCGAAGCCGGAGGAGGTCTCAGTGGGCTCGGGGACGCGTCGGAGACGACGAACGGGCGCCGGCGATCTCGGTGACCGAGAGGTTGAAGACGACGGCATTGATGGCGAAGTAGAGCTCCCGGCGATGCGTGGCTCGACGAGGAGGACGAAGGCGACGAGGCGGATCCCTGGGACGCATCGGAGAGGCGGGAGGGAGGCAGTGGCTGCGACTATGGCGATCGGCGGCGACGGGCTCGCTCGGGTGGCTGCGGGCGCGAGCGCTGGGGGGAGAGGGAGGAACCAGAGGGGGGGAAAAGATGCAGGGGGTGTCGTGGCGCCGTCTGGGGCGCCCAGGGCGTCGGTGGAAGCAGGAGGTGGCCGTGGCGCGTGGGCGCAAGACGGCCACACGCCTCGGCCCCATCTTGGCGAGAGGTGGGAGACGGTGGAGGCTCGGGGTGGGCTGGGCCAAATCTGCTGGGCCACCAGGTGAGTGGGCCTCAGGTAAGCATCAGGTAAGGTTACTCTCTCTCTCTTTCTAAATTGTTCCTGTTTTCTATTTTCTATAATTGTGTTTGGCTTTAATAAAAACGCCAGGGCATTTCCAAAAATCTTGAAACTGCTCAATGTCACTGTTTGGAATATTTCCAACAACAAACATTTCAGTTTGTGATTATTTGAGCATTTAAAATATTATTTAGCAATTAAATGCCCAAATGCAAATAACATATGATTTAATTCAAAAATCCAGAATGGCCTAGAAAAATGTGCACCATTTTTGGGAGAGGTTCTAGACTAATCCAATAATGATGAACATTTCTGAAGGGCATTTTGGTTCATTGAGAATATTTTTATTTTAACCTAGTTGATTTGATCTGGTGCTAGGGTTTGAGCAATCCCCATTTCAACTTTCAAATATATTAGACATGATGCAACATCCAAGCTAGTCCTAGTGCATAGCAAGGCTAGGGACGTGACAAATAAACTAAACGATCATAGTGCTAAGCTAACAGATGTGTCTTGTCCATCACATCATTCTCTAATGATGTGATCCCGTTTGTCAAATGACAACACATGTCTATGGCTAGGAAACTTAACCATCTTTGATTAACGAGCTAGTCTAGTAGAGGCATACTAGGGACACTCTGTTTGTCTATCTATTCACACCTATACTAAGTTTCTGGTTAATACAATTCTAGCATGAATAATAAACATTTATCAAGATATAAGGAAATATAAATAACAACTTTATTATTGCCTCTAGGGCATCTTTCCTTCACCGCCGTCGCGCGCCAACCAAGCCGAACGAGGGTTTTCACCCTGAGTTCCGACGGGAAAGGAGAGGTCCATGGTGGAGCCCCAAGAGGATCAGAACACCCACAGGTGATGTCACCACGGGCGCCATGGTGCTGAGCATAGGGTAGGACCCCCGGTCCACGTGACAAGGAGAGCGCCGACAACGAGGGCTCGATCCCCATTGGATCTTGCCCCCAAAAACGTCGAGGCGGCTATGGGAGTCCTAGATTATGGGGTCTTTGGGTGTCCGGACTATTTCACATGGGCCGGACTGATGGGCCGTGAAGATAAAAGCAGAAGACTTACCCCCGTGTCCGGGTAGGACTCCTATATGCGTGGATGGCAAGATTTGTGTCCAGATATGTTATTTCCTTACCCCACAAACTGACTTTGTACAACCCTAGGCCCCTCCGACGTGTTAAACAGGAGGATTTTGTCCGTAGAGACTATAAAATCTCCTAGGATGGACAGCTAGGGTTTATCCATTACGATCTCGAGGAAGATCAACTCTTCTAACCCCTATACTCATTGAATACAATCAAGCAGGACGTAGGGTTTTACCTTCTTCAAGAGGGCCCGAACCTGGGTAAACATTGTGTCCCCATCGTCCCTTGTTACCATTGATCCTCAAACATGCGGCCCGGGACCCCCTACCAGAGATCTGCCGGTTTTGACACCGACATTGGTGCTTTCATTAAGAGTTCCACTGTGTCATCGATAGAAGGATCGATGGCTCAGATTGTCATCGGTGACGATGCTGTTTCCAGGGAGACTTTTCTCCCTGGTCAACTCTTTGTGTTTGGCGGCTTTGCTCTGCGTGCCAATTCAATTGGTCACCTTGAGCAGATCGACAGCTACACCCCTGGTCAACAGATCAGGTTTGGAAGCTTCAACTAAATCACTGATATCCGATGAGACTTGGTCTTTGAAGGGTTTTCGGCCTCGGCCGCCGTTCTTCATCCCGTCAGATCCACCATCAGACTCCGCTCAAGGATCGACTTTCGCGCCCGCCCTGGCCTTAGATCCAGAGCGGACCACTCTGTCCGAAGACGAGAGGATAAACCCCATCGGAATCTCTCTTTTCATGGAGCTTCCTGCTGGAGACCCAGACGCGATCACACCATCAGCAAACCCGAGTCAAATGGGACTCTTCCTGTTATCGGGAAGCTAGATTAACTTCTGGACGACAACTCCGAACCCTCGAGGTCTGCGTCCATCGGACTCGGTCAAGTGGTCATCACTGAAGCCGGCTCCGCAGATCCTCATATGCTCATCCAGCCTTTGCTCTTAAGCGAGACACTGGACCTAATGCGATCTCTTGCCATCACGGAAGTATCACCTCCGAACTACGCCCAGCCTAAACTGGGGGCTGAGAGCAGGGATTTTTACGTCCCACCCACATCCCACTTAATAGGCACTGTCAAGGATCTAACCGACATGCTAGACTACGCCTCCGAAGACATCGATGGGACGACGATGCTGGAGCCGAACCAGGTCAAAATCACTGTGCGCTGGACGACCACTTCTACCTACGATGTATACATGGTAGACACACCCGAGAAGAAGGGCGACTATGGCACTCAAGACCCCGATGAGGATAAGCCCGTCGATGAACCGCCAAAGCACTGACGTCAGCGGCGCCGCTCACGATCGCGTCGGGAAACGGAAAGCAATACCGGCACCGGGGTCAATAACACTCCGGAGAATGCCGAAGACGCCGACCACCCCGTTGAGCCTGCGTTCGAGCAGGATGAATGGGAAGAATGCCAATACAGCCCCGAACACGCCGATCATGAGGATTCGGAAGATAGTAATTACATACCTGCCTCCGAAGAGGATGTCACCCTCGGCAACGAAGATTTCATCATGCCAGAGGAACCCCTCGAACAAGAACGCTTCAAGCGGCAGCTCATCACCACTGTGAGGAGCCTGAAAAAGAAACAACAACAGCTTCAAGCTGAACAGGATACGCGCAATGATAGATGGACCAAGGTCCTGGCTGCCGAAGAATACGGCTTCGAGCGCCCGACAAAGAGCTACCCAAAACGCAGGCTACTACTACAATTCGACGACGAGGCCCTTGATCCAATACCGTCAAAATACAATCATGTTGATCAACCGGACCGACCACCGCGTGGACGAGATAAAGCAGCCAATTATGCCGATCACCAGCCCGCACCACCTCGCTGTCATGGCAAAGAGGCAGCGGCTTCGGGTTAGACGTACGACTTACGTCAGAACCTGGAGAATAGAACCGACCAGACCAGATTAATCTACGGATCAAGGGGACGTGCTCTGACACAATACGACGGCCATCAAGCCTGGCGCGACAAGCATAACCAAGTTCGGGCCGAGAACCGAACACGAAGGTCATCCGAACTCCGTCGTGATGTTTCCCGATATAGAGGCGCCGCAGACCCCATGTACTTTACCGATGAGGTAATGCAGCACCAGTTTCCGGAAGGGTTTAAACCCGTAAACATCGAGGCATACGATGGAACGACAGATCCCGTTGTATGGATTGAAGTTTTTCTTCTCCACATTCACATGGCTCGCGGAGACGATCTCCATGCCATTAAATTCCTTCCTCTAAAGCTAAAAGAGCCAGCACGGCACTGGTTGCATAGCCTCCCAAAGAACTCCATTGGCAGTTGGGAGGACTTGGAGGACGCCTTTCGAGACAACTTTCAGGGCACTTATGTTCGACCACCGGATGCTAATGACCTAAGTCACATAGTCCAGCAACCCGGAGAGTCGGCCCGCAAACTTTGGACTCGGTTCTTAATTAAAAAGAACCAAATCGTCGACTATCCGGATGCTGAAGCCTTAGCGGCATTCAAACACAGTGTCCGTGACGAATGGCTCGCCCGACACCTCGGTCAGGAAAAGCCGAAGACTATGGCAGCTCTTACTGCACTTATGACCCGCTTCTATGCGGGCGAAGATAGCTGGCTGGCTCGTAGAAGCAACAGCAACAGTGACCCCGACACCTTTGAAGCCAGGGATGGCAATGGAAGGCCACGACATAGCAAAATAAGCGTCGGAACAACAACAAAGAAACTGAGGATACAACGGTAAACGCCAGATTCAGCGACTCCAAACCCGGTCAGCAGAAGAAGCCGTTTAAAGGAAATAGAGACAGTCCATCAAATTTGGACAAAATACTAGATAGGCCTTGCTAGATTCATGGCACCCCTGACAAGACTGCCAACCACCCCAACAGAAACTGCTGGGTTTTTAAGCAGGCCGGTAAATTAAATACCGAACACAAGGGGAAAGGACCTCAAAGCGAGGACGATGATGAGCCCCGTCCTCCGAACACTGGGGGACAGAAGAAGTTTCCCCCCGAAGTGAAAACTCTGAACATTATATATGTCACTCACATCCCCTAAAGGGAGCGCAAGCGTGCATTAAGGGATGTCTACGCTGTTGTCAGCCTGTCGCCCCAAAATTCTACCCATGGTCGGCCTGTCCGATCACTTTTGATCACAGGGACCACCCAACCAGTATCCGTCACAGAGGTTCGGCGGCCCTAGTACTCAACCCTATAATTGACGGGTACCACCTTACCAGAGTCCTAATGGACAGCGACAACAGCGTCAATTTGATATATCCGGATACTGTCCGTAAGATGGGTATCGACCCCTCAAGAATCAAGCCTGGTAACACTGCCTTTAAAGGAGTGATACCCGGCATGGAGGCCCGCCGTACGGGCTCCTTAACATTGGAATTAGTCTTTGGCTCTCCGGATAACTTCGGAAGCGAAGACTTGATCTTCGACATCGTCCCCTTCCGTAGTGGTTATCACGCGCTACTTGGACGAACTGCCTTCGCCTGCTTTAATGCAGTCCCACATTATGCCTACTTAAAGCTCAAAATGCCCAGACCGTGCAGCGTCTCACAGTCAATGGAAATATGGAGCGCTCCCTCCGTACTGAGGAGCACACCGCGGCCCAAGCAGCCAAAGTACAGAACGGACTCATCAAGCCGCACAACTCGTCGGTCATTAAGACCCATGACACCGCTAAGTGGGTTTGATCCACATTACAGAATGACAGCTTGATAGATCCGGAGCTTGAATAGCAGTTTAGCCTCCGCTGATCGCCCCATAAGGTCGCGACATACATACCGCGCATGCGTAATTATGCACTTAAAATACCTTGGGCAGCATCAGAGGCATACCGCGGAAAAGGCCTATAGTACGGCTTGACCCTATTCGGACCATAACCTTTTTTTTTCTTTTTTCTTTTCTACTATAGGTTCATTAAAAACATACCCACTCTACGGTTGCACAGGGGCTCCTTTCCAGGCTCCCCTTTTTTACAGACGACCATCGACTTCTCCTCTCAAAGGATTTCTCGCCAAGGAGAAACGGCATAGACGTGCGGTAGGGCATCATTGGGACCTTCAAACCACTACTTTTAGGCCCTGTGTAAAACGTTCCCTTGTGTAAACTCTCGACATGTAAAATAGCCTTGATATCCATGGCATTATTTGTAATAACACGTCTCAACAAGGATATAAAGGAAACAGTTGATCACCACTTCCGTTTGGTACTGATTTATTTCGCATCAGCATCTGTATTCACTCCATACGTCAGATTGCCACACGTGCTTCAGTCCAGCCTTAACACCGGGGGGCTGTATTCGGCTCCGCACGTTTTCAAGTCCGAACACCTATAGGGTACTCTTCGGCGTCCTGGATATGGCATTATATGCATCGGCCCCGAGTCATGTCTTTGGTCTGTAGTGGGGTTTCCCCGCTCCTGTGCATACCACCTTACGTTCCACTTGTTCGGCTAAGGTAGTAAAGGGAGAACTACTTCGATTGTATTTTCGGTTCGTTTGGTCAAATACCTCAATAGAGAAAGCCGAAAACTGACTGTCATGATAACACGAGAGCTGTTCAGCGATACGGCGATTCATCCCTTGTTATACAAGGGGCTGTTCTTCGCCCAGCCGCGTTGTACATGCACCATAGTCCAGATTGCCGCACACGCACCAGGGGCTAGTTTTTAGCCCCAAAGTCAAGCTTCCTACGGCCGAGTGAAAGTAATAAAGTCGCATAGTATGATTGTCTGGTTCACATCACGGACACCTCCTTCACGGACCAAGACGTCGGATAAAGTGTGGTCACGCGTTATGTCGAACAGCCCCGTAGTATCTACGTGGGGGCTGAAGCCGACAACTGGACTTTCAGAATTAAACGGCCACACAGGAGGAAAATCACTTAAGATAAAAGGCACAAATATATTAAAAGAAGGGGATCACAACATAGTTTTTTACAACCCGCACACATCTAATCAAATATCACATCCTTATAACACTGGCCCTCTACTATGCGGGCCCCTGCCAGGACATCTTCGAAGTACCTCTCCGGCTTGCGGTGGTCCTTGCCTTCGGGTGGGCCTGCGGTCGCCACGTCGGTGGCCTTCATCTTTGCCCAGTGCATCTTGACGCGGGCAAAGGCCATCTGAGCACCCTCTATGCAGGTTGAACGCTTTATAGCATCGGCGCGGGGCCGAACATTGACAAGCCGCTTCAGCAAGCCGAAGTAGCTGCTGGGAATAGGTTCGGCCGGCCAGAGTTGGACTATTAAGTCCTTCATGGCCAAGCCTGCCACCCTATGCAGCACCATTAACTGCTTCAGCAGGTCGTTTAAAGGCGTCGGATGCTCCGGCGCAAGAAACTGCGACCAAATCAGCTTCTTGGTCGAGTTCCCCTCCTGGGCTCGAAATAATTGTGTGGCATCAGTGTCACTCCTCGGAAGATCTGCAAACGCGTATGGATAACTCCACACTCGAGTGCGCAAAGCATATATTTGACCTCCAAAAATACCCTGTAAAAGAAAGGCCTTACCAGTCGCTATCTTCTTCGCCTGACGGATCTCTTTGCGAGTACTCCGGGACTTGACCCGCACCTCTTTAGCCTCCTAGAGAGCTTTGGCGAGTTAGGAAGATTGGGCCGAAGTCTTCTCCTCCAAAGCGCCTGCTCAACTTCGGCTACCCGAGCTTCATATTGGCGACGGGCGGCCTGTTTGGTCTTCAGTTTGCCAGCCGCTTTGTCAGCAGCTGCCTTATTCGCCTTCGCCTCCTTTTTGGCCTGCACAAGGGCGCCTCTGAGTGTCTCGACCTCGGCTGCGCCAATTATGCTCATAATCAAAGCATTACATGAGTTAATCTTTGAATATAACTATCAGTTATGATATACAACTAAACTTTAACACAATACGCATACCTTGTGTGTCATCGAACCGCTTGTTAATGCGGTCGATTTCTTCATTGGTCACCTTAAGCTTCCGATTGAGTTCGGAAACTTCTGCGGCCTGGGCGGTTGCCGCCAACAGGGATGCCTGTTACAATAACAGAGAAGTATGTTAGCCTTCCCAAATTTTATGTGGATCCTCTATCCAGTTTTTTTTAACCGGACAGAGCCTCAATGGCTACTATATATAGAAAAGCGTTGAGAGCGTTACACCGCATATCTCCAAGCCTGTTAGTAGGCTGGTATAGGCTTCATTCAGTCCGCTCTTGGTAGACTGAACCTTCTCTACCACCACACCCATCACGGTGCGGTGCTCCTCCACAATGCAAGCACGTTGTAATGGTTCCGCTAGAGTGTTCAACGCCTCCAGATTAGTGGAGGTCACCAACGGAGCTGATGCTCCCCTCTCCTTCGAAGGGGGCTGCTCACCTGATCCCGGGGCCACATTGGTCTCCGTAATGGTGTCCGACGGGGGCCCGGATTGTTGGGGGCCCCCATCTTCGGTTGTTATGGGGGTCGCCTCCCCCAAGTCTTCGGCAACCGAGGTATTAACCTCGGGCGCCTTCTCGACAGCCTCGCTCGCCCTCCCTCGGTTAGGAGAGGTCCTTCGGGACGACACCTCAATGTACTCCATGGTGACACGTGAGGGGGCTAGTGGCAGCGTCTCGCTCTCTGCCATCTCAGGTGGCAGAGAACTCCCCTCCAATAGCGAAGGGTTCTGGAGATCGCGGGGAGGGCTGAAAGGCACATGGCATAATAACTTATAATGAAAATAGGAAGACTGAAGATAAGCAGTAGATCTTTTGATACTTACGATTTGGCCAGGGGCTTCACCCTAGGAGGTCTCTTGGGGACTAGTTCAGACTCTAAGTCCGAACCATTCGAGAGGGTCATCTTTCCCCTCTTGGGCGCCTCCCCCTCCGGGTCTTTGGAGGAGCCCTCTTCTTCTTCCTCCCCTTAAGAGGAGAGTCGCTTTCCACTTCCTCCTCCTCTTCTTCCTCACCCCCTCATGGGAAGAGAGGGCTTCGGTCTCTCCGGACACTGCATCCGAAGGACCCCTGTGGCGGGGGCCGCCTCTGGCCTCCTTGCCCTTCTTCTCGGGTGCCTGATAGGGCGCCGGGACCAGCATCTCTGTTAGCTGGGGTGTGGCTGGGTCTTCAGGCAGCGGTGCCAGAGATTTGATCCGCTCCTCCTTTGCCGGCCAGCCCTATATGAAGGACATGCTATACATTATATCTAAACTTATTTACCGAATAGGTATTCGGGAAAATCTTCCTTACCGGCGAGGTCGGGTTCTCGATGTCGAGACCGATGTCTTCAGTCTTCTTCGGCCACGTTCTTTGGGCCTTGAAGAGCAGCTTCCAAATGTCTTTGTTCATTGTGCCGAAGAAATGCTTCAAGGTCTGTGGCTCCTCCGTATTAAACTCCCACATGTGAGAGGCCCAGAGTTGGCAAGGAAGAGTCCGGCGGAAGAGCATCACCTGAATCACGTCTGTGAGACCGGTGTTTTTTCCTATCATGTTAGTGATGCGCTTTTGCAACATCTGCACCTCCGTCGTAGACCCCAGTCAAGGCCCTTAGCGGTCCAGGAGGTGAGCCTAGTGGTGGGGCGGATCTGAAGTCAGGCGGGGCTGCCTAGTTGGCGTTGCGAGGTTTAGTGATATAGAACCACTCCAGCTGCCATACCTTGACCATCTCCACGAATGCCCCTTTGGGCCAGACGATGTTGGGAAGCTTGCTCACCATGGCCCCGTCGCAGTCCGCGTGTTGTCCGTCACCACCTTGGCTTTAGATTGAAAACCTTAAGCCGTAAGCCGAAGTGTGGTGGGATGCGGAGGAGAGCCTCACACACAACGACGAACGCCGATGTGGAGGAAGGAATTTTGGGCTAGATCATGTAAATCCAGCCCGTAATAGAACATGAGGCCGCGGATGAAGGGGTGCAGCCAAAACCCTAGTCCGTGGAGGAAGTGGGGAATAAACACTACTCTCTCACCGGGCTCCGGGGTAGGGATGGCCTGACCCTTGTTAGGGAGCCGGTGCGAGATCTCCGTAGACAGATAACCTGTGCTCCGGAGATCGTTGATGTCCTTCTCCGTGACGAAGGAGGCCTCCCACTTGCCCTTGGAGCCGGATCCTGCCATGGCCGAGGAAGGTGGTGGCGGTAGGAAAGACTAAAGTTTTGGCGCTGGAGCTCAAAGGTGGGAAGACAGGAGCTAGAAGAAGGCATGGGGAAAAAGAAGGGATTTCTTACCCTCTTATAGACGGTGAAATACCAAACGCCCACCACTCAAGCCTTAAAACTCGCCTGTTCACAAGGAGATCGTGTGAAAGGCACGGTTGGATTACCCAAAACCGTATTGATGGGAATCCCGCAATGGGCTGCCACGATCTCTGTTTTGACAAGTGCCAATGGAGGCTATGCCTCGAAACGCGAAACGGAAGACGTGAAAACGGTTCGAAATGTTAAAGAGCTAAATGTGACGCTTCGCCGAAAAAGTTGTCAGGAAAAGACACTGTTTTATTTTTGACATCCTGCCTTCGTGTCTAAGGTTTATGTTAATTATACAAAGTCGGATAGAGTTCCTTTCTGCATAGAACTATCTTAAAAATGTTCAAGAGAAGGAACCCACCTTGCGATACCGAAGACAATCCGTGTGCCGAACATATGGCCATTGAAGACTGGTCCAGGGGCTACTGTGGGAGTGCTGGATTAGGGGGTCCTCGGGTGTACGGACTATTTGACATGGGCCGGACTGATGGGCCGTGAAGATAAAAGCAGAAGACTTTCCCCCGTGTCTGGGTAGGACTCCTATATGCGTGGATGGCAAGATTGGTGTCCGGATATGTTATTTCCTGAAGGAAATATGCCCTAGAGGCAATGATAAAGCTGTTATTTATATTTCCTTATATCATGATAAACGTTTATTATTCATGCTAGAATTGTATTAACTGGAAACTTAGTACATGTGTGAATACATAGACAAAAAAGAGTGTCCCTAGTATGCCTCTACTTGACTAGCTCTTTAATCAAAGATACTCCCTCCGTCTAGGTGTGTAAGTCATCTTACGAAAACCAAATAATCCCAAAACACTTAGGCGCGGTACATTAACTCTCATCTCGTTTCTTGTTTCGTGACATATCAACCAATAAGAGATGTGGGTCATGCATACTATAAATGACATGAGACTACCAAACACGACATGCAGTGGTTAGTTCATTACATGCAATGTTATTAATTAGCAAAAACACATTAATTTCTCTCGTTTTCCCCTCCATCTTGGTCGCGGTGCGCAACCTAAAATGACTGACACACCTAGACAGAGGGAGTAGTTAAGTTTCCTGACCATAGACATGTGTTGTCATTTGATGAACGGGGAGAATGATGTGATGGACAAGACCCATACGTTAGCTTAGCATACTGATCGTTTAGTGTTATTGCTATTGCTTTCTTCATGACTTATACATATTCTTCTAACTATGAGATTATGCAAATCCCGAATACCGGAGGAACACTTTGTGTGCTATCAAACGTCACAACGTAGCTGGGTGATTATAAATATGATCTACAGGTGTCTACGATGGTGTTTGTTGAGTTGGCATAGATCGAGATTAGGATTTGTCACTCCGTGTATCGGAGAGGTATTTCTGGGCCCTCTTGGTAATGCATATCAGTATAAGTCTTGCAAGCAATGTGACTAATGAGTTAGTTGCGGGATGATGCATTACGGAACAAGTAAAGAGACTTGCCGGTAAAGAGATTGAACTAGGTATGATGATACCCACGATCGAATCTCGGGCAAGTAACATACCGATGACAAAGGGAATAACGTATGTGGTTATGCGGTTTGACCGATAAAGATCTTCATAGAATATGTAGGAGCCAATATGAGCATCCAGGTTCCTCTATTGGTTATTGACCGGAGATGTGTCTCGGTCATGTCTACATAGTTGTCGAACCCGTAGGGTCCGCACGCTTAACGTTAGATGACGATTTGGATTATGAGTAAAGTGATTTGATGAACGAAGTTTGTTCGGAGTCCCGGATGAGATCACGACATGACGAGGAGTCTCGAAATGGTTGAGAGGTAAAGATTGATATATTGGAAGGTTATATACGGACTTCGGAATGGTTCCGATAAGGTTCGGGGATTTATCGGAGTAACGGGGGGCTATCGGAAGCCCCCGAGTAAGTTATTGGGCCTAATGGGCCATAGTGGAGGAGAGGAGGCAGGCCACACGAGGTGGGGCGCGCCCCTTACCCAATCCGAATTGGACAAGGGGAGGGGCGCAGCCCTCCTCTTTCCTTCTCCCTCTCCCTCCTTTTCCCTTTCACCCTCTCTGTTGGAAGGAAAGGGGGGTCGAATTCTACTAGGTTTGGAGTCCTAGCAGGACTCCCCACCCTTGGCGCGCCTCCCCCTTGGTCGGCCTCCTCCTTTATATACGTGGGCAAGGGGGCACCCCAAAGCACAACAGACAATCTCTTAGACGTGTGCGGTGCCCCTTCCACAGTTCAACACCTCGGTCATATCGTCGTAGTGCTTAGGTGAAGCCCTGCTCCGGTAACTTCATCATCACCTTTGCCACGCCGTTGTGCTGACGGAACTCTCCCTCGTCCTCAACTGGATCAAGAGATCGAGGGACGTCATTGTGGAGAACGTGTGCTGAACACAGAGGTGCCGTACGTTCGGTAATTTGATCGATTGGATTATGAAGTTGTTCGACTACATCAACCGCTTTACTACACGTTTCCTCTTTCGGTCTACAAGGGTATGTGGACACACTCTCCCGTCTCGTTGCTATGCATCTCCTAGATAGATCTTGCGTGATCGTAGGAATTTTATTGAATTACTATGTTCCCCAACAGTGGTATCCGAGCCAGGTCTATTCGTAGATGTTATATGCACGAGTAGAACACAATGAGTTGTGGGCGATAATAGTCATACTGATTACCACCAACGTCTTACTTTGATTCGGCGGTATTGTTGGATGAAGTGGCCTGGACCAACATTACATGACCGCGTTCATGAGACTGGTTCTACCGACGTGCTTTGCACACAGGTGGCTGGCGGGTGTTTGTTTCTCCAACTTTAGTTTAATCGAGTTTGACTACTGCCGGTCCTTGTTGAAGGTTAAAACAACACACTTGACGAAAAATCGTTGTGGTTTTCATGCGTAGGTAAGAACGGTTCTTGCTAGAAGCCCGTAGCAGCCATGTAAAAAAGTAGAGGACGTCTAACTTGTTTTTGCAGGACATGTTGTGATGTGATATGGTCAAGACGTGATGAGATATAAATTGTTGTATGAGGTGACCATGTAATTGCTTTACTTTATCACTAAGTGGTAGCAATAGTTGGCGAGACGACAATGATGCTATGATGGAGATCAAGGTGTCAAGCCGATGACGATGGAGATCATGATGGTGCTTTGGAGATGGAGATCAAAGGCACAAGATGATGATGGCCATATCATATCACTTAAATTGATTGCATGTGATGTTTATCCTTTATGCATCTTATTTTGCTTAGTACGGCGGTAGCATTATAAGATGATCTCTCACTAAATTTCAAGGTACAAGTGTTCTCCCTGAGTATGCACCGTTGCAACAGCTCGTCGTGCCGAGACACCACGTGATGATCGGGTGTGCTAAGGGTGACTAAAGGCAGAGAATTCTGTATGCCAAGAAGAAAAGAAAGTTTGTTAAGCTCTACGTTCACATACAATGGGTGCAAGCCAGTTTGGCACACGCAGAATACTCGGGTTAAACTTGACGAGCCTAGCATATGCAGATATGGCCTCGAAACACTGAGACCGAAAGGTCGAGCATGAATCATATAGTAGATATGATCAACATAGTGATGTTCACCATTGAAAACTACTCCATCTCACGTGATGATCGGACATGGTTTAGTAGATATGGATCACGTGATCACCTAGATGATTAGAGGGATGTCTATCTAAGTGGGAGTTCTTAAGTAATATGATTAATTGAACTTTAATTTATCATGAACTTAGTCCTGATAGTATTAGCATAACTATGTTGTAGATCAATAGCTCACGATATTGCTCCCCCTTTATTTTTGATATGTTCCTAGAGAAAAACTATGTTGAAAGATGATAGTAGCAATGATGCGGACTAGGTCCGTGATCTGCGGACTATCCTCATTGCTGCACAGAAGAATTATGTCCTTGATGAACCTCTAGGTGACGGACCTATTGCAGGAGCAGATGCAGACGTTATGAACGTTTTGCAAAGCTCGATATGATGACTACTTGATAGTTTAGTGCACCACGCTTTACGGCTTAGAACCGGGACTTCAAAAAATGTTTTGAAATGCCACGGAGCATCTAAGATGTTCCAAGAGCTGAAATTGGTATTTCAGACTCATGCTTGAGTCGAGAGGTATGGGACCTCTCACAAGTAGTTTTGCCTACAAGATGGAGGAGAATAGCTCAACTAATGAGCATGTGCTCAGAATGTCTGAGTACTACTATCGCTTGCATCAAGTGGGAGTTAATCTTCCAGATAAGTGATTGACAGAGTTCTCTAGTCACTATCACCAAGTTACTGGAATTTCGTGATGAACTATAATATGCAAGGAATGACGAAAACGATTCCCGAGCTCTTTGTGATGCTGAAATTGGCGAAGGTAGAAATCAAGAAAAGGATCAAATGTTGATGGTTGATAAGATCACTAGTTTCAAGTAAAAGGGCAAGGGAAACAAAGGGAACTTCAAGAAGAGTGGCAAGCAAGTTGCCACTCCCATGAAGAATCCCAAAGCTAGACCCAAGCCTGAAACTGAGTGCCTCTACTTCAAAGGAAATGGTCACTGGAAGCGGAACTGCCCCAAATACTTGGCGGATAGTGAACAAAAGTATATATGATATACATGTTATTGATGTGTACTTTACTAGTGTTCGTGGTAGCCTCTGGGTATTTGATACCGGTTCAGTTGCTATGATTAGTAACTCGAAACAGGAGTTACAAAATGAACAAAGACTCGTTGAGGGCGACGTGACGATGTGTGTTGGAAATGATTACGAGGTTGATAAGATCACCATCACAAACTCCCTTTTACCTTCGGGATTAGTATTGGAACTAAATAAGTGTTATTTGTTGTTTGCGTTGAGCATAAATATGATTGGATCATGTTTATTGCGATACGGTTATTCATTTCAGTCAGAGAATAATTGTTGTTCTGTTTACATGAATAAAACATTCTATGGTCTTACATCCAATGTAAATGGTTTACTAAATCTCGATCACGGTGATACACATAATATTGATGCCAAAACATGCAAAGTTAATAATGATAGTGCAACTTATTTGTGGCACTACTGTTTAGGTCATATTCACTAGTAGAAAACCGGGATTTGGTCCAGGCCGGGTTAGCCCATTAGTCCCGGTTCAGTCATGAACTGGGACTAATGTGAGCATTGGTCCCGGTTCATGCGGCAAAGGCATTAGTCCCGGTTCAAATGGGACCTTTAGTCCCGGTTGGTGCCACGAACCAGTACTAATGGGTGCGATGCCCATTAGTACCGGTTAAATGATTTAACCGTACTAAAGGTTAGACCTTTAATGCGGTTAGTGCCACGAACCGGTACTAATGGGGTTTGAGGCATTAGTACCGGTTCGTGGCACTAGTGATTGGTGTAAAGCGCATAAAGAAACTCCATGCTGATGGGCTTTTTGGAATTACTTGATTATGAATCACTTGATGCTTGCGAACCATGCCTCAAGGGCAAGATAACTAAAACTCCGTTCTCCAGAACAATGGAGCGAGCCATTGACTTGTTGGAAATAATACATACTGATGATGCGGTCCGATGAGTGTTGAGGCTTGCGGCGGGTATCATTATTTTCTGACCTTCACAGATAATTTAAGCAGATATGGGTACATCTACTTAATGAAACACAATTATGAAATATTTGAAAAGTTCAAAGAAATTCAGAGTGAAGTTAAGAATCATCGTAACAAGAAAATAAAGTTTCTACGATCTGATCGCGCAGGCAAATATTTGAGTTACGAGTTTGGCCTTCATTTAAAAACTATGTGGAATAGTTTCACAACCACTACAAGAAATATGTCAACTAGTGACCTTCTGTTAGTGACCCTGGAAGAATTGGTCATAGATCTACGACCATTATTTCAAACCAATTGGTCAAAAGCTGCTCGGGGTGCTCCAAACCCTCAACTATATGGACCATTTTGGCCATAAAGGTCGTAATTTCCTTACAAAAAATGGTCATAAAGAAGACAACACTGATCCGCTGCCTTATTTCTACCTGATCACGACCAATATAGATGGTCATAAAATTGTAAGTTGTGGTGGATTGCTATGACTAGGCGCCACCTCATCAGTTTTGCCTATGTGTCATGTCCATGTGTCAATTTTTGCCCTATGTTGTGAAGCAACCTATATTTCTGTTAGTCCCAAAATTCTGAAACAATTCTCATAAATTCTTTGGGTCATATCTTCGTCAAATATGTCAAAAACCTTCCTCGCCTAGTTAAAATATAATTCAACAATATTATTTTTCCTATTATGTTCAGAACAACACTTTGTGAAGGAAGTGCTATTTCTATATTCTTGATTGCCCTCAAAAATTTTGGGCACTCTTTCATATCCAAATCATTGCCTCATGACAAAATTCAGCCCCATTTGCCTAGTAAATGTTCTCAGCAAATTTCCAAAGTTTTTGTTCAACTAGAAGCTTTGTGAAGGAAGTACTAGCTATGCACATCCAAATGGCATGAAATTTATACAGTGCCTTCATATGCCTAAATTATCACCCTCCTCCAAATTGAAGCTCAATCAAATCATCCATGTGAGCCCAGCTTCAATTTTTATTTTCTGTCTAGATTGGCACATTGCAAAGCAAGTGCTATCTATACCACTCCTATTGCCCTCAAACTTTTTAGTCAATCTTCCACACCCAAATCATTTCCACATGCCAATATTCAGCTATATTTTCCTAGCAAATCTTCCTCGGCAAATTTCCAAAGTTTCTATTCACCTAGAAGCTTTGTAAGGGAAGTACAAGATAGGAATATCGTAACGAGTTGAATTTTTTCCACACATTCTATATGCCAAAGTCATAGCTCTACACAAAATTTTAGCTCTATCTAACAATACATGTGAGCTCACCATCGATTCTTTGTTTCTGGTAATATTTTCAGTTTGTGAAGCAACTACATTTTATTTTGCTTTATAATTGCTAAAAAGTTACCAGTACATTACCCTGACTATAGAAACCCCCTAAGCCAAATTTTAGCATAATCCAATGATCTATGTAAGCCCAGCTTCAATTTTTATTTTCTGTCCAAATTGGCACGTTGCAAAGCAAGTGCTATCTAGACACCTCCTATTGTCCTCAAACTTTTTGTGCCATCTTACATATACAAATCATTGCCACATTCCAATATTCAGCTCCATTTGCCTATTAAATCTTCTTGAGCAAATTTCCAAAGTTTCTATCCAGAGAGAAGCTTTGTGAAGGAACTACAAGCTGGGATTATCCAAATGGCATAAACATTTTACAGTGCTTTACTATGCCCAAATTACCATACTCCACAAAATTTCAGCTCAATCCACTTATCCATTTGAGCCCAGCTTCGACATCCATATTTCTGCCCGATATGGTACTTTGCAAAGGAAGTGCCATCCAAACTCCTCGATTTGAGATGAAAATTTGCCAAGAAAGTCTCCCTAGTAGATGATCATCCCCAGCCAAAACTTAGGCCCATTGGCCTTGTGAATTTCCTGTACCACTAATCAAACACTTGGCTGCTAAATCATGTTTGAGCATAGTTCGGTCTCCTCGTGAGATTCTTCTATTGTTATTTTCTTTCAAGCATCTACCTGGGGAGTGTCCAACCTACTATACATGTCTAGGATTCCCAAAACGCGTGGCAACGCCACGGTCATGCGGTGACCACGCAGCGGGCATATGAGTCTATGCACTTTGAAGTTGGGGCCTTGGGCCACCATCCAAACTTCAACGTATCACCACCAAACCATGTATTTCTGATTAAATAGATACTTATGTAACTAGAAATGATTTTAAAAAAAAAGAAAGAGCAAACTATAAGGCAGCTGCATTTCAAATTTGACCCACTTCCTCCTGCATCGGCCGAAATTTGTCTTTTTCACAAGAGGTGGATCAAAACTTTTGAAACCCAACCATTTTGTCAATTGTGCATTAAATATGTCCTAGTATTTTATAAAATTTATTTGGTCCAATTTTGAAACCAATATATGGTAGGTCCTTCACAAAAAAACTCATTTTGGGCACTCGAAAAATGGAAAATTGATTTTTCGTCCAAAGAAAATGAAAACTCCCTTAGGCAACATCGTTTGCCATTCCAATATGCACCCATCTGCACAATATGAGATCATTTGAACAAACTATGCCATGAATGTGGCCATAAGATTGATCATTTGACTTGAAAGCCATGAATCTTCACACATGATAGCTCATTTCTGAGAACACTTTTTTAAAAAGAATTTCCGCATTACAAGTTTATTATTTTTCCTGGTAACTTGGTAACATATAATGATACAATGCAAAGGTTTTCCATTTTTTTTGATATTTTTCGAATTTTTTATGCCCATTCAAAATGCGGTCAAAACGACGGGAATGACCGTTCCTAGCTAGTGGTTGAATCTTGGAATTTTTTTGGTGTGTCTCTAATGAAATAAATACTTTTGTACCTAGAAATGATTTTTGGAAAAAATGAATAGCAAACTATGAGGCAGCCGCAGTACAAATTTGACCCGTTTCCAAGTGAAACGGCGGAAATTTGTCTTTTTCACCAGAGGTGGGTCAAAACTTTTTACACCCAACCATCTGGTCAATTGTGCATTAAATATGGTGTAGTATTTTATAAAAATGATTTGGTCCAATTTTGCAGCAATTATTTGGTAGGTTCTTCACAAAAAAACCTCATTTGGGGCACTCAAAAAATGGAAAATGATTTTTTCGTCCAAAGAAAATGAAAATTTCCTTAGGCAACATTGTTTGCCATTCCAATATGCACCCTTGTGCACAATATGAGATCATTTGAACAAACTATGCCATGAATGTGGCCATAAGATTGATCATTTGGCTTGAAAGCCATTGATCTCCACACATGATAGCTCGTTTCTGAGAACACTTTTTTAAAAGAATTTCCTTATTACAAGTTTATTATTTTCACTGGTAACTTTGTCACATATAATTACACAATGCGAAGGTTTTCCAATTTTTTTGATTTTTTTAATTTTTTATGCCCGTTTCAAAATGCGGTCGAAATGGCGGCCTTGACCATTCCTAGCTAGTTGTTGAATCATTGAAACATTTTGATGTTTCTCTGATTAAATAGATATTTATGTACCTAGAAATGATTTTTGGAAAAACTAAAGAGCAAACTATGAGGTAGCTATAGTTCAAATTTGATCCGCTTCCTGCTGAATCGGCTGAAATTTGTCTTTTTCACCAGAGCTAGATCAAGGCTTTTGACACCCAACCATTTGGTCAATTGTGCATTAAATATGGCCTAGTATTTTATAAAATTGATATGGTACAATTTTGAAACAAATATATGGTAGGTCCTTCACAAAAGAACTCATTTTGGGCACTCAAAAAATGGAAAATGAATTTTCCGTGCAAAGAAAATGAAAACTTCGTTAGCCAACATTGTTTTCCATTCCAAGATGCACCCTTGTGCAAAATATGAGACCATTTTTTTTGCTTTTTTCATCTGTAAAAGTAGAAGAAAAACAAAAGAAAAAACACAAATCACGTATACTCTATTCCCATTGGTGGAGTTGGTTTGACACGGATCGATGACATGGCGCCCATCCATCCATCCATCGCATCCCACATCCATCCATCCATCTATCTATAGGAAACAAAAAATAAAATGAAAAGAGGAAACCCCACGGCCCCACCCACCCCGATCCCATCCCTCCCTATCATCTCCCACCCACCCCGATCCCATCCCACCCTCGTCTCCCTCCCAAACCCTACCCGTCACCGCGCCCCCCACCGACCGCCCCGGTCCCCGCCCCGCCATCCATGGCCTCCCCCACGCCCTCCTTCTCGCGGTCCCCTACGCCACACCGCCACCAACCGCCCCCGCATCCCTCACCTCGCCGCCGACCACGACCACTGCCCTCCCCTCCCCTCCTCTCATCAGAAGAGATCCGATCCCCCGTCGACGTCATCCTCCTTCCTGCTCCGGGAAACTAGTTCCCCTTCCAACCTCCAACCAACCTCCCACCACCAAGGTGCCACGCCCCTCCCTCCTCCTCGCGGTCTCCTACGCCGCGCTCAAGATCTCGGCGGCGACGAGCCCAGCGCATGGCGTGAAGTGGCAGGGGGCCGAGATCGACGGGAGGAGTGGGAGGAGCCGGGTCATCGGGAGGTGCTTGGCGGTGGCGGTGGAGGAGGTCGGCGCGTAGGAGGACTGCGTGCTGCTGCCCAAGGAGGGGAGCGAGGCAGCCGGGAGGTACGACTGGCGGGAGGAGTGGTACCCACTGTACCTGTCAAAGGAGGTGCCCGAGGATGGGTCACTCTCGCTCGCCGTGTTCGACCGCCAGCTCGTGCTCTTTCTCCCCTCCATGTCGGTTTCTTCCTTCATGGATCTGTAGCGGTTCAGATGAAGAGCATGATTTTATTTTTTGGGTTTGAATTGATCGTGTGCGTGTGTGTGTGTGTGTCTACAAGGGAGAAGAAGGCCAAGGAGGAGCATGCCAAGAAGCTACAGGCCAAGAAGTCCAAGATGAAGGTATGAGCTGCCGCTTCCTCCCCTGCTTTGACGCTGTTAGTCAGATTTGGATGCACTGCTAGACTACTTGCTACTAGAATCAGCTTCTTGATTGGTGCTGTGCAGCTACTGGGTGCCTTTGTATTTTTACTGAATCTTCGGTAAGGCGCCGCAGGTGTAACTGCATAGACTCTGGGACAAGTATATGGATACAATGCCCATGCGTGGAAGAACTGAAATTAAGTTAATGTAATGTATCCAACATCATAGGCTTGGAACACTGCGTGCTAATTTCATGTTGGGGGAGCATGCTTAAGTTACTACTGTACTGTTCCTTTATGTCTTGCATCCACATGACTGTTTAAGTGTATCATTATAGCTGGGAAAGAAGAGGGCCCTTTGCCTTATCTGGTGCACCTACAAAGGGGGTCTGGATATGCAAGTCATCGCCCCACCGAAGCGAGTGGTCGGGTGAAGAAGGCATGCGAAGAATACCGTGTGTTATTGCTCGATCAGGTACATTCCAACTTCTTCAGCAGATGTTGTGTACTCTTCATTTTTGCACCCATCTTGCTCTTCCTTTGCTGACCTTCTTTTTACTTTTCAGCGAGGAACAAGATTGTCAACACCGTTGACAACATCATCTCTTTCTCAAATAACATCTGCAGCAGAGCAGGCGGAGTCTCCAAAGCATTTCAGGGCAGATAACATAGTTAAGGATGCAGAGTTTATTCATCGGCATCTTGTACCAGATGCCAAGCCTTGGACAATTCTGGGATAGTTATAGCTGACCCATGGCTTTTAGTAGACATGTTTCTTAATTTTGGGACAATGATACATGGACTTCAATTAAGGTTTCAGATTAGTATTATGCTGCTGCTGATGTGCTATTTATAGCTGCAATTTGACACTATTAATTAGGCTTGCTGGACATGTCATGGTATAAGCCTTTGTCTTTTTTAGCATCAACAAATGTTTATCTACTGTAAAGTACTATTAATTAGGCTTGCTTCCTTTTGTTAGTGCATCTACTGTTAATTACACTTCAAATGTAGTGTAGATTACAATTGTAATTCAACAGTAAGTGTACTTAAGTATCTTAGTGATGTTCACGTGGTGGACTTAAGTATCTTAGTGACTTCATTTGATGTGTGTATTTTTGTTAATTTTAAGCTTCTGTTGCTGTGAAAATGTACCTCACTGACCTTCTATCTATTTATTGTGTACTTCTTGCATGAGGAGGTGACTAGCGATGCGGCGCACCAAGCAGCAGTAGGGGAAGGGGGTCTCCTGCTCGAGGAGGCGGAGGAGTAGGGGCGTGCCCAGCCAGCAGCCCTGTCCGCTCGCAGAGAATTGTATTTATTGTTGACAATGTTGTGTAAATAGAATACCTGATTGTCTTCGGCAATGTAATTTCCTTGCATTTCAACTCTGATTTTGAACGAATAAGGTTACTCCCACGAACAATTTTGCTAAACATTTATCACATCTTAAGTGAACCATAATTCATATTTTGTTTACCTTTTTAGATCTGTCCTACCGCTTACATTTAGTGTTGCGATTGAAGTCGTTTGGTTCTGGCCTCAGTAGTAGTACACTTTAATGGTAGCTTTATGTTCACTCTTTTACAACAAACCTTTTTAGCTCTTTCTCATGATCCGTGTGGGCATTTATTTTAGTCCATGGAGATGTTGCTCTAGCAGATGTTGCTCTGCTTGACATCTCACAGTCCACTGGATCGGCTGTGACATCTCATAGTCCATAGTTTACAATCAGGTTTCTGCTTGACAGCTTCACAGTCAATAGTTACATGATATTCCTATCTGCTCAACAGTTACATGATAATTCTATAATGCTGAAGCTATATTCCTGTCTGCTTAATAGTTACATGATAATTCCGTAATGCTGAAGCTATATTTGCTGCCTGTGTCTTAATATTTTTTCTTCTGTAATGATGATATGAAATGTCACGCAGGTCATTATTGGTGTTGTTGCTATTGCTGTGATTGTCGGAGGTGTTGCTGCTGCATCTGGCGGAGCTGTAGTCCGAGAAGGTCAAGGATGAGATCGTCCTCAATGGCAACGACATCAGGCTCGTCTCCCGCTCTACCGCCCTCATCAACTAGGTGAATCAAACAGGACCCAGAACCTGTCTTTGTTCATGTGCATATTGTGCTCCCTGAATAATATGGTTGATGTGATGCAATTGATATTGTATCATCTTTCTTATGCTCTTTGCGGAAACAAATATAGTCCATGGAGATGTGCTTAGAAATCATTGCAATGTCTTCAGATGTTGGATGTCGAGTGTTCTTTGTTCGCGATGCATATATGGCTGCTTGTGCTGGTCAACATGATGCAAACAGGGCTACTTCTGTCGTTGTGCTGTTGTCGTTTGTGGTTTGTCTAGTTTTGGCCTGTATAGTTGCTTCTTTCTCCTCATGTATTATTATGTGCTCCGTAATGATTTGGTTTTGCTTCCATATGATCTGCTTCTACATTCTGTTCCTGTGTAATCTTATCTGCAATGATTCAGTTTTTTTGGTTCCATACAGTGAATCCACTTCCATGCTCTATTCTTGTATAATTTTCCTGCTATTCTTGCTGTTGTATGTGTTCGCCTTCTAGGGACAACATATATGGACAACATGTATATGCTCAATACACTACTTGTTTTCCTGTATAGTTTTTTTACTTGTTTTCCTTTATGCATTCACTCTTTTTCAGGAGATCCAGGCCTAATTTTTTTGACTGTGAAGCCGTGAAGCCAGTGCGAAGCAGTGAAGCCCTACTTTGCAAAGAGTTCTTTTGGCTCTGTAGTAGACTGTAAATTGTAATATTGTAACGGATTGTAGAAGGCTAATGTAGTGTTATTTGATGAACTATATTTGTTCTATCCTGTTTGAAATAGTGATTATGTATGTTGAGAAGATATGGAAACTTCACCAATGGGACCCACTTATGAATATAATCTGAGCAATTTTGAAATTTTTCACACGTGGGACTCGTGTATGGCATTATGACTTGTGGGACCCATCTGACTAGTGGGACCGGCTCCAAAATATAATGACTGAAAATAGAAAATCAATTGATTGTAAGAAGGCCAAGGCACAAAAATAAAGAAGCTGAAATACTAGGCTTGGCCAAAGTAGCCCACAAAAATGGATAGAAAAAAACATAAAAAGGTTGAATTGTTGGGCTCGGCCCATGTAAAGCGTTGAATTGGACCGGGCTGAATCTTATCAACGACTTTTTCAATTGGTCGCAATTTTGCCACGTCAGATTGCCATGTCGGATCCGACGTGGCCTAGGCAGACAGCCAGTGACCAAAATAAAAGGTCATGGGTTCCACGACCTTTTGTTTTGGTCCTAAACGTCTACGACCTTCTCACAAAGAAGGTCATGAATTTCAGTTTACGAGCGTCAGCTTTTGACCATCTGTTTCTGGTCGTAAAAAGGTCGCAAATGAAAATCAATGACCTTTCAGTGACCAATAATGATGGTCGCAAGTTGACATATTTCTTGTAGTGAACTCATGCCACCTGGAACACCACGGAGTAATGGTGTGTCCGAACATCGTAACCGTACTTTATTATATATGGTGCGATCTATGATGTCTCTTACCGATTTACCACTATCGTTTTGGGGTTATGCATTAGAGACAGCTGCATTCACGTTAAATAGGGCACTGTCTAATCCGTTGAGACGACACCGTATGAACTATGGTTTTGCAAGAAACCTAAGTTGTCCTTTCTTAAAGTTTGGGGTTGCGATGCTTATGTGAAAAAGCTTTAGTCTGATAAGCTCGAACCCAAATCAGAGAAGTGCGTCTTCATAGGATACCCAAAAGAAACTGTTGGGTATACCTTCTATCACAGATCCAAAGGCAAGATCTTTGTTGCTAAGAATGGGTCCTTTCTAGAGAAAGAGTTTCTCTCGAAAGAAGTGACTGGGAGGAAAGTAGAACTTGATGAGGTAGTTGTACCTTGTCCCGAATTGGAAATTAGTTCATCACAGAAATCAGTTCCAGTGATTCCTACACCAATTAGTGAGGAAGCTAATGATGATGATCATGAAACTTCATATCAAGTTACTACCGAACCTCGTAGGGCAACCAGAGTATGGTCCGCACCAGAGTGGTACGGTAATACTTTCTGGAAGTCATGTTACTAGACCATGACGAACCTACGAATAATGAGAAAGCGATGACGAGCCCAGATTCCGTGAAATGGCTTGAGGCCATGAAATCTGAGATGGGATCCATGTATGAGAACAAAGTATGGACTTTGGTTGACTTGCCCGATGATCGCAAAGCAATAGAGAATAAATGGATCTTCAAGAAGAAGACTGATGCTGACGGTAATGTTACTGTCGACAAAGCTCGACTTGTTGCGAAAGGTTTTCGACAAGTTCAAGGAGTTGACTACAATGAGACTTTCTCACCAGTAGCGATACTTAAGTCTGTCAGAATCATGTTAGCAATTGCCGCATTTTATGATTATGAAATTTGGCAAATGGATGTCAAAACTGCATTCCATAATGGATATCTTAAAGAAGAGTTGTATATGATGCAACCAGAAGGTTTTGTCGATCCTAAAGGTGCTAACAAAGTGTGCAAGCTCCAGCAATCTATTTATGGACTGGTGCAAGGCTCTCGGAGTTGGAATATACGCTTCGATAGTGTGATCAAAGCATATGGTTTTATAAATACTTTTGGAGAAGCATGTATTTATAAGAAAGTGAGTGGGAGCTCTGTAGCATTTCTGATACTATATGTGGATGACATATTGTTGATTGGAAATAATACAGAATTTCTGGATAGCATAAAAGAATACTTGAATAAGAATTTTTCAATGGAAGATCTCATTGAAGCTACTTACATATTGAGCATCAAGATTTATAGATATAGATCAAGACGCTTGATAAGTTTTTTCAATGAGTACATACCTTGACAAGTTTTCGAAGTGGTTCAAAATGGAACAGTCAAAGAAGGAGTTCTTGCCTGTGTTGCAAGGTGTGATGTTGAGTAAAGACTCAAAACCCGACCACGGCAGAAATTAGAAAGGGAATGAAAAGTCATTCCCTATGCCTCAGTCATAGGTTCTATAAAGTATGCTATGTACCAGACCTACTTTGAACCTCACCGTGAGTTTGGCAAGAGGGTAAAATAGTGATACAGGAGTGGATCACTGGACATCGGTCAAAAATTATCCTTAGTGGAATAAGGACATGTTTCTCGGTTATGGAGGTGACAAAAAGTTCATCGTAAAGGGTTACGTCAATGCAAGCTTTGACACTAATCCGGATGACTCTAAGTCTCACTCTGGATACATATTGAAAGTGGGAGCAATTAGCTAGAGTAGCTCCGTGCAGAGCATTGTAGACATTGAAAATTTGCAAAATACATATGGCTCCGAATGTGGCAGACCTGTTGACTAAACTTCTCTCACAAGCAAAACATGATCACACCTTAGTACTCTTTGGGTGTTAATCACATAGCGATGTGAACTATATTAATGACTCTAGTAAACCCTTTGGGTGTTACTCACATGGAGACGTGAACTAGTCAGATAAAGGTGTGAACTATTGGTGTTAAATCACATGACGATGTGAACTAGATTATTGACTCTAGTGCAAGTGGGACACTGAAGGAATATGCCCTAGAGGCAATAATAAAGTTGTTATTTATATTTCCTTATATCATGATAAATGTTTATTATTCATGCTAGAATTGTATTACCCAGAAACTTAGTACATGTGTGAATACATAGACAAAACTGAGTGTCCCTAGTATGCCTCTACTTGACTAGCTCGTTAATCAAAGATAGTTAAGTTTCCTGACCATAGACATGTATTGTCATTTGACGAACAGGATCACATCATTAGGAGAATGATGTGATGGACAAGACCTATCCGTTAGCTTAGCATAATGATCGTTTAGTTTTATTACTATTGCTTTCTTCATGACTTATACATATTCCTCTGACTATGAGATTATGCAACTCCCGGATACTAGAGGAACACTTTGTGTGCTATCAAATGTCACAACATAACTGGGTGATTATAAGATGCTCTACAGGTGTCTCCGATGGTGTTTGTTGAGTTGACATAGATCGAGATTAGGATTTGTCAGTCCATCTATCGGAGAGGTATCTCTGGGCCCTCTCGGTAATGCATATCACTATAAGCCTTGCAAGCAATGTGACTAATGAGTTAGTTGCGGGATGATGCATTACAGAATGAGTAAAGAGACTTGCCGGTAATGAGATTGAACTAGGTATGATGATACCGACAATCGAATCTTGGGCAAGTAACATACTGATGACAAAGGGAATAACGTATGTTGTTATGCGGTTTGACTGATAAAGGTCTTCGTAGAATATGTAGGAGCCAATATGAGCATCCAGGTTCCGCTATTGGTTATTGACTGGAGATGTGTCTCGGTCATGTCTACATAGTTCTCAAACCCGTAGGGCCGCACGCTTAACATTTGATGACGATTTGTATCATGAGTTACGTGATTTGATGAACGAAATTTGTTCGGAGTCTCGGATGAGATCACGGATATGACGAGCAGTCTCAAAATGGTCGAGACGTAAATATTGATATATCGGAAGGTTATATGCGGACATCGGAATGGTTCTGATAAGGTTCGGGGAAAACCCTAGCAGTAGCGCTGGTTTTGTGCTCACTAGTAGCGCTGGCGCTACTAATAAGGCGCTACAGCTATTGCTTAGCGATGTAGCGTGCCCGCAGCGCTCTCGCTAGGACAAATAGCTGCAGCGTTTGTTCACTCCGACGCTACTGCTAATGTAACTAGTGGCAGCGTGTTTTCTCTCCATCGCTACTAGTATTCTTTTTTTATTTTTTTATTTTTAGTGTAGTTATGCGCCATTGTACAAATATTGGTACAATACCAGTTATGAGGTTTACATCATTATGTCCATAACAGTGTGTCAAATGAAGGTGGATTAGTTTCAAGTGGAGGCAATATGTGGTGCATGTCAAAATTATACTACTAATCCAAACTTGATCTAGTTTGGACTAGTAGTACTTTCGATGTGCACCACATGTTGCCTCCACTTGAACACTTGAATCTAATCCGCCAGCACAAGCTATTTAATCATCATCATAGTCATTACCACTAACATTATTTATTTAATCACCACTAACAGTAGCTAATAATAATCATCATAGTCATTACCACCAACACTAGCTATTTTATTATCATAGTAATAGTGTAGCACATCATCATCTTCAAACTCATTTCTAGCTAGCTAATCACTCCTGCTGCTCTCTGTTAGGTAAAATAACATAAAACATGTATAGCTCTCCTCCTTGATCAAGTTGGAGCATGCAGATGAACCTGTCTTCTAATCGTGGGTAGCGTATCTGTTTGCTACCCCCTAGTACTTCTCTGCGCTCCCCCATCACATATTTTGTCCAGTATTGCACTATTAAGAATCCATCGCTAATCTTGAATGCACTAAAGTAATCTGTAGGATATCTTGGTCGTAAGCTAATAATACTCATGGTACCTTTAGTCTCGATCCCATAACGCACAACATTCATCGGGAGTCCCTGTTGAAGAACATCGTATGGTAACATACTAAGCAATGAAGTTTAGCTTCAAAAATAATGTATGGAAAAAGATGCCTCGAGGAAAAATAGTAAAAATCTTACGATCCTTCCTAAATAGATGTGACCGTAGTTTATTACGAACACTATTGGTGCGACGTTTTCGATACTAACATTTCTAAATGCAGGAAGAAAATTTGTCTTGACAGTATCAAGATCCACAAGCCATGAAACATAATGACTGAGCTCCTCGCAGTTGAGTTCAGCCCGACACGATATCACGGTCCTGTCTACCAAGCGCTGGACATGTTTGCTTGCACCGAAATAAGCTGACAATACAAATTAGTTGTCAAATATTTTGAATAAACAATATCAAAGACATAAATATGGTTGAGAAACTTACATAATGGTATAATCGAAGGCGTACGCACATTTATCCAGATGTCAAGATTACCTTCAATATCATCTTCCTGGACGAATATCAAAGGTGATAACCATATCAGGCTCAAATGCATAAGTCTTGCATAGTGCTCGCCATGTTTTGCATCCAAAATAGGTGTAGTCGTCTGAATTGTATAATTTTGCGTGGAAAATATAACCATGCTCGGTCTTCAAGTAAACTTTCTTTACCTCCATAGTATGACTGAAACCTATCTTATCCAATACAAAAACTCTTGCATGGCAGGGGATACGCTAGTACAATAGTAAAAAAAATTATAAGTTGAAGCAAATGAAGCAGATGTCATGCTTAATTACGAAAAAAGACTTGTCGTTGTGACTTACTGTATCCACTTCGAAGTTCTCGTCCAACTTTATGCTGAAGCGCCTATCATCATCTGGAAGATTCCGTCGCACAGGCCGCGCTCGTCTTTGCAGTATTTGCCATTGTTCACGAAATCGGTAACTGGTAGCTGCTCGGTCGGCTTGGGAGTACTGATTAATCGGTGAGTTGTTCTATTAACTGGATTAATCGGTCGACCATTAATCGATAGATTAAATAGGAATTGGCAACATGTATATAGTTTTTTATGTATTATACCATACTCTCAACTATGTAATATACCAAAATATGCTATTTTTTGGTCGATCCTAGCTATTGAGGAGCGAGAGGGGGATTGGAGGGGTTATAGGGAAAAAATTTGGGCTTTGTTTGTCCAGAAGTTAACGGGTCAGCAGCGACTAATCGGCCTAACAACCAATTAATTGGTCTAACTGGCCAATTAATCGACCTGACAAGTTAATCCGATGAATAGGTGTTATTCGATTCGGTCACCCTACGAGTAGCGATTAACTGGTCCATTAACTGATTAATCGGATGAATTCTTGAACAGTGGTATTTGCAAATACCGAAATCCTTTTCGTCGTCAGACATTTCCTATGTTCATAGTTAAAACATTAATTGAAAATCGATCAAAGACAACTACCAGGATACTCAACACACAAATCCGGGGCACTCGATATTTCCTACATATTCTGGCACAAGTCATGCCAAAATTCACGGAAAAATCCGGCATGACCTTTGCTAAAATAGGACATATCGAGCGCCTGAAGTTTGCCGGAACGGAAATGAATCAACACTTCGGCAAAACATAGGCCACTCGGAGGTGTAACACAATATATACATTTCAAAATATCTTATAGGACTCAAATTAGCATGCATTCAATAAGCAAAAGTAAATCATCTCATGCGTCCGTACATCGTCGAATATTATCACTAATACATCCCGAATAGTGTCATACATATAACATCACTAATACAACTAAAACCCGAGCACACGACGGGTATCGGCGCGGGCGGTGGACACCCACAGAGAAGGAACCATCATGGGATCATAGCTCCTGTGAGATCCCTGAAGAACCTCCCAGGTATTGGAGAACCTGTGCTCCAACGCAAACAAGTAGCGACGGACGTGCGCGTCCTCCTCACTGACACGGTGACGCACCACCTCCGCGGGGTCCTCAAGCCTCTGGACCGTCACGGGCCCACGCGACCGCCACCAAAGAAAGTCAGGGTCAACGACAGGCTGGCTCCTCACCAACCTGCGCCCCCTGGTAGGTAGCGCCTCCTAGTACCACCCCGGCGGAGCCCAGTCCCGAACATGGCCCATCTGGTCAAGCAGGTGTCGTCCTCCGCCGACTCGACGACGAGGATGCGGTATAGGCATCATCCACGTCGATGCGGGAAAAATTGCTTTAACTAAAAAAATAGCAACAAGTTCTTACTAACTAGTTCTATTAATTCAACTAGTTCTTACTAAAAATAAACTTACTATAAATAAAAATAAATTAGTACCTAATTAGTACCTAGTTCTTACTAACTAATTAGTACCTAGGAACTACTGCCCTAATTATCATCTAATTTGATGAACCTAGGGGTGGAAAGTGGTAGCGGATATTCCAATTATCCAACTATAAAGTGAAATAAGTGGTCAAATTTTACTCATTTTATGATTCATCTTAGAAATTTGATTCGTTTCCACCCTTACATGAACCCTAACTCATTTGAGCCGCATCCGCATCCGATTCGTTTCCACCCTTACATGAACCCTGACTAATTTGATGCAACTAAAATATAAAGAAACCCTAGGCAGAGGTAGGGGAGGGGGAGGAGCAGGCGTGCTCACCATGGGTGCCTGCGACGAGGGAGGGGCAGGCGGCGTCGAGGTCAGGGTCGGGGCTCGTGCGCGCGGCGGATGGAGGCGCCGAGGTCGGCATCCGGGGCGGCGTTGAGGTTAGGGGCGGGGGCGGCGCAGAGGGTGTGCGGAGAGCATGTGGCGGCCGACGGGCAACGGAGGCCGCGAGAGTGGAGAGTTGGATTTGGGGGAAGTGGTCGTGGGGAAGGACGAACCCCGTGGTTAAGTCAGAAGTAGCAGTAGCGTGTTCTAGAAAGCGCGCTACTGCTATGTTAGCTACAGCGCGTTCTGGGATACACGATACTGCTACTCCTTTCTCTTTTTTCCCCTTTTTCATTTAGTTTTCTTCACATTTTATTTTTTCCTTTCACCTTATTCTATTTCTTTCATTTTCAATTACCTTTCTATTTGCTTTCCATTTAATTTTATATCCTTTAGCAGTAGCGAGTTTAGATTAAAACGCGCTGCTACAAAGAAAGTAGCGGTAGCCTTGATTCGATATAGGTCGCTACTACTATGTGTATCCTATCGGCTAAGCCGTGGGAATTTTAGTAGTAACGTGTTTAGAACAAGGCGCGCTACTGCTAGAACTTTATCTGCAGCGCGGTTTGCATAGGCGCGTTACTGCTACTTAGCACTAGCGTGCTTTTTTGACCCGCGCTACTGCTAAAGTTTTGTGTCTAAGGTTTTTCCCAGTAGTGGGAGGAGAGGAGGCAGGCCACAGGAGGTGGGGCGCGCGCCCCGTGCCCCAATCCCAATTGGACAAGGGGAGGGGGCACGCCCCCCTCTTTCCTTCTCCCTCTACCTCCTTTCCCCTTTCCCCCTCTCCGTTGGAAGGAAAGGGGGCGAATCCTACTAGGTTTGGAGCCCTAGTTGGACTCCCCCCCTTGGCGCGCCTCCCCCTTGGCCGGCCTCCTCCTCCCCCTCCTTTATATACGTGTGCAAGGGGGCACCCCAAAAGCACAACAGACAATCTCTTAGCCGTGTGTGGTGCCCCCTCCACAGTTCAACACCTCGGTCATATCTTCGTAGTGCTTAGGTGAAGCCTTGCGCTGGTAACTTCATAATCACGGTCGCCACGCCGACGTGCTGACAGAACTCTTCCTCGTCCTCAACTAGATCAAGAGCTCGAGGGACGTCATCGTGCTGAACGTGTGCTGAACACGGAGGTGCCGTACGTTTGGTACTTGAATCGGTTGGATCATGAAGACGTTCGACTACATCAACCGCGTTACTGAATGCTTCTGCTTTTGGTCTACGAGGGTACGTGGACTCACTCTCCCGTCTCGTTGATATGCATCTCCTAGATAGATCTTGTGTGATCGTAGGAATTTTTTAAATTACTACGTTCCCCAGCAGTTCCTTCCAGTCAGGACCGGTTTTTCGGGATATTAATTTCCCAGAAAATGGCCCTTGTGCTCACCAGCCCAGGATTACTGTTAGCTGATGAGGCACCAACTTGATACAGAAATTCCAAGCAAAATACAAAATATGTAGTACAAGACCATTCTAGCCTGTGAGTACAACAAATAGTTTCTAGTGGTTGATGGCGGAAGCGGTTTGCGGGTCATCAGTGTCTATGGGACTCCATTTCCCACAGGAATAGCTGACCAGGGTAACTCCTATCTTCGCGAGGCTGCTATCACCATTGCTTAGGTTCCGGCGCCGTCATCGCAACGCTCCTCTCGAAGCAAGAAATCTGGCCAAAACAATAGCCAGGGACAAGCCAGTGAGTACTTTGAATGTACTCGCAAACATTATGAACACGGGTATAATATAAAAACCGATAATCATGCTCTAAAATATTCTATGCTCACAACGTCGGTCTTGAAAATAAAATCCCTGATGCATGCACGCAGGTTATTTATATGCAACAATGAATATGTAATAACAGAGTAGTAATAAAATGCACCGATCGGATGTCTTAAGCGACGTCTCGAAAGGATAGTAAATAACGAGCATGCCTCAGTCGGGCGTCTGAGCGACACCGCATAAAGGGCTTATAAAGTAAATAAATAACAACCAGGCCACAGTCGGGCGTCTGAGCGACACCACATAAAGGGCTTATAAAGTAAATAAATAACAAGCATGCCACAGTCGGGTGTCTGAGCGACACCACATAAAGGGCTTATAAATAAATAAATAACAACCAGGCCACAGTCGAGCGTCTGAGCGACACCACACAAAGGGCTTATAAGGTAAATAAATAACAAGCATGCCACAGTCGGGCGTCTGTGCGACACCACATAAAGGGCTTATAAGAAAATAATCACAGTGAGTATCCAGGAGGTAGAACCGTCCCAGGGATACTCGATAATTTCAAATAATATAATGGGCTAGTCCATAATAGTAATAATCATAATCATCACAAGTCACAAGTCATGATCCAGGTTCTGGTTTAGTAGTTTCTCCTCCGAAGACCGACACTAAGACCGACACTTGACCTATCCCAGACCGTAGTCCTTAACCATGGACACGGCTATTCGAATAGATATAACCTCTGCAGAGGGTGTACTCTTTACCCACGAGTAACGGATTCCTTTAGTCCGTCGGGACTAATTCCATTTACGGTCTTTTAATTGAAAACACAACTGACCGCACACACCAACTTAACTTACCGGTGTCTGGAATCACCCACGGCACTTGTTAAGCAAAACTCTAAGTGGGGAGGCTACAAACTCGCGTAGCATGGGATCAAATTTATATCGCGCACTCTAAGGGGTGCCCCCCTCTCGGTCCCAACCGGAAACACCCACGCCCCCGGACCAGGTGGCATGCCTACCGGATGCAGTCGGTATCTTCCACCATGGCCTCTCTGTATGGTGTGTGCTAGGAAGGGGTTGACAACTTAATGAATCGTACCCTACCTATGGCAGGGACAAGTGGTAGTACGAAACAAGTATGGGCGTTAGTGGATCTATGGCCGACTCAGGAGGTTTAAGTATTCCCTGCATGATTAGCATAACAAATATATTTTCAACCAACAGGCAGAATCACCACTCATCATACCCCGTCATGCCATACCAGACACAACCATCTCGACGAGGAACTAGGGACAAGCTCGTGTCTACCCAAGACAGTGACTTTCCCGGCTTCCTTACGGTATGTATGAAAGGCATACGAGGGTGATTACTATCACAACGTATCAAATTTCAGTAGCATGGAATCATCAATATGAACTTATGAGTATGCTCGTATCATCACATAAAATAACAAAACTCCGAGACAAGGAGTGTTGTAACCGTATTCAAACAACACACAAAAATATTATGCCAGAGTTCAGAATGCTTGCCTTAAAGGGTATGCAAGTGGGGTGTGCCTTTTGAAATTTGGCTTGTTCTTCAAAACCTATTTTGAAAATATTAAAATCAACACATAGTTTCAAAACAGTGTCTGAATTTTTTTCAAATAAATCTAAAAATAGACTAGACAATATTTGAGAGAGGTAGGAAAAAGAATCAACTCATTCGGAGTTTTATTTTAAAAGATATAGCCTGTCAAAGTTTAGTCAACTTTCTGTTTTTAAAAATAAACTGAAAAAAGAAAAATGTTTCGAAAAGAGTACACGTCGAACACGTACTTTGGGAATACGCCTCCACTTAAAACACATGGTGGCGGGGCTGGGTCACTGACAGTTGGTCCAGCGGGCCCACTGGTCAGGTTTGACTAGTCCCCCGCCTTCTTCCTCCTCTGTCCGAGCCGAGGCGGGGGCTCCGGCGATCGACGCCGGCGAACGGCGGCTCCTCGCGGGGCTCTGAGGGCGGGGATGGATCCGCCACTCCAGGGCGGTCCTCCCGGTGGTCGAGAGGGTGGCGGGGACGAAGGGAGTCGCCGGCGGCGAGCCTTGCGGCGGACGGCAGCTTCGGGAGGTTTGGGGGTTTGGGCTATGGTGCTTCCACGTCGAAGTTGAGTGGTTGGGCGGCTCCGCGAGATCGAGGCGAACCGAATGGTGGTGCTGGAAGGGTAGGGGAGGGCCTGCTCGCGGCGAATGGCGCCAGAGTGAGACGGCGGCCGAACCTGCCGGAGACGGGGAAGGCGGCCTTCCCTGGTTGATGGCTGGCCATGGGGGCTCTGGAGGAGTGGTATGAGGTTGCCTGAGTGCTCGGATGAGCTCGGGGGTCTCCTTTTATATGCGGGGAATGGCGGTTCTGTGGCGGACGGGGATAAGATCATCGGCGACCGCCGTTCTGTAGCTAGGGGGCGCGTGGCGATAGCCGGGGTGGCGGCAGGACTAGAGGACGGCGGCACTTTGCTCCAGTCTTGTGGCGGCGTGGCTGGCTCGGGCGGCGCTGTCCAGGGCAGGGGCTGTCGGAGCGGCGGCTTGCGTCGGTGGCGCTTTAGGTCGCCAGGAGGGGCCAGGGCGGCTCTGCGGCGAGGGAGGAGTCGGGGCGCGTTGGCTGCGAGCGGAGGAGGATCAGAACGGGCGCGGGGGAGGCGGCAACGCGACGCGGCGACTCGGGCGCTCGCACGTGCAAAACGCGCGCTCTGGCCGCCCCCAGAGCACACACGCAACGTGCTCGACAAAATGCCAGGGAGACCTAGAGTGCTTGAGCGAGGCTGGCAAATAACAGGACCTGGTTAGAGTCTATAAGAAGGTTACTGGACAAACTGGTTTGTCCAGAGGTGCAAGGTCACAGTGCAAAGGCAAAATCATGTCAAAACTGCCCATGCACTCAAGGTGTTTGACAAAATGCCAATGGCATCTAGGCAACTGTTGGGGTGGCCAAATATTCCAGATCAAAGTATCTTTAGATGTAGGAGAGGATGGCAAGGTTAGTTGGCCAAATCTAGAAACTTGTTAGTGTAAGTTTTCCAAAACTCCAATTCTGGACAGAAGGAAAAGGGTATAATATCATCTACCAAAAATGCTCCAATGAGTCCAACCTCCTGGACTTAAGGGATTGGTAGGGTGGTCTACAATCAGGAGAAAGAATCAAGGCAAAAAGAGCAAGCAAAAATGTGGTTGCAGTACAAAAGCGTCAAGTTGGACCAGAATGAAAATCAGGTTGATTCACTCAATTTTTCAAAGGAAATAACTGGGTTTTTGCATAAAGTTGAATTATATACTACTACTAGCATCCCATAATTTTGGTGGAAGCTTTAAAGAAATATTTAAATAGGTTGTAGTGCAAAATTGCCCACTGGACCAGATTTGAAAACTTGGTGTAGAACTCAAACTATCCAATGAATGAAATATATTTTTGCATAAAAGTGATTTTAAAACATCACATGCCATCCCCAAATTTTGGTGAGATTTTTAAATGAATTTATAAAAGGGTTGCCGTGCAAATGGGACCCTAAACTTATGAAAAACCATTTTAGAGAGACAAAGCTCAGGGATAAATAATTATATAAATAATCCCACTGATAAAATAATTGTTTTATTTGAGAGGGTAAATAACTCCAACAATGGTTGAAAAGTTTTCACTTGGGGTAAAAACTCCATAATAATAAAGAAAAGAATGGTTCTGAAATCAAAAGGAAATCCAGTAAATAAAAGTTTAAGTTTCCTGGCAAAATTTTAATAAACAAAACATGGTTAAATTTTTGGGGTGTCACAACACTACCCCCCTTGAGAAAAATCTCGTCCTCGAGATTTGTTAAGAGTTGTTTTCTAAAATATCATTCCTGTTAGTTGAAACCAAAAGTTTTACTCATAGTACAAACCTTGTGTCGTCGAGGTTGGTTTTTGGCAGCTACGCCCGGGGCTAAAATGCAATCTCACATCGACATACTCATGCATGGCTACTATTTAAAATAGGGCCGCACAAGCAACAGCATTTAATTACAGTGATACAGGGTCACAAAGTTACAAGGCGAGGACATGCTAAGACTTGGTACTACTCGAGCGACTCTAGTCTACCTCGTTAATATCTAAGCGGGCATGCCTTGTGGACGTCGAGGCTTCGCCATGGTTTTCACCGTCGAGATTAGCTGTAGGGGGTTGAGGGGCTGCGGGGTCGGGTAGCGATGATGACCATCTCGGGATTGTTGGCCACAATCCAGCTGGAGTGTGTTCCCAAAAAGGCGTGAAGCATACAGGGGTCATCAATGTATTTTGGTCGATGGTAGGGCAGACCTCGAGGGACTCGATCGGTTGTCCGAACAGCACGACCGGGCTGTCGGTGCCGGGCTCCTCTTCTCGTCTTGCGGGGCTCGTGAATCATCTCTCCACGAGCTACGATCAGATCAAGGGTGATTTGATCGAATAGTTCCTCTAGTGCACTTACATAGCGTACCAGATGCAATAATGCAGGATCCGTCTCGTGATCTCCGTTGGCAACCTGGGGTGGCCTACCATATCCGTCACGGCTAGGGTAGTAGTAGAACGAGCGACAGTTAACTCTGGGCGACAAGTGCCGGAGTTGAACTATAGCTTCTCGCGCGGCTAGTTGGATGGCTTGTGGCTCAAAGGAAGTTGTCCTTCCGGTGAACCTGTAAGGCGTTACGGCGGCAGACCCTACCATAGATGTGCACTGTGGCCCAGAATTGACGGCTCTCACCGCTCATGGGTCCTTGGTACAAAACATATTCTGGGGCTCTTCTAATGCAAAGGCACGGCTTGTGAGGTTTGCTAGCACGGTCTGAAGCCTCCAAGGTTGTTCTTTGTGGTTTCATTGTGCAGCCAGGGCCGGGCATTATAGCTCGGTTTGGGGAAAGAGTTTGTGCTGTGTTGTGTTGAGGCTAGCGTGCCCTTTTTATAGAAAAGGGGACGGCGTCTTCCTTCGCACGCTTGCGAATGGGACAATATAGGTGTCGGTCACTAGCGCATGATCGACAGGCTAGGCTGATAGGTTGGGCACCGACTGCCAAAAGTGTCGGGGTCACTGTGTGGCTATCTTGCACAAGAAGCTTGGCCGGGGTTAGGTTAAGGTCTGGAGGTTTGGTTTACCTAGGTTTTTCGACCTGGCTAAGATAGGATTAGCCAATGGTCAGCCTGGCTCTGATACCAAGTTTGTCAGGACCGGTTTCTCGGGATATTAATTTCCAGGAAATGGCCCTTGTGCTCACCAGCCCCAGGATTACTGTTAGCTGATGAGGCACCAACTTGATACAGAAATTCCAAGCAAAATACAAAATATGTAGTACAAGACCATTCTGGCCTATGAGTACAACAAATGGTTTCTAGTGGTTGATGGCGGAAGCAGTTTGCGGGTCATCGGTGTCTATGGGACTCCATTTCCCACAGGAATAGCTGACCAGGTTAACTCCTATCTTCGCGAGGCTGCTATCACCATTGCTTAGGTTCCGGGGCCGTCATCGCAACGCTCCTCTCCAAGCAAGATATCTAGCCAAGACAATAGCCAGGGACAAGCCAGTGAGTACTTTGAATGTACTTGCAAACATTATGAACACGGGTATACTATAACAATCGATAATCATGATCTAAAATATTCTATGCTCACAACGTCAGTCATAAAAATAAAATCCCTGATGCATGCACACAGGTTATTTATATGCAGCAATGAATATGTAATAACAGAGTAGTAATAAAATGCATCGATCGGATGTAAAGGCGGCGTCTCGAACGGATAGTAAATAACGAGCATGGCTCGATCGGGTGTCCGAGAGACACTGCATAAAGGGCTTATAAAATAAATAAATAACAACCAGGCCACGATCGGGCGTACGGCGACACCACATAAAGGGCTTATAAAGTAAATAAATAACAAGCATGCCACAGTCGAATTATGCGGCGACACCACATAAAGGGCTTATAAAGTAAATAAATAACAACCAGGCCACAGTCAGGCGTCTAAGCGACACCACATAAAGGGCTTATAAGGTAAATAAATAACAAGCATGCCACAGTCGGGCGTCTGTGCGACACCACATAAAGGGCTTATAAGAAAATAATCATAGTGAGTATCCACGAGGTAGAACCGTTCCAGGGATACTCGATAATTTCAAATAGCATAATGGGTTAGTCCATAATAGTAATAATCATAATCATCACAAGTCACAAGTCATGATCCAGGTTCTGGTTTAGTAGTTTCTCCTCCGAAGACCGACACTTGACCTATCCCAGACTGTAGTCCTTAACCATGGACACGGCTATTCGAATAGATATAACCTCTGCAGAGGGTGTACTCTTTACCCACGAGTAACGGATTCCTTTAGTCCGTCGGGACAAATTCCATTTACGGTCTTTTAATCGAAAACACACCTGACCGCACACACCAGCTTAACTTACCGGTGTCTGGAATCACCCACGACACTTGTTAAGCAAAACTCTAAGTGGGGAGGCTACAACCTCGCGTAGCATGGGATCAAATTTATATGGCACGCTCTAAGGGGTGCCCCCTCTCGGTCCCAACCGGAAACACCCACGCCCGGACCAGGTGGCATGCCTACGGATGCAGCGGTATCTTCCACCATGGCCTCTCATGCGGTGTGCTACTCTGAAGGGGTTGACAACTTCTTGAACCGTACCCTACGTGTGGCAGGGACAAGTGGTAGTCTGAAACAACTATTTGGGTTCTTGGAACAAGACTGGATCTACGGCCAACTCAAGAGGTTTAAATATTCCTGCATGATTAGCATAAAAAATATATTTTCAACTAATAGGCAGAATCACCACTCATCATACCCGTCATGCCATACGGACACAACCATCTCGACGAGGAACTAGGGACAAGCTCGTGTCTACCCAAGACAGTGACTTTCCCGGCTTCCTTATGGTATGTATGAAAGGCATACGAGGGTGATTACTATCACAACGTATCAAATTTCAGTAGCACGGGATCATCAATATGCACATATGAGTATGCTCGTATCATCACATAAAATAACGAAACTCCGAGACAAGGAGTGTTGTAACCGTATTCAAATGACACACAAAAATATTATGCGAGTTCAGAATGCTTGCCTTCAAGGGTATGCAAGTGGGGTGTGCCTTTTGAAAGTTGACTTCTTCTTCAAAACCTATTTTGAAATTATTCAAATCAACACATAGTTTCAAAACAGTGCAAAAAAAGTTGTCTACAAATTTTTCAAATAAATCTGAAAATAAACTAGACAATATTTGAGAGAGGTAGGAAAAAATCAACTCATTTGGAGTTTTATTTTAAAAGATATAGCCAGTCAAAGTTTAGTCAACTTTTTGTTTTTAAAAATAAACTGAAAAAAGAAAAACGTTTCGAAAAGAGTACACATCGAACACGTAATTTGGGAATACGCCTCCACTTAAAACACGTGGTGGCGGGGCTGGGTCACTAACAGTGGGTCCAGCGGGCCCACTAGTCAGGTTTGACTAGTCCCCTGCCTTCTCCCTCCTCTGTCCGAGCCGAGGCGGGGGCTACAGCGATCGACGCCGGCGAACGGCGGCTCCTCGCGGGGCTCTGAGGGCGGGGATGGATCCGCCACTCCAGGGCGGTCCTCCCGGTGGTCGAGAGGGTGGCGGGGACGAAGGGAGTCACCGGCGGCGAGCCTTGCGGTGGACGACAACCCGGGAGGTTTGGGGGTTTGGGCTATGGTGCTTCCACGTCGAAGTTGAGTGGTTGGGCGGCTCCAGCGAGATCGAGGCGAACCGAATGGTGGTGCCGGAAGGGTAGGGAGGGCCTGCTCGCGGCGAATGGCGCAGGAGTGAGACGGCGGCCGAACCTGCCGGAGACGGGGAAGGCGGCCTTCCCTGGTTGATGGCTGGCCATGGGGGCTCTGGAGGAGTGGTATGAGGTTGCCTGAGTGCTCGGATGAGCTCGGGGGTCTCCTTCTATAGGCGAGCAATGGAGGTTCCGCGGCGGCCGGGGATAAGATCATCGACGACCGCCGTTCTGTAGCTAGGGGAAGCGTGGCGATGGTTGGGGGTGGCGGCAGGGCTAGAGGACGAGTGGGCCTTGCTCCATGTGCGTGGGCGAGCTGGTGGCTCGGGCGGCGCCGTCCGGGCAGGGGTTGTCGGAGCGGCGGTGGCGGCTTGCCGGTGGCGCTGTAGAGGCGCCGGAGGGGCTGTGGCGGCTCTGGCGAGGGAGGAGTCGGGCGCGTTGGCTGCGAGCGAAGGAGGATCGAGCAGGCTGAGGGAGGTGGCAACGCCTTGGCGAATGGGGCCTTCATGCGTGCAAAGCAGCGCGCTCTGGCGCGCCGAAGCACGCAGCGACATCTTGGAAAAAATGCCAGGGTGACCTAGAGTGCTTGAGCAAGGCTGGCAAATAACATGACTTGGTTAGAGTCTGCAAGAAGGTTAGTGGACAAACTGGTTTGTCCAGAGGTGCAAGGTCACAGTGCAAAGGCAAAATCATGTCAAAACTGCCCATGCACTGAAGGTGTTTGACAAAATGTCAATGGCATCTAGGCAACTCTTGGGGTGGCCAAATATTCCAGATCAAAGTATCTTTAGATGTAGGAGAGGATGGCAAGGTTAGTTGGCCAAATCTAGAAACTTGTTAGTGTAAGTTTTCCAAAACTCCAATTCTGGACAGAAGGAAAAGGGTATAATATCATCTACCAAAAATGCTCCAATGAGTCCAACCTCCTGGACTTCAGGGTTTGGTAGGGTGGTCTACAATCAGGAGAAAGAATCAAGGCAAAAAGAGCAAGCAAAAATGTGGTTGCAGTACAAAACATCAAGTTGGACCAGAATGAAAATCAGGTTGATTCACTCAATTTTTTCAAAGGAAATAACTGGGTTTTGCATAAAGTTGAATTATATACTACTACTAGCATCCCATAATTTTGGTGGAAGCTTTAAAGAAATATTTAAATAGGTTGTAGTGCAAAATTGCCCACTGGACCAGATTTGAAAACTTGGTGTAGAACTCAAACTATCCAATGAATGAAATATATTTTTGCATAAAAGTGATTTTAAAACATCACATGCCATCCCCAAATTTTGGTGAGATTTTAAATGAATTTATAAAAGGGTTGCCGTGCAAATGGGACCCTAAACTTATGAAAAACCATTTTAGAGAGACAAAGCTCAGGGATAAATAATTATATAAATAATCCCACTGATAAAATAATTGTTTTATTTGAGAGGGTAAATAACTCCAACAATGGTTGAAAAGTTTTCACTTGGGGTAAAAACTCCATAATAATAAAGAAAAGAATGGTTCTGAAATCAAAAGGAAATGCAGTAAATAAAAGTTTAAGTTTCCTGGCAAAATTTTAATAAACAAAACATGGTTAAATTTTTGGGGTGTCACAACACTACCCCCCTTCAGAAAAATCTCGTCCTCGAGATTTGTTAAGAGATGTTTTCTAAAATATCATTCCTGTTAGTTGAAACCAAAAGTTTTACTCATAGTACAAACCTTGTGTCGTCGAGGTTGGTTTTTGGCAGCTACGCCCGGGGCTAAAATGCAATCTCACATCGACATACTCATGCATGGCTACTATTTAAAATAGGGCCGCACAAGCAACAGCATTTAATTACAGTGATACAGGGTCACAAAGTTACAAGGCGAGGACATGCTAAGACTTGGTACTACTCGGCGACTCTAGTCTACCTCGTTAATATCTAAGCGGGCATGCCTTGTGGACGTCGAGGCTTATACGGTTTTCACCGTCGAGATTAGCTGTAGGGGGTTGAGGGGCTGCGGGGTCGGGTAGCGATGATGACCATCTCGGGGATTGTTGGCCACAATCCAGCTGGAGTGTGTTCCCAAAAGGCGACGAAGCACTTCTGGGGTCATCAATGTATTTTGGTCGATGACTGGGGCAGACCTCAGGGACTCGATCGGTTGTCCGAACAGCACGACTGGGCTGTCGGTGCCGGGCTCCTCTTCTCGTCTTGCCGGGGCTCGGCGAATCATCTCTCCACGAGCTGCGATCAGATCAAGGGTGATTTGATCGATCAGTCCCTCTAGTACACTTACATAGCGTACCAGATGCAATAATGCAGGATCCGTCTCGTGATCTCCGTTGGCAACCTGGGGTGGCCTACCATATCCGTCACGGCTAGGGTAGTAGTAGAACGAGCGACGATTAACTACTGGCGACAAGTGCCGGAGTTGAACTATAGCTTCTCGGGCGGCTAGTTGGATGGCTTGTGGCTCAAAGGAAGTTGTCCTTCCGGTGAACCTGTAGGGGCGTTCTGGCGACAGACCCCTACCATAGATGTGCACTGTGGCCCAGAATTGACGGCTCTCACCGCTCATGGGTCCTTGGTACACAACATATTCTGGGGGCTCTTCTAATGCAAAGGCACGGCGTGTGAGGTTTCCTAGCACGTCCACGAAGCCTCCAAGGTTGTTTGCTGTGGTTTCATTGTGCACGGGGGGGGCATTATAGCTCGGTTTGGGGAAAGAGTTTGTGCTGTGCTGTGTTGAGGCTAGCGTGCCCTTTTTATAGAAAAAGGGGACGGAGTCTTCCTTCGCACGCTTGCGAATGGGACAATATAGGTGTCGGTCACTAGCGCGTGATCGACAGGCTAGGCTGATAGGTTGGGCACCGACTGCCAAAAGTGTCGGGGTCACTGTGTGGCTATCTTGCACGAGAAGCTTGGCCGGGGCTTGGTTAAGGTATGGTGGATTGGTTTACCTAGGTTTTTCGACCTGGCTAAGATAGGATTAGCCAATGGTCAGCCTGGCTCTGATACCAAGTTTGTCAGGACCGGTTTTTCGGGATATTAATCTCCCAGAAAATGGCCCTTGTGCTCACCAGCACAAGTATAAATGTTAGATGATGAGGCACAAACTTGATACAGAAATTACAAGAAAAATACAAAATATTTAGTACATGAACATTCGGCTGTGAGTACAACAAATGGTTTCTAGTGGTTGATGGCGGAAGCAGTTTGCGGGTCATCGGTGTCTATGGGACTCCATTTCCCACAGGAATAGCTGACCAGGTTAACTCCTATCTTCGCGAGGCTGCTATCACCATTGCTTAGGTTCCGGGGCCGTCATCGCAACAGCTCCTCTCCAAGCAAGATATCTGGCCAAGACAATAGCCAGGGACAAGCCAGTGAGTACTTTGAATGTACTTGCAAACATTATGAACACGGGTATACTATAACAATCGATAATCATGATCTCAAATATTCTATGCTCACAACGTCAGTCATAAAAATAAAATCCCTGATGCATGCACACAGGTTATTTATATGCAGCAATGAATATGTAATAACAGAGTAGTAATAAAATGCATCGATCGGATGTGCAGGCGGCGTCTCGAGCGGATAGTAAATAACGAGCATGGCTCAGTCGGGTGTCTGAGCGACACCGCATAAAGGGCTTATAAAATAAATAAATAACAACCAGGCCACAGTCGGGCGTCTGAGCGACACCACATAAAGGGCTTATAAAGTAAATAAATAACAAGCATGCCACAGTCAGGTGTCTGAGCGACACCACATAAAGGGCTTATAAAGTAAATAAATAACAACCAGGCCACAGTCAGGCGTCTAAGTGACACCACATAAAGGGCTTATAAGGTAAATAAATAACAAGCATGCCACAGTCGGGCGTCTGTGCGACACCACATAAAGGGCTTATAAGAAAATAATCACAGTGAGTATCCACGAGGTAGAACCGTTCCAGGGATACTCGATAATTTCAAATAGCATAATGGGTTAGTCCATAATAGTAATAATCATAATCATCACAAGTCACAAGTCATGATCCAGGTTCTGGTTTAGTAGTTTCTCCTCCGAAGACCGACACTTGACCTATCCTGCATCGTAGTCCTTAACCATGGACACGGCTATTCGAATAGATTTAACCTCTGCAGAGGGTGTACTCTTTACCCACGAGTAACGGATTCCTTTAGTCCGTCGGGACTAATTCCATTTACGGTCTTTTAATTGAAAACACACCTGACCGCACACACCAGCTTAACTTACCGGTGTCTGGAATCACCCACGACACCTGTTAAGCAAAACTCTAAGTGGGGAGGCTACAACCTCGCGTAGCATGGGATCAAATTTATATCGCGCGCTCTAAGGGGTGCCCCCCTCTCGGTCCCACCCGGAAACACCCACGCCCCCGGACCAGGTGGCATGCCTACCGGATGCAGCCGGTATCTTCCACCATGGCCTCTCTGTACGGTGTGTGCTACGAAGGGGTTGACAACTTACTGAACCGTACCCTACGTGTGGCAGGGACAAGTGGTAGTACGAAACAACTATTTGGGTTACTGGAACAAGACTGGATCTACGGCCAACTCAAGAGGTTTAAATATTCCCTGCATGATTAGCATAAAAAATATATTTTCAACCAATAGGCAGAATCACCACTCATCATACCCCGTCATGCCATACCGGACACAACCATCTCGACGAGGAACTAGGGACAAGCTCGTGTCTACCCAAGACAGTGACTTTCCCGGCTTCCTTATGGTATGTATGAAAGGCATACGAGGGTGATTACTATCACAACGTATCAAATTTCAGTAGCACGGGATCATCAATATGCACATATGAGTATGCTCGTATCATCACATAAAATAACGAAACTCCGAGACAAGGAGTGTTGTAACCGTATTCAAATGACACACAAAAATATTATGCGGAGTTCAGAATGCTTGCCTTCAAGGGTATGCAAGTGGGGTGTGCCTTTTGAAAGTTGACTTCTTCTTCAAAACCTATTTTGAAATTATTCAAATCAACACATAGTTTCAAAACAGTGCAAAAAAGTTGTCTACAAATTTTTCAAATAAATCTGAAAATAAACTAGACAATATTTGAGAGAGGTAGGAAAAAATCAACTCATTTGGAGTTTTATTTTAAAAGATATAGCCAGTCAAAGTTTAGTCAACTTTTTGTTTTTAAAAATAAACTGAAAAAAGAAAACGTTTCGAAAAGAGTACACATCGAACACGTAATTTGGGAATACGCCTCCACTTAAAACACGTGGTGGCGGGGCTGGGTCACTAACAGTGGGTCCAGCGGGCCCACTAGTCAGGTTGACTAGTCCTCGCCTTCTCCTCCCTCCTCTGTCCGAGCCGAGGCGGGGCTCTGACGATCGACGCCTTGTGACAGCGGCTCCTCGAGGCTCGAGGCGGGGATGGATCCGCCACTCAGGCGGTCCTCCCGGTGGTCGAGAGGGTGGCGGGACGAAGGGAGTCACCGGCGGCGAGCCTTGCGGTGGACGACAGCTTCGGGAGGTTTGGGGGTTTGGGCTATGGTGCTTCCACGTCGAAGTTGAGTGGTTGGGCGGCTCCGCGAGATCGAGGCGAACCGAATGGTGGTGCTGGAAGGGTAGGGGAGGGCCTGCTCGCGGCGAATGGCGCAGGAGTGAGACGGCGGCCGAACCTGCCGGAGACGGGGAAGGCGGCCTTCCCTGGTTGATGGCTGGCCATGGGGGCTCTGGAGGAGTGGTATGAGGTTGCCTGAGTGCTCGGATGAGCTCGGGGTCTCCTTCTATAGGCGAGCAATGGAGGTTCATGGCGGCCGGGATAAGATCATCGGCCACCGCCGTTCAGTAGCTAGGGGCGCGTGGCGATAGCCGGGGTGGCGGCAGGGACTAGAGGACGAGCGGCGCCTTGCTCAGTCTGGGCGGCGTGTGTGGCTCGGGCGGCGCCGTCCAGGGCAGGGGCTGTTGGGGCGGCGGTGGCGGCTTGCGTCGATGGCGCTGTAGGGCGCCAGGAGAGGGCCAGGGCGGCTCTGCAGCGAGGGAGGAGTCGGGGCGCGTTGGCTGCGAGCGGAGGAGGATCAGAACGGGCGCTGGGAGGCGGCAACGCGACGCTGGCGATTGGGCGCCAGACGCAAAAACGCGCCTGCCGCTTCTGCAGAGCACGACGCAACGTGTTTCGACAAAATGCCGTGGAGACCTAGAGTGCTTGAGCGAGGCTGGCAAATAACAGGACCTGGTTAGAGTCTATAAGAAGGTTCTTGGACAAACTGGTTTGTCCAGAGGTGCAAGGTCACAAAGTGCAAAGGCAAAATCATGTCAAAACTGCTCATGCACTCAAGGTGTTTGACAAAATGCCAATGGCATCTAGGCAACTCTTGGGGTGGCCAAATATTCCAGATCAAAGTATCTTTAGATGTAGGAGAGGATGGCAAGGTTAGTTGGCCAAATCTAGAAACTTGTTAGTGTAAGTTTTCCAAAACTCCAATTCTGGACAGAAGGAAAAGGGTATAATATCATCTACCAAAAATGCTCCAATGAGTCCAACCTCCTGGACTTCAGGGTTTGGTAGGGTGGTCTACAATCAGGAGAAAGAATCAAGGCAAAAGAGCAAGCAAAAATGTGGTTGCAGTACAAAACATCAAGTTGGACCAGAATGAAAATCAGGTTGATTCACTCAATTTTTTCAAAGGAAATAACTGGGTTTTTGCATAAAGTTGAATTATATACTACTACTAGCATCCCATAATTTTGGTGGAAGCTTTAAAGAAATATTTAAATAGGTTGTAGTGCAAAATTGCCCACTGGACCAGATTTGAAAACTTGGTGTAGAACTCAAACTATCCAATGAATGAAATATATTTTTGCATAAAAGTGATTTTAAAACATCACATGCCATCCCCAAATTTTGGTGAGATTTTTAAATGAATTTATAAAAGGGTTGCCGTGCAAATGGACCCTAAATTTATGAAAAACCATTTTAGAGAGACATCAGGGATAAATAATTATATAAATAATCCCACTGATAAAATAATTGTTTTATTTGAGAGGGTAAATAACTCCAACAATGGTTGAAAAGTTTTCACTTGGGGTAAAAACTCCATAATAATAAAGAAAAGAATGGTTCTGAAATCAAAAGGAAATCCAGTAAATAAAAGTTTAAGTTTCCTGGCAAAATTTTAATAAACAAAACATGGTTAAATTTTGGGGTGTCACAACACTACCCCCCTTAAGAAAAATCTCGTCCTCGAGATTTGTTAAGAGTTGTTTTCTAAAATATCATTCCTGTTAGTTGAAACCAAAAGTTTTACTCATAGTACAAACCTTGTGTAAATCGAGGTTGGTTTTTGGCAGCTACGCCCGGGGCTAAAATGCAATCTCACATCGACATACTCATGCATGGCTACTATTTAAAATAGGGCCGCACAAGCAACAGCATTTAATTACAGTGATACAGGGTCACAAAGTTACAAGGCGAGGACATGCTAAGACTTGGTACTACTCGAGCGACTCTAGTCTACCTCGTTAATATCTAAGCGGGCATGCCTTGTGGACGCCGAGGCTTCGCCATGGTTTTCACCGTCGAGATTAGCTGTAGGGGTTGAGGGGCTGCGGGGTCGGGTAGCGATGATGACCATCTCGGGATTGTTGGCCACAATCCAGCTGGAGTGTGTTCCCAAAAGGCTGACAAGCACTTCAGGGGTCATCAATGTATTTTGGTCGATGACTGGGCAGACCTCGGGGACTCGATCGGTTGTCCGAACAACCTGTTGGGCTGTCGGTGCGGGCTCCTCTTCTCGTCTTGCCGGGCTCGGCGAATCATCTCTCCACGAGCTGCGATCAGATCAAGGGTGATTTGATCGATCAGTCCCTCTAGTACACTTACATAGCGTACCAGATGCAATAATGCAGGATCCGTCTCGTGATCTCCGTTGGCAACCTGGGGTGGCCTACCATACCCGTCACGGCTAGGGTAGTAGTAGAACGAGCGACAGTTAACTCTGGGCGACAAGTGCCGGAGTTGAACTATAGCCTCTCGCGCGGCTAGTTGGATGGCTTGTGGCTCAAAGGAAGTTGTCCTTCCGGTGAACCTGTAGGGGCGTTCTGGCGACAGACCCCTACCATAGATGTGCACTGTGGCCCAGAATTGACGGCTCTCACCGCTCATGGGTCCTTGGTACAAAACATATTCTGGGGGCTCTTCTAATGCAAAGGCACGGCTTGTGAGGTTTGCTAGCACGGTCACGAAGCCTCCAAGGTTGTTTGCTGTGGTTTCATTGTGCACGACGGGGCCAGGCATTATAGCTCGGTTTGGGGAAAGAGTTTGTGCTGTGCTGTGTTGAGGCTAGCGTGCCCTTTTTATAGAAAAAGGGGACGGAGTCTTCCTTCGCACGCTTGCGAATGGGACAATTTAGGTGTCGGTCACTGGCGCGTGATCGACAGGCTAGGCTGATAGGTTGGGCACCGACTGCCAAAAGTGTCAGGGTCACTGTGTGGCTATCTTACACGAGAAGCTTGGCGGGGCTTGGTTAAGGTATGGTGGATTGGTTTACCTAGGTTTTTCGACCTGGCTAAGATAGGATTAGCCAATGGTCAGCCTGGCTCTGATACCAAGTTTGTCAGGACCGGTTTTTCGGGATATTAATCTCCCAGAAAATGGCCCTTGTGCTCACCAGCCCCAGCATTACTGTTAGCTGATGAGGCACCAACTTGATACAGAAATTCCAAGAAAAATACAAAATATGTAGTACAAGACCATTCTGGCCTGTGAGTACAACAAATGGTTTCTAGTGGTTGATGGCGGAAGCAGTTTGCGGGTCATCGGTGTCTATGGGACTCCATTTCCCACAGGAATAGCTGACCAGGTTAACTCCTATCTTCGCGAGGCTGCTATCACCATTGCTTAGGTTCGGGGCCGCCATCGCAACGCTCCTCTCCAAGCAAGATATCTAGCCAAGACAATAGCCAGGACAAGCGGTGAGTACTTTGAATGTACTTGCAAACATTATGAACACGGGTATACTATAACAATCGATAATCATGATCTAAAATATTCTATGCTCACAACGTCAGTCATAAAAATAAAATCCCTGATGCATGCACACAGGTTATTTATATGCAGCAATGAATATGTAATAACAGAGTAGTAATAAAATGCATCGATCGGATGTCTGAAGCGACGTCTCGAACGGATAGTAAATAACGAGCATGGCTCAGTCGGGTGTCTGAGAGACACTGCATAAAGGGCTTATAAAATAAATAAATAACAACCAGGCCACAGTCGGGCGTCTGAGCGACACCACATAAAGGGCTTATAAAGTAAATAAATAACAAGCATGCCACAGTCGGGTGTCTGAGCGACACCACATAAAGGGCTTATAAAGTAAATAAATAACAACCAGGCCACAGTCAGGCGTCTAAGCGACACCACATAAAGGGCTTATAAGGTAAATAAATAACAAGCATGCCACAGTCGGGCGTCTGTGCGACACCACATAAAGGGCTTATAAGAAAATAATCACAGTGAGTATCCACGAGGTAGAACCGTTCCAGGGATACTCGATAATTTCAAATAGCATAATGGGTTAGTCCATAATAGTAATAATCATAATCATCACAAGTCACAAGTCATGATCCGTGTTACGGTTTAGTAGTTTCTCCTCCAAGACCGACACTTGACCTATCCTGCATCGTAGTCCTTAACCATGGACACGACTATTCGAATAGATATAACCTCTGCAGAGGGTGTACTCTTTACCCACGAGTAACGGATTCCTTTAGTCCGTCGGGACTAATTCCATTTACGGTCTTTTAATTGAAAACACACCTGACCGCACACACCAGCTTAACTTACCGGTGTCTGGAATCACCCACGACACCTGTTAAGCAAAACTCTAAGTGGGGAGGCTACAACCTCGCGTAGCATGGGATCAAATTTATATCGCACGCTCTAAGGGGTGCCCCCTCTCGGTCCCAACCGAAACACCCACGCCCGGACCAGGTGGCATGCCTACGGATGCAGCCGTATCTTCCACCATGGCCTCTCAGACGGTGTGTGCTACTGAAGGGGTTGACAACTTATCGAACTGCACCCTACGTGTGGCAGGGACAAGTGGTAGTACGAAACAACTATTTGGGTTCTTTGGAACAAGACTGGATCTACGGCCAACTCAAGAGGTTTAAATATTCCCTGCATGATTAGCATAAAAAATATATTTTCAACCAATAGGCAGAATCACCACTCATCATACCCCGTCATTCCATACCGGACACAACCATCTCGACGAGGAACTAGGGACAAGCTCGTGTCTACCCAAGACAGTGACTTTCCCGGCTTCCTTATGGTATGTATGAAAGGCATACGAGGGTGATTACTATCACAACGTATCAAATTTCAGTAGCACGGGATCATCAATATGCACATATGAGTATGCTCAGATCATCACATAAAATAACGAAACTCCGAGACAAGGAGTGTTGTAACCTTATTCAAATGACACACAAAAATATTATGCCAGAGTTCAGAATGCTTGCCTTCAAGGGTATGCAAGTGGGGTGTGCCTTTTGAAAGTTGACTTCTTCTTCAAAACCTATTTTGAAATTATTCAAATCAACACATAGTTTCAAAACAGTGCAAAAAAGTTGTCTAAATTTTTTTCAAATAAATCTGAAAATAAACTAGACAATATTTGAGAGAGGTAGGAAAAAGAATCAACTCATTTGGAGTTTTATTTTAAAAGATATAGCCAGTCAAAGTTTAGTCAACTTTTTGTTTTTAAAAATAAACTGAAAAAAGAAAAACGTTTCGAAAAGAGTACACATCGAACACGTAATTTGGGAATACGCCTCCGTTTAAAACACGTGGTGGCGGGGCTGGGTCACTAACAAGGGTCCAATGGGCCCACTAGTCAGTTTGACTAGTCCTCGCCTTTCTCCCTCCTCTGTCCGAGCCGAGGCGGGGCTACAGCGATCGACGCCGGCGAACGGCGGCTCCTCGCGGGGCTCTGAGGGCGGGGATGGATCCGCCACTCCAGGGCGGTCCTCCCGGTGGTCGAGAGGGTGGCGGGGACGAAGGGAGTCACCGTGGCGAGCCTTATGTGGACGACAGCTTCGGGAGGTTTGGGGTTTGGGCTATGGTGCTTCCACGCCGAAGTTGAGTGGTTGGGCGGCTCCGCGAGATCGAGGCGAACCGAATGGTGGTGCTTGGAAGGGTAGGGGAGGGCCTGCTTTCGCGAATGGCGCAGGAGTGAGACGGCGGCCGAACCTGCCGGAGACGGGAAGGCGGCCTTCCCTGGTTGATGGCTGGCCATGGGGGCTCTGGAGGAGTGGTATGAGGTTGCCTGAGTGCTCGGATGAGCTCGGGGGTCTCCTTCTATAGGCGAGCAATGGAGGTTCCGCGGCGGCCGGGGATAAGATCATCGGCGACCGCCGTTCTGTAGCTAGGGGGCGCGTGGCGATAGCTGGGGGTGGCGGCAGGGACTAGAGGACGAGCGGGCACTGCTCCAGGTGCGAGCTGGCGAGCGTGGCTGGCTCGGGCGGCGCTGTCCAGGGCAGGGGCTGTCGGAGCGGCGGTGGCGGCTTGCGTCGGTGGCGCTTTAGGTCGCCAGGAGGGGCCAGGGCGGCTCTGCGGCGAGGGAGGAGTCGGGGCGCGTTGGCTGCGAGCGGAGGAGGATCAGAACGGGCGCGGGGGAGGCGGCAACGCGACGCGGCAACTCGGCCAAGACGCAAAACGCAGCGCTGGCCGCCCCCAGAGCACGCACGACGCAACGTGCTCGACAAAATGCCAGGGAGACCTAGAGTGCTTGAGCGAGGCTGGCAAATAACAGGACCTGGTTAGAGTCTATAAGAAGGTTACTGGACAAACTGGTTTGTCCAGAGGTGCAAGGTCACAGTGCAAAGGCAAAATCATGTCAAAACTGCTCATGCACTCAAGGTGTTTGACAAAATGCCAATGGCATCTAGGCAACTCTTGGGGTGGCCAAATATTCCAGATCAAAGTATCTTTAGATGTAGGAGAGGATGGCAAGGTTAGTTGGCCAAATCTAGAAACTTGTTAGTGTAAGTTTTCCAAAACTCCAATTCTGGACAGAAGGAAAAGGGTATAATATCATCTACCAAAAATGCTCCAATGAGTCCAACCTCCTGGACTTCAGGGTTTGGTAGGGTGGTCTACAATCAGGAGAAAGAATCAAGGCAAAAAGAGCAAGCAAAAATGTGGTTGCAGTACAAAACATCAAGTTGGACCAGAATGAAAATCAGGTTGATTCACTCAATTTTTTCAAAGGAAATAACTGGGTTTTTGCATAAAGTTGAATTATATACTACTACTAGCATCCCATAATTTTGGTGGAAGCTTTAAAGAAATATTTAAATAGGTTGTAGTGCAAAATTGCCCACTGGACCAGATTTGAAAACTTGGTGTAGAACTCAAACTATCCAATGAATGAAATATATTTTTGCATAAAAGTGATTTTAAAACATCACATGCCATCCCCAAATTTTGGTGAGATTTTTAAATGAATTTATAAAAGGGTTGCCGTGCAAATGGGACCCTAAACTTATGAAAAACCATTTTAGAGAGACAAAGCTCAGGGATAAATAATTATATAAATAATCCCACTGATAAAATAATTGTTTTATTTGAGAGGGTAAATAACTCCAACAATGGTTGAAAAGTTTTCACTTGGGGTAAAAACTCCATAATAATAAAGAAAAGAATGGTTCTGAAATCAAAAGGAAATCCAGTAAATAAAAGTTTAAGTTTCCTGGCAAAATTTTAATAAACAAAACATGGTTAAATTTTTGGGGTGTCACAACACTACCCCCCTTCAGAAAAATCTCGTCCTCGAGATTTGTTAAGAGTTGTTTTCTAAAATATCATTCCTGTTAGTTGAAACCAAAAGTTTTACTCATAGTACAAACCTTGTGTCGTCGAGGTTGGTTTTTGGCAGCTACGCCCGGGGCTAAAATGCAATCTCACATCGACATACTCATGCATGGCTACTATTTAAAATAGGGCCGCACAAGCAACAGCATTTAATTACAGTGATACAGGGTCACAAAGTTACAAGGCGAGGACATGCTAAGACTTGGTACTACTCGGCGACTCTAGTCTACCTCGTTAATATCTAAGCGGGCATGCCTTGTGGACGTCGAGGCTTCGCCATGGTTTTCACCGTCGAGATTAGCTGTAGGGGGTTGAGGGGCTGCGGGGTCGGGTAGCGATGATGACCATCTCGGGGATTGTTGGCCACAATCCAGCTGGAGTGTGTTCCCAAAAGCGTGAAGCACTTACAGGGTCATCAATGTATTTTGGTCGATGACTGGGGCAGACCTCAGGGACTCGATCGGTTGTCCGAACAGCACGACTGGGCTGTCGGTGCCGGGCTCCTCTTCTCGTCTTGCCGGGGCTCGGCGAATCATCTCTCCACGAGCTGCGATCAGATCAAGGGTGATTTGATCGATCAGTCCCTCTAGTACACTTACATAGCGCATGCAGATGCAATAATGCAGGATCCGTCTCGTGATCTCCGTTGGCAACACAGGGGTGGCCTACCATATCCGTCCACGGCTAGGGTAGTAGTAGAACGAGCGACGATTAACTCTGGCGACAAGTGCCGGAGTTGAACTATAGCTTCTCGCGGCTAGTTGGATGGCTTGTGGCTCAAAGGAAGTTGTCCTTCCGGTGAACACAGTAGGCGTTCTGGCGACAGACCCCTACCATAGATGTGCACTGTGGCCCAGAATTGACGGCTCTCACCGCTCATGGGTCCTTGGTACAAAACATATTCTGGGGGCTCTTCTAATGCAAAGGCACGGCTTGTGAGGTTTGCTAGCACGGTCACGAAGCCTCCAAGGTTGTTTGCTGTGGTTTCATTGTGCACGACGGGGCCAGGCATTATAGCTCGGTTTGGGGAAAGAGTTTGTGCTGTGCTGTGTTGAGGCTAGCGTGCCCTTTTTATAGAAAAAGGGGACGGAGTCTTCCTTCGCACGCTTGCGAATGGGACAATATAGGTGTCGGTCACTAGCGCGTGATCGACAGGCTAGGCTGATAGGTTGGGCACCGACTGCCAAAAGTGTCGGGGTCATTGTGTGGCTATCTTGCACGAGAAGCTTGGCCGGGGCTTGGTTAAGGTATGGTGGATTGGTTTACCTAGGTTTTTCGACCTGGCTAAGATAGGATTAGCCAATGGTCAGCCTGGCTCTGATACCAAGTTTGTCAGGACCGGTTTTTCGGGATATTAATCTCCCGTAGAAAATGGCCCTTGTGCTCACCAGCCCCAAAGATTATCAAGTAGCTGATGAGGCACCAACTTGATACAGAAATTCCAAGAAAAATACAAAATATGTAGTACAAGACCATCCTGGCCTATGAATACAACAAATGGTTTCTAGTGGTTGATGGCGGAAGCGGTTTGCGGGTCATCAGTGTCTATGGGACTCCATTTCCCACAGGAACAGCTGACCAGGTTAACTTCTATCTTTGCGAGGCTGCTATCACCATTGCTTAGGTTCCGGGGCCGTCATCGTAGCGCTCCTCTCCAAGCAAGAAATCTGGCCAAGACAATAGCCAGGGACAAGCCAGTGAGTACTTTGAATGTACTTGCAAACATTATGAACACGGGTATACTATAACAATCGATAATCATGATCTAAAATATTCTATGCTCACAACGTCAGTCATAAAAATAAAATCCCTGATGCATGCACACAGGTTATTTATATGCAGCAATGAATATGTAATAACAGTAGTAATAAAATGCATCGATCGGATGTGAAGGCGGCGTCTCGAGCGGATAGTAAATAACGAGCATGGCTCGATCGGTGTCTCGAGAGACACTGCATAAAGGGCTTATAAAATAAATAAATAACAACCAGGCTACGATCGGGCGTCTGAGCGACACCACATAAATGTCTTATAAATTAAATAATTAACAAGCATGCCACTGTCGTGTGTCTGAGCGACACAACATAAAGGGCTTATAAAGTAAATAAATAACAACCAGGCCACAGTCAGGCGTCTAAGCGACACCACATAAAGGGCTTATAAGGTAAATAAATAACAAGCATGCCACAGTCGGGCGTCTGCGACACCACATAAAGGGCTTATAAGAAAATAATCACAGTGAGTATCCACGAGGTAGAACCGTTCCAGGGATACTCGATAATTTCAAATAGCATAATGGGTTAGTCCATAATAGTAATAATCATAATCATCACAAGTCACAAGTCATGATCCAGGTTCTGGTTTAGTAGTTTCTCCTCCAAGACCGACACTTGACCTATCCTGCATCGTAGTCCTTAACCATGGACACGGCTATTCGAATAGATATAACCTCTGCAGAGGGTGTACTCTTTACCCACGAGTAACGGATTCCTTTAGTCCGTCGGGACAAATTCCATTTACGGTCTTTTAATCGAAAACACACCTGACCGCACACACCAGCTTAACTTACCGGTGTCTGGAATCACCCACGACACTTGTTAAGCAAAACTCTAAGTGGGGAGGCTACAACCTCGCGTAGCATGGGATCAAATTTATATCGCGCGCTCTAAGGGGTGCCCCCTCTCGGTCCCAACCGGAAACACCCATGCTCCCGGACCAGGTGGCATGCCTACCGGATGCAGCCGGTTTCTTCCACCATGGCCTCTACATGCAGTGTGTGCTACGAAGGGGTTGACAACTTCTTGAACCGTACCCTACGTGTGGCAGGGACAAGTGGTAGTCTGAAACAACTATTTGGGTTCTTTGGAACAAGACTGGATCTACGGCCAACTCAAGAGGTTTAAATATTCCCTGCATGATTAGCATAAAAAATATATTTTCAACTAATAGGCAGAATCACCACTCATCATACCCCGTCATGCCATACCGGACACAACCATCTCGACGAGGAACTAGGGACAAGCTCGTGTCTACCCAAGACAGTGACTTTCCCGGCTTCCTTATGGTATGTATGAAAGGCATACGAGGGTGATTACTATCACAACGTATCAAATTTCAGTAGCACGGGATCATCAATATGCACATATGAGTATGCTCGTATCATCACATAAAATAACGAAACTCCGAGACAAGGAGTGTTGTAACCGTATTCAAATGACACACAAAAATATTATGCCAGAGTTCAGAATGCTTGCCTTCAAGGGTATGCAAGTGGGGTGTGCCTTTTGAAAGTTGACTTCTTCTTCAAAACCTATTTTGAAATTATTCAAATCAACACATAGTTTCAAAACAGTGCAAAAAAAGTTGTCTACAAATTTTTCAAATAAATCTGAAAATAAACTAGACAATATTTGAGAGAGGTAGGAAAAAAATCAACTCATTTGGAGTTTTATTTTAAAAGATATAGCCAGTCAAAGTTTAGTCAACTTTTTGTTTTTAAAAATAAACTGAAAAAAGAAAAACGTTTCGAAAAGAGTACACATCGAACACGTAATTTGGGAATACGCCTCCACTTAAAACACGTGGTGGCGGGGCTGGGTCATTGACAGTGGGTCCAGGGGGCCCACTGGTCAGGTTTGACTAGTCCCCCGCCTTCTTCCTCCTCTGTCCGAGCCGAGGCGGGGGCTCCAGCGATCGGCCTTGACAGCGGCTCCTCGCGGGGCTCTGAGGGCGGGGATGGATCCGCCACTCCAGGGCGGTCCTCCCGGTGGTCGAGAGGGTGGCGGGGACGAAGGGAGTCACCGGCGGCGAGCCTTGCGGTGGACGACAGCTTCGGGAGGTTTGGGGGTTTGGGCTATGGTGCTTCCACGTCGAAGTTGAGTGGTTGGGCGGCTCCGCGAGATCGAGGCGAACCGAATGGTGGTCTTTGGAAGGGTAGGGGAGGGCCTGCTCATGCGAATGGCGCAGAGTGAGACGGCGGCCGAACCTGCCGGAGACGGGGAAGGCGGCCTTCCCTGGTTGATGGCTGGCCATGGGGGCTCTGGAGGAGTGGTATGAGGTTGCCTGAGTGCTCGGATGAGCTCGGGGGTCTCCTTCTATAGGCGAGCAATGGAGGTTCCGCGGCGGCCGGGGATAAGATCATCGACGACCGCCGTTCTGTAGCTAGGGGAAGCGTGGCGATGGTTGGGGGTGGCGGCAGGGCTAGAGGACGAGTGGGCACTGCTCCATGTGCGAGCTGGCGAGCGCGGGTGGCTCGGGCGGCGCCGTCCAGGGCAGGGGTTGTCGGAGCGGCGGTGGCGGCTTGCGTCGGTGGCGCTGTAGGGCGCCAGGAGGGGCCAGGGCGGCTCTGCGGCGAGGGAGGAGTCGGGGCGCGTTGGCTGCGAGCGAAGGAGGATCAGAACGGGCGCGGGGGAGGTGGCAACGCGACGCGGCGAATGGGGCGCTCGCACGTGCAAAACGCGCGCTCTGGCCGCGCCCAGAGCACGCACGCGACATGCTGGAAAAAATGCCAGGGTGACCTAGAGTGCTTGAGCAAGGCTGGCAAATAACATGACTTGGTTAGAGTCTGCAAGAAGGTTAGTGGACAAACTGGTTTGTCCAGAGGTGCAAGGTCACAGTGCAAAGGCAAAATCATGTCAAAACTGCCCATGCACTGAAGGTGTTTGACAAAATGTCAATGGCATCTAGGCAACTCTTGGGGTGGCCAAATATTCCAGATCAAAGTCTCTTTAGATGTAGGAGAGGATGGCAAGGTTAGTTGGCCAAATCTAGAAACTTGTTAGTGTAAGTTTTGCAAAACTCCATTTCTGGACAGAAGGAAAAGGGTATAATATCTTGTACCAAAAATGCTCCAATGAGTCCAACCTCCTGGACTTAAGGGTTTGGTAGGGTGGTCTACAATCAGGAGAAAGAATCAAGGGAAAAAGAGCAAGCAAAAATGTGGTTGCAGTACAAAACATCAAGTTGGACCAGAATGAAAATGAGGTTGATTCACTCAAATTTTTCAAAGGACATAACTGGGTTTTTGCATAAAGTTGAATTATATACTACTACTAGCATCCCATAATTTTGGTGGAAGCTTTAAAGAAATATTTAAATAGGTTGTAGTGCAAAATTGCCCACAGGACCAAATTTGAAAACTTGGTGTAGAACTCAAAATATCCAATGAATGAAATATATTTTTGCATAAAAGTGATTTAAAAACATCACATGCCATCCCCAAATTTTGGTGAGATTTTTAAATGAATTTATAAAAGGGTTGCAGTGCAAATGGGACCCTAAACTTATGAAAAACCCATTTTAGAGAGACAAAGCTCAGGGATAAATAATTACATAAATAATCCCACTGATAAAAGAACTGTTTTATTTGAGAGGGTAAATAAGTCCAATAATGGTTGAAAATTTTTCACTTGGGGTAAAAACTCCATAATAATAAAGAAAAGAATGGTTCTGAAATCAAAAGGAAATAAAGAAAATAAAGTTTAAGTTTCCTGGCAAAATTTTAATAAACAAAACGTGGTTAAATCTTTGGGGTGTCACACTTCCCCCACAAACCGACTCTGTACAATCCTAGGCCTCTCCGGTGTGTATATAAAACAGAGGATTTAGTCCGTAGAGGCTATCATAATCTCATTGGCTAGACAGCTAGGGTTTAGCCATTACGATCTCGAGAAAGATCAACTCTTATAACCCCTATACTCATTGAACACAATCAAGCAGGACGTAGGGTTTTACCTCCTTCAAGAGAGCCTGAACCTGCGTAAACATTGTCCCCGTCGCCCCTTGTTACCATGGATCCTCAGACGCACGGTCCGGGACCCCCTACCCGAGATCTGCCGGTTTTGACACCGACAGCGGCTGGGGCAAAGCGGCAACACCCACCCGCCCGCGTAAGGGCCACCTGCCCATACACCATCGTCGAAGCTGTGGCTCAACGCACAGCCGGGACAACAGGCCTCCACGGGCGGGACCTGGCAGCTCCAGATCCGACCAAGGCAGACCCTCAAGGCCCGTTGTCCCATGTCCCAGGCACCCCGCCGGAGCTATGCCGGCCCGAGCCGTCGTTCAACAGCCACCAAGCCTCCTCCCACGCTTGCCCCTCCAGATCCGCCGTCCTCCGAGTAGCCCGAGGCAGCCACCATGCACCCCAACAGTGAGAAGGGCAGTCCGCGTCGCTCAAAGTAGAAACCACAGCCTGCAGCCCCGAGCACGTCACCGCCATGTATCCAAAGGCGCGACCAGCACCAGCAACGGCCACGCCCGCCACCACCGCGGCCCGCCGCACATGGACGCGCGCCGCCACTAGATCTGCCGCGCACACGCCACACCACTCCGGCATGGCCGAGAGCACAGGCTACCACGCAGCCACCGCAGCAAGGACGTCCACCTACGCTGCCGGCACCGCCGTGCGCCTCGCCGCCGCCACGCCCCGCGGCAAGCGTCGCGCCACGAGCCACCACGTCCCGCGCCGCGCTGCACCCGCCGGAGAGGAAGAGGGCCCCGCCGCCGCCCACGCAAGCCAGGTGAGGGAGTCCCGGATAAGGGGGTGTCCGGATAGCCGAACTATAACCTTTGGCCGGACTCCTGGACTATGAAGATACAAGATTGAAGACTTCGTCCCGTGTCCGGATGGGACTTCCCTTGGCGTGGAAGGCAAGCTTGGTGATACTTTTATGTAGATCTCCTTCTATTGTAACCGACTCTGTGTAACCCTAGCCCTCTCCGGTGTCTATATAAACCGGAGGGTTTTAGTCCTTAGGACGAACAACAATCATGCCATAGGCTATATTTTAGGGTTTAGCCTCTCTGATCTCATGGTAGATCTACTCTTGTACTACCCATATCGTCAATATTAATCAAGCAGGAGTAGGGTTTTACCTCCATCGAGATGGCCCGAACCTGGGTAAAAACATCGTGTCCCTTGTCTCCTGTTACCATCCACCTAGACGCACAGTTCGGGACCCCCTACCCGAGATCTGCCGGTTTTGACATCGACATTGGTGCTTTCATTGAGAGTTCCATTGTCTTTGTCGCCATCAGGAAGGATGCCTCGTCCCGTCTTTGAAGACGGCACTGTTGCTAAAGGAGCTTTGGCTATCGGCCAAACTCTCCGGCTAGGCGGTTTTTTTATGACCGCCTGTTCGGCCGCCGCGCCGATGATGACTTCTCGGGTTATCAAAAGCAATCTTCACGTCAACTCGGAACTCGCCGAGCAGTTAGATCCGATGGAGCTTTCTTTTTTAAACGAGCTCTTGGATCGCATCGCCGCCCTGGGAGTCGCTACAGACTATGATCAGATTGGGCCTAAACCCTATCTGAGAGAGATTAACTCTCCCCAGGTCACCCATCACGTTGATGTGGTGGAGGAACAATGCGGCGCCCCCTCATCTATCTTAAGGACTAACTATGTCCGGATTCCCAATCCCTCCAAGCCGGATACCCGCGGAGGGGAGGACGTCACTCAAGACCTGAACTTATAGACAGGCAACGGGCTAAATTCAATGGACAACATCCAAGAATCCAAGCTTCCGAGTTCAGAAACTCCTTGGCCCTTGAGCCTCAGATTGGGTGAGGTTTCGGATCTAATTCCACCCACCCACCCGAACATAGGCGATCTATCCAATATTAGGTAAGAGCCCGAAGAAACAGTACATCATTACTGGGCCGGATTCCTCCTGGTTATGAACAGGATAAAGGACTACCGCGAGGTTCATTCTTCTGCAATAATTGCACGGACAAGGGAATCCTCAACGCCATAGATCGCCGTGAAATTACACGCTTTGCTGACTTGGCGTCCATAGTACGAAAGTACTGTGCGATGGAAAGTGCCTGGAAAACCGAAGTAAAATTTTGGGACAATCCGGCCCCGAATACAAACCCAGTCCGAAATAAAAGGGTGCATTATTGCCAACCACCCGGGTTAAACACCAAAAAAAACCCTACGGGGCATGGAACTGTACTGGAGGGATGGCTCAACGGACCCTATAAAATTCACTGTACAGAGGGCGCCACACCAACTCATAGCCTTAGAGCATGTTGGATACTCCGGCAGGTGGCCAAAAGTGGTGAAGAGCTTCTAACCCCAAAGCATCCACAGAGCACCAGCCCGAGGATACCAAAGACGGTATTAACAGTCTTCGAGACTTTCGCATCAAACAATATGCGAAAACGAACACTCCGCAGCCTTGCCGAAGTCTACCAAGTAGCAACAATAAATCCATGGAGTGACACGGCTATTACCTTCAATGCCAATGATGAACCTAAACTCCGAACAGCCCGAGCACCAGCAGCATTGGTCCTCAGTCTAATAGTGGACATCTTGCGCCTTACCAAGGTACTCATGGACGGTGGCAGCGGATTGAACCTCATTTATGAGGAAACCCTTCGAAAAATGGAAATAGACTGGAGCCTCATTGAGCGAAGCAGCACAACCTTTAGACGAATAATACCCAGTCGGGAAGCGTGCTGCACAGGAATGATCACACTGGATGTGTTGTTCGGCACGCCGGATAATTACAGGTCCGAGGAGGTCACGTTCCAAGTGGCCCCGTTCAGCAGCAGATACCACGCTCTATTAGAGCGAGAGGCATTCACAATTTTTCAAGCTATACCCCATTACGGGTACATGAAGCTCAAAATGCCCGGGCCCAACTGAATCATCACTCTTGCTAGTGACCCGGACATAGCACTCCGCGCCGAAAACAAGACAGCCGCACTAGCCCTTGAGGTACTATCCGAAACCCTAGCGACCGAGGAACTGACTGCGCTGCGCTCCACGGTGAACAGGGACGATGTGATACTCGATAAAAGATCCAAGTCCACCTCGTTTAAACCAGCGGACGAAATAGTCAAGTTCCAAGTCCACCAAACGGACCCTACAAAAACAGCCTCCATCGGGGCACAATTAAACCCTGATGTAGATGCCGCACTACGAGAATTCCTACGCGAAAATTGGGACATTTTTCCTGGCACTCTTCAGACATGCCAGGAATCCCACGCCGGCTGGCCGAGCACAACCTAAATATCCTAAAAGGATTCAAGCCAGTCAAACAGGCTCTTCGGCGTTTCTCCGACCCTAAGAGACAGGCCATCGGAGAGGAGCTAGCCAAACTATTGGAGGCCGGATTCATCAGAGACATAAAACATCCAGACTGGCTAGCAAACCTGGTGATGGTACCAAAGAAGGATAAATCCTGGCGCCTATGCGTCGATTTGAAGGACCTGAACAAGGCTTGCCCAAAGGATCCCTTCCCCCTCCCCCGCATCGATCAAATTATCGACGCTACCGCAGGACACGATTCATTGTGTTTCCTCGACGCATACTCCGGCTACCATCAAATTAAGATGGCAGAGCCTGATCAAGCCGCAACGGCATTTATCACCCCATACGGCCCATTCTACTTCAACACAATACCCTTCGGGCTCAAAAACGTTGGCGCAACATATCAGCGCATGATTCAGACATGTCTGGCAAACCAGATCGGCAAAACAGTGGAGGCATACATAGATGATGTGGTCGTCAAAACCAAGCATGTCAAAACTCTAGTGGACGACCTGAGGCTCACATTCGATAATCTCCGAACGTATGACATCAAGCTTAACCCGGAAAATGCGTTTTAGGCGTACCATCCGGAAAGCTCTTGGGCTTCATTGTATCCGGTAGAGGAATTGAAGCAAACCCATCCAAGATCCGAGCTCTATCACAATTGGATATCGCAAAGGACCTCAAACAAATACAAAAATTGACTGGATGTGTGGCAGCTTTAAGCCGCTTCATCTCCCGTTTGGGAGAAAAGGCATTACCCCTTTATCGCCTCCTCCGGCGCACCGAACACTTCGAGTGGACGGATGCCGCCACGGCCAGACTCAAAGAAATAAAAGCCATATTGGCAACAAACCCGGTCCTGGCCGCGCCCAACATGGGCGAACCAATGCTATTATACATCGCGGCAACTCATCAAGTTGTAAGCGCGGTGCTCGTTGTCGAACGAGAAGCGGACGGACAAAAGTTCCCCTTCAAAACCAGTTTACTACGTGTCCATCCTCACTCCGTGCAAGTCACGGTATCCGCACTATCAAAAGATAGCGTACGCGGTATTTATGGCATCCCGGATGCTGCGACACTACTTTCAAGAGTGTTCAATAACAGTAGCCTCCGAAGTACCTCTTAACGACATTATAAACAACCGCGACGCGACAGGCCAGATTGCCAAATGGGCCATTGAGCTCCTCCCGTTCGACATAACCTATAAGCCACGGTGAGGTATTAAGTAGCAAGTTTTGGCCGACTTCGTCGCCGAATGGACTGAAGCCGAACTCCCTAAAGAGTACGGCACATATTCCAATTGGATCATGCACTTCGACGGCTCCAAAATGTTGGCTGGTCTGGGGGCTGGCATTGTCCTGACGTCCCCAACAGGAGATACAGTTCAATACGTACTCCAGATAATGTATACGGACTTCAACAATGCAGCCGAATACAAGGCCCTTCTACATGGTCTCCGGATGGCAGTATCCATGGGCATTCAACGCCTAGAGGTGCGCGGGGATTCGAACCTCGCGATATCCCAAATAAATGGAGACTTCGATGCCAAGGATCCAAAAATGGCAGCTTATCGCAATGCCGTTCTAAAAATGTCTGCTCGGTTCGAAGGGCTCGAATTTCACCATATAGCTCGGGAAAACAATCAGGCAGCAGACGTCTTGGCACGCATTGGCGCTGGCGCGATAAATCCCCAATATCTTCTTAGAGCGGTTGTTCAAGCCATTCGTATTATGGGAAGGGGAGTCCGGAAATAACAGCCCGGACCCAACCACACTGCCTGACACCGAAAATTCTGACACAATTGGAGGCTCTGCCAACGAAGTAACATCTTCAGCCCACGTAAAAATGGCAGTCATTGCCCCGTGGACAGAACAATTCCTAGCCTACCTAACCAGGCAGGAACTCCCCGAGGACCAAAACGAGGCACGCAGCATAGTGAGGCGATCTAAGGCTATAAAGTCCATGAGGGAGAGCTTTATAAGAAAAGCACCACCGGAGTCCTTCAAAGGTGTATCTCCGAAGAGGAAGGGCGGAATCTTCTGGCTGAAATTCATGCCGGACTCGGCGGGCACCACGCGGCAGCCCGGGCCCTTGTAAGCAAGGCCTTCCGTACAGGATTTTATTGGACGACGGCCCAGGCAGATGCTCAGGACTTAGTCCAACGATGCGTCGGTTGCCAGCTCTTTGCTAATCAAAGCCACATGCCACCCACCGCCCTCCAAACTATACCCATCACCTGGCCCTTTGCGGTCTGGGGGCTTGACATGGTTTGACCCCTTAAAGCAGGAACCCACAAGCAAAAATACCTACTGGTCATGGTGGATAAATTCACAAAATGGATAGAGGCCAAGCTTGTTAAGACAGCCGGATCCAGACCGGTGATAGACTTCATATGAGGGGCCGTACACCATTACGGCGTCCCCCACAGCATCATCACTGATAATGGCACGAACTTCACGGCCGACGAGGTCAAACTCTGGTGCAAAAACATGGGCATCAAGCTCGACTATGCTTCAGTCTATCACCCTCAAACTAACGGTCAAGTCGAGCGAGCAAATGGTCTACTAATGAGCGACATCAAACCCAGATTAGTGCGGTTCCTCAAGGAATCTAACACGCACTGGGTAGAGGAGCTCGACTCCGTACTTTGGGGGCTGCGGACCACGCCGAATGTGACCACCGGATTCACACCATTCTTTATGGTATACGGCGCAGAGGCAGTTCTGCCCTGCGACATAATTCATGACTCACCTCGCGTGCGCATGTACGAAGAAAGAGAAGCCGAGCTCGATCGGCAGGATAGTTTGGACGCCTTGGAGGAGGAGCGTGACGTGGCAAAAGCCCGTTCCGCATTCTATGAACACCAAGCTCGAAGATATCAAAGCAAAGAAGTACGGGCCAAAACTTACAATGTTGGCAAGTTAGTTCTACCCCTGCCGGACAAGAAAAAGGACAAACTCAAGCCCAAATGGGAAGGTCCCTTTATTATAGACCAAGTCGTAACCGGTGGAGCGTATCGTCTGCGAGATGCATCGGATAACCGACTCGAGCCGAACCCATGGAACGCATCCCGTCTCCGAAGATTCTATGCCTAGCGCTGGATTCTGAGTTCGTCTCCTTCCTCTGTCTGTTTTTTACGCATTAGCTGTCTTATATTTCTCTCCTTCTCCCACTTTTTTCTCTTACAGCCTTTAAAGGCTCGTTCGCGCATTGTTTGCACACATTATACCTGGGGGCTTCTTTAACAGAAGCTTATTTGTATGGGCTTCATGCCTAACTCATGCGTCACGTACGCTTCCGCATGTACCTTTTATTCACCGTTATATGCATCGATATGACTTAAGTTTTGGCCAAGCTGGGTTGCCTGGCTCCTGTGCTTACCCCTACGTTCCCGATTGTTCGGCTAGGTGGTAAAGGGAGCACCTCTGCGATTGCTACTGCCGGGTCAGCCGGATGTGTACCTCAGACTGGGTGAAGCCGAAAGCTAGCGTTCTTAAGGGAATATTCGGTCGGTGAACTAAAGATGATTTCTCACTTATTTATTCATCTGCCCCCAGATGCTTTTCTGCTTTTTTTCGCAGTCCGGACATGCACTTTAAGGCATGCCTCCCAGGGAAAGGAACCCCTAACGGAACTATTCTCCCTGAAAGATGTTTCTTACTAACGATGTAATATAACATAACTAGTTGGGCACTTGTCTGTTAAAGCACTAATGACCCCTACGCCTGGTCTCCACGCATGCCCCGGTTCTTTCATAACCATGATGGTATTCGGACACACTCCGGACTATAGGGTCCCGAGGTTGAAGCGAAAAGGTCCGGCATGACAAACGATCTACAATCCAGCTAGAAGGCATTTTTTACATGTCATCTTAAATTACATAGTCAATTTGACTGAGTGTATTCCTCCTCAATACCATCTAATAGGCTGTCTAGTTTACAGTCCTATTGGGAATACTTTGCGGCCAATTCCTCTTGGCCGTACACTAAGCTGACAGGGATCTCCTTCCCATCAGGCCCCACAGGTCCGACCTCGGCCATGTGGTTTGGGTCAGCCTTCGTGTACTGCGTCTTCACCATGGCCCAGGCCTCCTTGGCGCCTTGACGGCAGGCCGATATCTTCCATAACTGGAAGCACCGCCGAGCTCCCTTAAGCCTCTCTACAAGCTCTTCAAGGCCTTCGGGTAGGGAGACAGATGGCCACAAGGCCTGGGCGACGCCTTTCATCACCTGCCGAACTCGTTCGTGCAGTTGTAAGAGCTCGGGAAGAAGATCACCCGTAGAACCGGGCATTTCCTCTGCAGGGCGACACTGTGAGCATACCTCTGAGACATAACTCTGTTAGTCGACTTCCTCGCCGAACTCTTTTTCAAAGTTCGCTCAAGCACTTACTAAAAGTGCCGCGTCGAAGCCGTCGATTCTCCTTCACGGAGTCCGACAGCTGGGCACGAACATCCTTTAGTTCCTCGCCTAGCTGGGTGTTGGCATCTTGGAGATTATTCTTCTCCTGCCTCACCCTTGTAAGCACGCTCTCGCCGGCCTTTAACCGGCGCAAGAGTTGTTGCTTGTCTGGATCCACTCCGGTGCCATCTGCAATGATATTGTCAGATTTACACACACGCCGCACTTCACAACATAATTATCTTTTGAAGCGTATATTACCAGAGGGGGTCTCCTTGGCCTCCCCTGTAGCGGCTAGTGCAGCCACAAGTTGGGCTTTGCACTCTTCCAGCTCCTGGGACAGGTGGGTATTCTTTTCTGTAAGATCCTGCATAACAAATGATCCTTAAATCAGTTATTATAACTGTTTCAAGTCTTGGGGGCTACTGGCATATGCAACCATCAAATTTTCTCACCCGTATGTCTTTCACATACTGCTCCGTGGCTCTGGCTAGACCATTTTGAGCGGCACGGAGGTGCGCATCGCCTGAATTGAAGGCATCTAGTGCCTCTTGGGAGAAAGATGCGTCACGAGGAACCGTCCGGAGACGCCTGTGGTTCATGGCACTCTCCACCTCGGAATTGGTGGCAGACAGTCTGTCGGCATCCTCTGTCGGAGGAGCGTCCGACGCACGCCTCGTGTTTGCCTCCGCTTCTGGACCTGGCTTTGGAGCCTGGCTGGTGGAGGCTCGATTGGCAACCTCTCCGGATATAGTCCGGCGAGCGCTCTTTTTCCTGAAGAGAGCACGAGCGTTAGTATGCCGTCCGGGAATAAAACCTGGGAATAAGATGACACGCCATACCGTTGCGCCGGCATCTCAATCCGGACCGCTCTTCTTTTCAACCTGTTGGGCCTTGTTGCCCCTTGTTGGCTAGCCAGCGCAGGCTCGGCCTCCCACCTCACGGGCTCCCCCTGCAAAACACCATTGGTATACGGTGATCGAAAATAAGCAAGGATGGACCGTTTTCAAAGTATTGAGACTTCGGTCTCAGTTACCTGCGAGGCAGGAAGTATTCCGGGGTAATCAGCCGTTATGGCGACCAAGGCATTGTCGATGCTCAGTTGGTAAAATACACCATCAATCAGCTCCACGGCTATGTCCGGATCCTCTTGGGAGGCCGGATCAAGGGACCGTTCCGGATCCTTAGGTTGTGGAGGAGGGTTGTTTATGTCCTTTACGGCCCGGCGCAATTCCTGCGTCGACATCACAAGATGCGGTACTTAACTATGGGAATATGGAACGGATGGGCATAAAGATGTGTTCGCTTACCCAGCTTGGAGGATCATACATAGAAAATCCGCCCTGCGGATTGACGCGGAGGAACTCCTCCTCTTCTCCCTTGTACTATGCGGACAAGGCCTTCGTCAGAGCAGCAACCGATCCCGGTCCCTTACGGCCGCAGCGGGTGGCATCATCCTCCCCGTTGAAATCCCACATGGGGTGGCCTCTATACTGGAGCGGCTGCACCCCGCATAATGCATGTGGCCATGACCCGATCATGGTCAGTCCGGAATGAGCTAATAATCTTATCCGGCTCATCAGGTAAAGGACGTCCCTGTCGTTTTCTTTGTGAGGGATCCGTGGGCGCCAGCCTAGGCGCTTCTTCAAAGGAGCATTATTGAACTAAGGAAGGCCGATCCAACAGGGTCCGGCGAAGGACATCTTCTATATAAAACCATTACGAGGCCGGTCTTGGATGCCTTCTTCGTGGTTCCGGATAGATATCCAGTCCCGGCGATGCGCCATAGTTCGGCTCCGCCCACTTGATATATTGACCCCTCCTGAGAACGGGGCACTAGGCAGAACAGCTTCTTCCACAGCGCGAAATGAGCCTCGACTCCCAAGAACAGCTCGCAAAGGGCTACGAAGCCCGCAATATGCAATATGGAGGCAGACGTGAAGTTGTGCAGCTGGAGGTCGTAGAACTCCAGGAGCCCCCGGAGAAACGGATGAATTGGAAATCCGAGCCCCCTTATCAAATAAGGGACAAGGCATACCCGCTCTCCTTTGGAGGGATTGGGGACGCTCTCTGCCTGCTTTCCGCCATTATAGGTGGCGAGTCCGGCTCGAACCGGGACCATGAAGGCCGCGGGGAGGAATCCCTTGGTCTGGAGTGTCACTAGCTCGCTGTGCGGGATGGAACATCTCTCCCAACCCCCAGGCTAAGGACTGGGAGGGCGAGAGGAGGAGATGCGTCGACTGGCCATGATGGAATGGATCTCTGTCGGATGCGCTCCGATGAATGCTCGCAAAGGGAAGATGGTGTGATTTGGATCTAAATCCTCGTCTCTTTTATAGGGCAGCTAATTCGCGCAGCCAGGGGGATAAATGTAAAAACACCCTGGCTTTTCACATTCGTTTGACACGTGGAAGACAGCCATTATTGGGCATGGAAGCCGAGGAGCACAATATTTATGAGAAGCCGGACACTATTCAACAGGTACACAGAATTTGGAGAAGAACCCACCTTGCAATGCCAAAGACAATCAGAGCGTCGGACTCATCGTCATTGAAGCCTGGTTCGGGGGCTAGTGAGGGAGTCCCGGATTAGGGGTGTCCGGATAGCTGAATTATAACCTTTGGCCGGACTCCTGGACTATGAAGATACAAGATTGAAGACTTCGTCTCGTGTCCGGATGGGACTTTCCTTGGCGTGGAAGGCAAGCTTGGTAATACGGATATGTAGATCTCCTTCTATTGTTACCGACTCTGTGTAACCCTAGCCCTCTTCGATGTCTATATAAACCGGAGGGTTTTAGTCCTTAGGACGAACAACAATCATACCATAGGCTAGCTTCTAGGGTTTAGCCTCTCTGATCTCATGGTAGATCTACTCTTGTACTACCCATATCATCAATATTAATCAAGCAGGAGTAGGGTTTTACCTCTATCGAGAGGGCCCGAACCTGGGTAAAAACATCGTGTCCCTTGTCTCCTGTTACCATCCGCCTAGACGCACAGTTCGGGACCCCCTACCCGAGATCCGCCGGTTTTGACACCGACACCAGGCTTTGCCTGGCCGCGCCCGTCGGCGGCGGCGAGGGAGAAGGAAGGCTGGAAGGAGACCGCGAGCGGCGGCGGCTAGGGTTTCGCCCTGCCGCTCGCAGGACCGGGCGGGGCGAAGGGGGGAGAGTTCATAGTAGTATGTTTCTCAAAGAAATAAAACCTAGTATGTCCTGCCCAGAATTCAACTGCTACAGAATTGAAATTCGATTAGCACACGGTAAACCAGCTTTAATTCAGCGGGGTTATCAGCTTAGATTCGGCTATTTTTATTTCTTAGAGGAGCAAATGATACGCTTATGTCAGTAGTTTTTAGATATATTCACTGGCTTTGAATTCTGTTGACGGATTTTTATGCTCTGTTCTGCTTGTAGAGCATGTGAATGCTGTTCATTGTTGTTTGAAAGATGCTTTTTTTTTGTGCCTATATGTAAACGACGCAATTACTGGCTGAGAGATGCACTTATTGGTGCTGTTGTGAAATGATGTTCATTAATGTTCTATAGATGCAGTAGACTGATGTTTATTACTGTTTTGTTATTGTGCAGAACGAGGACGGATCCAAGGTTGAGTCCAGGTGTGGAACCTTTTCAGATGCAAGTTGGCTGCTGTTGTGCTCGATGGTGTGGACAACGTCTGGATTGTAAGTCCCTGTAGACGATTCCTTCCGGTGCCCTGTCATACTCATTGCTCTTCAGTGCACAAAATGTAGAAGAATACACAGCGGCAACACGGGCAGTAGCAGAATGGTGTATAATGAATGTTTTGTTTGAGTCTGACAGTCAAACGCTGGTTCCCGTTTCTTGATTTTCTAGCTAAGGGCTGGTTTTGTTTAGCTGGAACACAAATCACGATCAGATGTACCTATTAAGATGATTTCGGGTCCGTGCTAACTGTTTCTAATTTTGAAGTTGACACATGATTACATTACATTATACAGTTGAAAAATGTGCAGTGTGGAAGTTGGTACAAAAGCGGATTGCTCTTTTTGATCTGCACCGAAATTTCAGTAATAATATGTGCCACTCATTTTGTTACCAAAAGCTGGGATGATTTTTACACTTTGTTTTATTTTGGTAATTAAACGCTCGCCTAATATTCTCTTGGTCTCCTTTCCATTTTGACAAATTTATCATCGCCAAGCTTATGCATAATGATAAAATATTCTATGGTAGTATGTCAAATGTAGTTTCCTATATTCCCGTTGGTTCTGTAGTGATTTTTAGCTCCGACCATTTTCTCTCTAATTTTATTTTAAGGTCTACTCTTTTAAAAGCTTTTTATCATATTTTCTTGAAAATAAAAGATGAGACAAAAATGACACCTACTATCATTACAGGTTAGAGGAATTACAACTCGGTTTTGGGAGGGGATCGTAAAAGCAGTATGCTAGAGTATAATGCACTAGCAATATGTGATGATCTTTTTAAGGAGGGGCTTAATAAAAAATCAGAAAAGTCTTTTGCTCCCTCAAAAAACTATGTTCCGTGTTTGGCCCCTCCGGGCATTCATGTGAAGCTCCGCCACATCACCTCAGGGTTGATCACATTTGTCGTGAATAGGTGGATAACATGACCATCATCAACAATGGTGGCAAGCAAGAGAAGTGGAATCATAGACTAGGACGAGCAATGATTTTTTTATCCCGTTACAACACACGGGCCCTTTTTGTATGTATATCAACATCGTTCTTTCAATGGCTAAACAGTCTGTATGTTTGCTTTATACCAAGACATAAGCACATATGCAAACTAGCCTTGACATACATAATCCATGACGAACAGAGCAGGCAATTAACACCGCGCTTTCTGGCACCCTCACCAAATGCATGAAGCAAGACGGGCCACCCATAAACCGTGTTACCTAAAATCATCGGTCATGCAGGAGGCGCTCGCACACACTCATGAAAAAGTCTAATTTCCCTTAGGAAAGATCGCAACAAGTTCCTGCCAGCTCAAGCACAAATTAAGCCCGCACCAATTTGGGCGGAAACTTGTTTAACCAGTTGCGAGAACTGTAACAGAAATGGAAGAAGTTACATGTAAGTCTTAACTGTGCCACTACATATCACTGAAATGAGGACTCTGCACCTAACTTTTTTCTCAATCGTGTGTGCCACTAATTCTTGCCACTTTCTCACCACACACAAGATGCAATTGACGTCGGTTCCGTTAGCTCAGCCAAACTTGCCATCTTTGTTTGACTCCGTCCTCACAAGAGGGGCCCACATAATGGCTAAGTCACCAAAGACGACAATTCGATTTTGACAGTTTTTCTTACGAGTGGAGCCACCACTTTGCCTCGTCGGCAGGAGACGACTTTGTACCACGTTCAAGGATTGTGTGATGATTGTGAAATATTCTACTATAGTTCACATGTTTTTACATGGTTTTATCACAACTTGTTAGGTCGTTGCATAATTGTGTGATTCTATCGCTGACTGAAGTACACCATGGAAGTCAATTCATAGAGTTCCTTTGTTTTGAAGTGATTGATAGCAAAAATAGGGAAGAGGACCCCGCGTCGTCCTCCCCCAGGGTGACTCGGGCGGCGGCGCTGCTCCCCCCGCAGCAGGGCTCCCTCTCCTGCTTCCCCTCCCCTCTCCGCCGCTAGACGGACTCCACGGGGCAAAGCCCCGACGGATCCGGCGGTGGCAGGGATCTGGCGTCCCGGGCAGCTTTCCACGAGCGGGGGACTCGTGTTCTGGCGGCCGGCTCGACGCTCGTCCGCGCATGCTGGGGTGCTCGATGGTGGCCTGGCAAGGGTAGTTGGCGGTGGAGGTGGGCGGCCTGGAGGTGCTGCGCATGCACGGTGAGCGGGGCGGCGCAGATCAGGTGCGGTACCTGCGTGCTCTCCTCTGCCGCGGGTCTGGATGGGGCTGGCCCAGGGCGCGCGGCGGGCTGGTCGCGGATCCTTGGCCGCTCGTGCAGCGTGGGGCGTTGGACGATGCAGGTTCTGCTGCCCGAGACTGTTGTCTCGGGGCTGCAGGCCGGCGCCGCCCAGATTTCACTGTCCAGGCGGCTCTGCTCGTCTAGATGGTCGGGGCGTCGTGGCGGTGGCTGTTCAGCAGCGGGGTGGCGGCTCGCTCTGAGTGCTTGGCAGAGGTTGGTGGTGGTGGAGGTATACTGGCGGTGGGTGGTGCTGAGGAGTGGAGCTCGGCTGATGTTGGCTCTGGTGCTTTCTATCGGCAGAAATCACATATTTGACCTGAGACCCAAATCAAATCACAAACTGATCTGGTCATCAAAAAATTTCACTCTGCTGACCCTTTGGTGTGGCGCCCGACAGCTGGGCGCCGCACCATATGGAAGGCAAAAGTCCCTCAAAAGATTAAGGTGTTCGGATGGCGCGCAGCCACGCAGTCACTGGCCACTAAGCATAATGCTTTTAGGCGTACAATTGCCACCGATAATACCCGTGCTCTCTGCGGGAATGGAATAGAGGATGAGTATCACGCTCTCATCGCTTGCACAAGAAGCAGGGCCCTAAGGCATGAACTAAGGTCAGTCTGGGATTTACCAAAAGAAGAAGCTTTTAGGGATACTGGAGATCTCTGGTTTCAAATGCTGCTGGGCACGCAAAGCGAGGCAACCAATCGGAGGATCCTTCTGATGTGTTGGCAGGCATGGAATCTGCGTAACGATGTGATTCACGATTCTGGGAAGGAGATTGTGACTGGATCGGTGCGTCTCCTAGTCAGACATGAAACTGAATTTTTGGAGCCCCAGAAAGTCACTGAAACTGAAGCAGGGGGAAAAGCAGAGAAAGACCAGGCTGGACACAGCCTTGGTGCCTCACCCAAGCATTGGTCTCCACCGGCCCCTGGGTGGGCAAAGCTAAATTCGGATGCAACCTCTTTAGCAGACACAGGTGACTGCTGGGGCGGAGCTGTGGCCCGCGGCCCCCAGGGTCTGGTCTTTATCTCAGTTTGCCAACGCTTGAAAAAATGCAGCTCAGTAGAGGAGGCTGAGGGGAGGCTATCCTTTGTGGTCTGAAGAAACTTGCAAAGAGATACAATGGAAGAATCGTATTGGAGACTGACAACGCTCCGGTTGGTAGAGAGCCAAGAAACACCACATTTGGAGTTTCAGAATGCTACTCCATCCTGACGGACATCAGGCAAACTCTGGAACTTTTTGCTGATTACCGGATTAGTGTGGTTGGGAGAAAGCTCAACAAACTGGCTCATGAGCTAGCTTTCTTAGCGAGAACAACAGGCAACCAAGCTCTAGTTGGCTCAGTCCCGGAGAATCTTAAAGTTTTGTTTCTAGCTGAGTGTAATCCTACCCATTGAGTAGCTTGTTACCCACTGGATCTAAAAAAAATGATCAAATGAGAAGTCCACTTGTCTTATCATGTGACCAAATGAGAAGTCCACTTGCCTTATCTCATTCGCTTCTTGATTCCCGAAAATACCCACATCAGATTGGAATTTCTAGAAGGTGTTTTATCCTGAGAAAGAAGTAGAATATATTAATCGGCGGTACAAGGTATACAACTGTTCAAAAATAAGTTGTGGTATATATAGAACCGAGGGTTCAAGATGATGATAGAAGTATCAGGTGCAAAAGTAAAAAAACAACTATCACATAACACAATGAAGACTAGGAGCTACCTATAGATGTAATTTTTAATATCTAGAGAACCATAGGATTCTGAATTCTAGCATCGGTCGATAGACTTCTGCGCAAACTATAATATTGTTTGTTCTTAACAGCAGTATCAATCTGACAGTCAAACTGAACCGGGTTAGTCAATGATTCACTGAGCAGGAGTTTAGCCAATTTCAAATAACATAAGATTTATGTGCTTCAGTTTTAATGTGAAAAGGGTACACATGTTAGCACACTTCATTCATCCAGATCCATTCAACATCCACCGAATTGTCAGTGCATGAGAAATTCAGGTTTTAATCTGATGCATAGAACCTCATGTAGCCTGAATGGTACACTTCGGAAGCATTCAACATCAAATGAAGTGTACTAAATCGATCTGGATGTACCTTTCAGTTTTAATTCGGTTGATGTTATTCATATTCAAACTGATGCATACAAGCTCCTGTAGCCTGAATTATACTGGGTAGAATTTTTCACGCCGACTCGTATTTTGACGGTTATTTTACGGGTCGCGGTGTTATACGGGGTCTGCTAGAGATGCTCTAAGTAAGTTGTTTTAGAGTTATGCATTAAATCCAAACCATCTTCTGCTGTAAAATATATTTTTTATTTTCTTACTATTTTTCTCCTTACTGTGTGTCTCTCTCTTTCAAATGTTTATTACATTATCATCTCGCTGCAATGCGCGGGGTATTGTCTAGTTAATTTCGTTACTGTGTTTTCGAGGAATTTTACTAGAAGGTATTAAGGTGAATAGGTAGTACGGGAAGAGTCTTGGATGTGGTGCATGCAGCCAGTAATGAGTTTAATCCGTTACTATGATTTGCAAGGGAATTTACTAGAGAGGACTAGGTGAATAGCCAGTATGGCGCGACCCGGAGTTTTGATGCATGCAGATGGTAATGAATTTAATACCATTACTTTTTCTTGCAAGGTACTTCCTCAGTTCCTAAATGTAAGTCTTTTTAGAGATTGCACTACAAACTACATACAGATGTATATAGATATATTTTAGGGTGTAGATTCATTCATTTTGCTTTATATGTAGTCCATAGTGAAATATCTAAAAAGACTTATATATAGGATCGGAGGGAGTAGTTTACTAGGACTTGGAAAGATGATTAGTTGGTTTGGCGAAGCGGCGCGTTTAGCCAGACCGGAGCGTAGAATTAACACTTTTGCACTCGGGCTCACTTTAGCGCCACCGTATATATATATATATATAAGTATATACAACATAAAGCTAAAAACGAGAACAGAAAACAGAAAGAAACACACACACAATAGGACGTGGCCTCCTGCGCGGCTGGACCGGTCCATCTGAGGCTCCCCCGACGTAAGGCGAGATATAGGGGCGCCCACCAACTCAAGCCCCACCAGCGCTTTGTCCTGACCCATCTAAGTGTTGACGTGCCTATATTTTTGTTATACTTTTCTATTTCAATTTTTGCTTTTCCGCAAATATTTTGAAATCCAAAAAATACTAAATATATGTTCATGAACTTCCACAAAATCCTGAATTTTATGAAAAAACTCACAAATTTGAAAATTGTCCCAGGATTTTGAAATAATGTTAACGAATTTGAAAAATGTTATCAGATTTCAAAAACTGTTCCTAGATTTGATTTTTTTTGTAATTTCAAAAACTGTTCATAAATTATAAAATCAATGTGCATGAAGTTTTAAATAATTCATGAATTTTAAAAATTTACCTTTTCAAAATATTTTCCTGAATTTCAAAATATGTTCATGAATTTGAAAATTGTTCTCGTATTTCTAAAGTTTTTACGAATTTGAATTTTTTTCCCAGATTTCAAAAAATAGTCATGAATCAGAGAAAGATCTTGAATTATAAAAATGTTTTTAAATTTCTAAAGAATGTTTATGAATTTGCGAAAGGTTACTGAATTTAAAAATGTTCTTGAAACAAAAAATAAAAAGAAAAGAATAAAAAGGAGCTGAAAAAACACAAAAACCAAAAAGAAAGCAAAAAACACAAAAAAAAACATGTTCTGAGAGAAAAGAAAGAACTAATTCAGGGAAGGTCCTAAAACCCAAAACCGGTGTGAGGGTGTGTGTGTTTGCCTGCTATTCCTCGACGCACGAAAGGAATAGCAGGGACCAGGCCCATGGTGGTAATACCACTCTACCAACGGTGACATTTACTTGACACATTCACGTCTCACATGGCAAAGTTTGGCCAGTCACCGTAGTTGTTTATCTCCACTGATGACTGCCTAAACATTGCACATTAGAGGGTGGCTTTTGTCTAAGCTGACTTGCAAGGATGGCCCTTCAAGTCAGGTGGGCTAAACATCGTCTGTTAGCAGCTCATGCGCCTAAATAAATGAAGTATTAAAAAATACATAAATCAATGAATCAAAAAAAAAGATATAACAATAAAAAATGTCCACGAAGTTCTGTGTAAAAATATATGACACCTGAGGTAGACGAGAATCAGCAAAACTGTAATAAACCTTTGTACTTGTAAAAAGTTAATTCGCAGAAAAGAAGTACTTGTAACAAGTTGGGCCAACGTATCGAAAACTTTTATTCTGGACGAGACTGCTTCTGGACTTGTAATAGGTTGGCCAACAATTAGTTTTCTCATTTCTTTCACCTCATCCATATCGTTCAAGAAATATCTCTCATCCACTTTTGTCAGATGTGTCACTGCAGCCACTATTGAGTTGAAGCACACATATGTCTAAACTTTATTTTCTTGTACACGTGCATTTATTTTATTTATTTTTTGAAAAGAGGAGAACACTCTCGGCCTATGGCACATGCCTTTATATAAGAAAGGGGATGCAATCCCTTCTCCTGCTCAATAGTTGCATACCCAATTTTTGACTGTAGTAGTCCTCCCACCTCATTTATTAGTTCTTATAAAGCAAGCAGCTCCTAGATAAACAAGAATTGAGTTGAGAGCCTTGAGAGAGAGAGAGTAGAGGAATGGCAACTAGAAGAAGTTAGTGGAAGTGCATCTGTAGTTCATTAGGAATGGGGGGCATCTTGAAACATCTGGACTAACCAAAACTTGAAGGCGGTGCTTGCAGCAGTAGTTTGGGAGTGGAAATATTCTAACTGGCAATGCCATCAGCAACTAGGTTAGTTTAGAAAAGAAGGAACCTATAAGAGAGAAAGTCGTGTCTAAACTCTAGGCTACGGGAAGAAAATCAGAAAGGGAAAAGTGTCAAATGTCTCTCAACAACATACTTTCATGGAAAGTAATTTTCTGTTATCAAAAGATCCAGAAAAAAATATATATGAAAATTGTCATGTCTGTAAATGTTCATAGGGAAACAAATCTGAGGTGCCACAAAAAAAATAACTAGTGCTCATAAGCGAATATTTAGATGATAAACCTGGCCAAAATATAATTTTTCCCCTGTAAACATTTACAATCACAAAAATGACTAAACAATTCACAAGTGTCTTTATTTACTTTTGAGCTTTATAAGTTGATTTTCTCCCTAAAGTATGTGCTTTGCTTTTGGGGGCATGGGCAAGAAGCTTCTCAGCCACTAGCAATGTGTACTTCTTTCCTAGTTGAGTGGACCTGCTTAGTGCACCGTCGATTTTGATTTGGTGGTTACAAAAGTAAACGACCTTCTCTGTTTTTATTTTATGGGCAATCCAATTTTATCAGTTCTAGCAAATTATAATTAAAGCTACTGCTATTTTGCTAATAAAACATAACAACGAATAGAAGCACTCAAATAACTCAAAATAGTCACCCTAAAAAAACACGGAATAGTCATGGTTGTATACAAATCCATACCTCCTACCCGTGGAACTCAAAACTACAAAGTTTCTTTTGAAAAAATCATTTGTTTCTCTCCCCTAAAAGAAGACAAAGATGTATGTTCATTCTCATTACGGTGAAACCTCTCAAAACCATTAGGGATACACTTTTGGATAGCGTTGATCATCCACTTTGATCAGCACATCATCATCCAGAAACTCTCTCAGGTGCACCATGTTAGCGATCATCACCACTAGGCATACGATTGTAGAAAATGAGGCTTAAGCGTATGCGGTTAGCAGGGACGCGTGCGTGTTAATATAGCCACTAAGGACTGCGAGATTACAAGGTTGTTAGGTTGTGGATTGATCTCCAAGTCATTTTTTTAGAAAAGGAGGACGACTCCCGGCCTCTGCATCTGGACGATGCATACGGTCACTTTATTAATTATTGATACAAGACCGTACAGAGTCATACAACAATAAATCTAAAGCCACCAAACTAAGCAACAACTGTCGCTATCCCTATCCAGTTGATGTAGGGGCGCTGAAAGTCTGGGCCTCATACCAAACAGACCACGCAGCCAAACCTAACCATCTAAAGACTTGAGGTCCCACCCAGGACGCCTGCCGGGTATGGGCACCCACCAGTCCGGCGTGCTTCTCAACCAGGACCCCTGCCGGGTACGAGGCCGCCGCAGCCACCTGCCATGAACCCATCTTCAGAGCTGTACTGCTGCATCAACCTTGGCCGGTCCAACTGCCGCCGACGCCACCATGACGCCAGGCAGCGTCACCCTCCTGCGCGAGTCCATCTCCGCTCATCAGGCGCCGAGTCTCCACTGCGCCACGCCGCCGAGATCCGCCATCATCAATGGAGCAGATGAAACACCGCTCCTCCTCTTGTCCCCTCCAACCAGCACTCGCTCCAAAACGATGCCCCCAGGAGGGAGAACGGTACCGATAGCACCGTCATCGTCCGATCCGGTAGACCCAGATCTAGGGTTTCCCCCGGAACTTCCCGATCAGGTTGATGAGACCTGCAACGACGATGCCTCCAGAAGGAAACGACGTCTGAGACGCCGCCATCGTCCGCCAAGACCGCAGTCTGGCGCGATTTTCACCGGAAGCCACGTCTTCCCGACCTCGTGGCTGGCTGGAACCGAGCGGAACCTCGCCACGAAGACGTATGTTGCCGTTAGTACTCCGGCGGAGATCCGGCATCTCCTCATCGGTCCCTCCACGCGCCGCCGGTCGGCGAAAGGCCTCCCCGCGACGGATCCAAGATCCAAACGGGGCGTTGGATCCGCAGTAGCCGTCGTCACCATCACGAGCAGGACAGCCCACCTCGCCGGATGGGGCGCTGCCACCGCCGCCGTCCATGCAGGGCTGCCGCTCCGCCGTGATCCCGGCGATGGTGCTCTGGCCCCCGCCGCTCAGCCCGGAGTCTCCGTCCTAGCCGCCGCCGTTGGATCTCATGAGAAGGGCTGCCCCCGCCGCCTCAGATGCGATCCGCCGCAACCACCCGCCCAGGAGCTATGGCACCGGGTGAAGGAAATATGCCCTAGAGGCAATAATAAAGTTATTATTTATTTCCTTATATCATGATAAATGTTTATTATTCATGCTAGAATTGTATTAACCGGAAACATAATACATGTGTGAATACATAGACAAACAGAGTGTCACTAGTATGCCTCTACTTGACTAGCTCGTTAATCAAAGATGGTTATGTTTCCTAACCATAGACATGAGTTGTCATTTGATTAACAAGGTCACATCATTAGTTGAATGATCTGATTGACATGACCCATTCCATTAGCTTAGCACCCGATCGTTTAGTATGTTGCTATTGCTTTTATCCATGACTTATACATGTTCCTATAACTATGAGATTATGCAACTCCCGTTTACGGAGGAACACTTTGGTACTACCAAACGTCACAACGAATCGGGTGATTATAAAGGAGTACTACAGGTGTCTCCAAAGGCAGATGTTGGGTTGGCTAATTTTGAGATTAGCATTTGACACTCCGATTGTCGGAGAGGTATCTCTTGGCCCTCTCGGTAATGCACATCACTAAGCCTTGCAAGCATTACAACTAATGAGTTAGCTGTGAGATGATGTATTACGGAACGAGTAAAGAGACTTGTCAGTAACGAGATTGAACTAGGTATTGGATACCGACGATCGAATCTCGGGCAAGTAACATACCGATGACAAAGGGAACAATGTATGTTGTTATGCGGTCTCGACCGATAAAGATCTTCAGTAGAATATGTAGGAACCAATATGGGCATCCAGGTTCCGCTATTGGTTATTGACCAAGAATAGTTCTCGGTCATGTCTACATAGTTCTCGAACCCGTAGGGTCCGCACGCTTAAGGTTTCGGCGATGCTTATATTATGAGTTTACATGTTTTGATGTACCGAAGGAGTTCGAGTCCCGGATGAGATCGGGGACATGACGAGGAGTCTCGAAATGGTCGAGACGTAAAGATTCATATATTGGATGATATGTTTAGGCTAAGGGGTCAAGCCCATGAGGCTTTAGATCGGTGCAAAAAGAGTTTTATGGAGGCCGGGGCCAAACGCCGGAGACCTGGCGTTCGCCCTGGGCCAGACGCCGAGGCCCATGGCGTCTGGGCCAGACGCCAAGGATTGTGGCGTTTGGTCCCGGAGTCCGAGTGGGACTCTTACCTTTCGGGCAAAACCGACTTTGAGGAGGCTTTTGCTCCAAGTTTCGACCCCGGGGCTCAACATATAAATAGAGGGGCAGGGCTAGCACCAAAGACACAACAATTGATCCCTTGGATCTCTTAGCATACTGCCTACCAGCATGTCATACTTTGGTTCAGCGGTATTGTGAGATGAAGCGGCCTGGACCGACATTACGCGTACGCTTACGCGAGACTGGTTTCACCGTTACGAGCACTCGTGCTTAAAGGTGGCTGGCGGGTGTCTGTCTCTCTCACTTTAGTTGAACCGAGTGTGGCTACACCCGGTCCTTGAGAAGGTTAAAACGGAGTCTATTTGACGAAGTATCGTTGTGGTCTTGATGCGTAGGTGAGATTGGTTCTTACTTAAGCCCATAGCAGCCACGTAAAATTTGCAACAACAAAGTAGAGGACGTCTAACTTGTTTTTGCAGGGCATGTTGTGATGTGATATGGTCAAGACGTGATGAGATATAAGTTGTTGTATGAGATGATCATGTTTTGTGAAGTCATCGGCAATCGCGTAAGCCCTATGGTTGTCTCTTTGTTGCATAAAGATGCAAGTGCCAAATAATTGCTTTTACTTTATCGCTATGCGATAGCAATAGTTGCAAGAGCAATAGTTGGCGAGGCGACCATGTGTGACACATTACTGATATAGATCAAGATGATGAAGATCATGGTGTCGTGCAGGTAACGATAGAGATCATGACAGTACTTTGGAGATGGAGATCAAAGGCGCAAGATGATCATGGCCATATCATGTCACATATTTTGATTGCATGTGATGTTTATCTGTTATACATCTTATTCTGCTTTGATTGACGGTAGCATTTTAAGATGATCTCTCACTAAAATTATCAAGACGTGTTCTCCTGAGTATGCACCGTTGCCAAAGTTCGTCGTGCCTGCAGACACCACGTGATGATCGGGTGTGATAAGCTTCACGTCCATCTACAACGGGTGCAAGCCAGTTTTGCACACGCAGAATACTCGAGTTAAACTTGACGAGCCTAGCATATGCAGATATGGCCTCGGAACACGAAGACCGAAAGGTCGGCGTGAATCATATAGTAGATATGATAAACATAATATGTTAACAATTGAAAACTACTCCAACTCACGTGATGATCTGTAATGGTTTAGTTTTTTTGGATCTCGTGTTCACTTTGATGACTTGAGAGATTTGTGTCTAAGTTGGAGTTCTTAAGTAATATGATTAATTGAACTTAAATTTATCATGAACTTAGTCCTGGTAGTATTTTGCAAATTATGTTGTAGATCAATAGCTCGCGTTGTTGCTTCCCTATGTTTTTATATGTGTTCCTAGAGAAAATTGTATTGAAAAATGTTAGTAGCAATGATGCGGATTGGATCCGTGATCTGAGGTTTATCCTCATTGCTGCACAGAAGAATTATGTCCTTAATGCACCGCTAGGTGACAGACCTATTGCAGGAGAAAATGTAGACGTTATGAATGTTTGTCTAGCTCAATATGATGACTACTTGATAGTTTAGTGCACCATACTTAACAGCTTAGAATCGGGACTTCAAAGACGTTTTGAACGTCATGGACCATATGAGATGTTCCAGGAATTGAAGTTAATATTTCAAGAAAATACCCGAGTTGAGAGATATGAAATCTCCAACAAGTTCTATAGCTAAAAGATGGAAGAGAATCGCTCAACTAGTGAGCATGTTCTCAGATTGTCTGGGTACTTCAATCGCTTGAATCAAGTGGGAGTTAATCTTCCAGATAAGATAGTGATTGACAGAATTCTCTAGTCACCAACACTAAGTTACTAGAACTTCGTGATGAACTATAGTATGCAAGGGATGACGAAAACGATTCCCGAGCTCTTCGTGATGTTGAAATTGACGAAGGTAGAAATCAAGAAAGAGCATCAAGTGTTGATGATTGACAAGACCACTAGTCTCAAGGAAAAGGGCAAAGGGAAGAAGGGGAACTTCAAGAAGAACGGCAAGCAAGTTGCTGCTCGAGTGAAGAAGCCCAAGTCTGGACCTAAGCACGAGACTAAGTGCTTTTGCTGCAATGGAACTGGTCACTAGAAGCGGAACTACCCCAAGTATTTGGCGGATAAGAAGGATGGCAAAGTGAACAAAGGTATATTTAAGATACAGATTATTGATGTGTATTTTACTAGTGTTCGTAGCAACCCTCGGTATTTGATACTGGTTCAGTTGCTAAGAGTAGTAACTTGAAACGGGAGTTGCAGAATGAGCGAAACTAGTTGAAGGGGAAGTGAAGATGAGTGTTGGAAGTAGTTCCAAGATTGATATGATCATCATCGCACACTCCCTATACTTTCGGGATTAGTATGGAACCTAAATAAGTGTTATTTGGTGTTGAGCATAAGTATGATTTGATCATGTTTATTGCAATACGGTTAATCATTTAAGTAAGAGAATAAATTGTTGTTCTGTTTACATGAATAAAACCTTATATGGTTACACACCCAATGAAAATGATTCATTGGATCTCGATCATAGTGATACACATATTCATAATATTGAAACCAAAAGATGCAAAGTTAATAATGATAGTGCAACTTATTTGTGGCACTGCCGTTTAGGTCATATTGGTGTAAAGCGCATGAAGAAAACTCCATGCTCGATGGACTTTTGGAATCACTTGATTATGAATCATTTGATGCTTGCGAACCGTGCCGCTTTGGGCAAGATGACTAAAACTCCGTTCTCGGAACAATGGAACAAGCTACTGACTTATTGGAAATAATACATACCGATGTATGCGATCCAATGAGTGTTGATGCTCGTGGAAAGTATCGTTATTTTCTGACTTTCACAAGATGATTTGAGCAGATATGGGTATATATCTACTTGATGAAACATAAGTCTGAAATAGTTGAAAGGTTCAAAGAATTTCAGAGTGAAGTGGAAAAATCATCGTAACAAGAAAATAAAGTTTCTGCGATCTAATCGCAAAGATGAATAATTGAGTTACGAAGTTTGGTCTTCAATTAAAATAATGTGGAATAGTTTCACAGCTCACGCCACCGAACACCACAATGTTATGGTGTGTCCGAACGTCAGAATCCGCACTTTATTTGATATGGTGCGATCTATGATGTCTCTTATCGGTTTACCACTATCATTTTGGGGTTATGCATTAGAGACAGCTGCATTCACGTTTAATAGGGCACCATCTAAATCCGTTGAGACGACACCATATGAACTATGGTTTAACAGTAAACCTAAAGCTGTCGTTTCTTTAAAAATTTGGAGTTGTGATGCTTATGTGAAAAAGTTTTCACCTGATAAGCTCAAACCCAAATCGGAGAAGTGCGTCTTCATAGAATACCCAAAGGTAACTATTGGGTACACCTTCTATCACAGATCCGAAGGCAAGTTTTTCGTTGCTAAGATGGATCCTTTCTAGAGAAGAAGTTTCTCTCGAAAGAAGTGAGTGGGAGGAAAGTAGAACTTGATGAGGTAATTATACCTTCTCCCTTATTGGAAAGTAGTTCATCACAGAAATCAGTTCCGGTGATTCCTACACCAATTAGTGAGGAAGTTAATGATGATGATCATGAAACTTCAGATCAAGTTGCTACCAAACCTCGAGGGTCTTCCAGAGTAAGATCCGCACTGTAGTAGTACGGTAATCATGTTCGGAAGTCATGTTACTAGACCATGATGAACCTACGAACTATGAGGAAGCGATGATGAGCCCAGATTCATGAAATGGCTTGAGGCCATAAAATCTGAGATATGATCCATGTATGAGAACAAAAGTATGGACTTTGATTGACTTGCTCGATGATCAGCAAGCCATGTTAAATAAATGGATCTTCAAGAGGAAGACGGACACCGATAGTAGTGTTACTATCTACAAAGCTCGACTTGTCACAAAAAGGTTTTCGACAAGTTCAAGGTGTTGACTACAATGAGATTTTCTCAACTGTAGCGATGCTTAAGTCTGTCCGAATCATGTTAGCAATTGCCACATTTTATGAAATCTGGCAAATGGATGTCAAAACTACATTCTTTAATGGATTTATTAAAGAAGAGTTGTATATGATGCAACCAGAAGGTTTTGTCAATCCTAAAGGAGCTAACAAAATGTGCAAGCTCCAGCGATCCATCAATGGATTGGTGCAAGCATCTCGGAGTTGGAATATACGCTTTGATGTGTTGATCAAAGCATATGATTTTATCTGAGACTTTTGGAAAGGCCTGTATTTACAAGAAAGTGAGTGGGAGCACTACAGCCTTTTCCGATAAAGTATATGTGAATGACATATTGTTGATCGGAAATAATGTAGAATTATTCGCAAAGCGTAAAGGAGTGTTTGAAAGGAGTTTTTCAAAGAAAGACCTCGGTGAAGCTGCTTACATATTGAGCATCAAGATCTATAGAGATAGATCAAGACGCTTGATAAGTTTTTCAATGAATACATACCTTGACAAGATTTTGAAGTAGTTCAAAATGGAACAGTCAAAGAAAGAGTTCTTACCTGTGTTACAAGGTGTGAGATTGAGTAAGATTCAAAACCCGACCACGGCAGAAGATAGAAAGAGAATGAAAGTCATTCCTCGTGCATCAGCCATAGGTTCTATAAAGTATGTCATATCAGTGTACCAGATCTATTGCATACCCTACCACTAAGCTTGGCAAGGGAGTGCAATAGTGATCTAGGAGTAGATCAATGGACAGCGGTCAAAATTATCCTTAGTAGAATAAGGATGTGTTTCTCGATTATGGAAGTGAAAAAGGTTCGTCGTAAAGGGTTACGTCGATGCAAGCTTTTTACACTAATCCAGATGACTCTAAATCTCTATCTGGATACATATTGAAAGTGGGAGCAATTAGCTAGAGTAGCTCCGCAAGAGCATTGTTGACATAGAAATTTGCAAAATACATACGGATCTGAATGTGGCAGACCCGTTGACTAAACTTCTCTCACAAACAAAACATGATCACACCTTAGTAATCTTTGGGTGTTAATCACATAGCGATGTGAGCTAGATTACTGACTCTAGTAAACCCTTTGGGTGTTGGTCACATGTCGATGTGAACTATGGGTGTTAACCACATATAGATGTGAACTATTGATGTTAAATCACATGGCGATGTGAACTAGATTATTGACTCTAGTGCAAGTGGGAGACTGAAGGAAATATGCCCTAGAGGCAATAATAAAGTTATTATTTATTTCCTTATATCATGATAAATGTTTATTATTCATGCTAGAATTGTATTAACCGGAAACATAATACATGTGTGAATACATAGACAAACAGAGTGTCACTAGTATGCCTCTACTTGACTAGCTCGTTAATCAAAGATGGTTATGTTTCCTAACCATAGACATGAGTTGTCATTTGATTAACAAGGTCACATCATTAGTTGAATGATCTGATTGACATGACCCATTCCATTAGCTTAGCACCCGATCGCTTTAGTATGTTGCTATTGCTTTTATCCATGACTTATACATGTTCCTATAACTATGAGATTATGCAACTCCTGCCATCGGAGGAACACTTTGGTACTACCAAACGTCACAACGAATCGGGTGATTATAAAGGAGTACTACAGGTGTGTCTCCAAAGGCAGATGTTGGGTTGGCGATTTCGAGATTAGGATTTGTCACTCCGATTGCTCGGAGAGGTATCTCTGGCCCTCTCGGTAATGCACATCACTAAGCCTTGCAAGCATTACAACTAATGAGTTAGCTGTGAGATGATGTATTACGGAACGAGTAAAGAGACTTGTCAGTAACGAGATTGAACTAGGTATTGGATACCGACGATCGAATCTCGGGCAAGTAACATACCGATGACAAAGGGAACAACGTATGTTGTTATGCGGTCTGACCGATAAAGATCTTCGTAGAATATGTAGGAACCAATATGGGCATCCAGGTTCCGCTATTGGTTATTGACCAAGAATAGTTCTCGGTCATGTCTACATAGTTCTCGAACCCGTAGGGTCCGCACGCTTAAGGTTTCGGCGATGCTTATATTATGAGTTTACATGTTTTGATGTACCGAAGGAGTTCGAGTCCCGGATGAGATCGGGGACATGACGAGGAGTCTCGAAATGGTCGAGACGTAAAGATTCATATATTGGATGATATGTTTAGGCCAAGGGGTCAAGCCCATGAGGCTTTAGATCGGTGCAAAAAGAGTTTTATGGAGGCCGTGGGGCCAAACGCCGGAGACCTGGCGTCTGCCTGGGCCGACGCCGAGGCCCATGGCGTCTGGGCGACGCCAAGGATTGTGGCGTTTGGTCCTGGAGTCCGAGTGGGACTCTTACCTTTCGGGCAAAACCGACTTTGAGGAGGCTTTTCCTCCAAGTTTCGACCCCGGGGCTCAACATATAAATAGAGGGGCAGGGCTAGCACCAAAGACACAACAATTGATCCCTTGGATCTCTTAGCCATGTGCGGTGCCCCCCTCCACCATATTCCACCTCGGTCATATCGTCAAGGAGTTTAGGCGAAGCCTGCGCCGGTAGAGCATCATCATCGCCACCACGCCGTCGTCCGACGTAACTCATCCCCGACACTTTGCCGGATCGGAGTCCGGGATCGCCATCGAGCTGAACGTGTGCTGAACTCGGAGGTGCCGTGACGTTCGGTACTTGGATCGGTCGGATCGTGAAGACGCACGACTACATCAACCGCGTTGTCATAACGCTTCGCCACGGTCTACGAGGGTACGTGGACAATACTCTCCCCTCTCGTTGCTATGCATCACCATGATCTTGCGTGTGCGTAGGAAAATTTTGAAATTACTACGTTCCCCAACACCGGGCCCGCCGCCACCACGGCCCATGCCGGCGGCAGCGGCGGCAGGAGGGGGTGGGAGGGAGGGGCTGGCGGCGCTAGGGTTGGGGCCCCTGGCACCGCCCGGGGGGAGGCGACGCGAGGGGGTGCGAGGTGTCAACTGATCATTGATCTCCAAGTCATAGGCTAGGATAAGATGCAATCACAACAACCTAACCAGGTACAACAACTACACGCACACATACACTATACGGTTTATAGAATACCATATGTACGTTGTTTAACACTCCCCCTCAATCACAACTTATCTAAGTTGAGGTTGCGTTGAAATGCCTACAATTGCCTCAAAGAAAAGGGTTTAGTAAACCCATCTGCAACTTGATCACCAGTAGGAACAAAGCGAACATTCAACAGCTTGTTAGCTACCCGTTCTTGAACAAAGTGATAATCTATCTTTATGTGCTTCGTCCTGGCATGAAAAACAGGGTTGGCAGATAAATACGTAGCACCCAAATTGTCACACCACAATGATGCTGCCTTGGGATGATGAACACCCAACTCTGTCAACATGTTTTGAACCCAGATTACTTCAGCAGTGGCATTAGCTAGGGCCTTGTACTCAGCCTCTGTACTAGATCTGAAGACGGTAGCCTGCTTACGAGCACTCCATGAAATCAGATTACCTCCAAGGAAAACTGCAAAACCTCCTGTGGACCTCCTGTCATCAGGACAGCCTGCCCAATCTGCATCAGAAAATGCACTAACACGCATAGAGTCTGACTTGCAAAGCTTAAGTTCATTACTCTGTGTTCCTTGAAGATATCTGAGTATCCTTTTTACAGCAGTCCAATGAACAGTAGTAGGAGCATGCAAGAACTGACAAACCTTATTAACAGCATATGCAATGTCTGGCCGCGTCAATGTGAGGTATTGTAATGCTCCCACAATACTTCTATACCGAGTGGAGTCTTCAGATGTAAGAATATCTCCATCTCGAAGAGATAACTTTTCGGAGGTGGACAAAGGTGTAGGAGAAGGTTTACATCCTGTCATTCCCATCCGTTGAAGTATCTCTTGCACATATTTCTCTTGTGACAGAAGAACTCCACTTGCAACATTTTTCACCTCAATACCAAGGAAGAAGTGCAAAGCACCTAAATCTTTTAAAGCAAAATCCAAACTCAGATCCTTAAGAAGAGCTGCAACTGCTTTGGGTGAGGAACTTGTAACAATAATATCATCAACGTATATGAGCATAAAAATAGTTACTCCATGCCGATGATAGAAAAACAACGAGGTGTCTCCTTTTGAGGCAAAGAAACCAAGTGACCGAAGTTTGGAGTACAATCGATAATACCAGGCTCTTGGTGCTTGCTTCAAGCCATATAATGCTTTATCAAGCTTGCAGACATGGCGTGATGAGACTGAGCTCTCATAACAAGGAGGTTGCCTCATAAAGACTTCCTCTTCCAGAACACCGTGCAAAAACGCGTTCTTTACATCTAGTTGACACATGCACTAATTTCAGAGATTGCAATGGAAAGAATTAACCGGATAGTAGCAAATTTTACCACAGGGCTAAAAGTGTCTTCATAGTCAACTCCATACCGGTGCTTAAAGCCTTTAGCAACTAACCGTGCCTTATACCTGTCAATGGTGCCATCAGACTTCCTCTTTATCTTGTACACCCATTTGCAGTCAATCACGTTCCTCCCATTGACAGGTGGAAGTAAGCGCCAAGTTTTGTTGTCCATGAGAGCAGAGTACTCCTCGTCCATTGCCTTTCTCCACTTCGGATCATCAAGAGCATCTTGCAGGTTCCTAGGTTCACCTGCATCACAAAATGACCCCCACCGAATACACCCATCTTTGTAAACTTTTGGTTTAGCAATACCACTCTGAGACCTAGTGTGTGTACGAGCAGGAGAGGGCGGAGGTGGTCGATCGGCTTGAATTTGCAGCCTGTTGGAGGAAGAAGAAACAGCAGAATCCGAATGAGCCACAAAAGATCCGGAGTCAGCCGCACTAGATCCGAGGGCGAACTCCTGTGAAGATTCGGCCGATCCAGCCGCAGCGCCTGGTGCAGAGCCGCCACTTGGCCGCGGCGGACTCGACGCGGTTGGCTGGGAGGGGCCCGGCCCACCCGGGCCAGTGCGCCCGGTCGGCTGGGTAGGGCCCGGCACGCCCGGACCAGTGTGCGTCGCGCCAGGCCGGCCACGTGGAGCGGGCTCGGCCGCAGGAGGGGAATCCACCGAGGTGCGGGTAGCCCGACCAGGGGACAGCGGGACAGAGGGCCCGCCTGGCCGATCGCCTGGCACGTCTGCTGGCTCCGATCCCGCGGGAGATCCGCCTGATGCGCCTGCAACACTGGATCCCGAGGAGATTCGCCCGCCAGAATCAGCATCGGAGGATGCGCCTGGATCATCTGTGTGCTGCATAAAATCATGCATGTTTTCACCAATTTCTTCGCGAGCTTCCGGCCCTGTCTCCTGCACACTATGAGTAGACCCTTCATCAAGCGTATTAGCCATAGACACAGGACCAGTAGCATCGACTCCCCATGGAACAAAATTGGGTGAAGGCAAAAGATGAGGTGGTAACAAAACAAGTACTTTGCGGAGTTGGGCGCCGGCATTGGGATGAAGACTAGCAAAAGGAAAAACTTGTTCATCGAAGACAACATCTCGAGAAATATAGACACGCCCGGAGGAGATGTCTAGGCATTTGTAACCCTTGTGGAGACTACTATAACCCAAGAAGGTGCATTGCTTCGAATGGAACTCAAGTTTGTGTTTGTTGAACGGGCGCAAATTAGGCCAAACAGCACAACCAAAGATACGAAGAAAAATATAGTTGGGTTTAGTGCCAAAGAGTCATTCCAGTGGAGTTTGATTTTTGATAACTCTACTAGGAACACGATTAATGAGATATGCCGCTGTGAGGAATGCTTCATCCCGAAACTTGAGAGGCATAAAAGCATGAGCTAGAAGGGAGAGGCCAACTTCCACTATGTGACGAAGTTTTCGCTCGGCAGATCCATTCTGTTGGTGCGCATGAGGGCAAGAGACATGGTGAGTGATACCAATGCGTTCAAAGAAAGAGTGCAAACTCTGGTACTCACCACCCCAATCTGTTTGCATAGCAATAATTTTGCGATTAAACAAACATTCAACATGAGCTTGAAAAAGATGAAATTTCTCAAACACATCAAACTTGTTCTTAAGCAAATATATCCAACTAAACTTGCTAAAATCCTCAATGAAACTGACTAATATTTTTGTCTGCCTACAGAGATGGGTCCAGGACCCCAAACATCTGGAAAAAATAAGCTCTAAAGGAGCTTTGGATTCACTAACTGAGCGAGGATAGGGAAGTTGGTGGCTCTTGGCCATCTGACATGCATCACACACTAGAAGATGATCTTGTTTATTGGACACGGATAGATTAAAATCTCGAACAATTTTCTGGACTACCGGAAGGGAGGGATGTCCTAGGCGCTTGTGCCACCGGGATGTAGATGGTTTAATTGCTCCAAGGGCTTGCCGTTGGGGAGTACTGTGGTGCCCGGTGACCAGGAACAGACGCCATCTACTCTTGTTTTGAAGTATGATCCTCCGGGAAGCCTGATCCTTGACAAGAAAAGTTTCAGGATGAAGTTCAATAAACACGTCATTATCTTTCATGAGTTGATAGGCAGAAAGAAGGCTTTGCTCAGATTTAGGAACATGAAGAATATTGTTCAAGTTTAATGAGCCGGAGGGAGTAGATAAAACTGAATGTCCAATGTGTGCAATGGCCATACCTTGCCCGCTAGCGGTGTGTACCTGCTCGTTGCCGGTGTAGCGGTCCCGAAAAGCAAGCTTGTCGAGTTCGCCAGTGATGTGATCGGTCGCTCTGGTGTCAAGATACCAATTGGTATCTACACCGTATGAATGCGCAGCATTGGCAGATCGATGTTGACCGCCATTGCCACCACCGCCGCCACCATTGTTGCCGCCACCACCGCCTCCTGTGGGGTTTTGGACATTGTTGTTGTAGCCCTTGTCGTAGGGCTTCCTGCATCGCCACGCTCCATGGCCATCCTCTTTGCAGATCTGGCAGCGTTCGCGGTCACCGTGATCACCACCTTGCCTGTGCGGCGCACCACCAGAGGAGCCACCGCCGGAGTTGTCGTTGTAGCGAGGAGGGCCGGAGTTGTTGTGTAGCCGCCTCATCCGCCACTGCTGCCGCCTCCATGACCACCGCGGCCACCACCACGGGAAGCGAGATTGGCGGAGTGGTTGGGGGAGAAGGCCGCCTGCTGGGCGAGGATGCGTGACTCGGCCGCCAAGAGCAGCGAGAAGAGCTCAGAGAGCCCAATCTGTTGGTCCATGGCAGCGCGGGTGGAGATCGCGGATACAAAGCCGTTGTATTCCAGCTCATGCACCAGACCTTGGAGAATCTGGTCGACGAGGTCATCTTCTCCAAGGGGCTTGCCGGCGGCTGCGAGCTCATCGGCGATTCCATTCATCTTGGTGAAGTAGGTAGCGGCCGAGAGATCCCCCTTGCGTGTGTTTCCCAGGGCTGAGCGGAGCTGGATTGTGCGGGCCCTGGATTGCGAAGAAAAACTCAGGCACAAGGCTTGCCAGATGCCAACAGCGGTGGTGTGGTTCAAAACTTGCATGAGAACATCGCGAGAGAGAGAGGCAATCAGGAACGTGAGAACCTGTTGATCCTGCGTTACCCAGATGGCGTGCTCCGGGTTGGGCGTGCTGACGATCTCCTTCTTCCCTTCAGCGATCTCCTTCTCAGAGAGGAAGACGGCGTTTGGTTCCTTGATCGAGCCATCGAGATAGCCCATCATCCATGCCGCTTTGATGTGCGGCAGAACTTGTGCCTTCCACACCAGGAAGTTCTCCCTGGTGAGCTTCTCGGTGATGGTGTGGCCAAGCGATGCGAGGGAGTGGGAGGCCATGGCGACGGGAGAGGAAGAGGAAGACATGACCTAGATGCGATTGGAAGAGTTAGGCTCTGTATACCATGTAGAAAATGAGGCTTAAGCGTATGCGGTTAGCAGGGACACGTGCGTGTTAATATAGCCACTAAGGGCTGCGATATTACAAGGTTGTTAGGTTGTGGATTGATCTCCAAGTCATAGGCTAGGATAAGATGCAATCACAACAACCTAACCAGGTACAACAACTACACGCCCACATACACTATACGGTTTATAGAATACCGTATGTACATTGTTTAACAACGATGATAACCTGAAATGTAACTGCCATTGGTGTTTTCAATAACCAAGCATATCATTAAGATTTAATTGTCGGAATTGATCTTGGAAAACAACCAAGAGAGAAAAGCAAGGGAATGTGGTCCATCATATTCCATGTATGTGTACCATGTTATGATGTGCCAAAACAACTTTTGGTTTCAGCCCAAGTTCCCTAGTGCCCCGCATATAAAGGAGGTACATGTTCCTTCGTCATGGTGAGGATCGGCTGGTATCCGTCCGGGCCAACACCTAAGACTAATCGTTAGTAGAGTCAACATGGACGCATTTGTGTAGTCCCCGGTCATCAAAATTACTGGAAAATTGCAAATAACATTGGATCGAATGACATTAATGTTGGTTTTTGTAGTTTGGATTTAAAGCTAATGCGTCCACAAATATCTCCTCTTCTAAGCATAACCACCTCTTATAAAGGACAAGTTTTATATGTAGTGACGTTCGCATGGCATCCTAACCATCTTCATCTTATTAGGATAGAAGCATCATAACCACAACATCACAGACATAGTTTGACATCATCAAAATACACTGAATACCTAACCTACACACAACAATTGAAGAAACCAGAGAGTGTCAACCAGGGTTAGGCAGGATTTTCTTTCCCTACCAATCGAAGTTGCATCGATCTGAGCCCCATGTGGCCCTCCAAACACTTCACTTTCCACCTGTTTGATGGCTTGACAAAAGATTTTCAATGATAGTTCCCCTTTCTCGTATTCTACGTAAGAGTCCACAAGCATATACTCTAACCTTGAACTGTGCAAAATGACTCGAAAAAACGGGGCCATGATTCTTACCTCAAACTGTGCGAGATGACTGAAAAAAAACGGGGCCGTGAATCTTACATTGAACTCTGTGCTTTGGAGAACCTGCTTTGTCCGTTTACCTCCAAACGGACGCGGGCGGGCCATTTGGGGTTGTGCGTTGGAGTTGCCCTTATGAGGTGTTTTATTTGTCCCAGAAACATAGTGTATGCCTAGAATGTTCAAACTATATGTATATTTTGATTTGGCTTTTAGAACAAATTTTAAACAGAGAAAAAATCACTTGCTTCAGTACACTCCTCCTAGACACATTGACGGCTGAGATCTTTCTATACCCCTTCAAAATAAAGGGTAGGATGGTCTTTTTCACCCGGGCCGATATGCGGCCCGCATACATATACACGGCTGTTTTTTCTCTTTCTTTTTAAAAGAAAAAAAGAATGCAAGTAACAAGAATCAAACTCAACACATCTTAGTCTAAGAAGGACCACACTAACCAACTAGGAGCTCCTAATACATGCGCTTATTTACTTTTTTTTCTCTGTTTTCTTCTACTTCAATTCGCGGTTGGGCCGGCCCATTGTTGAATCGGTCCTGTTATCACTATTTCTTTTCTATTTTTTTGTTTGTTTTTCCTTTTTTTTATGTTCACCATTATAAAGTTTTGTGCAAAATTTTAAAAAATATTCGCTTTTTAAAAACAGTGTTCATAAAGTACAAATATTCGCATTTTTGAAAATTTGTACAGATATGTCAAAAAATTGTTTGTGTCTTTCAAAATTGCTCAGAATGTCGTAACACAAACATATTTTAAAAAGAACAAACAAATTTTGAACACGAACTTTTTTAGAGAAATACTACGAAACTTGAAATTTCAAGTAAAAATCAGAAAATGTGAACAAACATTTGAAACCAATTTATTTTGAATTTCCGCAAACATTTTTTATATTTGTGTAGAATGTTTTGAATACAAGATTATTTTATAAATTGAAAGCACGAACATTATTTGAAAATGCAGAATTTTCGAAATCACAAAAACTTAGCATGTTGCCTTGGAATGATGAATACATGGCCAAAGAAAAAACTTGGTCCATTCGAGCGATATCGAAAAACGTACTCTGAGAGAGAACCAACCGCCCAACCTCAACATTTTTCATTTAAATTCGTCAATATTTTCATATATTTGCAAACTTTGTTATCAAATTTATTAATTTTTTTCCAAGTCCAGGAACTCTTTTAAACTTTTGAAAATGTTTTTAAAAAGCCCGTAATTTTTTTAAATTTATAAACATTCTTTTCCAAATTGATGAACGTTTTTCAAATCGCGTTCCGCCCAAACAGGTACCCGATGGAAGTGATTCTGTCGCCCGATTGGGAAAGGCCTGAGAGTATTTTTTTTCTATTCTATTTTTTATTTTAGTTTTTGTTAATTTCATTTTTTTCTCTTTTGAACTTTCCTGGTCATTTTAATACCTTCTTTAAATTTTGAAATACTTTTGGAATACCAAAAAATGTTATTATTTTCAAATATTTTTCTGAAATTATATAAACGTTCTGGAATACCAAATAATATAAGTGTTCCCATTTTTGAATTTTTTGTTCATAAAATAAGTAATTGTTTGTGTTTTTAAAATTTCGATATTTTTTTAGAAAAAGTACTCCTTCCGTCTGAAAAAGTTTGTCCCTCAAACGGATGTATCTAGCACTAACTTGTATCTAGCACTACCAAGTTAGTGCTAGATACATCCGTTTGAGGGACAAACTTAGGACAAGTTTTTTCGGACGGAGGGAGTATGTGGTTTGCAATTTGTGTACATCATCAATATTTGGGGATTTATTAACAATTTTGGGAAAAAATCATGATTATAAATTTTTCATACACAATTTGAAATTACAAAGTTGTTGACAAATTTCAAGAAATAATTCGGATATAAGAAAATGTTCATGTTGGTTGATAATGACAGATGTTGCAAATAACAAAAGCCTTACCTTACCGGCCTACCCAAGCCACTACCATTGAAGATGATGTGCTTCTTGATATGTATGAAATGGCACAAAGTTTTACCAGCATGTGGGCATGCTCATGGTAGGCCTCCATGCAAAATTTGAAGGAATTCAGACATCGAGCATTATGTTGCGTCACGTTCGGCTAGTGCTTTTTTGGGTCTTTCATTGGGAAAACCCTAGAAAATGTATAGAATGTCATAACTCAATGAAATTTATCATGGATGCTTGGCATTGTGATTCTAGTATGTGGAAAAAAGTGGGTCAATTTTATTGATGTGAAAAAAGTGCATCCAGACTTGCCCTACCGGCCAACCCGAACCACCACCTTTGAACATGGTGTGCTCTTTGCATGCATGAAATGACATCAAATTTTTGTCAGCATGTGCACATGCTCATGGCATGCCTCCATGCAGAAGTTGAAGGAATTCCAATACCTAACGACGTTGTGTTACGTTAGTCTAGTATTTTAGGGTTTTTTCACCGGAAAACGCTAGACAATGCATAAAATGTCAGAACTCAATGGTATTTATCATGAATGCTCGGCATGGTGATACTAGTGTGAAAAGTTTGGGTCCATTGTATTGATGTGAAAAAAGAGTGTGTCTAGACTTGCCCTACCGGCCTACCCGAACCACCATCTTTGAACACGGTGTGCTTCTTGCCATGCATGAAATAACACCAAATTTTTCTAGCATGTGGGCATACTCATGGTAGGCCTCCATGCAAAATTTGAAGGAACTCGGTTAACGAACACATGTTGTGTCACGTTCGGCTAGTGTTTTGGGGGTGTTTCACCAGGAAAACCTTAAAATGCATAAAATGTCATAACTCAATGAAATTTATCTTGTCCAGAAAATGCAAAACTTGTCGGAAATCCAAACAATTTGATATGGTGTCTTGAATTGGTCATACAAGACCAAGAAAAAATTGTGGTTATTTAAGGGATGTCGAGAAACGAGATGCTCCCAAACGGACCCTTCGGCTTACCCGCACGGTCTCCATTGAACATGATATTTATCTCAGGACTGACCCAAACTTTTCCAAATAGGTGGGCATGCCCATGGTAGTCATATCTGCTATGTTTGAATGATTTCCTACACCGTATCGAGTTGCGACACGTCCGACCATTTATCAGCCTTTTTTACCAAACTACAAAAAATACAAATTTTGTCGAAACTGAAACAACTTGGCATGGTACCTTAAATTTGCAATACAGGCCACTAGAAAAAAATGTGGTCATTTAAAGGATGTCGAAAATTTCTTAGTGTTTTTGGCCTACCAGGACACCCTACATATGGTGTTCTTTTACACAAAGAAAACATTCAGGAAAGTTAAAAAATTGTTTTCAATGTTTTGTTCATATTTTCTGTTTCTAAACTCCAAATTTCTTAGTGTTTTTTGAAAAAAATGTTCATGTTCAAAATTTTGTATGCTACTTTCACGTTTTGATATCTGGGCAATTTTGAAAGACATAGACATTTGTTTGAAATTTTAGTACAATTTTTAAATGCAAATATTTGTATTTTATGAATAAAATTAAAAAGGTGAACATTTTGAAATTTTGGACAAATTTTTATAACGGCGAGCATTTTTAAGAAGAAAAGAGAAACGAAAAAGGAAAAAAAATAAAAGGAAACAAAAAATTAATAACAAACAGAAAATAAATAGTGGGAAAAATACCGGTTTGCTATAGTAAACCGGTTGCTGAGGCATAGTTCTAGTCATCTACGGCAATGTAATTACACATTGAAGCTTATCAGCACATGTACTTAGCAACGAGCGGTCAATAGTTGGAAAACACCGGTTCGATCCCTTGCACTGCCATTTCTTTTTGATAAATTGTTCACTGTTTTCGTCTGCGACAATAGGCTGACCTAGTCGGACAGTCTCCTATGCGTGGCGCCGAATATATAACTCTACTCCCGAAACGGTGACCCTATTTGCCATCTGTGAGCATCAAACCGTTGTGGCTTCACTGAAGCAAAACGAGATACGGACTGACCGATTTCGAGCGAACAACCGGTTTTGGGAACCTTTTAGAAGATTCCTTGAGTTTTTTTTTACTATTTTGTTTATTTTACAGTTTTTTCCGGTTTTCTTCAAATTTTTTTCTGCTAACATCTTCTTTCTCGTTTGTTTTTACCTTATTCTGTTGCTTTTTATGTTTCCTTTTTGTTTACCATAAATTCAAAATGTTCAACAAATGTTTGATATTCCAAATTTTTCTTCATGTCTTCAAAAATTGTTCCTGTTTTTCATATTAACTCACGTTTCAAAAATTCGAATCCCAAATTCCAATAAATCTTTGAAATTCTAACTGTGTTCATTTTCCCAAAAATGTTCATGTTAGAAAAATCACTGTATTGAAGAAAAAATGTTCACCGTGCATTGGAAAAAAAATGTTCACTGTGTATAGAAATTTTGTTGAGCATGCATTTCTAAAACGTTCATCATATATTTTAAAAAATGTTCAGTATTGATTTGAATAAAGTTCATCGTATACTAAGAAAATGTTCAGGGTGTATTTTAAATTTGTTACAATTTTGAAACATTGTTCATATTTTCAAGAAATTTTGTTCATATTAGTTTCCAAGAAATATTGAAAAGGTAAAACAAACGAAACAACCGCTTTGGTTAGTACTTTAAGTTTAGCGCTGCAATAATGCCATCGATCAGCCTGGAACTTGGCTGACTAGCATCGCTAGCATGCATGCAGTGGGTTTGGAGTTTGACTCCCGTCGCATCGGGTTTTATATTTTTCGCCCTGGATATCCTGTCGCAACAGGTGTAGGCAGCGCCAACAATTGGTAGAGCCACAAGGTTCGAGGGGCGGCCGTGGCGCGCGGTGGCGTCCACGGTGGACGGGGCGTGCGTGGCCGACATGGAGGCATCGGTTGTGGCGCGCGGCGAGTCCGCGGATGTGCGGTGTGATGTCGTGCGCGAAGAACACGGTGGTCACGGAGACGAGGAGGTCGCGGAGAACCTGCGTGGTGGCGCAGAGGTCGCGGCGGCTCGGCGCGACAACCGTGAAAGCGCGTGCCATGGAGCCGCGGCGGCCGCGGCGGACCTGCGTGGCGCGGCGTGGCGGCATGGAGGCCGCGATTGTGAGGGATGGACAAAAGATGTAGCGTAAGTGTTTCTCACCGGGAGGAAGAGGCAAAGCTAGTTTCTCTCTCGTGAGGTATGTGTGCCTGGTGTGAGTCTGGCTATATAAGCCACGTATTGGTGCTGTGTTTGAGTTTGTACTCTGGAATAAAAAACGGGGTTGTGTGTGCAGCCGGGTGAAACTCCAGTGTATCCGTCTTCTTCTATCTCTAGTCTTGAGTGAGAGAGAGACAGAGCTGCAACAACACTTGTTGAGGAAATTCTCCATCTTCTAATTGCAAGTAGATCAAAACCTTTGCTGCTCGATGTAGAGGCGCCGAAATCTCTTGCAGTCTATACCAACAAGATTCAGTACCATTATGATGTTCATTTCGTATTTTATAAAATCCAAGAAGATGAATCAAGGAGACCTGTCCAGCATCAATGAGGGCCATCATAGCCCAAGCAGTATTGACTGCATGAGCATGTTTGCATTCACGGTTGGTGTAAACCTGATTGAATGTAAGCCAAAAATATTTTTAGTGCAGCGCTCTTGACAATTTCGGGTCCAGAACAAATGGGGAACACTTTGAATAAATAGTGTTCACTTCGAATGTGCACCGACAGAATAAAGGGAGTTCCTATATGGATTTAGTTTATAGAGCCAGTACATAAATTAGGAACACTAAATCAAGCAGACAGCAAAGTTGAGCGTAATACCAATGCAGCAGATTCATCTTTCTCTCAGTTGATTGATTGATAACCCACCCCTAGCCCCCCTCCCCTCCACTCCCCCCTCCCCTCAACCATGGCAGCCCCAGGCGCTGACCCTGTCGACCGCCAAGCGACCCTCTCGGGCGAGCGCGTGTCCTCCGGACACCACTAGCGCGCTGGTACAGTGATGTCGCCCGCACCCCTCCAGTCCCAGGCAACTGGTGCCCTCCCTTATAACTAGCCAAAAACATTATTGTAGGTTAAACAATGAGAAATCAAAAGCGGCAAAAACATGCATGTAGAAGATAGCCTAAAATAAAGATGATAAGCCTTAAACCAAAATGGAAACGCTTATACTTCTTGAAAACAAGAAAAAAAATCAAATTTGAGGACATTATACTAAAAGCAGAAAATAAAACAAATTTGCAAACACTTTATGAAATTTGTGCTTTTTTGAAAACGCTATTTTTCAATTTTTTCAAACATTTAAAATACAAAGTGACAATTTGAAAGTTTAAGAACATTTTTAAATTTTGAAAAAATTCCACAAACATTTTTTAAATTTCTGAACATACTTATTACTCCTCTGATCCATACTAATGCTGCGACAATTAATATGGATCAAAGGGAGTAAATGTGAATATTTTATGATTGTTACTGCTTTCGGTCCATAGTATAAAGTTGTAGTAAAGCGGCAGCAACTAATGTATATCAAGGGAATAATATTTAAAAAAATTGAGAATTTCTCAAAAAGAAACAAATAATTAAAAATTAAAGAACCTGGAAAAATCAATAAAGAAAAGAAATAGAAAAACTGGTTGGGGAACCTTCTGGAAGATCGCTTGATAAATGGGCAAGCCACATCTTTCACTAGATGTTGTTTTAGTATATCTATCACTAGATAAATCTCCACCAAGGTTGGCATCTGGAGCTAGCTATCGATTTGGGCAAGCCGAATCAACATTCCAGGCCATAATGAAAATCACCACCAAGGTTAACTGGAGGCCCATTTGGAGCTCCTATACAGTGTGTAGGTCCCACCGTCCCAGAATAACCACCAAACGTGAATGAATTAGAAAATTGTATTGAGTTCTTAAAAGTATTCATGAACTGGAAAATATTTCGTATTTCAAAAAATGTTCATCAATTTTTAAAAATATATTGAGTTCTAAAAATTCATAATTTTTCTTGGATTACTAAAGACGTTCAGGAATTTAACCTTTTATTTCTGAATTGCAAAAGTGTTCACAAATTTTAAAAACAATTTTGGCATATTTTAAAAATGTTCATTAATTCCAAATATTCCTATATTTCGAGAAATAATTATGAACTTGAAAATTTATGACATAATTTAATTTGTTTTCATTAATTTGAAACTATTCTCGTATGTTTAAAATGTTCCCGTCTCAGAAAATTCCAAATTTGTGAAAAATATTTATGAAAAAATTCAAAAATAAGAAGGAAGAGAAGAAACAGCAAAAACCAAATAGAAATATAAAAGAAGAAGCCAGGAAAAATTATCAAACAGAAAAGTACATAGAAAAAGGAAAAAAACATGTTCAAAGAATAAAGAAAAAAACTTGTTCAGAGAAGGTTATAGAACCCAAAACAGGTCGGGAGGAAACAAGGATGGGATGGCCCATATAGCAGGCGCTCTCGTAGTGTGCATTTGCGTGCTGTTCCCCTGCCTATGATGAGAACGTTTCCCATCGTGGTCATACCACTCCACAACACCAATGGTGACAATCATAGCTGACGCCTTCTCTCCTCCCCTCACATGTCAAAGTTTAGGTCATCACTGTATTTGTCTATCTGCAGTGATAGATGCTTAAACTTTGCATATCAGAGGATGGCTTTTTCTATGCTGACTTGAAAGGATAGGCCATCATGTCTGGCAGCTAAACTTCGGTTCATGCGCCTATATAAATGAAACGTTTAAAAAACGTAAATCAAAGAAAACTTTTCTTCATTGCAGAATATTTTTATTGTAATGCACTCACTTCGTAGGGTGGTCTATGCTACACCGACGGAGTACCAACCGTTATTCAAGGTGGTGTTTTTAGCAAACTTTATTTGCGGTTGAGCGGGTGACCAAAAAGGTTTTTACCCAACATGGATGGGAGCATAACCTCTAGATCGGTCCACCTCCTCCTTCGATATAAGTATAGTGTTGGTCATATGACTCTACTGTTGCCCATATGTCGGTTTTTCTCTCAGCGTCTGCCAGACCTTTAGTGTTTGGCAATGTGCACCTTAGTTATACAGAGACGGATGTTGCTCATCATGCTTTGTATCCACTTGATGCTACATTTTGAGTTAATAAAAATTTTCTTTATCGAAAAAGATCATCTTTCTATCTAACGAAAACAAACCATTTAATTGTGTCACGATGATATTATTCTGGTACTCCAATATGTAACGGTGAAGATCTTAATTATGGGTTAGACTATAGCATGCTCACTAGTTTTCCCTTCCGTACGGATTGCCGACATGACCACACCTACAATAAAGGATGCAGTAGGTGTGTTGGTGCATATGTCACGCATGCACGCGCACGCACACGGAGTGGGGGAGGGCATCCCAGTGGGAATGTGGGGCATCTAGGAGCAAATCCTCTGGTCCTACCTTTGATGGCTAGATAGATGAAAAATTCACCGTGGGCCATCCTTATGGAGGGAAGGGTGTCAACACTACAAAGGTGGGTCTCGTTGAAAGTGCAATATTGCACTAAAGTGTTTTTGACATTGATGACAACTTTATTTGTGTTTCTAACCACATGCTCTAAGTGTTAACAGCCCCAATTAAGCTAAAAGTGAAGCATGGATGGCTATTTCCTCTCTTATTGGAAAAAGGGGAAGCGGTGCGCTCAAGAAAAGAAGAGTACCTTATAGTTTTCTTATTTCTTGAGTCCTTAGGGCATCCGCACTATTAAGAGGGGGTGCATCATAAAAATATCCGGGGAATCAACTTACCTTCTCACATTGATCCGAATATCCTAGTGCCAAGTTAATGTTCAGGCCGGAACTTCCGGGACGGTCGGAACTTCCGGGGACCGGAATGTCCGGGCAGGGTCCGGGAAGCCTCCGGGGTACCCAGAGAAACTGCACTTTTGTGCAACCTCTCTGTGTAGCCCGGAACCTCGCCGGAACCTGGCCGGAACTTCCGTCGCCCGGAACTTCCGGGGCCGCCGGAACTTCCGGGCGCCGGAATTTCCGTCCCCTGTTTCAGCAGCTTCCGGGGTACTATTGAGTGGTGCAAACTCTCTGTGTATCCCGGAACCTTTTCGGAACTTGGCTGGAACTTCCGGTGTCCGGAACTTCCGTCTGTGTCCGGAACTTCGGGCTAAGCAATCTGCCTCCAACGGCCAGATTTCATCCCCACCTATAAATAGTCTTCTTCTTCCTCATGAAGGGGTTGACGACTCCATTTCTCTAACCTCCATTTTCAGACCTCGATTTCTTGAGATCTCCTCCTTAGCCAACCAAAGCTCTTGATCTTTTGGGAAGCGAAGGAGAAGTGCTCGATCTACACATTCACCAAAGCGAAAGTTGATTCCCCTTGTTTTTGTGGTGCTTCTTGTTACTCTTGGAGGTTGGAGACTCCTAGGCGGTAGGAGTGCTCCGGCGAGGAATCGACCATTGTGATTTCCCCCGGAAAGTTTGTGAGGGTTCGGAGACCACCCCAAGGTCTACCACTAGTGGTTGAGAAACGCCTTCGTGGTGTTGTCTCAAGGAGAGAATAGGGTGAGCCTTTGTGGCGTTGGTGTGCCTTCGTGGTAACATCCACCTCTCTAAACGGTGACGTAGCTTACCTCCAAGGAAGTGAACATCAGCATACATCCTCATCTCTCGAGTTGCGGTTATTCCTAACCCTAACTCTCTACTTGTGGTTACTTGTCTCTTAGCACTTACTTATATCATCTTGTGCTTGCTTACTCATATATTCGTGTCACTTGTTTATCTTGCTTAGCTCATTAGTATCATACTTGCAATTGTTAGGCTCACTTTCATTTTCCGCATTATTGCCTAAAATTTCTTAGTAACAATTAAAGTTTGTAATTGTACCTATTCACCCTCCCCCCCTCTAGGTCCATCTCGATCCTTTCAATTGGTATCAGAGCCTCGTGCTCTATTCTTGTGGCTTAACCGCCCTAGAGCAAGATGAACTCGATGGGACTCCCCTTGTTGTAGATCCGAAGGATAAAGGCGAGGCTTCTTCTGAAGTCAAGACCTTTACTTCTGAGGATCTGGAACGGGCCCTTGCTAAGCAAAAGTAGGAGCATGATGCTTCTCTTGAGGCCTTGGTCCAAATGAGGATAGCCACGTTGTCCATGGTGCTTGCACCACTTTCGGGTGGTGCGGCTTCGAGGCCAACTGTGCCTACTCCGTCACTTGGTCAACAACCTCCTAGCAATGAACACTCCAGTGTTTCTTGGCTTTATGCAAGACCCCAAGTTGAGAAACCGAAATATAACCCTCAAGGGAAACCTCCTTTACTTGATGCCACTTCCGATTTTGCCTTGTGGAGAGTTGCTATGCAGGATCATCTTCGATATGGAAATGATGAGATGCTGGAGATCTTGGAGTATGGTTACCATGTGGTTGATCCAAAGAATCCTACACCAAGAGAAATTTATGACAAGAATCTCAATGACACTGCAACCATGTGTATAAGGAGAGGTATGGTTGAAAAGCAAAGGAGACCTTTCATACACATCACAAGTGCCAAGGAACTATGGGAAAGTATTATAAGATCCAAGACCGGTACCTCCACCCTCCGGAGTGCTCAATATGAATTGCCAAGGGCCAATAGCTAAACTTTTGTATGGAGAAAGGTGAAACTCCCAATCAACTCCTTGAGCGTCTCATGAATCTCACCGCGGATATTGAGTCGTGTGAGTGTGACAAGACACAAGATGGATTCAACATGACTAAGCGATTCCTTGTGGACAAGTTGCTCCATGCTCTTGCTCCATATCACCATCAAATGGTATGGGACATAAGACAACACCATGCCTTCAAGGAAGGGAAAACTTTGTTTTTGCCACTCTAGTTTTTGCCAACTTTGCTTATGCCACTCTAGAATTTGACATTTCACTTTTGCCACTCTTAGCTTTTGACAATATATCACTTTTTGCATTACGTGGCAAAAGCAAAAATTTAAGAGTTGCAAATTTTATTCATGTAAAAAACTAAGAGTGGCAAAAGTGAAATGAAAAATTATCGTTTTTGCCACAAAATGGCATTTGTGATGTATTGTCAAAAGCTAAGAGTGGCAAAAGTGAGATGTCAAATTCTAGAGTGGCATAAGCAAAGTTGGCAAAAACTAGAGTGGCAAAAACAAAGTTTTCCCTTCAAGGAAATGACTACAGATGACATCATATCCACCTTCCAACTATTTGAAGAGTCAAAGGGAAATGCTATAAAACATCTTGCCATGCATGGTACCCCATCACAAAGATCAATCTTGCATTGAAGGCTAAGCATGTATGTGAAGATGAGCAAAGTGAAGAAGAAGAAGATGATGATGATGAAGAAGATGGTGATGAGGTTGAATCCGATGAGGGCCCTTCATATGAAGACATGGCTCTCTTTGTCAAGAAGTTTAGCACGGGAAAATTCAAGGGAAGATTTCAAAAGAAGAAAGTAAGAAAATGCTACAACTGTGAAGAAACCAACCACTTCTCCAACGAAAGTGCCCTTATGAGAAGAGAGAAGACAAACCAAGGTTTCCCAAGACATTTCCCAAGAAGAAGTTGCCAAACCCTTTGAACTCCAAGCTCAAGAAGAGAGATGGGAAAGCAATGGTTGCTCAAGAAGATTCTGATCCGGATGATGTTAGTGGTGTTGCCGGAGTTTCTCAAGATTCTCAAAACACATTGAGGCTAGTCAACAAGAGTGGTGAAGTTGTCACCTACTACTACATGAAGGATTACAAGGGCAACGCTCACAAGTGTCTCATGGCGAAGGCCGTGGTAGAAGATGGAGAGGACCAACCCTCTCGACAAGGTCAAGGTAACACCACGATCAAACCCTCCTCTTTTCACTCCTTCTACTCCTAGTGATGAGTATCTTGATGCGGAGGATAGTTATGAGGATGATGATATAAATGATCTTATGCTTGCTAAACTAAATAAGTTCATGTGCTCCCTTAAAGGAAATAAGCTCATTATGTTTCAGTATGCTTATGGAGATGGTGAGTAAGCACACCATTTCCATTAAGGAACTCAAAACCTCGTCACCGAGGAAAAGGAAAAATATGAAATCCTTGAGTGGAAAGTCCAATATGAGGAAGCATGCAATGATGAGCTATGCTTAAAAATTGGTGCAAACATTGATGTTCATACTAGAGATCTTGCCTCCTTGAAAAAGGCTATCGACTCTTGCGAAGAGTTGATGAATGATAAAAGTAAGATTGTGAAGTCTAATGCTTCTCTCTCTAAGGATTGTGAGCTCCTATCCGTGTCCCTCAAGACCAAGGAAGAAGAGCTCACCCTTCTTACAAAGAGTTTTGAGACACTCAAGCTTACTTATCTTGAAACTCTAGCCAAGGCTTACTCTTCTCCTATTATCAATGCTGATGCTTGTACTACTAACTCTAGTAGTGATCTAGCATCTATTCTTGAGGAGAATCGCTTTCTCAAAGCTCAAATCGAGTAAGGGCTCATGACATGTGCTCAAGGGCAAAAGAACCTTAAGGAGGTGTTGAGCCAACACAATGAAGTGTTTGCCAAAGAGGGACTCGGGTTTGACCCGAGCACAAGCAAGAAGAAGACATCCTCTCAAAAGTGCACCACCCCTCTAAAAGAAACTTTTGTCCGAGAAGGGCACAAGGAGAAAGGTAAGGTTGTTTGTGGGAAGGCCACAAGGGGCATGCCCACTGTCAACAAGCCAAAAGAGTTCATGCCTCCATCCTATGTTCTTAGTAAGACTAAGGATGGAGAAGTTTATGCAAAGTTTGTTGGTCCTCGAAATGCATTTCGGTTTTATGCTATTTGGGTCCCTAAGACCCTTGTGACTAACTTGAGAGGTACCATTGCAAAATGGGTGCCCCTAACCAAGTAATAATTGTGTGTAGGTTGCCTTCTCCGGTGGAGTAAAATGGGTGATTGATAGTGGATGTACCAATCATATGACCGGAGATAGCAAATTGCTCTACGATTTCATGGAAGCTATTCAACCATTTATGAGCATTATGTTTGGTGGAGGATCAAAAGGACAGGTTCTCGGTTTGGGTAAGGTGGCTATCACAAATGACATGTCTCTTGCAAATGTCATGCTTGTCCAATCCCTTAAATATCATTTGCTTTCTTTTCGCCAATTGGCTTCTGTTGGTTATGATACACTATTTGGACTAACAGATGTGAAAGTCTTTAAGAGAGATACTCTCAAGTGGCCTTTGTTGGAGAGTTGGATGGCAACCTTTACGGTTGATTTCTCGAAAGAGAGCACATTCCATGCAACTTGTGTAATGGCCAAGGCCGACAAGGGGTGGCTATGGCATCACCGGCTAGCCCATGTCGGCATGAGAAATCTTCAAGATCTCTTAAAGGGAAATCACATTCTTGGACTAACAAATGTCTCTTTTGAGAAAGATCATGTGTGTAGTGCATGTATAGCCGGGAAGCAACATCAATCAAAGCACCCACCCAAGAATATTGTGTCTACTTCAAGGCCTTTGGAGCTCCTTCATGTGGATCTTTTTGGGCCTCCTTCATGGGATAGTCTTGGTGGGAAAAAGTATGGACTTGTCATTGTGGATGATTACTCAAGATACACGGGTGTTTTTCCTCAAGTCCAAAGATGAGACGAAGATCACCTTCATTGATTTTGCCAAGCAAGCACAACGCAAGTTTGACAAATAAATCATGGCAATAAGAAGTGATAATGGTTCCGAGTTCAAAAATTACACCTCGGAAGGATTTCTCAGTGATGAAAGGATTGAACATCAATATTCCGCACCATACACCCCTCAACAAAATGGTGTTACAGAAAGGAAGAATCGTACACTTGTGGAGATGGAAAGGTCCATGATGGATGAATACAAGTCTCCACACAGTTTTTGGGTCGAGGCTGTCCACACCGCATGTCATGCATCAAATCGACTCTTCCTCCTCAAAATATTGGAAAAGACTCCATATGAGCTCCTAACCGGGAACAAGCCAAATGTCAAGTACTTTCGTGTATTTGGGTGCAAATGTTTCATCCTCAACAAAAAGGAACGGTTAGGAAAATTTCAATCCAAAACAATTGAGGGTATATTTGTTGGCTATGGATCAAACTCTCACGCCTATAGAGTCTACAAAAATCCAATGGATGTGTTGTAGAAACTTGTGACGTGGTGTTTGATGAGTTTAATGGCTCCCATGGGGAGCAAGTTGATCTAAGTGATGTAGGTGAAGAAGATTCGTCTCAAGATATCTTGACCATGGGTGTTGGTGCACTTCTTCCAATGGAACAAGAACCTCATGATGATGATGAAGAAGATGAAAGCCTCACACATCATCAAACAACTTCAACACCCATACCACCACAAGCTCCTATTACGCAACCAATGCCCATAGTCCAAGTACAAGATGATGATCAAGTTCCTCTTCATGATAATCATCAAGAACAAGATCATCCTCAAGGGCAAATACAAGAAGGTGCAATCATTGACAATGAACCTCAACAAATGCAAGAAGAAGAAGAAGATTTTCCACCACACATTAATTATCCATATGTTGAGGACGTGGATGATGGACATGAAGTTGAACCTCGCGAAACCTTAACCTCCATCATGCCTCGAGTGGCCGGTCGTGTTGATGTTGATAAGATCCTCACCGGCATATCAGAAGGTAGAGTCACTTTCGTAAACAATTGACAAACTTTTGTGCTCACTTCTCTTTTGTGTCTAGTGTTGAGCCTCTCAAGGTACAAGATGCGTTGATAGACAATGATTGGCTCATTGCTATGCAAGAAGAGTGAATAGTTTTGAGCGCAATCAAGTGTGGTCATTAGTCAAGAGGCCAACTATAGAACACAACGTCATTGGAACAAAGTGGATTTTCAAGAACAAGCAAGATGAGAATGGTGTAATCATCCGTAACAAGGCAAGGTTAGTGGCACAAGGGTACTCACAAGTTGAAGGTTTGGACTTTGGTGAGACCTTTTCCCCCGTTGCCCGTCTTGAATCCATTCGCATCTTACTTGCTTATGCTGCCTTCAATGGATTTATTTTACATCAAATGGATGTGAAGAGTGCTTTCCTTAACGGCCCTCTACAAGAAGAAGTATATGTATCACAACCACCTGGTTCGTTGACCCCGATCACAAAGACTATGTGTATAAACTTCATAAGGCTTTGTATGGCCTCAAACAAGCACCTCGTGCTTGGTATGATCATCTTAAGAAGTTTTTACTCGATGATGGCTTTGTGAGAGGGTGATCGATCCCACTGTTTTTACTAAGAGGGACAAAGGTGATTTGATCTTATGCCAAATCTATGTAGATGATATCATTTTTGGTTCTCCTAACATTCATTTATGCAAGAAGTTTGCGGCATCAATGACCAAGAATTTTGAAATGTCACTCAATGCGGATTTGAAGTTCTTCCTCGGATTTCAAATTCAACAATTTCAAGAAGGGATTTTCTTGTCTCAAGCAAAATACCTCAAGGATATCCTAGCAAACTTTGGCATGACTGCTAGCCCATGTAAGACACCCATGCCAACCAAAATTGTACTCTTTGAAGACTCAAGCGGTATCCCCTTGACCCATCTAAATACCGCTCTATGATTGGTTCATTGCTTTATCTTTGTGCATCTAGACCAGACATCATGTTTAGTGTATGCATGTGTGCTAGATTTCAAGCTTCCCCTAGGGAAAGCCATCATAAGGCGGTTAAGCATATTCTTAGATACCTTGTTCACACCCCAAAGTTGGGTTTATGGTACCCCAAGGATGCTAAGTTTGATCTTATTGGGTACACGGATGCGGATTGGGCCCGAGATAAAGTGGATCGTAAGTCCACCTCCGGCGCATGTCAGTTTCTTGGACGCTCCTTGGTAAGTTGGTCCTCAAACAAACAAAATTGTATTGCCCTCTCTACCGCAGAAGCAGAATACATTGCAACCGCCAGTTGTGCAACTCAATTACTATGGATGAGATTGGAAGAGTTAGGCTCTGTATACCATGTAGAAAATGAGGCTTAAGCGTATGCGGTTAGCAGGGACACGTGCGTGTTAATATAGCCACTAAGGGCTGCGATATTACAAGGTTGTTAGGTTGTGGATTGATCTCCAAGTCATAGGCTAGGATAAGATGCAATCACAACAACCTAACCAGGTACAACAACTACACGCCCACATACACTATACGGTTTATAGAATACCGTATGTACATTGTTTAACAACGATGATAACCTGAAATGTAACTGCCATTGGTGTTTTCAATAACCAAGCATATCATTAAGATTTAATTGTCGGAATTGATCTTGGAAAACAACCAAGAGAGAAAAGCAAGGGAATGTGGTCCATCATATTCCATGTATGTGTACCATGTTATGATGTGCCAAAACAACTTTTGGTTTCAGCCCAAGTTCCCTAGTGCCCCGCATATAAAGGAGGTACATGTTCCTTCGTCATGGTGAGGATCGGCTGGTATCCGTCCGGGCCAACACCTAAGACTAATCGTTAGTAGAGTCAACATGGACGCATTTGTGTAGTCCCCGGTCATCAAAATTACTGGAAAATTGCAAATAACATTGGATCGAATGACATTAATGTTGGTTTTTGTAGTTTGGATTTAAAGCTAATGCGTCCACAAATATCTCCTCTTCTAAGCATAACCACCTCTTATAAAGGACAAGTTTTATATGTAGTGACGTTCGCATGGCATCCTAACCATCTTCATCTTATTAGGATAGAAGCATCATAACCACAACATCACAGACATAGTTTGACATCATCAAAATACACTGAATACCTAACCTACACACAACAATTGAAGAAACCGAGAGAGTGTCAACCAGGGTTAGGCAGGATTTTCTTTCCCTACCAATCGAAGTTGCATCGATCTGAGCCCCATGTGGCCCTCCAAACACTTCACTTTCCACCTGTTTGATGGCTTGACAAAAGATTTTCAATGATAGTTCCCCTTTCTCGTATTCTACGTAAGAGTCCACAAGCATATACTCTAACCTTGAACTGTGCAAAATGACTCAAAAACGGGGCCATGATTCTTACCTCAAACTGTATGCGAGATGACTGAAAAAACGGGGCCGTGAATCTTACATTGAACTCTGTGCTTTGGAGAACCTGCTTTGTCCGTTTACCTCCAAACGGACGAGCGGCCATTTGGGGTTGTGCGTTGGAGTTGCCCTTATGAGGTGTTTTATTTGTCCCAGAAACATAGTGTATGCCTAGAATGTTCAAACTATATGTATATTTTGATTTGGCTTTTAGAACAAATTTTAAACAGAGAAAAATCACTTGCTTCAAAGACACTCCTCCTAGACACATTGTGGCTGAGATCTTTCTATACCCCTTCAAAATAAAGGGTAGGATGGTCTTTTTCACCCGGGCCGATATGCGGCCCGCATACATATACACGGCTGTTTTTTCTCTTTCTTTTTAAAAGAAAAAAAGAATGCAAGTAACAAGAATCAAACTCAACACATCTTAGTCTAAGAAGGACCACACTAACCAACTAGGAGCTCCTAATACATGCGCTTATTTACTTTTTTTTCTCTGTTTTCTTCTACTTCAATTCGCGGTTGGGCGGCCCATTGTTGAATCGGTCCTGTTATCACTATTTCTTTTCTATTTTTTTGTTTGTTTTTCCTTTTTTTTATGTTCACCATTATAAAGTTTTGTGCAAAATTTTAAAAAATATTCGCTTTTTAAAAACAGTGTTCATAAAGTACAAATATTCGCATTTTTGAAAATTTGTACAGATATGTCAAAAAATTGTTTGTGTCTTTCAAAATTGCTCAGAATGTCGTAACACAAACATATTTTAAAAAGAACAAACAAATTTTGAACACGAACTTTTTTAGAGAAATACTACGAAACTTGAAATTTCAAGTAAAAATCAGAAAATGTGAACAAACATTTGAAACCAATTTATTTTGAATTTCCATAAACATTTTTTATATTTGTGTAGAATGTTTTGAATACAAGATTATTTTATAAATTGAAAGCACGAACATTATTTGAAAATGCAGAATTTTCGAAATCACAAAAACTTAGCATGTTGCCTTGGAATGATGAATACATGGCCAAAGAAAAAACTTGGTCCATTCGAGCGATATCGAAAAACGTACTCTGAGAGAGAACCAACCGCCCAACCTCAACATTTTTCATTTAAATTCGTCAATATTTTCATATATTTGCAAACTTTGTTATCAAATTTATTAATTTTTTTCCAAGTCCAGGAACTCTTTTAAACTTTTGAAAATGTTTTTAAAAAGCCCGTAATTTTTTTAAATTTATAAACATTCTTTTCCAAATTGATGAACGTTTTTCAAATCGCGTTCCGCCCAAACAGGTACCCGATGGAAGTGATTCTGTCGCCCGATTGGGAACGGCCTGAGAGTATTTTTTTCTATTCTATTTTTATTTTAGTTTTTGTTAATTTCATTTTTTTCTCTTTTGAACTTTCCTGGTCATTTTAATACCTTCTTTAAATTTTGAAATACTTTTGGAATACCAAAAAATGTTATTATTTTCAAATATTTTTCTGAAATTATATAAACGTTCTGGAATACCAAATAATATAAGTGTTCCCATTTTTGAATTTTTGTTCATAAAATAAGTAATTGTTTGTGTTTTTAAAATTTCGATATTTTTTTAGAAAAAGTACTCCTTCCGTCTGAAAAAGTTTGTCCCTCAAACGGATGTATCTAGCACTAACTTGTATCTAGCACTACCAAGTTAGTGCTAGATACATCCGTTTGAGGGACAAACTTAGGACAAGTTTTTCGGACGGAGGGAGTATGTGGTTTGCAATTTGTGTACATCATCAATATTTGGGGATTTATTAACAATTTTGGGAAAAAATCATGATTATAAATTTTTCATACACAATTTGAAATTACAAAGTTGTTGACAAATTTCAAGAAATAATTCGGATATAAGAAAATGTTCATGTTGGTTGATAATGACAGATGTTGCAAATAACAAAAGCCTTACCTTACCGGCCTACCCAAGCCACTACCATTGAAGATGATGTGCTTCTTGATATGTATGAAATGGCACAAAGTTTTACCAGCATGTGGGCATGCTCATGGTAGGCCTCCATGCAAAATTTGAAGGAATTCAGACATCGAACGTATGTTGCGTCACGTTCGGCTAGTGCTTTTTTGGGTCTTTCATTGGGAAAACCCTAGAAAATGTATAGAATGTCATAACTCAATGAAATTTATCATGGATGCTTGGCATTGTGATTCTAGTATGTGGAAAAAAGTGGGTCAATTTTATTGATGTGAAAAAAGTGCATCCAGACTTGCCCTACCGGCCAACCCGAACCACCACCTTTGAACATGGTGTGCTCTTTGCATGCATGAAATGACATCAAATTTTTGTCAGCATGTGCACATGCTCATGGCATGCCTCCATGCAGAAGTTGAAGGAATTCCAATACCTAACGCACGTTGTGTTACGTTCGTCTAGTATTTTAGGGTTTTTTCACTGGAAAAACGCTAGACAATGCATAAAATGTCAGAACTCAATGGTATTTATCATGAATGCTCGGCATGGTGATACTAGTGTGAAAAGTTTGGGTCCATTGTATTGATGTGAAAAAAGAGTGTGTCTAGACTTGCCCTACCGGCCTACCGAACCACCATCTTTGAACACGGTGTGCTTCTTGCCATGCATGAAATAACACCAAATTTTTCTAGCATGTGGGCATACTCATGGTAGGCCTCCATGCAAAATTTGAAGGAACTCGGTTAACGAACACATGTTGTGTCACGTTCGGCTAGTGTTTTGGGGGTGTTTCACCAGGAAAACCTTAAAAATGCATAAAATGTCATAACTCAATGAAATTTATCTTGTCCAGAAAATGCAAAACTTGTCGGAAATCCAAACAATTTGATATGGTGTCTTGAATTGGTCATACAAGACCAAGAAAAAAATTGTGGTTATTTAAGGGATGTCGAGAAACGAGATGCTCCCAAACGGACCCTTCTGGCTTACCCGTACGGTCTCCATTGAACATGATATTTATCTCAGGACTGACCCAAACTTTTCCAAATAGGTGGGCATGCCCATGGTAGTCATATCTGCTATGTTTGAATGATTTCCTACACCGTATCGAGTTGCGACACGTCCGACCATTTATCAGCCTTTTTTACCAAACTACAAAAAATACAAATTTTGTCGAAACTGAAACAACTTGGCATGGTACCTTAAATTTGCAATACAGGCCACTAGAAAAAAATGTGGTCATTTAAAGGATGTCGAAAATTTCTTAGTGTTTTTTGGCCTACCAGGACACCCTACATATGGTGTTCTTTTACACAAAGAAAACATTCAGGAAAGTTAAAAAATTGTTTTCAATGTTTTGTTCATATTTTCTGTTTCTAAACTCCAAATTTCTTAGTGTTTTTTGAAAAAAATGTTCATGTTCAAAATTTTGTATGCTACTTTCACGTTTTGATATCTGGGCAATTTTGAAAGACATAGACATTTGTTTGAAATTTTAGTACAATTTTTTAAATGCAAATATTTGTATTTTATGAATAAAATTAAAAAAGGTGAACATTTTGAAATTTTGGACAAATTTTTATAACGGCGAGCATTTTTTAAGAAGAAAAGAGAAACGAAAAAGGAAAAAAAATAAAAGGAAACAAAAAATTAATAACAAACAGAAAATAAATAGTGGGAAAAATACCGGTTTGCTATAGTAAACCGGTTGCTGAGGCATAGTTCTAGTCATCTACGGCAATGTAATTACACATTGAAGCTTATCAGCACATGTACTTAGCAACGAGCGGTCAATAGTTGGAAAACACCGGTTCGATCCCTTGCACTGCCATTTCTTTTTTGATAAATTGTTCACTGTTTTCGTCTGCGACAATAGGCTGACCTAGTCGGACAGTCTCCTATGCGTGGCGCCGAATATATAACTCTACTCCCGAAACGGTGACCCTATTTGCCATCTGTGAGCATCAAACCGTTGTGGCTTCACTGAAGCAAAACGAGATACGGACTGACCGATTTCGAGCGAACAACCGGTTTTGGGAACCTTTTAGAAGATTCCTTGAGTTTTTTTTTACTATTTTGTTTATTTTACAGTTTTTCCGGTTTTCTTCAAATTTTTTTCTGCTAACATCTTCTTTCTCGTTTGTTTTTACCTTATTCTGTTGCTTTTTATGTTTCCTTTTTGTTTACCATAAATTCAAAATGTTCAACAAATGTTTGATATTCCAAATTTTTCTTCATGTCTTCAAAAATTGTTCCTGTTTTTCATATTAACTCACGTTTCAAAAAATTCGGAATCCCAAATTCCAATAAATCTTTGAAATTCTAACTGTGTTCATTTTCCCAAAAATGTTCATGTTAGAAAAATCACTGTATTGAAGAAAAAATGTTCACCGTGCATTGGAAAAAAAATGTTCACTGTGTATAGAAATTTTGTTGAGCATGCATTTCTAAAACGTTCATCATATATTTTAAAAATGTTCAGTATTGATTTGAATAAAGTTCATCGTATACTAAGAAAATGTTCAGGGTGTATTTTAAATTTGTTACAATTTTGAAACATTGTTCATATTTTCAAGAAATTTTGTTCATATTAGTTTCCAAGAAATATTGAAAAGGTAAAACAAACGAAACAACCGCTTTGGTTAGTACTTTAAGTTTAGCGCTGCAATAATGCCATCGATCAGCCTGGAACTTGGCTGACTAGCATCGCTAGCATGCATGCAGTGGGTTTGGAGTTTGACTCCCGTCGCATCGGGTTTTATATTTTTCGCCCTGGATATCCCGTCGCAACAGGTGTAGGCAGCGCCAACAATTGGTAGAGCCACAAGGTTCGAGGGGCGGCCGTGGCGCGCGGTGGCGTCCACGGTGGACGGGGCGTGCGTGGCCGACATGGAGGCATCGGTTGTGGCGCGCGGCGAGTCCGCGGATGTGCGGTGTGATGTCGTGCGCGCGAAGAACACGGTGGTCACGGAGACGAGGAGGTCGCGGAGGACCTGCGTGGTGGCGCAGAGGTCGCGGCGGCTCGGCGCGACAACCGTGAAAGCGCGTGCCATGGAGCCGCGGCGGCCGCGGCGGACCTGCGTGGCGCGGCGTGGCGGCATGGAGGCCGCGATTGTGAGGGATGGACAAAAGATGTAGCGTAAGTGTTTCTCACCGGGAGGAAGAGGCAAAGCTAGTTTCTCTCTCGTGAGGTACGTGTGCCTGGTGTGAGTCTGGCTATATAAGCCACGTATTGGTGCTGTGTTTGAGTTTGTACTCTGGAATAAAAAAACGGGGTTGTGTGTGCAGCCGGGTGAAACTCCAGTGTATCCGTCTTCTTCTATCTCTAGTCTTGAGTGAGAGAGAGACAGAGCTGCAACAACACTTGTTGAGGAAATTCTCCATCTTCTAATTGCAAGTAGATCAAAACCTTTGCTGCTCGATGTAGAGGCGCCGAAATCTCTTGCAGTCTATACCAACAAGATTCAGTACCATTATGATGTTCATTTCGTATTTTATAAAATCCAAGAAGATGAATCAAGGAGACCTGTCCAGCATCAATGAGGGCCATCATAGCCCAAGCAGTATTGACTGCATGAGCATGTTTGCATTCACGGTTGGTGTAAACCTGATTGAATGTAAGCCAAAAATATTTTTAGTGCAGCGCTCTTGACAATTTCGGGTCCAGAACAAATGGGGAACACTTTGAATAAATAGTGTTCACTTCGAATGTGCACCGACAGAATAAAGGGAGTTCCTATATGGATTTAGTTTATAGAGCCAGTACATAAATTAGGAACACTAAATCAAGCAGACAGCAAAGTTGAGCGTAATACCAATGCAGCAGATTCATCTTTCTCTCAGTTGATTGATTGATAACCCACCCCTAGCCCCCCTCCCCTCCACTCCCCCCTCCCCTCAACCATGGCAGCCCCAGGCGCTGACCCTGTCGACCGCCAAGCGACCCTCTCGGGCGAGCGCGTGTCCTCCGGACACCACTAGCGCGCTGGTACAGTGATGTCGCCCGCACCCCTCCAGTCCCAGGCAACTGGTGCCCTCCCTTATAACTAGCCAAAAACATTATTGTAGGTAAAACAATGAGAAATCAAAAGCGGCAAAAACATGCATGTAGAAGATAGCCTAAAATAAAGATGATAAGCCTTAAACCAAAATGGAAACGCTATACTTCTTGAAAACAAGAAAAAAAATCAAATTTGAGGACATTATACTAAAAGCAGAAAATAAAACAAATTTGCAAACACTTTATGAAATTTGTGCTTTTTTGAAAACGCTATTTTTCAATTTTTTCAAACATTTAAAATACAAAGTGACAATTTGAAAGTTTAAGAACATTTTTAAATTTTGAAAAAATTCCACAAACATTTTTTAAATTTCTGAACATACTTATTACTCCTCTGATCCATACTAATGCTGCGACAATTAATATGGATCAAAGGGAGTAAATGTGAATATTTTTATGATTGTTACTGCTTTCGGTCCATAGTATAAAGTTGTAGTAAAGCGGCAGCAACTAATGTATATCGAAGGGAATAATATTTAAAAAAATTGAGAATTTCTCAAAAAGAAACAAATAATTAAAAATTAAAGAACCTGGAAAAATCAATAAAGAAAAGAAATAGAAAAACTGGTTGGGGAACCTTCTGGAAGATCGCTTGATAAATGGGCAAGCCACATCTTTCACTAGATGTTGTTTTAGTATATCTATCACTAGATAAATCTCCACCAAGGTTGGCATCTGGAGCTAGCTATCGATTTGGGCAAGCCGAATCAACATTCCAGGCCATAATGAAAATCACCACCAAGGTTAACTGGAGGCCCATTTGGAGCTCCTATACAGTGTGTAGGTCCCACCGTCCCAGAATAACCACCAAACGTGAATGAATTAGAAAATTGTATTGAGTTCTTAAAAGTATTCATGAACTGGAAAATATTTCGTATTTCAAAAAATGTTCATCAATTTTTAAAAATATATTGAGTTCTAAAAAATTCATAATTTTTTCTTGGATTACTAAAGACGTTCAGGAATTTAACCTTTTATTTCTGAATTGCAAAAGTGTTCACAAATTTTAAAAACAATTTTGGCATATTTTAAAAATGTTCATTAATTCCAAATATTCCTATATTTCGAGAAATAATTATGAACTTGAAAATTTATGACATAATTTAATTTGTTTTCATTAATTTGAAACTATTCTCGTATGTTTAAAATGTTCCCCGTCTCAGAAAATTCCAAATTTGTGAAAAATATTTATGAAAAAAATTCAAAAATAAGAAGGAAGAGAAGAAACAGCAAAAACCAAATAGAAATATAAAAGAAGAAGCCAGGAAAAAATTATCAAACAGAAAAGTACATAGAAAAAGGAAAAAAACATGTTCAAAGAATAAAGAAAAAAACTTGTTCAGAGAAGGTTATAGAACCCAAAACAGGTCGGGAGGAAACAAGGATGGGATGGCCCATATAGCAGGCGCTCTCGTAGTGTGCATTTGCGTGCTGTTCCCCTGCCTATGATGAGAAACGTTTCCCATCGTGGTCATACCACTCCACAACACCAATGGTGACAATCATAGCTGACGCCTTCTCTCCTCCCCTCACATGTCAAAGTTTAGGTCATCACTGTATTTGTCTATCTGCAGTGATAGATGCTTAAACTTTGCATATCAGAGGATGGCTTTTTCTATGCTGACTTGAAAGGATAGGCCATCATGTCTGGCAGCTAAACTTCGGTTCATGCGCCTATATAAATGAAACGTTTAAAAAACGTAAATCAAAGAAAACTTTTCTTCATTGCAGAATATTTTTATTGTACGCACTCACTTCGTAGGTGGTCTATGCTACACCGACGGAGTACCAACCGTTATTCAAGGTGGTGTTTTTAGCAAACTTTATTTGCGGTTGGAGCGGGTGACCAAAAAGGTTTTTACCCAACATGGATGGGAGCATAACCTCTAGATCGGTCCACCTCCTCCTTCGATATAAGTATAGTGTTGGTCATATGACTCTACTGTTGCCCATATGTCGGTTTTTCTCTCAGCGTCTGCGCCAGACCTATAGTGTTTGGCAATGTGCACCTTAGTTATCTGAGACGGATGTTGCTCATCATGCTTTGTATCCACTTGATGCTACATTTTGAGTTAATAAAAATTTTCTTTATCGAAAAAGATCATCTTTCTATCTAACGAAAACAAACCATTTAATTGTGTCACGATGATATTATTACGGTACTCCAATATGTAACGGTGAAGATCTTAATTATGGGTTAGACTATAGCATGCTCACTAGTTTTCCCTTCCGTACGGATTGCCGACATGACCACACCTACAATAAAGGATGCAGTAGGTGTGTTGGTGCATATGTCACGCATGCACGCCAGCACGCACACGGAGTGGGGAGGGCATCCAGTGGGAATGTGGGGCATCTAGGAGCAAATCCTCTGGTCCTACCTTTGATGGCTAGATAGATGAAAAATTCACCGTGGGCCATCCTTATGGAGGGAAGGGTGTCAACACTACAAAGGTGGGTCTCGTTGAAAGTGCAATATTGCACTAAAGTGTTTTGACATTGATGACAACTTTATTTGTGTTTCTAACCACATGCTCTAAGTGTTAACAGCCCCAATTAAGCTAAAAGTGAAGCATGGATGGCTATTTCCTCTCTTATTGGAAAAAGGGAAGCGGTGCGCTCAAGAAAAGAAGAGTACCTTATAGTTTTCTTATTTCTTGAGTCCTTAGGGCATCCGCACTATTAAGAGGGGGTGCATCATAAAAATATCCGGGGAATCAACTTACCTTCTCACATTGATCCGAATATCCTAGTGCCAAGTTAATGTTCAGGCCGGAACTTCCGGGACGGTCGGAACTTCCGGGGACCGGAATGTCCGGGCAGGGTCCGGGAAGCCTCCGGTACCCAGAAACTGCACTTTTGTGCAACCTCTCTGTAGCCCGGAACCTCGCTGAACCTGGCCGGAACTTCCGTCGCCCGGAACTTCCGGGGCCGCCGGAACTTCCGGGCGCCGGAATTTCCGTCCCCTGTTTCAGCAGCTTCCGGGGTACTATTGAGTGGTGCAAACTCTCTGTGTATCCCGGAACCTTTCCAGAACTTGGCCGGAACTTCCGGGGTCCGGAACTTCCGTCTGTGTCCGGAACTTCCGGGCTAAGCAGAAATCTGCCTCCAACGGCCAGATTTCATCCCCACCTATAAATAGTCTTCTTCTTCCTCATGAAGGGGTTGACGACTCCATTTCTCTAACCTCCATTTTCAGACCTCGATTTCTTGGAGATCTCCCTCCTTAGCCAACCAAAGCTCTTGATCTTTTGGGAAGCGAAGGAGAAGTGCTCGATCTACACATTCACCAAAGCGAAAGTTGATTCCCCCTTGTTTTTGTGGTGCTTCTTGTTACTCTTGGAGGTTGGAGACTCCTAGGCGGTAGGAGTGCTCCGGCGAGGAATCGACCATTGTGATTTCCCCCGGAAAGTTTGTGAGGGTTTGGAGACCACCCCAAGGTCTACCACTAGTGGTTGAGAAAGCGCCGTGGTGTTGTCTCAAGGAGAGAATAGGGTGAGCCTTTGTGGCGTTGGTGTGCCTTCGTGGTAACATCCACCTCTCTAAACGGTGACGTAGCTTACCTCCAAGGAAGTGAACATCAGCATACATCCTCATCTCTCGGAGTTGCGGTTATTCCTAACCCTAACTCTCTACTTGTGGTTACTTGTCTCTTAGCACTTACTTATATCATCTTGTGCTTGCTTACTCATATATTCGTGTCACTTGTTTATCTTGCTTAGCTCATTAGTATCATACTTGCAATTGTTAGGCTCACTTTCATTTTCCGCATTATTGCCTAAAATTTCTTAGTAACAATTAAAGTTTGTAATTGTACCTATTCACCCTCCCCCCCTCTAGGTCCATCTCGATCCTTTCAATTGGTATCAGAGCCTCGTGCTCTATTCTTGTGGCTTAACCGCCCTAGAGCAAGATGAACCCCGATGGGACTCCCCTTGTTGTAGATCCGAAGGATAAAGGCGAGGCTTCTTCTGAAGTCAAGACCTTTACTCGAGGATCTGGAACAAACCCTTGCTAAGCAAAAGTAGGAGCATGATGCTTCTCTTGAGGCCTTGGTCCAAATGAGGATAGCCACGTTGTCCATGGTGCTTGCACCACTTTCGGGTGGTGCGGCTTGAGGCCAACTGCCTACTCCGTCACTTGGTCAACAACCTCCTAGCAATGAACACTCCAGTGTTCCTTGGCTTTATGCAAGACCCCAAGTTGAGAAACCGAAATATAACCCTCAAGGAAACCTCCTTTACTTGATGCCACTTCCGATTTTACCTTGTGGAGAGTTGCTATGCAGGATCATCTTCGATATGGAAATGATGAGATGCTGGAGATCTTGGAGTATGGTTACCATGTGGTTGATCCAAAGAATCCTACACCAAGAGAAATTTATGACAAGAATCTCAATGACACTGCAACCATGTGTATAAGGAGAGGTATGGTTGAAAAGCAAAGGAGACCTTTCATACACATCACAAGTGCCAAGGAACTATGGGAAAGTATTATAAGATCCAAGACCGGTACCTCCACCCTCCAGTGCTCAATATGAATTGCCAAGGGCCAATAGCTAAACTTTTGTATGGAGAAAGGTGAAACTCCCAATCAACTCCTTGAGCGTCTCATGAATCTCACCGCGGATATTGAGTCGTGTGAGTGTGACAAGACACAAGATGGATTCAACATGACTAAGCGATTCCTTGTGGACAAGTTGCTCCATGCTCTTGCTCCATATCACCATCAAATGGTATGGGACATAAGACAACACCATGCCTTCAAGGAAGGGAAAACTTTGTTTTTGCCACTCTAGTTTTTGCCAACTTTGCTTATGCCACTCTAGAATTTGACATTTCACTTTTGCCACTCTTAGCTTTTGACAATATATCACTTTTGCCATTCCGTGGCAAAAGCAAAAAATTAGAGTGGCAATTGTGATACATGTCAAAAGCTAAGAGTGGCAAAAGTGAAATGAAAATTATCGTTTTGCCACAAAATGGCATTTGTGATGTATTGTCAAAAGCTAAGAGTGGCAAAAGTGAGATGTCAAATTCTAGAGTGGCATAAGCAAAGTTGGCAAAAACTAGAGTGGCAAAAACAAAGTTTTCCCTTCAAGGAAATGACTACAGATGACATCATATCCACCTTCCAACTATTTGAAGAGTCAAAGGGAAATGCTATAAAACATCTTGCCATGCATGGTACCCCATCGTCAAAGATCAATCTTGCATTGAAGGCTAAGCATGTATGTGAAGATGAGCAAAGTGAAGAAGAAGAAGATGATGATGATGAAGAAGATGGTGATGAGGTTGAATCCGATGAGGGCCCTTCATATGAAGACATGGCTCTCTTTGTCAAGAAGTTTAGCACGGGAAAATTCAAGGGAAGATTTCAAAAGAAGAAAGTAAGAAAATGCTACAACTGTGAAGAAACCAACCACTTCTCAAACGAGTGCCCTTATGAGAAGAGAGAAGACAAACCAAGGTTTCCCAAGACATTTCCCAAGAAGAAGTTGCCAAACCCTTTGAACTCCAAGCTCAAGAAGAGAGATGGGAAAGCAATGGTTGCTCAAGAAGATTCTGATCCGGATGATGTTAGTGGTGTTGCCGGAGTTTCTCAAGATTCTCAAAACACATTGAGGCTAGTCAACAAGAGTGGTGAAGTTGTCACCTACTACTACATGAAGGATTACAAGGGCAACGCTCACAAGTGTCTCATGGCGAAGGCCGTGGTAGAAGATGGAGAGGACCAACCCTCTCCTGACAAGGTCAAGGTAACACCACGATCAAACCCTCCTCTTTTCACTCCTTCTACTCCTAGTGATGAGTATCTTGATGCGGAGGATAGTTATGAGGATGATGATATAAATGATCTTATGCTTGCTAAACTAAATAAGTTCATGTGCTCCCTTAAAGGAAATAAGCTCACTATGTTTCGTATGCTTATGGAGATGGTGAGTAAGCACACCATTTCCATTAAGGAACTCGAAACCCTCGTCACCGAGGAAAAGGAAAAATATGAAATCCTTGAGTGGAAAGTCCAATATGAGGAAGCATGCAATGATGAGCTATGCTTAAAAATTGGTGCAAACATTGATGTTCATACTAGAGATCTTGCCTCCTTGAAAAAGGCTATCGACTCTTGCGAAGAGTTGATGAATGATAAAAGTAAGCTTGTGAAGTCTAATGCTTCTCTCTCTAAGGATTGTGAGCTCCTATCCGTGTCCCTCAAGACCAAGGAAGAAGAGCTCACCCTTCTTCTAAAGAGTTTTGAGACACTCAAGCTTACTTATCTTGAAACTCTAGCCAAGGCTTACTCTTCTCCTATTATCAATGCCGATGCTTGTACTACTAACTCTAGTAGTGATCTAGCATCTATTCTTGAGGAGAATCGCTTTCTCAAAGCTCAAATCGAGTAAGGGCTCATGACATGTGCTCAAGGGCAAAAGAACCTTAAGGAGGTGTTGAGCCAACACAATGAAGTGTTTGCCAAAGAGGGACTCGGGTTTGACCCGAGCACAAGCAAGAAGAAGACATCCTCTCAAAAGTGCACCACCCCTCTAAAAGAAACTTTTGTCCGAGAAGGGCACAAGGAGAAAGGTAAGGTTGTTTGTGGGAAGGCCACAAGGGGCATGCCCACTGTCAACAAGCCAAAAGAGTTCATGCCTCCATCCTATGTTCTTAGTAAGACTAAGGATGGAGAAGTTTATCTAAAGTTTGTTGGTCCTCGAAATGCATTTCGGTTTTATGCTATTTGGGTCCCTAAGACCCTTGTGACTAACTTGAGAGGTACCATTGCAAAATGGGTGCCCCTAACCAAGTAATAATTGTGTGTAGGTTGCCTTCTCCGGTGGAGTAAAATGGGTGATTGATAGTGGATGTACCAATCATATGACCGGAGATAGCAAATTGCTCTACGATTTCATGGAAGCTATTCAACCATTTATGAGCATTATGTTTGGTGGAGGATCAAAAGGACAGGTTCTCGGTTTGGGTAAGGTGGCTATCACAAATGACATGTCTCTTGCAAATGTCATGCTTGTCCAATCCTTAAATATCATTTGCTTTCTTTTCGCCAATTGGCTTACATTGGTTATGATACACTATTTGGACTAACAGATGTGAAAGTCTTTAAGAGATACTCTCAAGTGGCCTTTGTTGGAGAGTTGGATGGCAACCTTTACACGGTTGATTTCTCGAAGAGAGCACATTCCATGCAACTTGTGTAATGGCCAAGGCCGACAAAGGGGTGGCTATGGCATCACCGGCTAGCCCATGTCGGCATGAGAAATCTTCAAGATCTCTTAAAGGAAATCACATTCTTGGACTAACAAATGTCTCTTTTGAGAAAGATCATGTGTGTAGTGCATGTATAGCCGGAAGCAACATCAATCAAAGCACCCACCCAAGAATATTGTGTCTACTTCAAGGCCTTTGGAGCTCCTTCATGTGGATCTTTTTGGGCCTCCTTCATGGGATAGTCTTGGTGGGAAAAAGTATGGACTTGTCATTGTGGATGATTACTCAAGATACACACGGGTGTTTTTCCTCAAGTCCAAAGATGAGACGAAGATCACCTTCATTGATTTTGCCAAGCAAGCACAACGCAAGTTTGACAAATAAATCATGGCAATAAGAAGTGATAATGGTTCCGAGTTCAAAAATTACACCTCGGAAGGATTTCTCAGTGATGAAAGGATTGAACATCAATATTCCGCACCATACACCCCTCAACAAAATGGTGTTACAGAAAGGAAGAATCGTACACTTGTGGAGATGGAAAGGTCCATGATGGATGAATACAAGTCTCCACACAGTTTTTGGGTCGAGGCTGTCCACACCGCATGTCATGCATCAAATCGACTCTTCCTCCGCAAAATATTGGAAAAGACTCCATATGAGCTCCTAACCGGGAACAAGCCAAATGTCAAGTACTTTCGTGTATTTGGGTGCAAATGTTTCATCCTCAACAAAAAGGAACGGTTAGGAAAATTTCAATCCAAAACAATTGAGGGTATATTTGTTGGCTATGGATCAAACTCTCACGCCTATAGAGTCTACAAAAAATCCAATGGATGTGTTGTAGAAACTTGTGACGTGGTGTTTGATGAGTTTAATGGCTCCCATGGGGAGCAAGTTGATCTAAGTGATGTAGGTGAAGAAGATTCGTCTCAAGATATCTTGACCATGGGTGTTGGTGCACTTCTTCCAATGGAACAAGAACCTCATGATGATGATGAAGAAGATGAAAGCCTCACACATCATCAAACAACTTCAACACCCATACCACCACAAGCTCCTATTACGCAACCAATGCCCATAGTCCAAGTACAAGATGATGATCAAGTTCCTCTTCATGATAATCATCAAGAACAAGATCATCCTCAAGGGCAAATACAAGAAGGTGCAATCATTGACAATGAACCTCAACAAATGCAAGAAGAAGAAGAAGATTTTCCACCACACATTAATTATCCATATGTTGAGGACGTGGATGATGGACATGAAGTTGAACCTCGCGAAACCTTAACCTCCATCATGCCTCGAGTGGCCGGTCGTGTTGATGTTGATAAGATCCTCACCGGCATATCGGAAGGTAGAGTCACTCGTAAACAATTGACAAACTTTTGTGCTCACTTCTCTTTTGTGTCTAGTGTTGAGCCTCTCAAGGTACAAGATGCGTTGATAGACAATGATTGGCTCATTGCTATGCAAGAAGAGTGAATAGTTTTGAGCGCAATCAAGTGTGGTCATTAGTCAAGAGGCCAACTATAGAACACAACGTCATTGGAACAAAGTGGATTTTCAAGAACAAGCAAGATGAGAATGGTGTAATCATCCGTAACAAGGCAAGGTTAGTGGCACAAGGGTACTCACAAGTTGAAGGTTTGGACTTTGGTGAGACCTTTTCCCCCGTTGCCCGTCTTGAATCCATTCGCATCTTACTTGCTTATGCTGCCTTCAATGGATTTATTTTACATCAAATGGATGTGAAGAGTGCTTTCCTTAACGGCCCTCTACAAGAAGAAGTATATGTATCACAACCACCTGGGTTCGTTGACCCCGATCACAAAGACTATGTGTATAAACTTCATAAGGCTTTGTATGGCCTCAAACAAGCACCTCGTGCTTGGTATGATCATCTTAAGAAGTTTTTACTCGATGATGGCTTTGTGAGAGGGGTGATCGATCCCACTCTTTTTACTAAGAGGGACAAAGGTGATTTGATCTTATGCCAAATCTATGTAGATGATATCATTTTTGGTTCTCCTAACATTCATTTATGCAAGAAGTTTGCGGCATCAATGACCAAGAATTTTGAAATGTCACTCAATGCGGATTTGAAGTTCTTCCTCGGATTTCAAATTCAACAATTTCAAGAAGGGATTTTCTTGTCTCAAGCAAAATACCTCAAGGATATCCTAGCAAACTTTGGCATGACTGCTAGCCCATGTAAGACACCCATGCCAACCAAAATTGTACTCACTGAAGACTCAAACGGTATCCCCTTCGACCCATCTAAATACCGCTCTATGATTGGTTCATTGCTTTATCTTTGTGCATCTAGACCAGACATCATGTTTAGTGTATGCATGTGTGCTAGATTTCAAGCTTCCCCTAGGGAAAGCCATCATAAGGCGGTTAAGCATATTCTTAGATACCTTGTTCACACCCCAAAGTTGGGTCTATGGTACCCCAAGGATGCGAAGTTTGATCTTATTGGGTACACGGACGCGGATTGGGCCGGAGACAAAGTGGATCGTAAGTCCACCTCCGGCGCATGTCAGTTTCTTGGACACTCCTTGGTAAGTTGGTCCTCAAAGAAACAAAATTGTATTGCCCTCTCTACCGCAGAAGCAGAATACATTGCAACCGCCAGTTGTGCAACTCAATTACTATGGATGAGGCAAACTTTGAAGGATTACGGTATCACCTATAGACATGTGCCTCTTCTATGTGACAATGAAAGTGCCATCAATATTGCCGAGAACCCCAAAGATCATACCCGCACCAAGCACATTGATATTAGGTATCACTTCTTGAGAGATCATGTGGAGAAGGGTGATATTGACATTTCTCATGTTGGCACAGATAAGAAACTTGCAGATATTTTCACCAAGCCATTGGATGAAGCAAGGTTTTGTCAACTTAGGCGTGAACTTGGTATCTTGGAGCTTGACAATATTATGTGAAATCTAGTACCCATTCATGCATTTTCATAATGTCGTTTCTAGATGTAGGCATGTATTTAGGGGGAGACATTTAACCCATGAGTTATCTCACCCTATATGATGCCTAAATAAACCAAACACTCTCAAAGTTACTATGATTATCACTTTGTGACCTAGTACTTTAAATGATGGAGTTGTGATGTTGGGCTCAAGGTTAAAATCTTCGCAGTACCAAGTCACACATACTCAAACATGGTGGATTCGTCCACCGCCCTCTCCTAGAGAGGTTGGACTTATTCTTCATTTCTTTTTCTGTGTGTTTGTCCGGTGTTTTTCTATCTATTTGAGTGTTCTCGTTGTTGCTCTTGTGTTTTGCACCTAGCTCAGGTTGTACCCAAGCCTCTCTCATCTTGAAACCATCTGATCTTTATCTAGTGCACAAGCTTCAAATCATCTCCACATAAATGTTGATGTGGTGTGTGGTGTCGTGGGAGCTTTCGGACCCCCTCCCTCTAGTTCTCAGGAGTTCAGAGAGACTATAATCTCTCTGGATATCCCGGAACTTCCGGCGGTCAGAACTTCCGGCATTGCCCGGAACTTCCGGGTGTCGCGGGTCGTGGGCACATATTATGGGCAGGGGATAACAAAGGGGTTCCTTTTCCCCCTTCTCCTCTGTTCCACTGCTCTCTCTCTCCCTGCGGCGCCCCTCACCTATCAGCGACTTCCGGGCGAGCTGTCGGCCCCCGGAACCTCCGGCCCCTTCTTCCCCTTCGTCATGCTTGGAGGGGATCTGTCCTCTCCACCATCTCCAAACCTAAGCTTCTCTCTGCTCTCTCTAGTTTCCTAGGGATTGTAGGCTACGCTTATGGTTCTAGGATAAACACAAACTTCACATTCTCAAGCCCTGCATCCATTTTAGATCTGCAGTGCTCCGTGACTTTCATTTCTCGACTGGTCGGTCCATCTCTGTCCCCTGCTTAGATTCGGAAGGAACCTTGCGACCATGCTGGTGCCCAAAACTTCCGGGTAGGCCGGACCTTCCGGCCTCGCTAGGGTTTCCATGTTCCGGCTGGGCCGGTACTTCCGTTGGACAGAACTTCCGGGTTCCCCGGAACTTCCGGCTTCCGGAACTTCCGGTCTAAGCAGAGTTCTGTCAAATTTTCGACCAGTGAGATTCTTTGATTTTCTTTTTTTGAGGCTTGTGTACTTATTCTATCCCCATGCTATTCTCTATCTCTGGTAGCATGAGGGTCCAGTTCGCGTGCTCATTCATCCAAGGTATATGAACGAAAAACCAAAGCTAGGGTCAAGAAGACAACAGCTGTTGTTTTGGGGCGTGAGAACATGTTTGACTGCCATCCTGAGGAAGATGCTGAGGCTGGAGACAGTGCATCTCCTCCTCCTGCTCCCGCCCACTCCAAGAAGCGGAAGACCACTTCCAAGAAGGCAAAAGCACAAAATGTACAACCTCCTCCTCCTGAGCCAGTCACCATGAAGGAAATGCCCGCACCGGAGTGGATTGCTCTGCGCCGTGTCAATCCCTATCGTCAAGACCGTGATCATGTGGCTGATTCCAAGTTTTGGACACTTTTCCAGCAACGCAACTATGAAGAGATTTTTTCTTAGTTCGTCAACAAGTGTGTCATTCAGAAGAGTATCAACATTGCTCACTTTGACAAGGCTCCAACAAACTCAGCTTACTTTGAGGGGATCCAGAACATGTGTGTGAAGCTCAACCTCCTTCCACTCATGCGCTTTCAACATGATGTGTCTCCGCCTCTTGTGGCTCAATTCTATGCCACTATGCATTTTGGGACTGATATGCAGCGCACTCTTACTTGGATGAGTGGTACTGAGAAGTTCTCTGCTCCGTTCTCCGTGATGGCCGGTCTTCTGGGCTATGAGTATACTGACATTACTGCAGACCGTGGCTACAAGATTCACGGCAAAGGGGTCTTCCAAGCCATTCACTTGGCTGATTTGTATCCTCCGTCCGGAAAGGTTGGATCTGTTGGTGATCTTCTGCCTTTCTATCACATCATGCACCGTATCTTTCGAGAGATCCTTGCGGTCAAGGTGGGTGACAAGAACAAGATTCGTGGCCACCTCATCAACCTTCTTCACTTCACCTGTCATAACTCCGAGCAAGGCCCCATTGATGTGATGGACTTTATGTGGCATGAGATGTATAGTGTGGTAATGAACCGCAAGGTTCCTATCTATGCTCCGTATATTACTGCTTTGATTGCTGAGATTGCTCCGGATGCACTTGCGGTTCGGCGTCTGACTGGCCACTTCAGTGTTAACTTACTTGTTAAGAAGGGCAAGGCAACTGCTCATGAGGGTGAAGATGAGGAGGAAGAGGAGCTACATGCTGGAAATCCACACCACTTTGAGCTTCGTCCCCGCTCACATACTTTTCATCATGGGGAGCCCAGTGACTCTGGGTCCAAGAAGAGCAACAAAATTTGGCGTCTTCTCAAGAACATGTTTTGTCTTCAGCAAGATATGCATAAGAAGCAGTGGGAGGAGCACAAGTCTAGGAAGGAGAGCATGAAGGCTATTAAGGATGGTATGCGTGCATCTGGTATGGACATTGCTCACGGCTCCGAGTCTCATGTGACTCCTTTTGAGAAATACCAGTCCAAGTTTGCTCGGTTTGATGTTGAAGCCGGCGATGAAGCCTCTTCTCACCGCCCTCATGGCTCAGAATCTTCTGGAGAGTCGTCTGAGGACCCTTTTGCGTCCCTCTCCTAGGGGGTGTTTGTGCATTCCTCCATCTTTCCCTTTTGCCATCTAGGTGACAACAGGGGGGGATGTTGTGGTGCTTGATAGGGCTTATCGTTTATATTTGTTTATCTGCCTATTTACCGTTGTTCCTTGAACCTTTGCTTTTATTTGCCTCCATTTGGATTTGAGCTTGCTATTTGAACCTATTTATGTTCCATTAATTAATACTATCTGTGTGTGAGAAACTTATGGCAAGGACGTTACATGGCATATTCTATTTGCTCATATTGTAAGAGATATCTATCAGGCTAAGATTATATCTATATCTGTACCCTCACTATGAAGAACAAAGGTTAGTAAAGTGTTCTATGTCGATATATCATTCTTGTGTGGGTATGTACAGTGATAGGGGGAGAATCCTCTAACCATGTCATTTCATTTCAAATGCAATCTTAAAATAAAGCATGGGTTGTGGGGGAGTACCTCACCTGTCATTAAAGTTGCTTAAGTCTGTATACACTTTATGAGTTTAACCTCTCAAGCATTGTTGTCATCTATGTCAAAAAGGGGGAGATTGAAAGTGCAATATTGCACTAAAGTGTTTTTGACATTGATGACAACTTCATTTGTGTTTCTAACCACATGCTCTAAGTGTTAACAGCCCCGATTAAGCTAAAAGTGAAGCATGGGTGGCTATTTACTCTCTTATTGGAAAAAGGGGAAGCGGTGCGCTCAAGAAAAGAAGAGTACCTTAAAGTTTTCTTATTTCTTGAGTCCTTAGGGCATCCGCACTATTAAGAGGGGGTGCATCATAAAAACATCAGGGGAATCAACTTACCTTCTCACATTGATCTGAATATCCTAGTGCCAAGTTTCTGTTCAGGCCGGAACTTCCGGGGACCGGAATGTCCGGGCAGGGTCCGGGAAGCCTCCGGGGTACCCAGAAAACTGCACTTGTGTGCAACCTCTCTGTGTAGCCCGGAACCTCGCCGGAACTTCCGGGCGCCGGAATTTCCGTCCCCTGTTTGAGCAGCTTCCGGGGTACTATTGAGTGGTGCAAACTCTCTGTGTATCCCGGAACCTGTCCGGAACTTGGCTGGAACTTCCGGGGTCCGGAACTTCCGTCTGTGTCCGGAACTTCCGGGCTACGCAGAAATCTGCCTCCAACGGCCAGATTTCATCCCCACCTATAAATAGTCTTCTTCTTCTTCCTCACGAAGGGGTTGACGACTCCATTTCTCTCACCTCCATTTTCAGACCTCGATTTCTTGGAGATCTCCCTCCTTAGCCAATCAAAGCTCTTGATCTTTTGGGGAGCGAAGGAGAAGTGCTCGATCTACACATTCACCAAAGCGAAAGTTGATTCCCCCTTATTTTTGTGGTGCTTCTTGTTACTCTTGGAGGTTGGAGACTCCTAGGCGGTAGGAGTGCTCCAGCGAGGAATCGACCATTGTGATTTCCCCCAGAAAGTTTGTGAGGGTTTGGAGACCACCCCAAGGTCTACCACTAGTGGTTGAGAAACGCCTTCGTGGTGTTGTCTCAAGGAGAGAATAGGGTGAGCCTTCGTGGTGTTGGTGTGCCTTCGTGGTAACATCCACCTCTCTAAACGGTGACGTAGCTTCCCTCCAAGGAAGTGAACATCAGCATACATCCTCGTCTCTCGGAGTTGCGGTTATTCCTAACCCTAACTCTCTACTTGTGGTTACTTGTCTCTTAGCACTTACTTATATCATCTTGTGCTTGCTTACTCATATATTTGTGTCACTTGTTTATCTTGCTTAGCTCATTAGTATCATACTTGCAATTGTTAAGCTCACTTTCATTTTCCGCATTATTGCCTAAAATTGCTTAGTAACAATTAAAATTTGTAATTGTACCTATTCACCCCCCCCCCCCTCTAGGTCCATCTAGATCCTTTCACTCGTCAACCCAAAACTACAGGGCCATCGTCTCTCGTGATGAGGGTAGAAAATGCGTCGCACTGGCTTTCAAGCCAAGAGTGGGCCCTCTGAGTCATGTAACCTTGTTGTATAAATACTAAGTGGTAAGCTCTAGCGATGAGCTTGGACCGGAAGAAAATGGCAGAACGGTTGGGAATGAATGACTTGTATGTGTGATTGCAGTGCTTGAATTGAAATGCATGGCAGTACAAAAAGTATCGAAGGTAATAATAATTACAACAAGGACGTGGACCACTTAGCGATGACTAAGCACTGGAGCATGTCAAAGGCGCAACGCTGTCATCACCCCCTCCCTCACTGGAGCCGGGCTAACCTTGTTGTAGTAGCCAATCGGAAAGTTGTCGTTCTCCCCTACAAAAAAAAGGAAAGTCGCCGTGCTAAGGCCCCATAGGACCATCGCATCAGAGCAGCAACCATAACCGATGAATAAAATTGTAGATCGGAAGGATCGAACATGTGAACACCCAAACGAAGACTGGATCCAAACAAATCCACCGAAGACTAGCACTGACCAAAACCCCGCGAGATCCGCCTGAGGAACACCTTCACATGCCCTCCGACGATTCTAGACGCACCATCAGGATGGGGATACAACGTGGCAGACATTATTCGTACTGAGGGACAACGCCGCCACCATGCCACCCCAACCAAGACGTTGAATCTAATTAACAAGAAAGAGAACTGGATCCTTCCGGCCGGTGGGGACTGAGATCCTCCTTGCCTCCATGGCCCATAGGCCATCGGACATGAGGCGGACCAGCGGCAACGCCGACAGGAGGAGGAGGAAAGTCTGGGATTTTTTCTTGTGGGTGGACCGCTTTTGAGCTTATAGTTGAGGTTGTGCGCATATTTGGTATACCAGAGCTTTCATAGCCCTAGATTTACCTAGGCATCACCCACTAGTATGTGATTATGTCGATGTTGTCGAATCAAATCCATGGAGAATCTGACGCCGGAGGGTCAGAGCGTCGCCGACCTCATCAATATCAACCTCTGCAATGACTTCGAGGATCGGTATCATGATGCAAAGCAGTGGCAGAGCTAGCAATTTTTGAAAGCCTGGGCATACATTAATCTAAATTAGCAAAGTATTCCATCTGTGATTAAATATAAAACGTCTGTGCAGTTTCATTTAACTGCACAAACATCTTGTAAGAATGAATAAATATCATATAAATATAACCACCAATGTATTGTAATCCTAGATGTACAAGACAACGGTATAGTAACAAATAACTTTGTGAAATATCATTATACTATTATGTATGACCCGACAAAGAGAGAAAAATGCAATATCCATTGTTCAAGTGCATGTTCACACCACATGTATAGGATCTAAGAGGTAAAATATGACTTAAGACATTATTTAATTTTGCATTGAAAGGTAAAAACATTCGAGACAATGAAGCATCTTAATAACATGTTAATTACGCCTAATCAAATATCTAGTTTGAAACTTTCTAGCCTATAAAATCGTCTAACAATAGCATCATCATCAAAAAGATATTAAAACCCAGCTCTCTTTCACATGCCGCACACATTCACCGTCTTGTCAGTCGCATTCTTCGGCAGATTTGTTTTGGTGCACTCATGTACCATATTTTTTAGCGCATCGTTCTGTACCGGACTTTCTTTTAGAACATGTCCTATACCAGATTTCTGGCAAAAGTAAATGTTATGTACCAGATTTTTTTTCAGGGGTAAATATTCTATACCAGATTATACAAAAGCAAGTGCTGGCTCCTCAGCCTTTTTTTTTTTTGAATATTGGCTCCTTTTTTTTTTTGAGACATTGAAGATTGGCTCCTATGTGTAGCCCAAGCAGTGAGATTAAGGAAAAATAGGCCTATGGCGGTCCTGCTATGGAGTAAGGCCCAAGAGTCAGGGAGTGACCTAGCTGGCCCATTTATGAATTGAATCGTCCTTTTCAGCTGAGAGCAGTGCTTTTGACCGCTGCAGCGATTTTTACTGCACTGGAACCCCGTGAGAATTCAGCTAAGGAACGGTGCAGAGCCCGAGCACATGCCCAGGGTGCCCGTACGGTAGATTCGCCATTCCCAAAAAATATTTCTATTTTAAAAAAATGTTCATGAAAGAAAAAACAAAAAACAAAAAACAACAAAAACCAAATAGAAATAGAAAAGCAGAAACTGAAAAACAAAAACTACCAAATAGCAAAAAACATAGAAAAAAGGCAAAACATGTTGGAAAATAGAAAAAACTGGTTCATAGAAGGTTCTAGAAACCAAAACCGGTGAGGATGAAACAAGAATGAGCCGGACCATATAGCAGGGCTCTCATAGGGGGTGTGTATTTGCCTGCTATTCCCCGACTCACACACGGAATAGTAGCAAGATGGTCCATTGTGGCCATACCGCTCCACCAACTGTGACATTTTCTTTGCGCACCGACAGTGGCATTGACAAGTGACACCTTCTCTTCTCGCATGTACAGTAAAAATTTGGCTCGTCACTATAGTTGTCCATATCAAGTGATGAATGCTTAAACTTTGCATATCAGAGGGTAGCTTTGTCTAAGCTGACTTGAAAGGATGGGCGACCATGTCGGGCAGCTGGCCAGCTAAACTTTGCCTGTTGGTGGTTCATGCGCCCATATAAATGAATTGTCAAACAACGTAAATCAATGAAGTTTATAAAGAAAGATGCAGCAATAAAAAATCTGTGAATTTCCATGTAAAAATATAGGATAGACGGATTAGAAAAAACTTCTTTGAGCAAAATACATGAGGTAGATGAGAATCATCAAAACATATGCAAACCTTTGTAGTACTTGTAACAAGTTGGGCCAACGTAATCAAAGCTTTTATTCAGCCGAGACCTCCCTCCTATGGTACTTGTAATAATTAAGTTGGGCCAACAATTAGTTTACTCATTTCTTTCACCTCATCTGTATCGTTCAAGAAATATCTCTCATCCACTTTTGCCTGATGTGTCACTGCAGCCACTGCTTAGTTGAAGCACACATATGTTTGAACTTTTATTTTCTTGTACATGTGCCTTTATATTTCTTTATTATTTGGAAAGAAGAGAATACTCTCGTCCTGTGGCACGTGCCTTTATATAAGGATGCAATGCGTTCTCCTGCTCAATACTTGCATACCCAACTTTTGACCGTAGTCTTCCTCCCATCTCATATGTTAGCTCTTCTTATGAAGCAAGTAGCTCCTAGTTAACAAGAATAGAGTTGAGAGCCTCGATAGAGGGTGAGAGGAATGGCAAATAGAAGAAGTTAGTGGAAGTGCGTCTTTAGTTCATTAGAAATGGGAGGCATCTTGAAACATATGGACTAGCAAAAACTTGAAGGCGGCGCTCGCAGCAGTACTTTTGGGGGTGGAAATATTTCAAGTGGTAATGCCATCAGCAACTAGGTTAGTGCCAGAAGTTCGAAAAGTATAAGAGAGCAAGTCGTGTCTGAACTCTACGCTACAGGAAGAAATTCAGAACAGGAAGACTGCCAAATGTCTCTGAGCGACATACTCCCATAGAAATTAATTTCTGTTATTGGAAGATACAGAAAAATATATATGAAAATTTTCGTAGGAATTTTTTTTTGAGCTGCAACAGAAAAAAAAAATAGTGCTCATAATCAAATATTTAGATGAAAAACCTGGCAAAAAATATTTTTCCCTATAAACATCTACAATCACAAAAATACCCAAACACTTCACTTGTCACCCGTTTGATGGCTTGACAAAAGATTTTCAATGATAGTTCTCCATTCTCATATTCTATATAAGAGTCCACAAGCATATACTCTAACCTTGAACTGTGCGAGATGACTGGGAAAAACAGGGCCATGGATCTATAGTCTCTGCTTTGCCGACGAGTGGACAAGATTTCTGGTTTTTATATTCCTTTTGTTTGTTTGTTAATGTATCTTGCATTGTAAGCTGGTAGGATCACCATCCCGCCCTGCTGCTCTTGTTCAAAAATAACACTCCACTATTTTATAGTGACTACTGGTTGCAAAGCGTAGTTTTCTCAAGACTTTACATTGATGGTCTCTGTGGTTCATAAGAAAACCATATCAATAAGATTTTTCCCACTATTTTATCCATTTGATTCATAGCATTGAAATTCCTCTTTCACATTCATATGCATGAAGAACAAGGCAAAGGATTTAAGTAGCATATAATAATATCTTCATCTTACCTTTACATATGGTTTAATCTTAATTTGACCATAATATCTTTGGCTTCCTGTACTTGTCCTATTCTTGTGAATTAAACAACCAATTATGCACATCCATGTGTTTTTGAAACCTTATGAATCAAAGAGGCCCTCAACTTTACCCAATATGGTAGAACTAACATGTGAATGAAAAGGAATGGAGCTTGCTTGGGATGTGGGCACAGGTTTTTCAGGTTCTACTGCTCACTTACAGTGAAATAAACATCTTCCAGCAGGTTTATCAAACACAAAAATGCGCCTCTACACAGCCAAAGGGAGCTTCCATGTTCCAGTCAGATTTACCTTTAATTAACAATTTCATTTAGATAAAATGTAGACCAATCACATTTTCTTTTCAGATCCTGCCAGCAAACAAAATGTTGCCAGGATAAACGGAATGGCATGTCATCCAGACTTCTTGCTGCACAATTCACAATATTTCCTATCCCCAGGAAAACTACTTGCAAAACAGACAGAGATGATGTATGCCCAACAAATTACACAATGTAATACTGGTTGTAAATAGGCCAACCAACCAGCTGGAATAACAGAGTCATAGGATCATTCCAGATAACACAATTTACTACAGTTATTCCTCCTAACATAACAGAACTCTTAATATGTGTAGGATGCAGTCTGAGCTCTGAAATCTGACAGATATAATGAATAAAATACATGTGAGATTCCCGTGTTTCTATCCTGCCTCGCCGATTGTAAATGACAAGAAAAGAACAGGCAAAAATAATCATCCTCTATTCGAAAATCTTCTCACCAGTTGAGAAGACCAAGAAAATGACTGAACTAAAAATACAGAGGTATGCCGGAACAAAGAAGACTGTTTTCCAGGTTTCGGAGTTCGTTAGATCCATGTTAGAAGCCTTTGCAGCCTCCAGAATGTTTCCCGTGAGGCCAACGCCAACTATCCCAGCCAATGTCCCAGCTGTATTGGAAACCCCCATCACTATGCCGGCGAACTTTGGAGCAACATCCATGTGGTTCACGGCAAACCCTGCTCTTCCTAGAGCCAGAAAGCCAAGGGACACCGATGAACAGATCACAGTCCCTGAGGGCGTCCCGAATGAAGGGAGGGCCATGAGTGCAACAGCCGAGACAACAAACCCAATGGTGTTAAGAAGCTTCCTTGTCTTGGTAACTGATAAGATCCTTTTTGTAATCAAGTGATCAGCAACCACTCCACCAATGTTGGAGAATATAAACATGTTGAAATAGGGAAGCATCTTTGACGATCCCATGTCCTGGAGGCTAAGCTTAAGGGCTAGTTCGAAATAGGTAGGCAGCCAGTTCATGATGACATACAAGGCATAGTGGAAGGTGAAGTTGTTCACGACAATTGCCCAAACAGGTAGACTGAAGATAATCCTTCGCCATGGTATCTTTACAGTACGAGGTGCAACAACCCCTACTGATTGCGCCTTAATCTTCTCCCGAGATGCTACTTTTGGCATTGCCACTTTTGGAAGGTCAGTGCGAGGTGGCTCACTGGAGAACTTCAACCATATTACAGACCATGCTACTCCAAGTACTGCTTCGACTAAACATACAGATTGGGGTCCCATGTGCTTCACCAGACTTGGAAAAAACAACATGCCACAAGCTGCCCCGAGGTACATCCCTGAGGTTGTTAACGACACTGAGCGAGAGCGCTCCTGCGGTGGCACCCATTGTGCTAGGACTGTGTGAATGGCAGGAAATATGAAACCTTGTGCTACACCAACAAAAAGGCGAGAAAGGACCAGAATGACTGCTCTGTTGGGGTCCAGTGGAATTAGACCGCATATCAAGGACCACAACAGGAATGACAGCAGCAGAACACGTCTCCCTCCCAATCTCTGAGCTGCCCATCCACCAGGAATTTGCGACAAAACATAACCATAATAGAACATGGAGAGTATCAGGCCCTTGTTTGCTTGATTCACGTTGATTGCATCAGCTGCTACGGTGTACGCAATTGAGAAACCAACACGCTCAACGTAACAAACATTTGTGCAGATGAATGTCAGCAATACTATGACATAACGCTTTGGGATCTTCATTCTCGCCATCACTGATTAGAGATGAACCACAAAGTGTTTGTAGCAGTCTTAATCAGGGCGCCACTTGCTGACCTCCCACGAATATCTACCAGGGTTTACCATAAACCTGTCTTTCTTCCTTCCATCTCTAGGGGCACTAAGATCTGAAACAGACAAAATATTGATCATTCACTGGTATGAAACAATGTGGGCTTCTTCAGCTGTGCTTCATATATCCATAGCAGTTTACTGATCTCATAAGCAATTTAATAGAGACAAATCACTATATGGTGCACATTGGGACCTGCTCAATGGAGACGGAAAAACCAATACCACTCAGTTAGATCTTAGATGAATCAAGGCAAGAATATAACATTTACCATTATGCAATGTGAGAAAAAGATTTAGAATCCTACACTATCATCAACTATTGTTGAAATGAGAACTGCAATTTTTTGCACCGTTTGAGGAAACATGCTAATCTAGATGGTTGAACAGGCCCATCGAGACCTATATTGTATACGGATTGAGCTTGATCTTACACATATCCTTGTACCAAATCGTAATGCTAAGTGTTTTCCTCAGGCATGACGACACCAAGCTTGGACGCACAACTCAACTGCAAGCAAGAACAAACTAAACCCCTGGTCCCAACAAATCAAGTAATCATGTGGTTCCCAACGGAACACACAATGCCCACACATTTGCACTGATTCTAGAGATTTGAGTAAGCAGAGGAACACACAATGCCGACACATTTGCACTGATCGTCTGTGAGCAGGCTCAGATCTCGGTCAGAAAATTTTTCCACCTTTCACACAGATGTGAATCTAAAAAATCCGAACGGTTCACCAAGCTCGCGAGATCTTAACCGAAAACCGGCGGCATTCGCCACCAACCACCAGCGCCGGACCAGATCGCCCAGAGATCTGATACTCCAAACCCCAAATCCCCAGCCCCCAAACCCCAAGCGAGCACCCTCGCACATCATTAGTCCTACAGACCATCCACAAGTCTAGCAGCAGCACATCACAGCAAAATACTAACCAATCAAAGAAAAAAAAATGCAATTTTCTTCACTCACCTACTGTGATTCAGTTGAGATGCGAGGTGGTCGGGGAGGCAGAGGAGGCGCACAGCCTGCGCGGTCCGGTGGTCGGGGACGGCGGTGGAGGAGGGGGACGACGGCGGCAGACAAGGAGGGAGTCCGGCAGTCGGGGACGGCGGCCGAGGTGGTCGACGACGGCGGCAGACAAGGAGGGGCCCGGCGGTGAAAGGCGATTCAAGGCGGGGCAAGGCAGGCCGCGGCGGTGGGGAGGCTGCCGGCGGCGGACGAGCAGCAGCGCGCCGTCTCCTATGGATCTGGAGTTTATGGAGCTGGGAGTTGGAGCGCGCCCGAACCGCGTGGTGGAGTGGAAATAGGAAAAGTGAGGGGGATAGATCGAGTGGTCAACTGTTCACCGACGCCATTTTTTGCCCTCCTCACTGCGAGAAGCACGTGCGTTTTGGTTTAGGCTAGTGCCAGGCGCCGGTCGACCGGGGGCAGCCTCGATCGGCCGCATCTACACCGTACGATGCGGCTCCTGTGAACCGTCCGATCTGCTCCGCTTGCTTCGTCCTTTCGGTCCCGATAATCTATGTGGCTGGTTCTAGCAAATGGTCATGCCCAGTGCCAACACTCGATGTTGCCAGTTCCAGCAAGTGACGTCGCTGGTCGCAGAGGGGGTTTATTTGGAGAGTTGGGACAGATTCTAATATCAATATTTGGCTGGACCCATGGATACCGTCAAGTGCCTCGCCCAAAGTTATAACGCCGAGGGGGCAGATTATGTTGTCCAAAGTTGAAGAGCTCATAGACCCGCACTCGCGCACATGGAATGAAGCTTTATTGCAGTCCGTGTTTAATCCAGTCGATATGGAAAGGATACTAAGGATCCCTCTTAATGTGAGTATTGTTGACGATTTTGTGGCATGGCAGTTTACACAGTCAGGAACCTTCCCACTCCGTTCAGCATACCATATAGAGTTCAATCATCAGTTTGGCTCGGGCGCTTCTCCTGCTGATGGACAAGGAGGGTCTGTAGTAAATGGCATTTGGAAACATTCGTGGAAACTCCGAGTTCCTCGCAAGATTAAGCATTTTGCTTAGAAGGTGCTCAGGGGCGTTCTGCCATTCTATGGAGTCCTCGCGAAACGTCATATCCCGGTATATGGTCAATGCCCGGTTTGCAAAGTTGGGTTTGAAGATATTCAGCATTGCTTATTCTTGTGTTGCCGTGCTATGGAAGTGTGGAAAGAATTAGGCCTGAATGAGGTGATCAACCAAGCAGCAATGGAGGACCGCTCGGGATCTGTTACCATGGAGATTTTATTGCAAAACCACTCGTCAATTGGTGATCTTCCAGCGGCTGAGTTGATTACGGTGATCGCGTGGTATATTTGGTGGTAACGTCGCCAGTTTGCAAAGGGGGAAACGATTTCAGATGCACACCATTCAGCTATTTCAATTAAGGTCCTAGCGACGAACTATGTACGAGCAGCAACACCCAGCCAACCAGTTAGAAAGAGAGATCAAATGTGGAAGAAACCAACCAGGGCGAAGGTGAAGATCAATGTGGACGCCTCTTTTCACGAGGATATTCTCTCAGGGGCGACGGGTGCTATTGCAAGGGATGATAGTGGCCAGTTCTTGGCTGCTGCATTATGGTTTCTTCCACATATTAACAGTGTTGTTTCAGCATAGATTCTTGCTATACGGAATGGTTTATACTTAGCTGCCCATATTGGATGCTCCAAGGTGATTGTGGAGTCTGATAGCCAATTGGCGCTAGAAGCGGTGAAATTTTTTGAAAGTTATCTGGGCCAGGAAGCAGCGATTGTCATGGAGTGCAATGAATTGAAGGCAAACTATGCTTCTGTTTCTTTCGACAACTGCACACTTGAAGCAAACGCCATAGTTGATTGTCTGGCTAAATCCAGTTTTAATTCAAAGTCTAGTTCTATGTGGGATGCTACCCCTCCTGGTTTTATTTCTCAACTCATTGTAACAGACTTGGCTATTATCTGAGAAATAAAGTCTTGTGATTGTCAAAAAAAACGTCGCTGGTCACAGCTTCGCCACCGTTAGTTCGTGCAAAAAACCTATGTCGGTCGATGTGGCTGGTTGTAGCTTCCGCCGCCGATGGTCATAGCGCGAGACGACGCCAGTTGTAGCTTTTGCCACCGCCAGTCGTGACACGAGTCGAAGCCGGTTAGCTCCACCATGGCTGGCTGCAGCTTCTGCCAACACGGTCGTACCAACTTCCTCTAGTACTTTCTGGATGCCAACAAATTACACACACGTTTCAAAAAAAAACAAATTACACACACATAAAGTGTATTCAGGAACTCTTCTATGAAAAAATAATAGGCAACTATCTGGTCAAACATATTTTTTTTGAGAAATATCTGGTCAAACATATAAATGCAGTGATCACACACACACTATAGCTGCCCAAATGGGCCGGGCTAAACGGGCCGGGCCCGGCACGCGGCACGCCCCTGGACCGTGCTTGGGTTGGTAGCCTGAGCACGCGGGCCGGCACGGCACGGTCCGATTACGGTTTTTTTTTATACATCTCTATATGGCCCAACAGGTAAAAATAGGCTAAAAACGCCCAATGCGTCAAATAGCAGACGAACTAGCGGCCCTGGCGTGTCAGTGGGTCTAGCTGGGCCGTGTCTGGGCTGCGAGCTCCCGCTCGTGGGCCGGCCCGGCACGGCCCGGCTATTAGTCGTGCCGTCGCGGGTCGTGTCGTGCACGTTTACCGCAGGCCGGGCCATGCCGAGCCGTTTGGCTAGGTATGACACACACCATTCATCAACACTCCACCAAAAAATACGGAATAAGAAAGTGTCCTGATCTTTGAATGATAGGAAATTAAAAAAACTATGAAAACGTATTAATGATAACTCAAACATTTGGAATCAGAACATAGGTACATATAACTCAAATTCTCAGTTCTAGGCAGTGACCATCACTGATTAGCTGGTCAGAACTACACATGAACAAAAAGTGTTCCAATCGATGATAAAATGTTGTGTTATCAAGTTAAATGGAACAAATGACTAAGGAATAGAGAATGGACTTAACAAAATACTTAGGGGATGAAACAAATGTCCTGATAAGTGAATAGTGATGAATGAATGACAAAACATAGAATGAGTGAAGAGTGAAGATACATATATAGACATGCCTGCATAATGAAATAATGATTTATGAAGAGTACATATCTAGGAAATAGTGAAAAACCCTACATACCACCTATGGTAGTTCATTATTCGTCGTAGTGAGATAGTGCACCAAACGAGAATGTGAAAAGAACAAAAAAACACTGATAATTATAAGAATTAATGATGTAATATTAACTAAAGAAGTGAATAAACAAATGAATACTAAAGAAATTGAACTAATGAACAGAACACACTGAACTTAGTAGTGATATTGATGAACTAATTGATAGATGACTAAATAACTTAACTATTAAGGGAGACAATATGGACTGATCAACTCGAAGAAGATGAAAGACTGAAAATAAAACAATGATGACCTATACACCGACTGAAGGTTAGACTAAATGAAATGAGCTGATAATTTGAACACACTTGACTAATTGAAGATACTGATGAACTAACTAATAGATGACTAAACATGGCTAATAAGTAATGACTAATGACCTAAATTGAAAACTAGCTGACTATTCATCAGCTTGCTAACTGAAAAATAACTATGACTAAGACAAAGACATACAAGCCTGGAAAATTAAGACTCAAAAATAAACAAGACTAAAAATCAAAAGTAAAACGGTAAAAACTGAAATCTAGATTAACTGATAATTGATGAACTCAACACAGACTAAAATAAGAAACTGTGAAAAACTATTAATCATCTTACAAACTAATACGCTAAATGGGACTGAAAAAGTATCAGTAAATGATTAACGAACTGAAAAACTGTTGAGTAATCACCATCAAGAAATTCAAAATCTAAGAAATATGACAACAAACATAAAATTGAGAACACTATCACCCCGGTGAATGACCGCCATTGCCATTATCGAGTTTGCACCCCTCCCACCAATAGAAACAAATCAGAAGAAAATCAGAAAGAGGTAAAGAAACAAACCAGGGCACGAGCACCACAATTTCGGTAACCTAACAATCGGAAGGTCGATGTGCTAGCGCATGAACTTGAAGCGGGAGCTTTAAATGGGCCCATAATTTGTTCGGATTGTCCTAACGCAACTACAAAATAGTATCGGTCAATCTAACTAGGCCAAAATCATCACGAGCCATTCATGGGCCGACATGGTCTATGGGATTTAAATGAGCCCATAATCAGTTTGAACTATTAGCAGGCCGAAATGTATGGCCGGACCAAAATAACTACGGGTTGTTAACTGGCCAAAATAATCATTAGAACATATGTGGCCCAAACGCACCACTACCTGTGAACAGGCCGAATAAACCTCAGGCCACATTTAGCCCAAACACACCATGGGTTGTTAAAATGCGCCAGAAGATACCACGGGCCTTTAACAGTCCAAAAGGCATATCGTACCAACAAGACAACGGACAATCAACAAGCCGATAATGACATCGGGCCTTAATTGGCCAAATTACATCACAAACCCATTAGTAGTCCAAAAGCCAACTCATGTTATTAATGAGCCAAAATATACCATGTGTATTTAACAGGCCGAAAGTCACTTCGGAACACATATGGGCCCAAGTGTACCTTGGTCCACTAACAGACCGAAAGACACATCGGGTTGTAAGTGGGCCCAAGTGTACCCTAGGCCATTAACAGGCCGAAAGAAACATCACATAGAAAGCGGTTCAATTCCACCACGAGCCGCTAACAGGCCGAAAGAAACATTGGGCAGCAAATGAGTCCGAGTCTACCACATGCCTTTAATAGGCTTGAAGACACAACGGGTCATAATTGGCCCAAAGACAGAGCTGGTTGTTAATGGGCCAGAACTACCAAAGGGTCGTAATGATGCCGAAGACCCAACGGGGCGGTGACGCACCGAATTGTCACTAGGATGTATGGACTAGAGTTGTAATTGAGCTATCTGCAAGCGGGTTGTTAGTGGGCTGACCCGCTAAGTTGTGCCCAAATCTTGTGGGCCTCCTACTAGGCTGACCATTATAACTAAACGGGTCAGTGTTGGGCCATGCCATGTGTCGTCGTTTCATAGGCGCATATCATCCGTTGGATGAGTGACACCTATCACAAGGAAGAGTTGACGTGTGGCTCTGTTGACAAATGAGAAGCCAACATGTGGAAATTTGTCATTGGTCGGGGTTATTAACTGGTATTGGATCTGGAACCCGCACCTGATAGCTTAGCAATGACCTATTACGGTTGCTGCCTGATATCTACTACACAACTTGTTCTTGTAGACTCGTGTTGGGCCTCCAAGTGCTGAGTTTTGTAGGACAGTAGCAATTTCCCCTCAAGTGGATGACCTAAGGTTTATTAATCTGTGGGAGGCGTAGGATGAAGACGGTCTCTCTCAAACAACCCTGCAACCAAATAACAAAGAGTCTCTTGTGTTCCCAACACACCAAATATAATGGTAATTTGTATAGGTGCACTAGTTAGGCGAAGAGATGGTAATAAAAGCATAGTAATGATAGTAGATATCGATTTTTGTAATAGAACCAATAAAAAAGCAAGGTAGCAATTGATAAAACGAAGCACAAACGGCATTGCAATGCTTGAAAATGAGGCCTAGGGTCCGTACTTTCGCTAGTGCAATCTCTCAACAATGCTAATCTAGTTGGATCATATAACCATCCTCAACGTGTGATGAAGAATCACTCCAAAGTTCTTATCTAGCGGAGAACATAAGAAGAAATTGTTTGTAGCTATTCTTTCCGATCAATCTATCCAAGAGTTCATACTAAAATAACACCAAGTTATTCTTTCCGATCGATCTATCAAGAGTTCATACGAAAGTGACATTAAGTTATCCTTTCCGATCGATCTATCAAGAGTTCGTACTAAAATAACACCAAAGCAAATTCAGATTCATAATACTCAATCCAACACAAAGAACCTCAAAGAATGCCCCAAGAGTTCTACCGGAGAAACAAAAGACGAGAACGTGCATCAACCCCTATGCATAGATTACCCCAATTTCACCTCGGGAATCCGTGAGTTGAGTGCCAAAACATATCTCAAGTGAATCAATATAATACCCCATTGTCACCACGAGTATTCATATGCAAGACATATATCAAGTGCTCTCAAATCCATAAAAGTATACAATCCGATAAAACGAAATCTCAAAGGGAAAACTCAATTCATCACAACAAGATAGAGAGGGAGAAATACCATATGATCCAACTATATTAACAAAGCCCGCGATACATCAAGATCGTGCCATCTCAAGAACACGAGAGAGAGAGAGAGAGGGAGAGAGAGAGAGAGAAATTAAACACATAGCTACTGGTACAAACCTCAGCCCCGATGGTGGACTACTCCCTCCTCATCATGGTGGCCGCCGGGATGATGAAGATGGCCACCGGTGACGATTTCCCCTTCGGTGGAGTGCTGGAACGGGGTCTAGATTGGTTTTTCATGGTTACAGAGCCTTGTGGTGGCGGAACTTACGATCTAGGGGTTACCCCTGGGGTTTTTGAAATATTTGGCAATTTATAGGGCGAAGAGGCGGTGCAGGGGGCCACTGAGGTGGCCACAACCCACCAGGGCGCGCTTGGCCCCCCAGGCGCGCCCAGGTGGGTTGTGCCCCCTTCGGGGCACCCCTGTGGTACTTCTCTGGCCCATCCTGGGTGCTCTGGTTCATAAAAATTCTCCAAAAAGTTTCGCTGTTTTTGGACTCCGTTTGATATTGATTTCCTGCGAAGTAAAAACAAGCAAAAAACAACAACTGGCACTGGGCACTATGTCAATAGATGAAAATGACATGAAGTTGCTATAAAATGATTGTAAAACATCCAAGAATGATAATATAATAGTATGAAACAGTAAAAAATTATAGATACGTTGAAGACGTATCACTGTCAGATTTTGATAACCCTTCACTAATATAATTTCATGATGTGCTATTTAGAGCCTGTTCTGAACCTCTCTGGGCTTCTCAAACTCCACAAAGCCCGCTTATGGAGCTTGCTTCGAACTTCACCTAGCGATTCCATTCGTTCGGCAGTGTTTGTAGCTTCTCTTCACGATTTGGCCCAGTTGGGAGCCTATTGGCCTGTTGGGTGCCAATTTGGGCCAGGATGGAGGCAGTCCACCTTGTATCGTTGTGTGGAGGAGGGTTGGCCACGTGCGCTCGCACATGAAACTAGTGAGGCGAGCATACCACGAGCGGCTTGGAGCCGTTTCGCGAATCGTCTTCTATACTTCGCGGTGGCATCCTCTTGTAATTAGTAGGAGCTCCTCGTTTCTTCATTTTGTGAAGCTGGGCTTTAGCTGCTTCAGCAATTTAGGGCATGTTCGGAGGCTCCCCAGCTTCTCAAAACTCCAAAAAACCAGCTTCTACTCCTCGCTTCTCCTCGCTTCTAGCTTCAGCTAGCGATCCCAGGAGCGTTCGGCTCGATGTGCAGCTTCTCTCGTTGTTGCAGCCCAGTTGGGAGGGGATGTGGCCTGTTAGGTGTACGTCGGGCCGGCTGGACGCGGCCCAATTAGCTGGGTACCGGTTCGAGCGAGACTAGCATAACGCTTCGATCGATCCTTTTTCTATTCGACGAGGGGATGCAGCGAAGCGTTTTCTTTAGCGGTGGCAGTTCGCTGTAAATTGAGCGAACTCCACGCTTCACGTTTAGGTGGAGCTGGGCGGTCGTGCTTCCGATTTTTACACTACGGGATCGATCAGCTTCGTGAATTCAGCTTCTCGGGCTACAACCGTTCTGGACAAATTCATTTGTGAAGTTTTGGAAGCGTGGAGTTGGAGGACATCAGAACAGGCCCTTACACTACAGACTTGTACCGCTTCTTGGAGCTGACTCCACGTAGCTCAAACGTTATGTCTGGCTCCACATCTGAAGTTGGAGAAGTGTGGAGTGGGAGGACTTCAGTACAGGCCCTTAATGTCATGGAAGTTGACAGTTCCATGATAATAAAGTGATTTTGTCATGTAACACATCCTCGACAGCACAAGTATGGCTATCTTGATTTTTCATAAAACCGTCACTGATATACATGAGTGACAGAAAATGTGATCTACCGTGACAAAGGCATATCATCATGGATGTGTTTTTTTTTTGTAGTGCACCAATCCAAAGACACCATGTGTTGCAGACAACCCTTTGCCGAAGAAGAAACTGCATGGAAAGACATCGACACACCATGCTAACGAAAATCAGTATCCCAACGGTTCGATGGAACTCACGCTCAAAGGTAGCCGCTCGTGTGCACATTCTTAGCGTAGATATCACCACACGATCAAATCTGTGCATGCGAGCATAGAACTCTCACAAAACACAGAGAGCCAAACATCACCAGAATCCTTCTTACGCGCACTTGCTTCAAAAATCAGGTGCTGAGGAGACGGGGACAATAGTGCAGAGGCATGGCGACAACTTTGTGGTTGCGACAAGCCTTAGCCGCATCACCCCGACCTTCCTATGCACGTCACTATTAGAAAAAGGGCTATAGATGGGATTGACACTAATGGCGCACCAGAGAGCTGGTGCGCCATTAGTATATGCTAATGGCGTACCACAATCTGATACGCCATTAGAGTTTATACTACTAATGGCGCACCTGTCAAAGGGTGCGCCATTAGTATCAAAATTTTTTTTTAACTAGCGCGCCTGTCCAAACATACTAATGGCGCATCCTGCCCAAGTGCGCCATTAGTAGTTGTAACTACTAATGGCGCACCAGGCTGTGGGTGCGCCATTAGTATAGAATTTTTTTAAACTAGTGCGCCTATTCAAACATACTAATGACGCATCCTGACAGGGTGCGCCATTAGTAGTTATATTACTAATGGCGCACTGTGCAGTTGGTGCGCCATTAGTATAGATTTTTTGAACTAGCGCGCCTATTCAAACTTACTAATGGCGCATCCTGCCCAAGTGCGCCATTAGTAGTTGTAACTACTAATGGCGCAAGTGCAGTGGGTGCGCCATTAGTATAGAAATTCTTTTTTTTGAACTAGTGCGCTTATCCAAACATACTAATGGCGATCCTGCTTTTGTGCGCATTTAGTAGTTGTAACTACTAATGGCGCACCATGCAAGAGGTGCGCCATTAGTAAGTGGGCAGCAACAAGATATTAGGGGCAGCCTCTCCTACCCACACACTCACTTTCTCCCCACTTCATTCTCTCCACCTCCTCCTTGTCTCGGGTGCCTCCTCTTTTCACCTCATTTCCACCATAGATTCATTCAAATTAAGTGGTTAAATTACCTTGTTTTAATAGGTAAGTAAGGGGGAAGCTATATTTAGGTTGTTCTCCCTACAACAATGTGCACATGCACTTTTTTACGGCCTAGCTAGATCTATGTATGTTCTGGTGTTGCATATGTTTGTGGTGTTGCATATGTGTTTGTGTTTGGAGAGTACCGGTATTTGAAATGCGATAGTTGCCAATATTTTGCCGGAATGTTGATTCATTTCCGTTTCGGCGAGAATTTTGGCATTAAGCATTCTTTTTGGTCCTATTTTTAGGGAAAGTCATGCCAAATTTCTGTTTGGTTCTAAAATATCGCTTTTGCTCTACCTTGACGACCATGGTCCGCATACGATGACCGAAGGCATCGTGAATAGGTTTTTGAGGTCCGCGAAGGCCGAGATGCTTCAAAAGAACGAGACGGAGATAAGATGTCCGTGTCGAAGATGCAAGTCAAGAGCCTTATTGCGGACCCGGATTCCGGCAGGTGCGGGACCACCTGGCTATGCGTGGTTTCATGGATGGCTATTGGTGGCAAGGTGATGAAGATGACTACGAAGTCGTCCATGCGGGCCGGCAAGAAATGAGGAAGGGCAAGAAGACAACCACCGCTGCTCTCGGGCGGGCGAGAAGACGAAGAATCCCGGAGATGATCACGGCGTGATCTTGTATACGATCATCATGTAGAAGATGCGAGGACATGATGATGAGGAAGATGCCGGAGCAGCGACGGGCATGATCATGAAGATGATGATGCCGGCGGAGCAGACGACGCTGGACCATCGATGGGCTGGGTGCAGGACCCTCATATTGAAGAGCTGCTTCTCAAGCTGACGGATAACGCAAGAGCTGCCGCCCGAGAGAAAGCCAAGATGGATCAACTTGAGTTAGACGCGGTTACTCCATTGTATGAAGGATGCAGGCCCGAGGATACCCGCCTGAAAGTAACGCTCATGGCTCTGGAGATGAAGGTAAAACACAAAATGACCGACGATGCTTCGGCGAGAACATGTCATTCGCACGAACGTCTTCCCAAGGGGAACAAGTGCCCGACCAGTTTGAAGGAGGCGAAGAAAATCGTGTGTCCTCTCGATTTACCGCACGTGAAATACCATCTGTGCATGAAAAATTGCATCATTTATCGGGACGAGCACGCGGAGTCTACCATATGTCCGGTGTGCGGCGTCACTCGATACAAGAAGAGGAAGAAAGCTCCTCAAAAAGTGGTGTGGTACTTTCCGATCACTCCTCGTCTGCAGCGCTATTTCGCGGACCCTAAGGTAGCAAAGCTCCTGCGTTGGCACGCGGATAGGGAGGAGAAGAAGCGGGAAGATGACGCAAATGATCCGGAGATAGATAAAAAGACAAGATGCCGAGTCACCCTAAGGATGCGAGCGATGGCAAGCGTTGAACTTCAAGACTCGGAATTTGGGAACGATCCAAGGAACATCGTCGGGCGCGAGCACCGATGGAGTCAATCCGTTTGGCAGCCAGAGAAGCACACATAGCACTTTTGGCCCGTGTTTGTGTGGATGTACAACCTTCCCGGTTGTGCATGAAGAGGAAGTACATTCACATGAGTATGCTAATTGAAGGGCGAAACAACCAGGAACGACATCAATCATGTCTGGGGCTGCGAAAGAGGAGCTTGACACGCTGTGGAAAACGCCAGCCAATACGTGGGACGCCGCAGAAAGAATATTTCCCTATGAGAGCCGCACTTTGCTCACGACGGTGCACGACTATCTCGATTACGGATATCTCGCGGGCAGGGTAGTCCACGGATTTTACGGATGCGTAAGGTGCATGGATGACACAACGTATCGCCAGACTAGATAGAGATCCCGGGTCTTGAAAACCGTGTTCATGGGACATCGAAGGTGGCTTCGCGGCGATGACCCGTGGAGGAAACGCAAGGATCTGTTCGATGGTGAAACCGAACCCGAAAACGCCTGTCACGAGGAGCGGCGAGAAATAGACAAGCTGTTGAAAAATTGGATAGGCGCCCCTTGCCGGAAAGAAGCAAAAGGCGCCAGAGCCGGAAAGAAGCGAAAGGCGCCAGAGCCGCATTGAAGGTATGGAAAACGAGGTCTGTTTTACGGGACTTGCCGTCTTGGAAGATCCACCGTGTGCCTCACAGCCTTGATGTCATGCATATCACGAAGAACGTGTGCGAGTCTGCTTGGTACCCTGCTCAACATGCCGAGAGGACCAAAGATGGGCCGAAAGCAAGGGCGCATCGAAATCAATGGGCATCGTGCAGAGCTTCACGCTATATATGATGATGATGATGATGATGATGATGATGATGATGATGATGATGAGGCGAAGCAGGACACGAAGAAGTCGTCGCAAAGGCAAAAAGGCCAAGAAGACCGGAAATGACTACCCTCCCGCGTGCTTCACTAGAAGTCGTGAGGAGATCGAGCAGTTTTTCACCTGCCTCCTAGGAGTAAAACTTCCTTACGGTTACGCGGGGAAGATAAGCAGATACCTAGACCCAGCGAAGCAGAAGTTCAGCGGGATGAAGTCTCACGACTGTCACGTGTTGATGACGCAGATACTTCCAGTTGCAATCCGTGGGATCATGGACGCGCACGTCCGTGAAACGCTATTTGGCCTATGCAACTTCTTCGACGTCATCTCTCGGAAGTCGATTGGCGTGAGGCAACTCAGAAGGCTACAAGAAGAGATCGTGGTGATACTATGCGAGCTTGAGATGTACTTCCCGCCCGCATTCTTCGACGTTATGGTGCATCTGCTGGTCCATATAGTGGAGGATATCATCCAACTCGGGCCGACGTTCCTGCACAAGCATGATGCCGTTCGAAAGGATGAATGGTGTCATCAAAGGATACGTTCGCAACATGTCACGTCGAGAAGGAAGCATAGCGAGGGCTTTTCGACCGAAGAGTGCATCTCCATCGCATCGAATTATCTAGGCATCGAGAACCCGTTGGTCTGCCCGTCAACAGCACCTCGGCAGGCTCATTGGATGGGGTCACCGTGAGGGTCGCCGCGAAATGCATGTCGACTTCGAGGGTCGACTTCGCCGACTTTGAAAGAGCAAACCTAGTCGCTACAACACATAGACGTGGTCGATCCTTGGGTGGTAGAGCACAAAACCTTTATTAAAAAGGCATTACAATGACCGAGGCCAACAGAGGGCGGACGGAGATACACTCAAAGAGCACAACTCATGTTTCACGCGTTGGTTCAAGCGTAAGCTTCGTCGTACCCTTTACATGAGGATTCTTCCGCGGAAGAACAACTCATATTCGCCTTGTCACAGGCGCCGAGCACAACCTCGATGACCTATGAGGCGCATTTATATCAACGGCTACACATTCTACACCGAGGCCAAGGACATGAAGAGCGATGGTTATCAGAACTCCGGGGTAACGATGGAATCCTACACGGTAACGACAAGGACAGATACTACGGAAGGATCGAGGAGATCTGGGAGCTGAGCTACTGTTGAAGAGAAGGTCCCGATGTTCCGTGTCGAGATGGGCCAAGAACGTCATAAAAGAAGACCGGTATTTCACCACCATGGTTATACCCGAAGCCAAATCCAAGATCATGGGCGCAAAGCGTCACCGCTGAAAAATGAGCCATGGGTACTGGCTTCCCAAGTGGACCAATGCTTCTTCATTACCGACCCGCCAAAGCCCGGTCGTGTTGTCGTGAGGAGAGGCAAAAGGAAGATCATCGGAATGGATGGAGTAGCCAATGAGCAAGACTTCGACAAGTACGGCGACCCGAGGATCGAACATGACGACGATGATGAAGTAGCAGCATACACCACAAGAAGAAGCAGGACCACCCTACCTAAAGGACGTTCGTTCCACAGAAGAACTCCATTTGCGAAAAAGAAGGGCAAGAAGATTGTGAACAGATAGCTTGCTAAGATCGATTGTATTTAAATCGTAGCCTTCATTTCTCGATTGTATTTCATGGGTACTTTTTGAATTATCATGAATATTTTTAAATTTCATGGACACTCGATCTCGATCCCCTCCATCTCGATCGCTATCCCACCTCGCCAGATCCGGTCCCCTCGCCGCCGAGCACCCCCAGACCACCCGGCCACGCCCCCGCACCCTCGATTCCCTACTCAACCGCCGCCGACCCCCACACCCAAGCACCGCCTAATAAAAAAATAAGTATGAAACAGCTTTTTAAATGCTACTGTCTTATAAAAAAATATTACTGTTATTATTTAAACAAGTTTGAACATATTTAAACATAAATAAGTATCAAACAGCTTTTTAAAATGCTAAAAAAAAATTGTGGAGCACAGAGTCGAACCCAGGACCTCTGGTGTGAGAACTGGCGGCTGACCCGGTCGAGCTAGTAGAGTGGGCTTGACATGGATAGGTTACGGTACTACATACTCTTTCGGCTCGAGTTGAAATAAAAAAAATACTAATGGCGCACCACGCTGAGGTGCGCCATTAGTGTGGACATGCTAATGGCGCACCACGGTGAGGTGCGCCATTAGTGTTGTGCCGATCCCCCCTGCCCTCTCCCCCTTCGCCCGATCCCTCCTTCCCTCTCCCCTGGGTTCCCTCTCCCTTCTCGATCCACCGCCGCCGCCCTGACCCTCGCCCTCGCCCTCGCCCTCTCCCTCCCTCGCCCTCTCCTCGCCTTCCCTCTCCCTCGCCCCGCCTCCCTCGACGCCACCGTCCCCGCCACCTCGGCCCGCCCAGCGCCGCCTCGACGCGACCCGCCCAGCCCGCCTCGGCCGACCCCGCCGCCCGACGCCGCCCGACTCTGCCTCGACGCTGCCCGCCCGCCCAGCGCCGCCTCAACCCCGCCCAGCCGCTGCCCCACCTCGACCCCGCCCCGACGCCGCTGCCCCACCTCGACCCCGCCCCGACCACCGTCGCCGGAGCACCACCACCCCCGTGAGCTCCCCCTCCTCCTCCCCCTCCTCCTCCCCCTCCTCCGACGCCGTTTCATATAGGCTCACATCTGTAATTTGCCATTTTTATGCGTTTTAGGAACGGACTGTGTCTTTGATCATTAGTAGTAGATGCATTGCCCTCGAATAATTGGATGCAGATTCACATTCTCATTCGGTTCAGACAGGGGCATATACAAATCTGAATCCTTTTATATATATATATATGAAAAGGATGCTAGTTTTTGTAGATCCTTTCTTAGATGGATTCATACAGCTTTCTATGGCTAATAATTTGACACTTGCTCTTGTATGTTGGGTCCTGTAATACTTAGAATTGCATGCGTTCAGATTGGATTTAAATACATGTTGTATGGCTTGTAGTTTCCATTTGGTGTTACACCATTGCCTCTTTGAGTAGCCATTACGGTCATTTATACTGTCTTGGCTTAGTTAGGAGGCACATATGAAATGAGCATCTGATGCTCATCCAGGCCATTTGAGGGTGCAACTCATCTGTCTTAACTAGATGTGCTCCCCAAGCAGCCTTAGACAATTCATAACTGTCATGTTCCTGCATTGTATGTTCCTATTAAGTCAAAGTATCTGACCTGTTTTAATTTTTTAATATTGTTGTTATGATTGGTTTACAAAGTTTGTGATGTTTGCCTTTTGAGTAGCCATTATGGTCGTAAATACTATCTTGGCTTAGTTAACAGAGCAGAAGCTTCCTTTTTTCTTATATTGGACAGAACAGAAGGGGTTTTTCATCGGATAAGAATTAGTATTCCTAGTTACTACAACATCTTAAGTCTAGTCTTGTGCGAAAATGTGACTGATAAAGCAAGCATGATCTCATACTGTCCATACTACCAACCTAGTTCAACTTCGGTTAAAAGCAGGCCAGGCTTACTGTTTTGTTACTGATGGTGATGTCCTAGTTTTCTACTAGTAGTGTGTCGTGGTCTTTTGGTTTAGGAGGGAGAGCTTAATGACAACATGTGTTAATTATATGTATGTAGCTATGAAGAGCTTTTACTACCGCTGCCTTGGCTCTTGTTACTGTGGTTAAAGAAAGTTTTGCTTTAGCACCAACGATACAAGAAATTTTCCTGAGAAGATTAATTGTACTTGATACTGTATTATGATTTATAGCTGGTGATTTTGTGATGCATCGACCGACCAGTTGATTGGAAATACCATTAGGTACTCCAAAAGCAACAAAAAGGAATAGGTTGGCATCAAGTAATATAAGTGTTACTAGTAAGAGTAATGGGGTGGTTGTCCTAGGGACAAAGAAAGTAAAATTGCATTAGCAGTGTCCTCCTTTGGGAAAAAGCATCGACGGTCCACTACCATTAGCTTAGCAGTGTCCTCCTTTTTCCCAAAGCAACAAAAAGGAAAAGTGGGTGCTAAGAGCTGTGGCAACGTGTGAGTTTGACTCGGCCAAGGTCAAGGACCAGTGCCAGGCTGTGCGGTGACCGTCGGCAGCTTGGATTAGGTTGTGTCCCTCTCCTCTTGATGCACGGTGATTGATCGGGGACGCCTCCTACCATACCATGGAGGCTAGGTGTCCTAGATCGTGGTCGTGCTGCTCGTCCCGTGACTAGTTGTTCGCAAAAATGGTACCAAAAGATCATGGTCTTAAGCAATGATGGCATCAATTTAAGTTCGTGAGCAACAGAAGTGTGCATAACTTTATTGTGTCAAAGATGCTTTCAGGAAGATTTTCTTTTCTTTTTGATGAAATGAAGTTGAATCTTGATTTCATTGATGAAACCAACTCACTAAAATTGAAAGCAAAAACCATACAGACTGCCAGCTATTTAGAAAGCAGAGAAGATATCAAGTGGTTTTAGACTGGACTCTTTTGCATTATTTGGTTTTGGCTGATAAGTATTTTATCTTTTGTTTTTCCAGATATGCTGGTGCAGTTTTTGGAGATGCATGCTTGAAGGGGCTCAACGGTGTTCCTGACATTGTAGAGTGCTCTTTTGTCCAATCAACCGTAATGTGAGCTGCCATTGTTTAGGTGCTTGATTTCTGCTAGTATTATTTGATGGTTATGTGTTTCTTCCAGTTTCTTGTAACCAGGGCCATTCATTGATTGTCCACTGTCCTGAATTTCTCTTAATGCAGGAGAAACCAAGAAATCACTTGGACCTGCGTAATGAGTTAAATTCGAAAGGTCAGCCTTGAGGAAGGTCATCGATTACAGGTATATCATCTAATACTGCACTACCCCTCCGCTGTTCAATGATTAAACTGCGGTAAAAAGAGTATATTTGACTACACCAGTACAGAAACGTGCATTCTAACAATATTGGAACATCAAATGGACACAATGTGATGTAGAGGAAAGCTGACAACTTACCATACATTTGTTTGGGGGAAAATGTTGGCTTAGTCATTGCTAATACTAAACACTGCATTGACTCTTTTTGTTCATCTTGAAACAATGCAATGTTTTCAAATATCTTGTCTGATTTAGTTTTCACCATATTTTCTTATATTGATTTAGTTTTGATGATCAATGGCAGAGATACATGGCGACCCAAGTTATATCTATTTTCTCATATTTGTAGAGAAGATTTTCACACGTGTAAAAGTTTTTTTCAAATATATTTGTGGTGCAAAATGAAGATATGCCAAACTCCTCAACAGTTGGTTAGTCTCATTAGGGTAAAGTAATAGGATACTTTGTTAAATTAGAAGTCATCAACATGCTGCTGATCAATTGCTGCTGTATCCTGTATGATGTATGTGATGCTGCTGATGTATGGTTTTTTATCAAGAGGCCAAACATTCATCTAGTTTTGCTATGAACTGCTGCTAATGTATGATGTAGTTGCTTCACCTGCTATCTTGCTTACGATTCTGCACTGTGTTTTAGATGAATGTCTATAGTGCTTTTTCTTCTCTCGCTAACTCCGCTCGAGTTGTTGTTGGCCGATAACAGCATGTTTGAAGTACAATTGTTACCAATGTGGGCTTGTGGAATCCCATGACAAAAGTCTTGAGTTGGGTTCAATACAATTGTCAAGGGGTAGTCTCATTGTGATCTTCTGAAATGACCCATTGGCGACTTCATTACGCTGGGATAATGATTTTGCAGGTACCCGAGAGGCCCTTGAGTTTGCCGTAATGTCGATTAACTTCCGTTCCGGCAAATTGGGTACTCCATATGTCCTATTTTCAGCAAAGGTCATGCTGAAATTTTCCGTGAATTTTAGCATGACTTTGCTAAAAATAGGACATATGGGGTACTTGTGACTAATGCATGGGCCGGGTATCTTAGTAGTTAATTAAGTAGGATGAAGTGCCCGGCGTACTTGTGACTAATGCATGGCTTTTAGGGTGCCTCGGTGTCGATAAAACCGAAATGATGAAAGCTTAGACTTTTAGGGTGCCTCGGCGTGAAAAACCCTCAATGATAAAAGCTTAGATTTTAGGATGCCTCGGTGTCGACAAACCCTAAATGATGAGACCATGATCTTGTTCCTTGACAATAACCAACCTTTTGACCAAACTTTGTTTCTATTTAGAGAGAAACATGGCCCACAACGATGAGGCCGGGGGTTCGGGCGGCAAGGCATTCTGGGAGCTGTCCCAGGAGATGGAGGAACAACCTCACTTGTATGAGGCCGCCGCCTTCCCCACCGATCTTGAGACCACGGATGGTGCCGCCGAGGATGACCACACTGATGCCACCACCGATGGTGCCGCCGAGGATGCCACCATCGATGATGGCGGCGCACGCACGATGGCAGCCAACCGAAGAGGCAACGGAAGGACTGGCGCCTGATCGTGCTCGCACCCTCAAGGAGGAAGTTATCAAGTGGACTCCAACGGGAATCCAACGGCGCCCGAACGAATAGTCAAGGGTACTCGCTTCAGCTCGGGTGCATTCTCCGAGCACCGTCTCGATCAACACCGAGAACCCGAGGCATCCCGACCGAGGGAATTTGGCGCAACCTCCTCTTCACGAAGCTGCACGAACGATACAAGTTCCCGCTGAATTTGAAAACACAAGCCTCAAAGGGAATAAGGTGAACAATGCTGCCCTCACGAAGATGAGCAAGGCCCTGTCTACTTGGAAAAGCAATGTGAAGAGAATGATCGAGAAAGGTGAGAGTTATCAAGATCAAGGAGAAAAATCCTTCGATCACCGAAGATGACTACAACGACTTCAAGATCAATTGCTCGAGCACCGCAAGCTCCCAATCAAGTGAGTGGGGAAACAAATGCGGAGCTGAACATAGGGGAACACACACTCGGTCCCAGTGGTTACAGAGTGGCGGAGCCTATATGGGACAAGGAGGAGGCGGGCGTGCCGAGCAAGGCCTACCGCCTCTTCGATACATACGGTGACAAGGCATCAGGAACTTTGTCGTGGCCCGGTACAAGAAGGACCCGAAAACAAAGGAGCTTACCACGGATCCGAAGACCAGGCAGCTTCAAATTTTGTTCAGTAAGGAATACACCCCGCGTAATTAGCTCCATATGGTTGCATTCTAATTAATGAAGCTGAATTTCTAAATGGTTCACATTCCTTCCGCAGCGATCGAAAGCGAGCGCTGGGTCGACTCAGAGCAACCCTTGGGACACCACTCTAAATAGGGGTTGAATGTAATGAAGAACAAGGATAAGCTCGAAGCCGACGTCACCGGTCGTGGTGGCCGGCAAAGGCTTGTCGACAAAATGGGGTCATACTATACCGGTGTGCGGAAGGAGAAAAGACCAGCTCGGAAAGCCAGCGCGAGAGGTTCAAGAACTCAAGGCACAGGTGGCGCTGGATTCGGAGATTGTCCAAGAGCAAGTGGAACAACGACTCGGGAGCGATTTATCACCGCCCTTGTGCCTACCTTGATCTCGGGGTTGAGTCGTGGACTGCGGGCGGCCAACAGGGCCGCCCGATTCCTAGCTTCACGGCCAGCAACTCGCATAATGCGATGGCGGGGCCATTGGTGCCTCCGGCGGAGGCGGCATTAGTGTCTCCGACGCCGCACGGGAGCTTAATGCACCCGGTGTACGCCGGCAGGCACCTTCGCAGCAAGCGGCCCTCCGGTTAATCGCACGCCCGCCGTTAGCGGTGCCTCTACATTAGTCGAGCTCGACGCCATCATCACGGTAACTAATTAAGCCTCTCTCGCCGAGGACTTCATCTCCTTGCCTTTGATCGGGCATCCCCGACGCCCTACATGTTTTCGCAGGCGCCGCCGACGTTCCGTGCACTCTCCTCCACTACGTGAACAACGAGTTGGTCAATGTCGCCAAGGGCAAAATCGTTCAACCAGGCAACCCCTTGTTCCACGGTACCCAGATGCCACCCAACTTGTTTAGGGTTCAACTGGTTCGGGTGCTGCCAGGCTGCGACGACTTGTTACCTCCGAATCGACCCGTCGGGCCGACGATGATGACGTGATGACCCTCGGCCGCCTCGAGCTGGCCCTCGCTTTGGCGAAGAGCCAGATTCGCTTTGGGGCGGGGACACCACCCCAAAGACAACACCGCCAATGGCCGGGCTCCAAGTCGGCCCCATGGCAAGACCGCCGTAACGGTACCGGACATCCCTATGCCACTAGATCCAAACATGCATATGGCACAGGATCAGAACGACGACGACGACGACTATGATACATTTGGCAACGTCGATCAGTACTTTGCCGAGCATGGGTACGATGGCGACTTCATGGGGCCTCCTTCTCAAGAACCAAACCCAACAAAAGACGTGTGCGATCTAGCTCGCATCGCGGAGAAGCCAAGTTGCAACAGGCGCCGCCGTCGGCGTTCAGCTCTGAGACGCCTCCACTGCCGACTTCACCGAGCCTCGAGATAGGCGAGGTGCGAAATATTATCAGCCCCAACACACTCAAGAAGGCGGTCTGTGAGCAAAACTCGGTCCCATTACAGGAGAAGAAGAAGGCACGCAAAAGAAAGACTAAGAAGGGTGCGAGCCAGCCGCACCGAGTACGATCCGTGCTCGGGACGGGCCACCTTCACCGCAGGATATCTCGAGGAGGGTGCATGTGGCGGGTAGGGCGATGCTACCGACAAATATGCTCAATGCTGCAACCGGTGCTATGCGGAGTCTGCATGATGCAGTGTTCTTTCTTTGGAGAAGCTGCGTCTCGTGGAGAAGGATGTGGCATACCCGGTTTTCGCGGCCAAGGTGCCAGAGGGCAAGGGCTTTGTGGATAACTCCATCGGGCGACGATCGTCCTGCGCTTTTGATGACATCCACGCTATGTTGAACCTTCATCCGCTGCACTACACCTTCGCTCGGCTATTTTCGCCGAGTATGGAGATGCGGATCATTCGCGATAAGACCCGGACATCGCGATAGTCGACCCTTCTACATGCGTGCCAAGTTCTTGGGCAGCGCTGGGGACCGCAAGTCGCGAGTTCTTACCTCGAAGGCGTCATTCGGCAAACCAAGATAAGGATAACTTCCTCGTGCCTTACTTTCCCGAGTAAGTCCTCCCTCAACCGCCCGTAACATATGAATTCTTACATTTCGATCGCTTTTTCTTTTAACATTCCGTGTTTTCTGCGGTGACACACGTTGCACGCTCATCCTCCTAAGCCCCAAATATTCCATGGCCACGTATTTCGACTCGGACCGTCGATCGAACGTAGACTACACAAATGTCAAGAAGGTTCTTGATGATGTTCTCCCGCCACGCCAAATCTGGAGGCACCTTCACCAGGCCTATTCATAAGCACGGCAAGCACGTGTTCTCCCACAATACGACGCTCTGCTGCGTCAAGCAACCGGGCGGTCGGAAGGGTGCCTACTACGCCATCCATCACATGCGGGCGATCAGACGGGACCATCATCAACTTCGCTACCGAGTAAACTCCAAGATTGGGCCGCGAGCGTGTCGGCAATCCAGACGCGGACCTCCGACAAGAATTCTTTCGCATCCAAATGGAGTTTGCGGAAATCATCCATCAAGATGTCCTTCGTACCTCGGGGCAGTTCTACCTCGTAAATCAACCGTCCAACGGTGACATCGACACAATGCTACAAATGCAGGATGACAACGCCCGTTCTTTCATGACTCCCACGATAGACAGCGGCTTCATCCACGCTCCGGTCCCTTGAGTCGAGTTGTCTAGTTCTGAAACATCGATTGGCTCATGTTGTAATTAAACTTTAATGAACTTGTAGTATGTCTCTTTGGTTTGAGAGTCGCTCAACTTAGATGTAATCGATGCTATTAATGTCTTGCTTTTCTCTTCCGATCGCTCTGTTGCATACTTATATATTGCTTATGTATTGTCCGTGAATTGGTACTAACGCTTTCGCTTGGCTAGTGCATAGCGATGCCGACGTATGTCGTGGTACAAGGGTAAGGTTCCCGAGTTCACGATGATCGGGAGGAGTGTCGGAGACAGGTTCACCGATTCAGCGGTAACAGTTACAAAGGGTACACCACTAGGGCCGAGGCCGAATCTAGATACGCCCGCTATCTAGCGGGAGAGGGGGGGAGCGTTGGAGGAACCGGATGAAGACGAGTTTCATCGTGATGATGCTCATCGTGATGACCGTAGCTCTCTTCTATGTGATGGTAGTTTAGATGATCAATATCGACTTGTAATGTGAAGACAAACACGCTACTCGCGGTCTCGAGACTTGTAATATAATGTTCTATCTTTGTTCGGTCTTTTCAATTCGGAGACTAATATGATGAATTGTATTCGGAGACTAATATGATGAATTGTATTCAAAGACTAATCTTCTATTGTATCTGATGAATCTATTGTTGATGTGTGCTGTCTATATTTTGTCAAATTATACATTTTGTAACCTGTGCAAAAAACAGAAAATAAAAAAATAAAAAAAACCCTAATATTCATACTAATGGCGCATCACATGACAGTGCGCCATTAGTATGCCATGGTTACTAATGGCGCATCACTTGTCAGTGCGCCATTAGTATGCCATGGTTACTAATGGCACATCACTGGGTAGTGCGCCATTAGTATGCCGCGGTTACTAATGGCGCATCCAGAGGTGGTGCGCCATTAGTATGCCAAAGCACCTGGTATACATGCTCGGGAGGCATACTAATGGCGCATCAAGCATATACTAATGGCGCACCAGGTGGTGCGCCATTAGTATATCAGATACTAATGGCGCACCACCTGGTGCGCCATTAGTAAAAATTACTAATGGCGTGCTATTAATGGCGCACCACAGATGCGCCATTAATAGCCAAATTAGCTGCGCCATTAGTAGTGGTTTTTCTAGTAGTGCGTGTTTGTGTCGCCGCCACCGTTGTCGCTTTGTTGTTGCCACTACCGACTAGTCCACGAGGTGTCGTTGCCAGATCAAAAGCACAAAGGCCCATCATCACACGCGGCCTCCCGCGCCAACGGCCGCCTCCGACACAACATAGGGCATCACAGCAACTTAGGGCACCACAGGATGTTGCTGCGACACCCAAGCTCCATTGAATATGTCACAACCTCTGAGATCACCGCGCCGCATGACTGGAGAGCTCCTTGTGCGAGAGATTGCTGCACATGAAGGCATCACCGCCATTATCGCCGGCCGAGAGGACATTGCCCACTTGCGTCATTGAAGGTGACGACGGAGGTGAGGAAAGGAGGTGACATGGTGGGGGCAGCTAGGGTTTCACCTGAGCGGCCTCACCTCCCCACCCCTCCGGCGGTGCGAGCACTGTTTCAAGCAAGGGCATGCCTTTAGTTCTTTTCGAATCTATTGATGAGTGCACAAAAGTGTTTGAAGGCTTAATTAACCAGCGTGCACATCATGGCCCGATAGAGTTATTTGCTTTCCATGATGAGTTGATCATGATTTTCAGCCAATGAATTGAAATTAGCAAATGGTTTGTTAATAAAATACGAGAAGGGAGAATTAGATGCAACATTGTACAAGAACGTAATTGAACTGCAAATATTACGAGGCTCGAAAAGAATCTCTTAGGTTGTTGGGTAGGTGGGCCTAGCCCTGCTACCAATTATAGAACTTCATCTATAGTATTGAAGCTGGTAGCTAGTGCTCTTGGTATAAATAGTGATGTCTAGGCAATTGTGTGGGTAATTACATTATTTGTGTAGATAGACATTTCGTGTGAATATATGTGCTATGTAGTGACCACCGTTTTACATACACAATCCACATACCACATCTTAACAGGTAACACATGGGTAATAGGAACCCCTCCTAATAGGAATGAATCAAGACAGGAGACTCAAAGGAAATAAGGGGAGATAATGATAGACGGTGGCCTCCATACATGATGGGAATGTGACACATTAGGAAGGAAAATTTCCACATCTGCTAATCTTAGAGGGCACCATAGACATGGTCAGGCTGTAGACTGAAAAAAGAGTGCTGGACAACCAGGTCACGTCGTGGCATGATTTAAAGTTTTTGAACCAGATCCGTGATGGTAGCTAAAAGTATTTCCTAAGCAACCTAAGTTGGTTGCTGACCATAACTGCTATTTTATTGGAATCTTCACGTTTACTTTAATTTAATCATATTTTTCAAGGCCATTTTTATTTTATTTTAGTTTCATCTTTTAAACCTCAACGGACCGTGCCACATATACCATGGCCAGAACGCTTTCTTCCCTCTTTTGAATTTTCTGTTGGCCGTTCGCTCATTTCCTTTTCTTTCCTCTCTTTCTTTTGGGAAAACCAGGGAGCAACTAATTAACGAGCGCTCTTTCGGGAGCCTCGCAACGATCAGCGCCACTTGGCGCGCTCTGGGCGCTCCCTTCGGATTTTGTTTTTTTTTGCACGCGTTTTTCGACGGTTTTTTTGGTTTTCTTGATGTTTTGGTTTTCCATCGGTCTTCCCTAGCTTTTCGATCAAAAAGTTTTTCCGAAAAATTATTTTTTTTTCACGAAAAACGCATTTTTTTTTTCACGAGAGTCACGGTTTTGTATTCGCGAGAGGCACGGTTGTGCTTTCCCGAGAGGCACGGCCATGCCTCTTGGAAACGGAAAAAACGTGTTTTTTCCTTTCGTGAGAGGCACGGTTTTGCTTCTGCGAGAGGCATGGTTGTGCTTTCGCGAGAGGCACGGCCGTGCCTTCTCGGAAACGAAAAAAAAAACACGTTTTCTGTTTTTTTTTCTTCCGCGAGAGGCACGATTTTGCTTCCGCGAGAGGCACGGTTGTGCTTTCACGAGAGGCACGGGCGTGCCTCTTTCGGAAAGAAAAAAAACGCGTTTTTTGTTTTTTTCTTTCGCGAGAGGCACGGTTTTGCTTCCACGAGAGGCACGGTTGTGCTATCGCGAGGCACGGGCGTGCCTCTTTTGGAAAGGAAAAAAAACACGTTTTCTATTTTTTTTTCTTTCACGAGAGGCACGGTTTTGCTTCCGCGAGAGGCAAGGTTGTGATTTCGTCAGAGGCATGGGCGTGCCTCTTTCGGAAAGGGAAAAAACCCGTGTTCTCCGTTCGGTTTTTTCGTCGGTTTTTTTCGTCCGGGTTTTCATGAAAAAAAGTTCGTCAAAACCTATCAACATGGGATCTAGTTTTGAAGATCTCAACGCGAGGAATCTAATGGCGAAAGCGGTTCGAGATTTGGACGCACGGTTTAAGAGATAAAACGTTTTGAATAAACGGATCTATGAAAAAAGGAAAAACTCCCAGGTTGCAACAAGTGGCGCACATGCAGCGCGTCACTTGTCGCAACCTGGGAAGTTGAAGTGATCTGCGCAAGGAGTATTCGGGAAAACCAGGACCAAAATACCTCGAAAAAGGATGGCCCAAACAGGAGCTTGTATTTGTCGTGTGCGTCGGCAGATAGCCACAAATCGCGCACCCCACGCTCACCCATCGCGCATTAGGCCAGCTCATATGCGGGCTGGGCGCTCTTGTCTTATTTCGTTTTTGTTCTTTCTTTTTTCTTTTTCTCTTTCGTATTCAAATTTTTTCATGAATAATTTTTAAAAATATTTTAAATTTCACAAACAGTTCTCAATTTCAATTTTTTGATTATTTAAAAATGTTCTGACTTTCAAGAAAAGTCCATGATTTTAAAAATCTCTAGGGTTTTCATAAAATGTCCATGAAGTCTTAAAACGGTCAAAATTAAAAGAATATCATGAATCTATTTTGTTTCCTAATTTCAAAAATAATGATGATTTAAAAATTGTTCATGAATTTCAAAAACTATTCGAGAATACGAAAAAGGTCATTAATTTTAAAAAAATGTTCGCCAAGTCAAAATTTGTTCATGAATTAAAAAATGTTCATGAATTTGAAAAATTACATGGATTTAAAAAAGGTTTGCAAATTTGAAAAATCTTCATGAATTTTGAAATTGTTCCCAAATAATGAAAAATGTTCGTTGATTCAAAAAATGTTCACAAATTTATAAAGGCAAGAGAATTTTAAAAAATAGTTTTCAATTTTAGAAAATATTCATGAATTCAAAAAAGTTTGCTAATTTAAAAAATTCTTTGGAATTTGAAAATGGAAAAACTGAATAGGAAAAATTGGTGGAAAGTAAGAAATCAAAAATACCGAAATTAAAAACACATTACTCTTCATGAATTTAAAAATAAAAAGGCTAAAAATAAAAAATAAAATGAAAGAAACAATTGAAAAGGTGAAAAAACCCGGTTTAGGGGAGGATATAAAACGTTCCCATAACCGGCTAGAAAAAGACGCAGGAAAACCGCATAATGGGCCGGCCCATGAAGCATGCAACCAAAACTTTCTCTCTTCTTTTGCGCGCTATTTTCTGTTGGGTTGTTCCTAGCCCATGGTTCACAACGCTACAACAACCCATCAGCATGCCCCGCACCAACCCATAGTTGTATGACTACTAGTTGATGGGGCGCGCTTATGGCGCGCCGCCTGAGGCGTTTCTTTGTGGTGCCAGGTATGTACGCGTTCTTTTTGGTTGCTTCTTTGCGATCTGGGTGGCACACGCCTTTCGCTCCTCGAACTGCTCCGGCCTGAACTCCTGTGGATGGTGTACACGTTCACGAGGAGCGTCGTGCCGCTCGGGACATGGTTGCCCGCCACCGTGCAGTGCGTAGAGGGCTCATGCGGGATCATCGCCGGGACGGGTGGGTACATCCGGAGGGTCTCTGCAGTAGAGGTGGCCGAGGTAGGGAAAGTCATCGGCGCGGAAAAGGCGGGTTTCGTTGAGCAGCAGCGACGTTGCCCAATCCACCGTCGTCTCTCGTGAGCGACTTCTTCAACTCCTGTGCCTCCGAAGACATGTCTGTGTCCTCGGCCCATCAAGGCGCCATCATGGCCGTCGTCGATGATGTCGTGTCCGCATGACGGTCTCCGTCAAGGCGCTAAGGGACAACTCGCATAGGCTCTGCCGGAGCTCCACCAGCGCGACACCGCCAGGGGCGATGGTTCCCGCACGCGACAGGCGGCGCCATTGCGTGCACCTCACGGGCGATGTCGGCAGTCAGGCAGCCCACACGGTGCGTGAAGAGGAGTTGTGGCGACGCGACGGAGATTACACCAGTACAGGCCGTAGTGGCACGTCGGGAGCGTGGTGCAGCCGTAGCACACCAGCTGCAGCGAGGGGAACCGCGGGCGGTCCGTGAAGCACTACCTGGTGCCGCGCGTGCCGAGGCGCAGGGAGAAGATTGGGCTGCGGTGACAGTCTTCATGCCGTTGGGACTTGGAAGGAACCGTTCTATTTGGTGGCTTGTTTGGGTATGTATCATGAGGCCTTCAATATAATTTGGCTCGTATGTTTTGATACGACGACACTGACGAACTGGGAACGCCATATGCAAAATCCAAGGTTCAGACAATATAAGCACCATTTGGCCTGACTATGGCAAGACATTCCCATCAAATCCGTACGTCATGTTACATGATCAATCAACGCAGCCAAGGACAAACGAGGAGAAACTTTGAGACTGGAACTATGTGCTTGGGATTATAGCATCTCCAGTAAACCAAGATTTTACAGTCTATTGCGGTTGTACTTTTGGGCTGGCAAGCTTCTCCCTGTCATTTTTAACCTGACTCCCTGGCTAGAGAGGTTCCTCAGCGCTCATAGGCTGAGCATGTCTTCATTAGATATTTCACTTCAACTTAACTTGGTGCAACTAACAGATAGTTGTTGGATTGACCATTGACTCATTTGGTACCGAATAGAAATTTAGCATAGAATCATCAATATCTAAGCAAAATACGCTCGCATACAAAGGAAGTTCCTCATCAAACAAACTACTCTCCACTGTACACGGGCTTCCTCTTCTCGGCGAATGCAGCTAGGACCTCGAGGTGATCCTGCGTGTGCAGCAGCTACTCGTAGCATTCCCCTTCGACAGCCAACACGGAGCCCATGTCTGTTATCCCATTCCTCCATCGAAGGCCTTCTTGGCCATTCTTACCCCCAGAGGGCCCTGCCACAAAGATGCCACTTCAGAACAGCTACAAGGATGCATCTTGCACACAGTGATGCGTTGCATGGTATACACAATGATTGACTACAGCTCTCAACTCACCATATGTTCATACTGATTTTTGGGTGCATCCTCTCACTGATAATATTTTCAATGAATAGGTATGTTCAAAACTGAAAATGGTTCTTACTTTCTTCGTTATCTCACGAGTTCATTCAAGAGCTTTGCCAGAGGCCTACCCTTCTGGAACGTAGTAGTTCGCTAGTCCTGCAGTGCAGACATCCATTTGAAGTGTTCTTAAGAACTGATGGCAGTGGGAGGAAACACGACATGGCTATTGGCTAGTGCTATCCATCACTACAGGAAAAAACTTTAAAGCCGTGTACCCAAAGAACTCGGCTTATGTCAATATAAACTCGGTTTACATATAAGCCGAGTCAAACTCCCGGCTTATATGACACGGTTTACACTTGATCGGCTTATACGCTATAAGCCGAGTGCCAGTGGGAAAACACTCGGTTTACGTATAAGCCGTGTGTTTATACTAGGCTCTCGGCTTACTAAAGTAACATGACGGCAGCCAAGAGATAACGGCCACGTGTCACCGTCAGTATAAACCGAGTGCCTAACTGAGCCACACGGTTTAAATATAAACCGAGTGCCTGCATGAGCCACACGGTTTATATATAAACCGAGTGCCCACGAGCGCTACACGGTTTAAATATAAACTGAGTGCCTAAGCGAGCCGCACGGTTTAAATATAAACCTAGTGTCTGCACGAGCTGCACGGTTTAAATATAAGCCGGGTGCCTTTGTACACGGCTTATAGGACATCCGCTGTTAAACATATCCTATAAGCCGGGTGCCTGCATCTGGAACACTCGGCTTATACAGCTCCCCGTGGCATAATATGCCTATAAGCCGGGTGCCATGTCCCTGGGACACTCGGTTTATATGCCAAATAGCATTTTTTTCCCTGCATGCTTCAGCGAGCAGCAGCAAGATGGCTTATATATCCAACAATATATTGATCGATCCAGCAAGCAAAATGACCAACAATATATATCCAGCAATATATTGATCCAGCAAGCAAAGTGACCAACAATATATATCTGGTGGGATTTGTCCTGAAAATAAGTAAGAAAAACATAGAAAATGGCATTAGATACAAACAGAATCATAAGACCATTGCTCTAAGAAAAAACTGGACAACAAATGAGAAGGATGAGACATCACTGAAATTATAATTTATAAATTGCATGGAATCTCTAAAAGGCTTATATTTAGGAACGGAGTGAGTATATCCACAAGCATGGCCCAAAAAACACAACATTACTAAAACGTCTTTCTAATTTCGATGGAGGTACTGCCAAAAGTAGGGCAAGAAATCCCAAATTAGAACACCAGGAAGCGAACCTTTAAAATGAATATTTATATTGGAACAGAGAAAATAACATAAAACAGACCTGATAAATAAGCCACTCGATGCAAGGGTGAAAAATAAAAGGAAAAATATGCAAGAAACATGTCTCAATAATGATCTGCGATCAAGTAATTTTAGAGATGTCATTTTGAAGAGAATATCTTAAGTAGAGCACTGCATGTATTTCTCATACTACGTGAAAAGAAAAGGCCATACTATGCAAACTACATATGGGCATATTTTTAGAAGGAAACTTTGTCAGGTTCGAGCAGACATAATTTCATCTTGTTCTTAAGACGACATATGGATATATTTTAGAAGTAAACTTTCTCAGGTTCGACCAGTCATAATTTCATTTTGTTCTTAAGACGACTTCCATTCCAGCAAAAAAATTGGCGACAAAAGAGACCTTATTTTGGTTCTAAAATACACACAGAAATATCAAGTATATAGCAGCTGAAGTGCTCCTTACCTCCTCCCAGTAGCTATTCAGAAATACATCGGCGACGATTGCAGCTTCCAATATCACAAGCAAGAATACAAAGATCACGTGCTACATATATACATGGCAGGTTAAGGCAAAATAGTCCATATCACCAAGACACAGTACATCTAAGGTCACAGAGCTCCAAGAACATAACTGGGACTTAAGGTTTTAGCAAACTATTATTAGGAGTCAACAGTTCCAGTTCAAAACTTGACTGCTAGAGACATGACCCTCTTTTTGAAATATCATTTATATTTTTGAAATGGATATATCTGAAAAAAAGCACGCAAGGTTTGGTCTTTATGTGACAATGCAAAAGGCTTTGAGGAATTTTGTTAAACCAGTAGCAGCTGCCATGTAAGCACACTTAAATAGGCTAACTCAACTCCTAGTATCAGACGCTTTCAAGGATACACAAGACAGGCAGGGGATGTTTGCAGTTTCAGCGCCGATGTGGCCCAAGCAGGTCAGCAAGCACATGATGATTCCCAAGCTGAGAAGAGTGTAGATAAACCTGCATAAAAATTGATCTCTTAATCAAAATAGCCATCCCATATTACATACAGTATATTCATAAGAAATCCCTAGAATACTCTTGGCATGGCAAAGAGGCATGAATTCTCTAGTTTCTCAGACCCAACATAAAAAACATGGTAGTAGTATAAATCATCCGGTGCGTAGCGCCGCGTCGACATCTTAACAGCGAAGCGAGAGGAAGATGCTGATCACCACAAATATTTTTACCCCAGCCATAAGTTTTGTTCGACCTACACCATTTGGATTGGATAAACTATCTTCGGCTGTAAGCTAACTTGCTGGAATGCAACAACAGAAGATTGTCTTGAACACTAATTTGTAAAAGTAATATGCAAGATACAATGAAAAGTAAGATATCTAATTTAACCCAGCAAGTTGCACCCAGATAGTAGTTATTCTGATTCCTGAACCAGTGTACTATTCTGATATCTGAAGCTAATTTACTCTGAGATAAGAGTCCAATTGCCAGCATCAACCAGCTTCTACACCTACATGTTCTTCTATAGCCAATTTACCATCTTTCATAGATTTCTTCTTACTCTTCCTTTTCGTATGAGCATCACATCACAGATGAGAAAAGGGGAATCAGGAAACATGCATAAATATGAACAAGAGCATTCAAGGAAAGGCAAAAGCTGATCTAAACCACAATGGATGAGCTTGGTGCACTTGACCTTGGTACAGTGTTGGTTTCCCCACGCACGACGGTGACAGCGCTGCCCAGGCAGTATGGTGGGAATTCGTTCGGTGGTGGGTGTGTGGTGCGTCATGCCGAACTTTCCATCTGTTAGTGAGATAGATCAGGTTGTCGATCGTCGATCCTGTCAATGTGCTTACCACCTGAGCCCTGGTAAAAGTTAAATTCAAACCGTAACGTCAATGTCCTGTGAGGCCGGGTCAGGGGCCCGTTGTGCTCCTTGAACTTCCCACTATATGCATCAATCCTCAAGCCAGATCCTAGGTTGACCCACCCCCCCTTCAGGTTTCTTTGACGTGCGGGAAAGACATAATCCCGTGAAGGTATTGAGCCGCGGTTCACCCTCACCTCTCTCCCTATTCTGCATTAGAAGCAATAATATCCAATAAGGGCACAAGTAGGCACAAGTTCAGCAACAAGGGCACAAGTAGGCACAAGTAGGCCACCCAGCATGTTTGGTAATCATCATCTACCTCATGTTATATCATCCCTAGTTACTAGTACTTCATTATGCAGACTTGTGGTTTATGGAACTGAAGTAACCAAAAGGGTAGGCCGAAAAAAGGTACTCTAAACAAAATGATAATATGCATGTTGTGTTCAGTAGTAGATAGTAGAAATGACTATATGCAAGAGCTCGCTAGAATACTAGCTATATATATATATATATATATGACTTTATGTTCAGCAAATACAACTGAAGTTATGTATTGGCACTCAAAATATCTAACCAGAAGCACGGCTCTTTATCCATTGACGACAAACTAGCAGTCAACCCAGTACGCCGGCATGGACGCAGGACTCGGCTAAAACCAAACACGTACTACAGGAGTAATTATTTGCACCAAATATTAGGTGTGGCGGGTGCCAAATCTTGCCAGATTGCTGGCTTCGCCCCTGTTTGTATGAACCCTGAGCACTGTGTGTATGTGTGTGATGCAGGTGTTCTGAAGATGCAATTGTGGGAGGGAGGGGAACCAAAACCAGATGCAGCATGTGTTCCTGCTGATGCAGTTGTTCCACGAGCAGGAGATCAGCAGGGGCACGCCGGAGCACCTTGCCGCCTGAGGAGCCGGGCCCTGGTCCACAGAGAAAGATGCTGTCACACACACACACACACACACAGAGAGAGAGAGAGAGAGAGAGAGAGAGAGAGAGAGAGAGAGAGGGACCTGCCGGCGGAGGGAGGGTGGGGCAGCCGAGATGGCCGGACGACCTCAACCCTATCGAACGGGGAGAAGCGGCGGCGCCGATGGGAGGGCCAGCTCGGGGCTCCCCATGCTCGGGGAGGGGGCGCGGGGGATCTGTGCACCGGCGGAGGGAGGATGGGGCAGCGGAGATGGCCGGACGACTTGAACCCTAGCGAACGGGGAGGGGCGGCGGCGCCGATGGGAGGGCCGGCTCGGGGCTCCCCATGCTCGGGGATGGAGAGGAGGCGGGGGGATCTGTGCGCCGAGGAGAGGGCGGCGCCGGGCAGGGTGACGGCGAGGCGGCTGGTGGATGGAGGGTGGGCGGCGGCGCGAGGAGAGGAGCAGCGCGTGGGGGGAGACAGGGAAGGGCGCGGGGTTGAGACAGAGAAGGCACAGGGAAGAGATAGTAGGCGGGTCGATTTGGGCCAAAATGAGGCCTTCGCGCGTTTATTTTCGCTAAGTCCCGCGCTCACTGATAAGCCTGGTGCAGAAGGGTAAGCCTAGTGCCATAGGAAAAAAACACACGGTTTATAAAAAATATTTTTTATTTTTGTTTTATTTCAATACAAAAAGTTTATTAATTTTACTTTTAATAATTTATGTGTTTCATTTTATTGTATTTTTATGATACTTATTTTAGTTTTCTTTTTATTGTATTCTTATTCTATTTTTATTTCATTGTTTTTATAAATGATACCCTTTTCCCTTATTTCATATTTCAATCTTTAAAATATCGGTCAATATTCCGGTAAAAAGTTTGGGCGTGTTTCAAGTAGACCTCACCTGTGGCCGCTTGTAAACCACACCATCTCCGATGTAGTCTCTAGGTATCGAGAGGGAATGAGTCGGGTTTGTGAAGGAAGTGTGGGCCCTATTGCTCCATTGGCCGCGAAACTTCTCGTGCTCTTAAAGAAGGCCATTGAATGACACGTGTCAGGCCCCCGTATTTTTCGGACCCGCCTAGAATATTTGAGACATTTATTGCACTGTTAGGGTTTCGAGCGGAAATTGCAGATCTGCAAGGCGGCACATGAAATCATGCCCAGAAGCGGCATATAAAATCCTATGTGATGTCTTTACGACATGCGTAGGCCTTTTGCAGGTGAGGGAGGGGCAGGCACAGCCACCGAGGGGCAAAATTACCTCGGCTCCATGCCTGATCCAACTGCTTAAATCCTCGAAAAATTATATAATGTCGGAAACCCTCGGGAAGCTGGCATGGTGTCATCACATGGCCCCTGTAGGGTGTGGTAAAAGTTTGGGCCTGTTTCGAGTAGGCCTCACCTGAGGCCGCTTGTAAACCACGACATCTCCGATGTAATCTCTAGGTACCGAGAGGGAACGAGTCGAGTTTGTGAAAGTAGTGCGGGCCCTGTTGCTCCGTTGGCCTCGGAACTTCTTGTGCTCTCAAAGAAGGCCATCAAATGACACGTGTCAGGCCCACGCATTTTTTGGATCCGCCTAGAATATTTGAGACATTTATTGCACTGCTAGTGTTTCGGCGCCGGAAATTGCAGGGGGGGAACGGATGGTAATTTTTCATAATTTTTGGTGATGCAGAAGTATCTGAACACTTCCCTCTACGCGGATTGCTCTTGTGTGTCTACGATTGTGGCCGGCGGCCTCCGGGTGTCGGTATCAAAACCTAGAAGCTAGCCTATGGATTGATTGTTGTTGTCCTACGGACTAAACCCTCCAGTTTATATAGACATCGGAGGGGGCTACGGTTACACAGAATCGGTTACAAAGAAGGAGATCTACACATGTGGATTGCCAAGCTTGCCTTCCACGCCAAGGAGAGTCCCATCTGGACACGGGACGAAGTCTTCAATCTTGTATCTTCATAGTCCAACAGTCCGGCCAAAGTATATAGTCCGGCTGTCCGAGTACCCCCTAATCCAGGACTCCCTCACCGGGGGCTAGCCATGCCGCCAAAACTTGCGTCGGGGCCTCTTACACGTCTAGAAGTGTGGTGGCGGGTGCCAACACCCGGCACGCGTCTCTGGAGTGTGACCCCCTTCATGGACGGTGCCGCCGCCGGCACCTGGAGGGGGGTAACGACCGCGTCGGGTCGACACAGAGACAATCTTGCAATGGGTTTGGCCCGGACCTTGTTCCGAAGTGTTCCTATGGGCTCACCTACCATAACCGGGTGGAGAGGTCCATTGGTCAAAGCCCGTCCGACGAAAGTCAAAGGGTTAGGTCTCCTAGTCAACTACTCCAGGGTTTGGCGGGACGGGGGCCTTGGGGGTAGCAATGCCACTGGAGCGTTGTGCAGGGCCCTCATGCATGCCTTAAGGTGTGGTGGTATGTCTGAAGAGGTAGAACGCGACTCCGGGGTGTGGCCCCCCTCACGGACGACGATGACACGGTATAGTAAACGTTATGCAGTAGCGGTGCGGCATGAATATTACTGAATACTCGGAGCGCGATAAAATCATGATTTTCTTACACGGCGTGGGCACATGTGATATAGGACGGATGGTAATTTTTCATAATTTTTGGTGATGCAGAAGTATCTGAACACTTTCATCTACGCGGATTGCTCTTGCGTGTCTACGATTGTGGCCAGCGGCCTTCGGGGGCTAGCCAAGCCGCCAAATCTTGTGTCGGGGCCTCTTACATTTCTAGAAGTGTGGTGGCGGGTGCCAACACGAGGCACGCGTCTCCGGAGTGTGACCCCCTTCATGGACGGCGCCGTCGCTGGCACCTAGAAGGGGGTAACGGCCATGTCGGAACGACACAGAGGGAATCTTGCGGTGGGTTTGGCCCGGACCTTGTTCCGAAGTGTTCCTATGGGCTGACCTACCACAACCGGGTGGAGAGGTCCATTGATCAAAGCCCATCCGGCGAAAGTCAAAGGGTTAGATCTCCTGGTCAACCGCTCCGTGGTTTGGCGGAGACGGGCCTTGGGGGTAGCAATGCCACCGGATCATTGTGCGGGGCCCTCATGCATGCCTTAAGGTGTGGTGGTGGCCTGTCTGAGGAGGCAGCACACGGCTCCGGGTGTGGCCCCCCTCACAGACAGCGATGACACGATATAGTAAATGTTCTGCGGTAACGGTGCGGCGTGAATATTACTGAACACTCGGAACGTGATAAAATCATGATTTTCTTACACGGCATGGGCACATGTGATATAGGACGGATGATAATTTTTCATAATTTTTGGTGATATAGAAGTATCTGAACAGTTCTCTCTATGCGGATTAATCTTCACGTGTCTACGATTGTGACCGGCGGCTTCCGGGGGCTAGCCATGCCGCCAAATCTTGCATTGGGGCCTCTTAGACGACATCTAGAAGTGTGGCGGCGGGTACGCTAGGGTGTCGAAAGAGTCATGAAAATATTAAAGTGGCGTTAAATTAAGAATTTCACAAATAAGACCCATGAAAACTAGTCGATAGAAAATAGGATAGAATAATAATACTAATTAAGAAGTAAATATAAATGCAATGAAAACCATCTTAAACTAATTTCGCACAAATGTTACGCGTTGCAAAAAAATCCGCAAATATGTAAGCCTAGTGCTTTGATCAGGCACACGACTTATATGTCCTATAAGCCGAGTGCCTGCTTCGGACACACGGCTTATATGTCCTATAAGCCGAGTGTCTGCTTCAGACACACGGCTTATAGGCTGCTCCGTGACGGCACCGTCAACCTCTGTCGTTGCAGACACGTGGCAGATATCTTTGCCGAGTGTGTGCTGTAAGCCGGGTGTCGTTTCCCGTAGATACCGTGTGTTTCATATAAGCCGTGAGCTTTTTTGCGAAACTCGGCTTATAGATGACCATAAGCCGAGTTTGTCGTATTTACCAGGTGTTTTTTTCTCGGGACTCGGCTTAGAGGAGCATAAGCCGGGTGCCCGAAAAAACACACTCGGCTTATAGGCTAACACACGGGAAACCGGGATTTTCCTGTAGTGCATCATGACACCTTCAGCTGCGTCCCATCTGTGGCCTGTGAATATAAGTTCCTTCGCTCTGGACCTTCTGATGATCCTAGGAAGACACTGTGTGCCCCCGGCTCTGCATATCACAGCAAACGGAGGTTATCCACTGACTGAAGAACACAGTTTAGCACCTTAGCTAGTTTTGGAGGAAGCTTTCAGTAAGTTTTGGTAAAATAAAACAGATACACTTGTGACAATTAAATGTAAGCGACCGGTTTCATCATAATTACATGTGCCAATATTGATTTCACCAGAAAATGAATTTGGTACACATGCCTTGTCGTTAAGATAGCAACTGATGTTAGTATTCAGAATTGTCCAGTTATTTAAATTATTCATATATACAGGTAAGTATGAAAAATAAATTCAAGACCCCTCATCAGAGGTGGATTCCCAACTCCAAAGCAAGTAGGAGATAGCACTCCTCTTTCTGAGTCCTAATAGGATTTGATTACAGTCGCTTTCCCTCAGCAAAGCGAACAGAGGAGAAAAGTATATATAACTGTCCAATTTATAGGCGAAAGCAGGGCACCGTATCTGTGTTACCCACATACCCAGGAATAATAATAGAAAGGCCTGTCTCAGGCAATCCAAGGGTTGCATTTTCTCCTGCAAATGAGTACATGCATTCAAACGTGCAAATATACGCAGCGAGATTATGTTCCATAAGATGAAATGTATTGCATACTGAAGATTACAGGCAACACCACATATACGCAGATCACATGAAAGAGCAAGTTCCAGCCCGCAACCTAAAGCAGATTTTCGAAAAAGCTTTAGCTACTTTATTTTTGGAAGCAACTCTCAATTAGTGAATACCTGCAATAACAATAGAAATGCATTCTAACCATTAGTTGATTGCTTTGTTGGGAATTTCCAACGAAAAATATGCTAATAGTGTAGAAGTTGAAACATGCCAGATAAAAAATAGTGTACATTATGCCATATTCCTGTAGGCGCCTGAAGACCTAAAACCTATTAACATCTTGATATAAATTCATCACCCTAAAAGAGAGACAAAACATCTGACCATTTAAGGCATGTATTAGGATGTAAGTACTTTATGTCATATGAAAAAAGAGAAATACCATGACTTATTGACATACATATTTGCAAATTCTTTTACTCCCAATGACAAACAAATGGTACTTATGCATTTAGTTGGTTAGATGATGCACAAAAAGTTGGTAATTACCAAGGGACCAGGCACCTAAACCTCAACTTTTCTGAATTGTGTTTGTTCTTGAACAGAAAAAGGAATCCGCTCGTTGAAGCGCAAGAATCAGTGATAAGAGAAAAATGGGTAAATCAAGTCAAACCTCAACAACCCCAGAAAGGCCGTGTTTATTCACCGATCTCTCGACGGAAAGATGTCTGCTGCAAACAAATCATTCGAATGAACTATTTTATTGCTATTACCCATAACCTATCAGTATAAACAACTTCAGTGGCACAACAGATATACCATGAGATTGATTACTAACTCAGCAGTCCTAACTCTTGAGTCCATTCAGAAAAGGTTGCATAGATGTGGAGACAGAAACTGTTAATCAAGGAGAGGAGGACAAGAAACACAAGATCAACAACCCATTAGCTCATGGACATTTTATCAAACACAACATGCACAAGGTAGGGATGACTCAAATCACCTGAATAGCCAAGGGATCCGAGTAGTATCAACAGGTGGGAACAGCCTAGCAGCGACGACACAGGCTATGGGACAGCAGGAGTTGGGAGCAGCAGATGGAGATGGAAGACGGCCATGTACCAGGGTGACCGCACTTCTCCATGGGCTCGCCGTCCCGGCGGCACGGAGAGACACTGCTCAACGCTTAGTCCGACAAGCGACCTCCGCCACGGCCCTTCCTCTCCTGGCACCAAAAGTTCAACAATCAATTTGCAAACAGAAAAGCTGAGATAAAGTTCCAAATAATATGGTATAACCTTTTCTTAATAAACACAAGAATGATACCAAGAATAACTAAAAAATGGACATCATCATGAACAAATGTTATCATCGAACTAATGACCCAAAGTAGTAACTTCTAAAATTCATTTTGGACAATTGAACTATCATATCTTTTAACCGCAAAAACAAAATGACAGTACAGACTATACCTTGACTACAATATGCTATAAATCATGGCTAGGACCATACATAATTGCCAACATTATAATCTTGGAGTGGTCACTCTCATGATATTTGCTGCACAACACAGAACTGATTTTAATCTCGTTGCTTGAGGCAAAAAAAATTGATGGTATATATGAAATATCAAGACTACGTTGGACAATATTTCCTGCAAGAAATTAGCATGTTCTTGTTGTATCAGTCACCATATTGAGATTATTAGACCGGCTTTTTTTACACAAACTATATGTAAATAAAAGCAACTCATGCATGAAATCCTTCGGGATAAGCCATGGAAGTTCTGCTTCCTAAGGCAATATACCTCGCCCCTCGCCCCTCCCCAATGCAATTCAGAAACAGGTAGTGATGGCTTTGCTTTGCGAAATGAAATACTACCTTCAGTCTTCTCATCTCACCACCAAAGCAGCCCAAAATAATTACAGAAAATTGTCAATTTTGGGGAAGACTAAACTGCAAATATAAATTGGAAATGATATACAAACCTTCGATAAATTTCTTCTGAGATTTCAACAGCAAATGGGAACCTTGATATAAAAGCTTCATGAATCTGCAATGACAAATACACACGTGATGTCAGCCAATCTCACGCACCATCAGTACATGCCTCAAAATGTAAAAAAATTGAAACATAGCCACCACCATCCATCTAGTACTGTTGTTTGCTCCCATTGACCAACACATTGGAACATATATCAATTTCGGTAGGAAGAGAAGGCAAAGGGCTCACACAAGGCAACACTTCATATCATGTTGGAAAAAGCAATGCTACTTTAGCCATGGCTAGCAGCTACAAGACAGTTCATAACAGAAAACAACAAATGTATGTGTCAATCTATGCTATTTTTCACATGGTAAATACACTTTAAGGATGCAAACCGTAAGATTAAAATTACTAAATTAGCACCAGAGAAACACTAAGAGATATAAAGAGGGGGGGGGGGGGGGTGAATAAAACAATAGAAGGAGAGTAAGAGGAAGAATTCATACCTGTGATGGACCTGCTGGGTCGTCACAGAAGGAAGGGCGGGTTGGTGCTGCTTGTTGGGGTGTTGAAGTTGCAGCAACACCAGCTTGATTCAGCATAGAGAGACAGAGAGAGAGAGAGAGATGTTTTCCTGCAGCAGAGAAGAGAAGGTACTTCACGAATGGTTGGATGATTTGCCCCACTTTACTTGGCCATTAGATGATTTGCCCCACTTTACATAGAATTAGATCATTTGCCCCACTTTTCATTTTTCTTTTGATGATTTGCCCTTTTCAATTACTGTAATCATTTTCGAATATTTATTGCTTTTTCTCCATGCGAAAAGACATAGTTGCCCCTGTGGCTGATTTACAATTTGATACTGTCCAAATCTTTTCTCTTTACAAGGCCGTGTCCAACTGAAGCAACTAATTAACAGGGAACAAATCATATCTACTTTCTTTACATGGTTGTACCCAACGGAACCAGGTACTCACAAATCATAGATTGATTCTGTTGCTTGCGTCGTCATGTTCATGGCTAGTGGAGAGGCAGATCCACCGCATATATATAGATCTCTCACCTGTGACTAAAGGAGATTCAGCAAGAGATGAAGCATATATATTTTTAGTGTGATGTAATTAAACTCTGAAGCATCTGGGGGAGATAACTGAACGAAGTGTTTTATACAATGTACCCAGCTTCATGATTGAAGCATTGTCGCCCAGCCATGGCTATTACTGGCAACGCAACGAGCTCACACACAAAAAATTATAAATCCATGAATCACTGAAAGAACTTAGTTTTTACCAGCAACGAGCGCACCATCTGCAGCTCCGAGTTGCAGCGGAGCTCCGGGACCCGCCGATCCGCCGAGCTGCAGCGGGAGACGCCGCGGTGGGCGGCCGAGCTGCAACAGGAGCCTCCTCCCCGGGCCGAGGAGCTGCAGCGGGAGCCGCCGCACCGGACCGACGATCTGCAGCGGGAGCTGCCGCGCCGGCAGCCGAGCTGCAGCGGGAGCAGCCACGCCGGGCCGACGATCTGCAGCGGGAGCTACCGTGCCGGGCCGCTGCTGCCAACATGGGGGGCAAGGTGCCCTGGTCGGCCTCCTCCAGTAGCTTCCTCTGAGTATTGGGGAATGAAGAACAGAGGAAGGCGTTGAACTGGAGAATGGTGAGCTCGTCGATGGAATTAGGACCAGTCCAATAGCAGAGAAGATTACAGAAGAATTGTAAATTAGCCATAGGGGCAACTTTGTCTTTTCACATGATGAAAAAAGGGATAGAAATTCGAAAATGATTGCAATAATTGAAAAGGGCAAATCATCAAAAGAAAAATGAAAAGTGGGGCAAATGATCTAATCCTATGTAAAGTGGGGCAAATCATCTAATGCCCAAGTAAAGTGGGGCAAATCATCCAATCTCCCCATCCCATTGACCCCGCCCACTCTTTCCTTCTAAACCGGTTTTCTCGTTAATGATCCCGCTCATGCCGCTCTTTCTTTTACAATTTTGAAGGTTAAAAAATCGCGTGAGGGGAGATTTGAACTTTAGATCTTCAAGTTGAGGTCATAATCCTACTACCAACTAGGCTAGCCGAACCAATCATGCATAGACACTAAATTAGAATGTTTATGCTTGACCATGTGTGCTTCCGAATGACCACGCATCAAGCAGGTGCCTCAAAAACAAAGTACACTAAAAAAATTATGTACGATTACTAACCGAGACCAATTACACAACTCAACAACTTCTGTGTAAATAGTATGATAATATACGTATGAGTATATGATAACTTACGTATAAATAATGCGGTAACTTTGAACCAGGAAAAAAGTTGGTTGAAACATCCCCTAGTAACTACTATGTAATTGCATGATAACTTATGTACCACATACCTGGGAAATTACATCCAAACACCTTGATAACTTTGACTCATGAAAAAAATAAGTTTTTCAAACATACTCCCCTGTAAAACTTCTCCGTAAATAACATGATAATAGATGCACCACAAATTTGATAACTTATGTACACCATGGTAACTTTGATAGAGGGGATTATTTGTTGAACGAGAAAGCTAACTTCCAGCCGACTGGAAGTTAGCGACAGATTTCCACGATTCTGAAGCCGCCCGCTTCTGCTCTCGCGCGTAAAAAGAGCTCAGAAAAAATAGGGTCACTACTAGGATTCAAAGACACAACCTGTTGGTTGTGGCCATGACGCGCTATCAGCTGAGATGAGAATCTGTTATGTTTCATGTACAGACTAATTTGTACTAATACCTTACTAGATGACAACTATAAAGGAAGACCACAGTGCCTTTGACAAGAGGACAAAACCATTTGCTTCAAGTTTTTTAAATAACTGATCCAACATGTTTTGTACTCGACATGTCTCTTTTTTGTAGTGATGAATATTTTCCTAGAGAAATAAATGTTTTGCTTCTATAGAATTCCAACATTAGTCATTCTCTTGTGTGTCATCCCTCGATAAATTCTCTTTAACGAGCCCTGTAATTATACGCACCATAAACATGATAGTTTATGTATAAATATCATGGTAGCATTTCTGACCCCTCAAAAAAAAAACTAGTGTAAATGTACCCATGATACTTTCTTGTATGAATAGCATGGTAATTAACTCACACATGGGGTACTTGATAACTTATGCACCCAGGTTCTGGTAACTTTAGCGACCGGGAGGGTGGGGGGGGGGGGGAGTTGATGAAATATACCCCGGTAAGTTTTGTGTGTGTATAGCATGATGACTCACACATTGCAGACTTGATAACTTCTGTACCCCAGTCCTGGTAATTTTCGCGACGAAAGGGGGTGGGGGTGTTGATGAAATTTTGTGCGAATAGCATGGTATCTCACACATCGTAAACCTTATAACTTATGCACCCGTCCTGGTAACTTTGGCAATGAGGGTGCGGGGTGGGGGGGGGGGGAGGGTGGAGTTAATGAAATATCCTCTTCGTAGCTTTTATGCACTGTGGACCTCATAACATACGTTCAACCACCATGTGAACTTTGACTTGGAGGAAAAAACATTGAAACATAACTCCTCTGGTAACTTCTGTGTTAAATTATCATACTTCATCATGCTAAAGTTATCATGCTTTAACCTTCTCGTACTGTAGTTACCAGCCCTATCATGATAATAGTTATCATGTTGGTCGTACCATAGTTATCACGCTGGTCATGCCAAGTTACCAAGCCAAAGTTTATTATTTTTCTGATATGGTGGAAATAAGAAAGGTTCAACAACTAAAGGTGGCTTAGTTGGCTATTAGGCTCAATAGCTATTGCATAGACCTGGGTTCGAATCTTCTTTCAAGCACTTTTATTTTCTTCTCATATTATGTAGTGAAAACACCAGAAAAAACAACTATTAGCCAATTCACCCACTACTTGGCTCCTGACAAGTTCAAATAAAATACCACTTTTTTGACCATCCGAGGTGAAAAGGTTGTTAAAATATACCCCCGGTAACTTATGTGTAAATAAGATAATAACTTACGTACAATTAACCTGATAACTTACGTATAATGCATTGATAACTTTTCACCTTGGGCGAAAATTTCTAGAAATATGGCCTGATAACCTAGTGCAAATAGCATGGTAATTTACCCACCAGACAACCCATAATTTACATACAACACATTTGGTAACTTTTTACCCATGTGAAAAACAATACTGAAACATGTCTTAGTAACTTTTTTTGTCGAAACATACCCCGGTGTGAAGTTACCACTCCCCCATGCTAAAATTATTATACTTCTTATGATATAGTTATTAAACTTCTCATAATATAGTTATCAAGATTATCATAGTATAGTTATTATGTTGCTCAAGTCATAGTTATCACGCTGGTCATGCCAAAGTTACCAAGCAAAAAGAAATATTATCACTGATATGACTAAAAAAAAGGTTTGAATAACCTTGTTTATATGCAATAGAGAACAACTAAAGATGGCTTAGTTGGTTATTGGGCTCAAAGTCTAACGAATAGACTTGGGTTCAAGTCCCCTTTCTTGAACTTTTATTTCCTTTTTATACTGTGTAGCCAAAAACGAGAAAAAACATTAGCGATTTACTATTGACGTATACGGTTTTCGAGAGAAGAAAAAAATCGGTGGAATCAAGCGTGCGGGTTGCTAGAGGAAGATGGGTTACGCTCAACAGGACATTAGCACAGTCCTATAGAGAAATGATAAATCCTGAAGAAATATATATGCCTAATATAGAAAATCCCCAATAAATTTCATTAATTGGTATTTTTCCGCTCTGGCAACGACCCATATCATGAGAAAAGCCAGAGAGACACGATGTACATCAACACCTGGAGGAGAGGATGCCCAAGAATGAGAATAGAAGACACCCTAGTACAGTCACGACTGAAGGTGGAGATACTCTCTCCGGACCGGCGAAATGTCTCGGTGCCCAAGCCAGATGCCATCACGGTGGAGATGCTCACTGTTCCTAGTCTACTGCTCACCTCGGCTTGCGTTCTTAGCCTACTTGCCGACCTTCAACTTATATATGGAGCCCTCCGACATATACGGGTAATATAAACATTTCGCTTCCAGATGTGTCTCACTCCTATAATGCATATCCACATCTTGTGTTTATCCCATCTCCTTCTTCCTGTCGAGTGTTTTGTCTTTGAACCGTTCTTGTTAGCTTCTAGCTAGCGGGCAAGTTGATTAGTAAACTCCTTTCTGGGTACGTTGGCGAGTTCTGGAGGAAAGAGCATTTGTTCTCACACTACACTATCTACTCTTTGTACCCATTATGGGGGCTGTGTATGTAAAGAACGGCAGTTACCACACAGCATGCATATCCTCACTCTGTCTTTAACACACCAAGAATGCAATCACCTCTGTTGTTCCCTCGCTATAATGATTGATATTAACTGCCCTAGCTACTAGCCTCAATAACGTAGGCCTTCATGAAGAGTTTATAAAGTTGTTGGTAGATGGACGAGCTATCGACAACCCAAAATTAAAATTATATATACCTTGTGTTAAAAAGTGGATTTCAAATCTCAAAACCCATGCCCTTCGACCATCTTCGCACGTCTCCATACTGCGTGCGCGCGCGCAGAGAGAGAGAGAGAGAGAGAGCGAGAGAGAGAGAGAGAGAGAGAGAGAGAGAGAGCAAGATTTTGAATTCCTAATGAAAATAATCTCATGTGGCACCGGTTGCTAGAAATTTACCTTATGATTTTTTAACGAATTTTGTATTCTAATAAAAAAATGAGTCAAATTTAATTCATATTCAAATGAAACTCCAGTTAGATTTCTTTTGAAGGTGATATGCAATCTACGAACGGGGCTTGACGCAGAAGGTATGGTTTTGCAGCGAGGGCAGTGGAATTTCTAGCCCTACATGTAGCTGCTCGGATAGCGGAAAAGTAGTGAAGACTACACGTGATTGACTCCGTCTTGGTGGTGCTTCTCAAGTACCTAGAATCTAGCCCAAGTTGGTTATATCTGGCAATAGCAATATTTTGCCGTCGTATACCTTGTTGAAGGCATTGCTTGGATATGCTGAGAATTATTCTTTAGGGGGAAAACCTAGAATCTAGCCTATGATGGTTGGATTTTGTGGCAGCGGCGTTTGAGCATTGTTTCCTTCTTAATACCGTTGTTCTTGAAGAACCCGATTTTCCTTATGATGTCATGAGATGGTTGGTGCAAATACGGTCGTTGTTGTAGTATGGTGATTGTTGTTGGTTGCTTCAGGCCGTTTCCTTTTCCACGTTTAGGCATAGCTTTGGTCTTATTTGACTTTGCTATTTGCGGGTGGGTTTATTTGCGTATATTTTGATGTTGGCTGTGTGCATTCTAATTACGCACAGGTCGGGTGTGCTCTTATTGTGTTTGTATCTTCTAGATTCTTCATTGTGAGTCAATAAAATACATCTTTTGTCGAAGAAAATAAAGTTTTAGTTCAGACCACCATCATCACTATCAACAAAAGAATTGTAAGTTATTCTATTGAAGTAGGTTTAGGACAAGCAATCACTTCAGACGTATTGTGTCAGGTCAGAAGCTAATGTCGAATAATCCTAGCAGTGCAAACAGAGATGTCCCTTGGCAACGGTGCTACACCGCTGGTGGTAGGCATGGGCAAGGGGAGGGATATCCTGCTGAGCTCCTGTCTCCCCATCTTTTACCAATGGTGGGTCAAGGATCTGTCCATTAGTCAAGCCCCTCTATTCAGAATCCTAGGGGCATTATTTTGCAGCAAGGAAGGAACGACCAACCGGGCTAGTCTCCTGATTGACACTTTGCTAGATGATGTGGAGGACCTGCTTTACGGCTCGGAAGATTTGTACGATTATGGCCAGACTAGCACAACAACTAATTTCGGTCACGCGACTAAATATATGACTCACCTTGACTGACGAAATAACTATTGGGCTGCATTTTTTTCTAGTAAAGGGTGTCTTTTTATTATCTCAAAATGTAGCATCAAGAGGATGAGAAACATTATGAGTAAACCCCGGTCTTTGTATAATTTGGATGCACAAAGCTAAACACCAGAAGTCTGACAAAGGAAAAGAGGAACAAAGCCTATAGATAGGCAACAGAAAATTCCAACAGACCGGCAATATGCCTATGTAAAAAGTGGTAGTGGATCGATCCAGAGGTTATGTTACCACCCATGTTGGGAAAAAAACTCCGTAGCTGCCTGCTCCTTGCAAAAATAATCTGGATCTAAAATAGTCTTGTGTTTGCAGGAGCCCTTTTGGGAGTTGAAAGAAAGAAAGTATATAGAGAATCATATTTGTGAGGAAAGAGTTAATCAAAACCAGCCGTCCTTCAACTGAGAGCAGCTTGCCTTTCCAATTTTTCAACCGTTTCTCCAAGGCTCCTCTACGTGCTTCCACTCTGTAATGGTGAGGCGGCGATAGCGGATCAGTATTCCCTTCTTTTGCTCTCGATTATCTATGTCTTTCATTCATTTGCATCCAAAACAACTACAGTGGATGGTTTGGTATTCAACGTTTGACATTTGCAACCCCATCCATATATGCCTTAGGGAATGTGCTTCTGGATGCCTTGCATTCCCAACACTACATATGCACCGGATGTTTCTTGATTTCATTGCTCTATCTTTCTACCAACTCTCCACTGAATTTGGCCATTTTTGGGAGCATGTGATAGGCAGGAGGGTGGTAGGATGAAGAATATGTGGCAAGTGAATACTGTGTTGGTGTTAGAGTCAACAGTTTTAAAATTGATGCCACCTTTATAATAAGAAAGTTGGTAGGTACATTATTTATCTACTTTAACCTCGAATCAATGTCATATTTTTTTGTGTTTGTAGAATCAAGGCCATATCTGTTAGTACCAACATTATCTCAAATCTTGACATCCATGTGCGCTTCAATTCATTGCTCTCTGTGTCATACAAAGTACATAAGTGCAATTCCTATGTTCAGACTTGAGACTGTAGGATTTCGGTGTTGAAGTATATTGCCCATCTTTCTCGTCAGGTTGAGATTTTGCTGAAGTAGTTTGGTATATGACACTCACTATGGTATAATGTCATATTTTTTGATTTGATCAGTGTGGTATGAATAAAACGTAGTAGGATTAACTTTCTTACCTTGTCTAAACCTAACATTTCCTAAACCACAACATCAATTTAAGTTTTGGTGAACTATTAAATTTGCATGTTGCACCGTGCCTATTGAACTTAGACATATGTTCTTCCTCCTCTACTGCTTCAGCCTCTTGTGGTCGACGGGTAGAAGACGGTCGCCGCCAGAACATTGGTCGGACATTTACAGTGATCATGATACCATCATTGTATCACGATCAAAAAAGAATTGAAAATGGATCTGGGAAGACAAAGTGCTGGAGGCTGCTGGTAAAATGAAAAAAAGAAGAAGGATATCTTGCACTAAAATATGAAACTCAACTACCTCCTCTTTTGTTGCTCACTATAAATCGATGTTAGGCAGGTTGCTCCATGGCCTCATCCGGGGTGCAAATATAATTATCCCTTGAAGAACACTGGCTTTGTCAAAAACACAAAATTTTGGTTTTTTTAATTATAATACAGCAAAGACATACATGAAGAGACTAGTGCCATTGAATTGTGCACATACCCATAATCCAAAAATTAATAAATATATTTGAGAGAAAATCTGTAATCCATACATCTAAGAATTGTATTTCACATTGGATTCATCAAATTGAAAACTATGATTCGCGTACAAACATGTTAAACTGAAAGTAAGAAGTTAAATTTTGAATGTTATATTTGAGAGTTGTCTGATTGAATTGATTAAGAAATAGTCTAAGTACAATGACCAAAGGGGGAAAACATGGCATGATGCTACCTAGATGCTTAGCGCTAGCCCACACCCTATTTGTGGCCTTCGATATTAAAAAAGATGAAGCCTCACTTTTGGTTTTACCACTGCCGTCTCATTTGCGATTAACTAACTACCTCTTACCCTCACGGAGCACATACATTGGTCATTATTTATCTCTGGTCGACATCTAAATTCTAGTTCTCGTTTTATTGATATTGTTCATATTTGCAGTCCATCAAAGAAATCCAATTTTCGCAGACCCAAATAAGGTTTTGTTGTTGTAAAGAGACACACATCATTCCCCATAATGGGTAGAGGCATAAAGTCAAGCAGATCTATGAGACAATTAACCCCAAGCAGCCAGGTCAAGTCGACTGAGAAAATCCTTCGTCTATTTAAGCCCAAACCCAGCCAAGCTAAAATTTCTTAGTCAAACGTCTCCCAACTATTGTCGCATTCCGGTAACAGACTGCTTCGATGGAAGTTCCGTCTGCGTGACCCTACCCTACAGAGTCCTCCCATGTAGATGATGCAGATATTTTGCTTCCAGATGCGTCTCAATCCCAGCATGCATCCACATTTTCTAGTGTCGACCATCTCCGCATATTTCTCTCGTGGCCCCGATCTCAATTTGTGTTAGCTGCTAGCTAGCCAGAACAAGGAGAGACTAGGAAGATAGACACACGGAGGGCTGTACTAACTCCAATAGTACTTAATTGAAGATAGACACAGAGTCCTGCTTACCTTTATTTCAAAATTAATAAAAATACGCAGCAGAGTCCAGCTATTTCCCTAGTACATGAAGACACTTTTTGTGGGATATGTGTAAGCAGAGGACAATGGTTCCCACACTGGAGCTGTCCTACACAGCGAGTGTGCTACAAGAGATAAGGTGTGTGGGTTGCATAGCTAAACAGTGACGGACACCATGTTGACTTTCTGAATAACTTGTACTACTAGTTTGTACGTGCGGGACCTACCCAAGAAGCAAAAATTAAGATAACATGTTCTGATGTAAAATCAATTATTTCATGTCAGAACGAGGGATGGGAGTTATTGAAAGTAAAGGCAAAGCTAATTATATCTGACAGCAAAAGCAGTAATGAGTACTCCTTACGGCTTCAGCTATCAAATATAACTAGCTTAACAGTATCACCAACGCATTGTTCACTTTCTCTAATTAGGGAATACCCAAGGATTATTCTCGCAAACACGTCCCATATGAAGAAACAAATATCACACTCAAGCTGCCTACTTAGAACAAGAATTGGAAGTGCAAATTGCATATCAGGCCATCATTGACATCAAACATAATGTTCACAACCATCATACAAGTACCAACAGATCCAATGAGTGGACACGTTGGCTCTCCTCCGACTCCATCAAGGGGTCGTCGCGGTCCTGGCCACGACAAGGGTGGCCATCAAGGCATCTACGGCTGCACAAGCTCTCTCAGCTGATGCAGCCGCCCTATCGGCCGCTGCACGAGCACTCTCCTTGCAGGCGGCCGCCCTCTAGGCTGCTGCCACCACTCTCTCGGCCGCTGCCAGCACTCTCTTGGCCGCTGCACAAGCGATCTTCTCGCAGGCAGCCGCCCTCTCGGCCGCTGCCTCCACTCTCTCGGCAGCTGCACGAGCCACCTCCTGGGAGGCCGCCGCGCTCTGTGCCGTTGTAGCTGCACTATCAGTGGTCTCGGTGTCCCTGGAAAGGCGTCTCCATGTACGCATAATTCTAGTCCGCTACTAAACACACAGACCTAACATAACATGAAGAAAAACATATTCAATTTGGAATCAAGAGAGAGGAGAACAAGAAAGACCGGATGCCTATAACAACAAAAATATCATAACTAGTTTATTTGGCATGTGGGTTGACTTTCCGTCCGTCAAAGGCTCCTTTGACAACTTTCATCTCTCAAATGGTTGTATATATGGTGGACACACTCTCTCTATCTTGTATTTCCATTGACGGTGATGGTCGTTCTGCCCCATCTCTCCTCATGCGTTACCAAGGTTTACCAAAGTCATAGATGAGTAGATGGAGCGGAACGACCCCCTACAACAACAGTCGGTATCATTCCTCACATAAAATCTCTCAAGTGTTTGTATATATGGAAACACCCCTTCACTGATAGTCCGACTGTCGGGGACGGTCGTTTCACAACATCTCCTTCTGCGTTACCAAGGCCTTCAAGAAGGAGATGTTGTGAAACAACCTCCGACGACAACAGTTCAGATCCTTCCTTCAAGAAAAACCTCTCATCTCTCAAGTGAAGGCCATGTCAGACTGAAAGTCAACACAGAAAGCATATAGCTATAGTCTTTAAGTATGCCGACAAACATCCCAAGTCTACCACTACAACAATCATCACTTCAACACTGCTACTACATATATAGATCCATATTAAACGACCAAATAGTTCAGCACTAGTACATACATCATCACTTCAACACTACTATTACATGGATCATCACTATTACATAGTTCAACACCACTAATACGTATAACAACAACACTAATCGTCGTCTGAGTCAATGAGTAGCACATTCCTGCTGCAAGAGCCTGCCTCCTCATCATCATCGGAGGTGTCGAACACGCCATCCCTCCCCATCTCCACGAAATCACTATCGACTTGCTCGGAGATTATCTGATCTATCTCCTTGTCGTCCTTCTTCCTCCGCTCCTTCTCTTTGTTAGCGTAGAACTAAATGTCCTTCGCCACCAGATGGGGATTGGCCGCAGCGTAAGCCACCATGGCTTTCCATCGCCCTTATCCGACGAGCCTTCTCCTTCGCACGGAAATAAATCCGGTAACAGGGGGCGACGAAGAACAACGTCTTTGCCTCTGGATTCTCAGGGAAGTTCAGATCAGACCTCCTACGGCCATGCATCCAAGCAACCGCGTCGTATGTGCGCGTGACAACTCGGCGGTCTTAAAGTGCGGGCCACAGCCGATCACCCTTACAGGTGATCTCGGCGGTATAGCGTCCCGATCGGAATCGAACACCATGATACCACCGAGGCGGCGGCGGTGGACGTCCTGGCGGCATCGTAAAAAAACTATGTAATATTCAAATAATTAACCCACTAATTAAACTATACTATACAACTAATCTCTATCTCTACTACCTAAAAGAAACGGAGTGTTCCGTCTCCCGTCTTACGTCACCCACCCCTTCGTCCATCCTCCTCGTACGACCCCCTCCCCCTCCCACGCTTTCATCTTTGGTAACCCCCTCCCACGCTTTCATCTTTGGTAATCAAATAAATCTTAGTAATAATCGGATCACCCTTTCCTTTGGCAACGCAATAAATTTTCGGACGGCAATCAATTTCTTCTTTGTTGTACGTGGTAATCTCTACTACCTAAAAGAAACGGAGTGTTCCGTCTCCCGTCTTACGTCGCCCAACCCTTCGTCCATCCTCCTCGTACGACCCCCTCCCCCTCCCACGCTTTCATCTTTGGTAAGCCCCTCCCGCGCTTTCATCTTTGGTAATCAAATAAATCTTAGTAATAATCGGATCACCCTTTCATTTGGCAACGCAATAAATTTTCGGACAGCAATCAATTTCTTCTTTGTTGTACATGGTAATACAATAAATTCATCAGAAGAAATCCTCCTCATATGACCCCCTCCCCCTCCCACGCTTTCATCTTTGGTAATCAAATAAATCTTAGTAATAATCAGATCAATCTTTCCTTTAGCAACGCAATAAATTTCCGGACGGCAATCAATTTCTTCTTTCCTATACATGGTAATACAATAAATTCATGAGAAGGAATAAATCACAGTAGGTAATCAAGCGAGGAGCCTGGCGGACGCCTTCCTCTTCTGGTCTATCCATGCCTCCCGTCGTGGAGCCCTCCTCACTTTCCGTTCCTCCTCTCCCATGGAGCGCCGCCGCCCCATTTAACTATGTCTTCCCGAACCGGCGCCGGCTGCACCCCATCTCATCCCCTCTCCTATCTCTCCTAGAAATCATGGTGGGGGTGATTGTCAGGACCCCTGTCTGAAGAACCGCGGGGCTACGCTGGCCCAACGACGATGGTCAGAGATTCCGGCTAGCCGTCGCCTGAGAGTGGAAGCGGAAGTTGGCCAGAGACCTCAATGGTAGTGCAGCTTTTATCCCCAAAGGCCTCATCTACCTGATCTCTAACTCATCCCGACCGACCACAAACGCCGGCTGGGGCAGAGATTTTCGGAGTTTTGAGTTTACACTGATCTCATGCGTGGTTTTACACTGGTCAGAGATTTGCCGCCGACCGATCTCAATGGTAGGCTTACACTGATCTCATACGTGGCGTGTTTTGAGTTTCACATATTGGTCTTCTATCTACTGACTGATTAACTCTTACACAGACTTTGCTAGATTGTAGCAAAGAGAGGACTTGAAGCTGGGATGGACCAAGGTTAATCAAGGTTTGAACGTGATAATTGACGAAATAATTGCACCATATATAGGATGGCACTGAATCTGTTAGGGGGTCATTGCAGTTCTTGACGCGGCATGAGGAGGAGATCATAGCTATGGATCAGTCCAGATTCAGAGAATGTGTGGTTGATGGTTTGCAACCGTCCAATTCAACCAAAAAAGGCGTGCTATGCGCTGGTCGGCGCCTTATACAGGTACAGTTAAGATCAACTCTGATGCTTCCTTCCTGCTGGACACTGAACAAAGCTGGGCCACACGGCCGGTGTTGTGGTTTAGGATCATATAGAAGTTTGGTATTTTTCTCGGTGTGTTGGCAGATAGAACAATGCAGTAGTGTGGAAGAGGTGGAAGGACAGGCTGCTATAGAGTTACACATATAGTTACTTTTAGGTGGACATCCGGATTTTAACATTGACGGTTTAAGCGTATATACGAGTCCAAGTCGACCACTCACATCAAGTCTGCTCATAAAATAGCTAGGACTGTAGCACGTTCACACCTTTTTAGGAACTGAATAATTGATTACCCTACAGCCAAAGTACATTCTGTTTGTATCAAGGGTCCCAACTTCAACATGATGTCGTCTATTGCATCAGGTCACCTTGGGTTCTAGCTATGGCAGTGACCTCATGGGGGAGAGTGTTGCAGCTCATGCCAATCACACTGATTTTTTAGGAGGGAATATAGCGGCTGAGCCCCACCTTGGTGCATCCCCGTTGCGCCCCACATAAAAATATAGGAAAACTTTCAATTTTTTTTAACTTCCTAAGAATGATTATGAACAAATGTTATAGATGCTTACAAAATTTTGTGATCAAATGATACCCGAAGAGCTCTGTACAAAAAAGATACAAATTCTTCTCAAATAGTGCACATATATATTTTTTATTTTTTTGTACTGAGTACCTCAATGTCATTTGACCACCAATCTTTGCAAGCATATATAATATTTGTTCATAATCATTTCCACAAAATTTCAAAATTTTCGGAAAGTTTTGCTATGTTTTCTGGGTGCACCAAGTTGGGGTGTAGAAAAACCACTCTCTTGCGCATAATCAATAATTTTGATTACATGTACAGGTACCTCGGTGGCCGGCTGTTCCTGAGGACTTGAGGTTGCTCTTGCACTTAGTCTCCATCAATAATTTTAAACTTAGTCTCATAAGTTTAAAATGACGTATCCAAAAATTGTAGGTACACCTTAATAACACCAATATGAAGTGAAATATAAAACAACTAAATGTATAATTACAAAAAAACACAATTAAATGTATGAGTTAATAATATTCAAAGTATATGTTGGTTGGGTGGGGGTGGTGAGCCGGATGCATCACTGATAGGGGTGGCGAGCTTGGATTGGGAAGCTTTCTTTAACGGTCAAAAAAAGCATACAATACATGATGTGCATGTTGATTCTGAAGGTATATGTTAGACATGATTAACACTAAACCATCAAAATATCATAATAAATATATCCTGTTGCAACGCACGGGCAACTAACTAAGATGAGGGAGAAAGACTTACTAAGATGCGAACAATGTGAATTATAAAAAACTGTACGGTCGGGTTGAAAGGGGGATTGCGAGCTGGCTACACCATTGACAAAGGTCGTACGCTTAGATATGTATGCTATAGATAGTGGGTCAAGGAGGTAGAAGGAGGAGAAAGAAGAAAACTGATTTTAACAATAGAAAGGCCGACAATATCATCTAATGCTAGCGGTATTTCAGTGGCATCTGATGTGCATGAGAATCCTACATGTATATGTTAGCCATAGTTAGTGTTGAGCCAACAGAATATGTATGCCCTTGTGCAACGCACGGGCACTTACCTAGTAAGTAAAAAAACAAGTATACAACTAACATATACGTACAAAAAACAATATTTAACAATAATAACTAAACTATAAACTAAAAAATTTTATACAACTAATTATAAGTATACAACTAATGAAACTACTATCAACAACTAAAAATTTCTAATACAACTAATGAAAATAAAACAAAAATGAAACATAAAAAAAACCTCAGCGGAGCAATGTCAAGGCGAGGGGGAGGGGCGGCGACGGCAGTGGAGTGCGGTGGAGTGGCGACGGCGACAGCAATGGAGCGGGCAGACGTATGGTGGCCACGGATGGCATCGGGCGGCGATGTACGGGCCCGAGGCGTAGACGACGAGGCGACGAGGGCGGTGTCAAACGGCGGAGGGGGCGGGGCGGTTGCGGGCGATGGAGGGGGCGGCGCGGTGGTGGCGGGGCGGCGGCGGACGGGGGGCCGATGACGGAGGGGACGGGGGCGGACGACGATGGTGCGGGTGGCGGGGTGAAAATGAAATGTTAATGGGTGGGGCAGGTATTTATCCGCTAGGGGACCTTTGCCGAGTTCAACACTCGGTAAAGGGGCATCCGTGAGCGCGGGCATGCATTTTTGTTTTCCCGCCAAGCCTTTGCTGAGATTTCGGTGCAAGGATATCGACAAAGATGCCAGATATAGGTCAACTCACTTTTCCCGAGATCTCGCAGAATAGATGTAGACAAATGCTGTTTTCTCAATAATTCTCCCAAATAAGTTACTATTTTTTATGTAACATTATTTGTAAGGGTTAAAACAACTATATATATCCTTCAATTTTCGTGCTCCCTAGATTACCTGGTGATTTAAAGGGCAGTAAGACATACGCCCCCCTCCCACCCACGTGCCTCCCAGCGGTGTGCGCAGGGCCTGGGCAAGGACATAAGACCGTGGGCAGGGACCCCCGGGCCTTCCCGTTCATGATTTCATATGGCCGTTGGCCCGCTCTAGAATTTCCGGCGAAGACCTGGAAATGCGGGCAATTCACGAAATATGGCTGGTGGCCCCCGAAATATCCTAGGACATGGCATGTGCCTTCAAATGGAGCCTCACGACCGCATAAAAAGTTTCAAGACCAATGGAGGAACGCGCCACGCACACCCTTCACAAAACCGGATGCACCGTACAACCGCTCGAAAGCTACATCCTTCGCTGGACAAGGTCCCTTCTGCACAGCCTCCATGAAGGCATATCCGAATCGTCCTCATATTTTTACAACTGCAACCTGGGGCCATGGGAAGGTGCCGCGCCATCTCCCTTCAATTTTCGGGCTCCCGTGATTTCCCGGTGATTCAAACAGTAGGAAGACGGGCACCGGCGCCACCACCCCCCACCCCCACGTGGCCCCTGCGTTGGGCCTACCCATCCCAGCGGGGTGCTCAGTGCCTGGGAATGGACATAACACCGCGGGCAGGGACTCCCTGCCCTTTCCGTCCATAATTTCATGTGGTCGCTGCCCCGCTCTTGAATTTCCCGCGCGAAGCCCTGTATACGCGGGAATTGCACAGAATATGGCTAGCTGCGCAAAAAATCCTAGGACCTGACACGTGGCTTCGAACGGAGCCTCACAACCGCAGAAAAAGTTTCAATGCCAACGGAGGAACGGGGCCCACACCCCTTCACAAAACCGGACGCACCCCCGCTCAAAAGCCAGATTCTTCGCCGGACAAGGTCCCTTCTGCACTAAGCCTCCTTGAAGGCAACTTCAAAATGGCCTTGAGTTTTTACAACTGCATCCACGGGCAGTCGGAAGGCGCCACACCAGTTCCCTTCAATTTTCGGGCTCCTGTGATTTCCCGGTGATTTAAATGACAGCAAGACGGGCGCCAGTGCCCGTCTCCCCCACCACATGCCCCCCGCGTTGGGCTCACCCTCTCGGCGGTGTGCGCAGGCCTGGGCATGGACATAAGACCGCGAGCGGTGACTCCCGGCCCTTTCCGTCCATGATTTCATGTGGCTGTTGCCCCACTCTTGAATTTCACGCGTGAAGCCCTGTAAATGCGAGAAATGCACGGAATATGGCTGGGTACCCCCCAATAATCATGGGACCTGGCACGTGCCTTCGAACAGAGCCTCACGACGCAGAAAAGGTTTCAAGGCCAACGGAGGTATGGGCCACGCATCCCCTTCACAAACCGGATGCACCCCCGCTCGAAAGCTAGACCTTTCATGGTCGCGCTCGGATCTCGATTTTCTGCCCTAATAACTTTGGAAATGCATATGCAAAAGGAGAACTGATTGGAAAACATAGGTAACTTTAAAAAAGGTGGAATTAAAAAGCTGACAGTTACCTTTTTTGCCGAGGACAAAGCTTGGCAAATACGGTACAACAACTGCCAGCGGCTTCTTTTTCCCGAGATCCTCCCCACTATGAGCTCGGTAAAGGCTATGACACATCACCAGATCTTCACGCGTGGACGGTTTCCCGAGTTCGGCTCTCAACAGACACCTTTTACCGAGTTCTGTACCCAGCAAATATCATTTCAGTTGTTTTGTTTACTTCTGTTCGTACATCAGCCGCATTCAACAAAAATACATATGACAACACACAAGTCACAACCATCATAAGCAATGCGCGTATGGTAACACACAAGTTAAAAGTAGGTTCCACAAGTTATTTAAATCTTCAAGTATTCAATCAAATTAACAAAAGCATCATAATTATTTACAAGTCACAACCATATATAACAGCAACTTCATGCGTATACCAAGGTGTCCACATGTCGGACCCTCAAATTAAGTCGTAGATATATATGGTAGCATTATTGACCTCAAATAGTTCGAGATTATTTCTCTAGATGATGTCAACGAAAACCATCTTGTTCAAGTTGTTGCGTGCACTGTTCCTTAGAGCGACTAGCACCGCCTGTCGAACTTGTAAATGTTTTCCCACGAGGAAATCCTTGCACCCCTCCTAGTTGATGACAATGCGTCCATTGGTGTCTTTCTTGTAAGCTGCAGTAGTAAGGACACCCCTACTCCAAGCTGTAGTCCAGCAAAGCCTTCTTCCCGGGATGGGAGTGCTGGTAGCTATCTTCTTAGGTAATCTCTGGGATACCATCGTGGATGATAATTAAGACAAAAAAAAAGCACTTTCACATGAGACCGCCACACATGACGAATAACAAATATGGATATAATTTAATATAACATACCTTCACATGTTTGGTGATAAGATTTGTGTTCGTTGGGTGAGTCAAATATGCCACCCCGATGTAGATATTGTTTGGCAGTAGTATGTCAAGGAGGCGGCCAGTTGAAAAGTTTTCCGCACACTCCGGCATGCATACTTTGCGCACCGTCATATCCTGGGTGAGTCAAATATGCCACCCCGATGTAGATATATATATGTATCCATGAAAAAGTATCCTTCTTTGCGGGAAACTATCCAAACTTTTCATACAATCAATAATATATTATCCATACCCATCATGTCATGACATATGTTTATGTAGATTTTCCATATGCAGAAATATTGAGATAAATAGCAAAACAACACCGCGGGGAGGGGGGAGGGGAGCCCGTATATAGCTAGCTGGCTCACCTTGGGGTTGTTGGCGTCGAGGTGGGAAGGGAGGTTGGCAGGGGGCGAGTTTGGGGCCGGAGCAATGCGGCAAGGAGGGTGCGAGCGGCGTTGGAGATGCCGGATCCGAGGTTGGCTAGCTCGGCGGCGGCCAGTAGGTACGTATATGGCCGGCGGCAGAGAGGAGGGCCGGCGGCGGCGACAGAACCACGCGGGGACGAGCGCAGCCTGCCACCGATCGAGAATAGAATGGGAGCGGGCTCTAGGGTTTGGCCAATTTAAATACCACATAGATTGCCGAGTACCTTTCGTCGGGGATCTCGGCAAAAGCTGCCCACCGTCACGGGGCCATCAGCTGCAATTGGCCGTGCCACGTGGCTCCTATTTAGCGGGTGCCTTCTGCCGGGCACTCGGCATACCGTGCAGAAGCCGAGTGCCTTTATGTTTTCCGAGTTTATTAAAGGCGGGGCTCGCGGAACTACCCATGTGTCGTGTCCTAGTGCACTATCCGCATTACGGTTTAGATGTCTTTTGTCGTGATCCCGTGTTCTCGTACTCGGCGATTTTTCCAGTAGTGGCTGTACTTTTATGCTATATGTCTTTGATAGATTGTAACTTCATTTTGATGGCACATTTTTATTTGTACTGTGACATATAAACTAAACTCCATTTTTACTCCAGAGATTCCACGAACATGGTGGTGAGTCCCAAGTTTCAGCAGATGTACCTCTGCAACCATCTATGGACATATTCGCTCTCGGGTGTGCAGTGTTGTCTTGTTGAAGATCTTTGTTAATTTGTTGGGAGTTCTGTTCTTCCATTGGGGTAGAATTAAATGTTGAGGAGGAGGATATACATATGTTCGCAAAAGGGATACTTGGAACATGGATCTGATTGCATCGGAATAGCAGAAAGAGGCAGCCTCTTGCACTACAAACATGCTAGCGTGCACTTGACGTCAGATTAACATAGAGGTTACCTAATCTTGTCTTCAGACTCTCGCAGTCAGATAGACTTGGTCAGATAGCACATAGTATAGTACTACCTTGTTTTCCCACCTAGGAGATTCCGCTGAAAGGAGTTCTTGAGGTATTGTCATTTGGTTTATCCTCTAACCCTTTCTGTTTAGCGGACATTACTAGAGGTTATTCCGTCGTCTATACTGTATGTGCGTGGACCCCCCGGCAGCTGGCTCTAGCTAGCTGTTCTTTTGCATTGTCTAATATTTATTGAAGATTTCGATATCACAAGTTGTAGTACTATATAGCGTCGAGGTGTTTGCTGACGATCTTCCAAACACACTGCAGCAAGTGGCTGCTGCTGTGAGTTTTCCCGCCGAATACAGATCTTTATACTTCTCTACCATTCCATATGGTCTCTGCACCCGCCTCGTGCTACATCGCATTCTTTCAGCTTCAACTTCTCCCAGCCCGGTGGCTATGACGCCCAAGATTTCAGTTTCGAGGGCGATGCATACTACGACTCCCAGTCTCAGAGGATCGAGCTGACAAAAGGCGGCGGGAGTCCGAACATCCAAAACAGCGTGGGCCGCGCATTGCACGCACAGCCGGTGCCGCTGTGGGACGTCGACACCGGCGAACTCACCCGGTTCACCACCTCCTTCACTTTTCGAATCAAGGTAAGTGGTCCTGTCAGTGGCGATGGCTTGGCATTCTTCCTTGGGCATTATCCTCCGACAAGCATTCCGAAACGACAAGCATTCTTCCTGTCAGTGATCCCCTCGACAACGGCAAGAACCTTGGACTCTTTAACCGAAACGTCAGCACGGCCGCGACCGGCGATGAACGAGCGGTGGCGGTTGAGTTTGACACTTTCTTGAACCCCGGCATCGACACAAGCAGCAGCCACATGGGCATCGACGTTAACTCCATCATCTCGCGGGCTTACACCAACGTGACCGTGCATGGCAAGAACTTAACAGCCGGCCTGCCTATGACTTGCCATATCACCTACGGAAACGACACAAAAGTACTAGCCGCCATTCTCCAGATCGGCGGCGTCACCTACCATGTGAACACAAGTGTTGACCTGCGTCAGCTCTTGCCCAGTGTTGTGTCCATCGGCTTCTCCGGTGCTACTGGCGTGGCGGTCGAGCTACACCAAATAATGTCCTGGTCATTCAACTCTACCTTTGTCCTGGACGGTGTGCGCGGGGACTCTGCCCGGCGTCCTCGACCGCTCGGGTGGTGGGGAGTCGGCGCTTGGCGGCGGCAGTTCGGGGGCCTTCGTGCTCGCCAGATCTGGAGGCCTGCTGCTCTCTCGTTCCCGCTCCTTCCCCTTTGCGCTTGATGCCGGTGGATGCTGCTGGCTCCGGTGTTTCTGGGGATGGTGGTGCAGATTAGGACCGGGGAAAACCCTAGGCCGGCTGGTTCGGCTCGACAGCGGAGTCGGCTTCAGGCGACGCATCCTTCCTGAAGGCGGTGTGGTGGTCCTTATTCTTGTCACCTCCGGTCCTCTCCCGGGTGAAAACCCAAAATCCGGCCTGGATTGGGCAGCGGTGGGCCATGGGCGTCATCCCCTCCTTGGAGGCGTTGCCTGGGGAGCTAGGACTCGTGTGGCTCATGAAGGTGGGGGCTTTGGCCGCCGGCTGGATCTCTGCAGCTGCTCGCGGCGGCTTTCATGTTGTGCAGAGTGCCCCTTGTATCTTTAGGGCGTTTCCTATTTTTGGTGTTCGCGTCGGAGGAGCGGCGTGACATCTGGCACGTCGACAACGGCGAGTCTCAGCGGCATGGAGCAGTAGGGGTATCGCCGGTGGGCGTGTGCTGATGGACGAGCGCAGGATGGTGGCGCTGTCTGGCGTCGTGGTGGCGTCGATGGCAGAGTGACCTGGCACGGTTCATGCAACAGTACAACTTTGAAGATGTATTGATGGTACGTGGCTGCGGCGGCCTCATACCCGGCAGGGGTCCTGGTTGAAGAGCACGCCGGACTGGTGGGTGCCCATACCCGGCAGGCATCCTGGTTGGGACCTCAGGTCTTAGATGTTAGGTTTGGCTGCGAGGTCTGTTTGGTATTAGGCCCAGACCATCAGCGTCCCTTCATCAGTTAAATAGGAGTAGCGACAAAGGTTGCGAAGATGGTGACTTTGATCTTACTGTTGTACGACTTTGTAAGGTCTTGTGTTAATAATTAATAAATTGGCCGTATGCATCGTCCAGATGCAGAGGCTGGGGGTATTCCTCCTTTTCGAAAAAATCCATCGCCTGCACGGAAGATTTTGTGGAAACAAATAGCAGAGGTAACTGGGCCAATTATTGGAGTTACTGCAATCGTGTGCTTCTTTGTTGGAGTCTGTCGATGGCAGCTGTGCACAAGAAAGAAGCCATACAAAGCTCTCGCCAATGGCCGTAAACATATTGGTTATCATAAGCTGGCACGTGCGACCAACAAATTTGGCAGAGGAAAACAAGCTTGGTCAAGGAGGTTCGGCGTTTGTTTATCGGGGCCTTTTGAAAAGTAGCCAGGTGGCGATAAAGAGATTCAAGCTGGTTCCATCAGGCGAGGGGAGGAAGGCGTTCGAGGATGAACTCATGATCGCTAGTGGCCTACGACATAAGAATCTTGTCAAGTTGATAGGTTGGTGCTATGATGGCCAGAGGAACCCGGTTGAGTTCATATGTTGGTGGTGGGACGGAAGGTACACACGCCTGTTCCTTGTGTATGAGCTTTTGCAAGAAGGTAGCCTTGATCGACACCTACACGGGGGCAACAGTTTGTTACCGTGGTCCAAGAGGTATGTATTTTACTTTTGCCTCAGCATTTACATCGCTGCAACTTAATTTCTTTTTGTTCATACGTAATGGTAAACATGCTTTGGTAAACGCAGGCACGAGATTATCCTCAACCTCGGTTCTGCACTACAATACCTCCATGTAGATTGCGAGCAAGATCAACAGTGTATTGTACATGGTGATATCAAATCGAGTAACATATTACTTGGCTCTTCGTCTGGTGCCAAGTTAGGTGACTTTGGATTGGCAAGATTTGTTCACCACGAAACTGGGTCACAGACCACGAATGTTGTACAGGGCACTTTCGGGTATATATATAGATCCTGTGTTCATTGACACGAGCAAACGGAATAGGGAGTCAGACATCTACAGTTTTGGCATCGTCCTACTAGAGATGGTCTCTGAAAGTAAGCCAACAGATCAGAATATGCCTCCATTGTCGTCATGGGTAAGAAGTAAGTACGACGGGAATGCGATCCTGGACGCCGTAGACGAAAGGCTGATAAACGGCGAGGTCACTAATGGGCTTCAGCAGATGAAGCATGCGCTACTCATCGGACTCTTGTGCGCACACCAGGACCCGAGCAGCCGACCGTCCATCACCGACGCCATGAATGCCCTTGGATCGGATTCCGAGGAGCTGACACTGGACATGACTCCCCTATAGACGATGACACACTCATTGCCATTATCTTTGTAGTTCATATGCTTATAGTTGGGGAAGTCAAAAGAAATAAAATACATATATTCAAGAGCTAGCTATGTGTCGGGTCATAAATCACTTCCGAAAAAAGCGTCTAAGCCGACTACTTTCACCTACGCCAATAGCCAAATCACGAAAGCTCGGTAAAGACTGTTTAAGCAAGTACATGTCTCGGCAACATTAAGTACACGGTGGAGATAGGCCTTTGCTGAGATTGACAAAGGTGAACTCGGCAAAGATGAAACACTCGACTTACGCTTACTATGCCGAGACCTAAGGACATGGCAACAAGGGGACACGTGGCACGGGCGTTGGTGTTGGCGTTGACGGCTCTGTTACTGTTGGCGCCCTTTGCCGAGTACCCCATTGTTGCGACTTGGCAAAGAGTCGTTCCTTTTTATCAATAATAAAAATGGCACTAAGATATGTTATTCAACCATTACATAATTATGACCACCATTGCATAGGTTCAACCACATCACGCCACTTCGTACAACCCTAGGCCGCCGCCTCCGCCCGAATTATTTCCTCCCTGTCACCTTCCGCCGACGCCGTTTGTCATGCTGTACTGCCACCGCCGCCGCCGCTTCTCCCCACCGATCTGTTGCCGCTTCTCCACACCAGCCTTCTTGTGACGCAATTGTGGAGCCGTTAGTCCGTTGGACTCAAAACTTTTTGTGCACACAAAGGAGTCCATCATATGAGACATGCCAGCCCCTGGCTTTTTTCTGTCCGCCAGCAATATTTGGGAATATAGCATTTCCTGAGTTTTGGTAAAAATTTGAGGGTGTTCCACAAAAGACAGATTGGAGGCCTCATAGAAACTACACCGTCTGTGAGGTAGGATCTAGAGTTCAATAGAGAACATGTACAGTTTTTCAAGGAACTGAGGAGCCCGTTACTCCACTGGCCTTGAAACTTTTTGTGCACGTAAAGGAGGCCATCACTTGGCGAAGAAGATAGCTACCGAAGGCTCCAGCGACCTAGCAGAACACATGAGTATATAGCTAGGTCTGCGTGTTGCCTTCCCACACCCAGAGCCTTCCCACCGGTGATAAGGTTGACTTCCGCTGCATCTACCAGATGACAACCACTGCATGGGCTTCGTCTTCACCTGGTTCTTGAGCAGGCTGCCAGGTTCACCACGTGGGGTCATGGCGGCTGTTGCTCCTTTCCCTCCTCTGTTAGGGGCGGCTGCAGCATGGCCATGCCGACGCGATCAGAAGAGGGGGAGCCGTGCTGTCGGTGCTCAGAGGCCGCCGTGCCGGTGCTTCAACAGCTACCACTGCCGCCAGCCATTGCCATCACAATGCCACACGCCAGTTGATTAGCAACAGGGATGGAGCCCCGCTGCCACCATTGGCCATGCGCGCAAGCCCAGACACCGCGAGGAAGGGCACCCGGATCCGGGCTGCTGGGATTAGCGAATCGGGATGCCGTCGGAGTCACGCAGGCATACACGAGGAGACTGTTAGGATTGCAACTTAGTATTATCCGGAGGCAAAAGCCATCATATATACATGTACAGGGGAGGTTAAAGGCCAGAATGCAAAAGGCCACTGAGTTTGGAGTGATAACTCGAAAGGCACATATTAAAGAGTAATAACATGTTCCTGCACACCAATGCGTACAAAAAAAGCATCACACCAATATGCTTGGTAAGCTAATGCTTCACTGGATCCCGCGCAATACTGATAGTACTTATAATGTCTGACAAGAGTGTAGTAGGTGTACTAAAAGTAACACCCAAATCCTCAAGTAACCAGCGTAACCAAGTCACCTCTGCCATGAGGAGAGCCATAGCTCGCAACTCAGCCTCTGCACTCGAATGGGAAACTGCAGTCTGTTTCTTCGTCTTCCAGGCAACGAGAGAACCACCAAAAAAGACACAGTAAGCAGAAGGTGAACGACGATCCGAAGGATGACTAGGCCAGGTAGCATCCGAATAGGCTTGAAGCTGTAACGAGCTGGAACGAGGAAAGAAGAGACGGTGAGAGATAGTGCCATGAAGATATCGCAGAACACGAAGAAGGTGATTATAGTGAACCGAAGTGGGAGAAGAAACAAACTGACTGAGGATATGGACAGGATAGGAGATATCCAGACGAGTGACAGCGAGATAGACAAGACTCCCAACAAGATGACGATAACGGGTCGGATCAGACAAGGGCTCACCGTCAGAAGCACGAAGGTGAACATTAAGCTCCATAGGGGTCTCAATAGTGCACTCATCACTCAGTGTTGCACGAGCAAGAAGATCCTGGATATACTTTTCATGGGAAATGAAAAAGCCGTCAGTGGTGGAAGAAATCTCAACCCCAAGAAAGTAACGAAGTGGACCAAAAAACAGACATAGAAAACTGCTCACTGAGACGGACCTTGACTGTCACACCCCCAGTCCTGGTATGCACTAGGCTAGCCATTTATGTGTGCATCATGTTTAAATTTTCAAATGAACTTGAAATGGGGATTGTTCAAACCCTAGCACCAAATGAATTCAAATAGGCTCAAATAAAATCACTTCCAATAAACCCAAAGTGACTTCAGGAAAAGTCCATCATTTTTGAAACTGGTGAAAACCTCTGACAAAAATTGGTGCATATTTTCCCTAGGTCATTTCAGGTTTTTGGATTAAATCATAAGTATTTGAATTGGAGCATTTAATGGCTATAAATATTTTAAATGCTTCAATAATTCTGAAAACATTTGAGGGCTGTTAATAAACATTTTAAAAGTGCCCATAAATTTTCTCAGGAGTTTTAAAAATGGTTTATTATTATTACTAAATCAAAAACAGAAAATCAAAATAGAAAACAGAAACAATTATTAGAGAGAGAGAGAGAAAGTTTTACCTGGACTTACGTGCAGCCCACCTAGCGCCCCATCTGGCCCAGCACTGGGGCTGAGGCCCAGCCCAACTCCCCACCGTCTTCAACCTCTGCCAGTAGGCAGAGGCGTGTCGACGCGCGCGCGCCCGAGCTCCACCTCCTGCTTCCACCTCCTGCTTCCCCATCGCCCTGTTCTCGTGCCTGGGAAACGGCCAGCACACCCCCCCTCGGCCGCTCCCTTGCCTCCCTGCTCTCTCCCTCTTCCCCCTTGCTCTCCCACGCGATGACCGAAGTGGTCGCCGCCGCGCCGTCTTGAACCACCGCGGCCACAGCCACCGCCTCGCCTACCCATCCCGTCCTTGAGCTCCGTATCCTCGCACCGAGGCTCTCCGCCGAGCCACGCTTCACCGGACGCGCTACGACGACGACTACGCCGTCGTCCTCATCCTCTGCATCCGACCACCGCCGACGTCGATTCGCCGCCTACAGGACCTCCCCGACCACTCTGAGCGTCTCTGCGAGATCTCTGTGAGCCCCACGTCGTTTCACCCTCCTCCCCCTGTCCGCGCATGCCCTCTAGCTAGCCACCGCGCGAGTTCCGAGCGCCGCCGTCCGCCATGGCCGATGAGGTCTCGCTCCGCAGCACCTCCGCTTGGTCGATGGCACCAGCGTGTTTCGGTGTTCTGTGAGGCCGCTTAGCCCCTTTTGCTCGCTCCCCTGCTTGCTCTAGCGCCGCACCCGCTCGAGCCCGAACTCCGGCCGCCGCCTCCCTCGCCGCTGCCGACGCCACAGCTAACCCCAGCTCCTCTGGCTTGCTCCATTGGATGCGCACGAGCGCGAGCTCCCTGTAGAACCCCTCCGCGCGTCGAATGGGCGCCGGAGCAGCCGTCCCGGCGTGCCTCCATCGTTGGTTGACGTCACCGGCGGTTAAACTCCGGCGGGCTGACGTGGCAACGTCTTTAGCAGCTAAACACGCTAATTAACCCCACTCCCTGGACACTGACAGTGGGCCCTGCTGCCTAATTAAACCGCTATTAGTTTTAAGTTAGTTTAGTTAACAAAACCAGCGGACCCACGCGTCAGGGTTGACTGGCTGACGTGGCAGTTGACCGGACCCACCTGTCTGTGGGACTAACCAGCTTGAGTCACTGACATGCGGGACCTACAGGTCAGGTTTGACCTGGTCAGCCACGGTTGACCTGCTGACGCAATGCTGTTGTCATGATGATGCAGTAAGGAATTTCTGGATTTAAAATAATTCAGGAAATTCCAGAAAATGCCCAAAACTTCTCAAAATCATAGAAAATCAACCGTAGCTCCAAATGAAATAAGTTATATATGAAAAATGATCAGAAAAATCCAATCTATCCATCTGTACCATTTTCATGCATGTTAGAACAACATATGCCTGCTGATCAGGTCAAATCAATTAAATGACATTTGAATAATCACATATGGAGTTTGAATTTGAATCTTGTATTCAAACCAACTTCATTTAATCTGGTTGCTAGTTGCATTAGCTCAAACCACAGCATATTGCCATGTCATGATCATGCATCATATTGTGCATTGCATTGATTGTGTTCTTCCTTGTTTGCCGGTGTTTGTCCCTTCTCAGTAGACGACGTTCCGACGATGAGTTCGATGACACCGATGAAGAGCTATAATATCTTCAGAAGTGCCAGGCAAGCAAAACCCCCTTGTTCATTCCGATACAATCCCACTCTCTCGCTCCTGCTCTCTTTTACTGCATTAGGACAACAACGATTCATTTGTTACTTGCTGCGGTAGTTGAACCCCTTTATCCTCTGCATGACCTATCATTCCACAGTAAATAAATGAAACCCACTAGCATGAGTAGGAGTTGTTTGAGCCCTGTTGTGCCTACTCATTCATGCTTGTTTGTCATGCCTGCTACTGCTTAGAGTTGAGTCAGGTCTGATTCATCGGGATGAATTGGAGGTGTGTAAACATGTCCCATCGTGTGTGAGCTAAGTGTGTGAACACGATTTGGTACAGTAGCGGTGAGAGGCCATGTAGGAGTACATGGTGGGTTGTCTCATTGAAGCCGCCCTCAGAACTGAGTTCTGTGTTTGTGATCCATGAACAGCATTACCACACATTGGGATCCTTAATTGACTCTCTCGGCTTCTTAACCACCCTTGTCCTTTGTCTGGGAGTTGCAAAGTAGTTTCTGGTGTTTGTAGCATGCTGGGGGCCCCACGCGGCGCTGACCTTAGGGGTGGGCTGTGTTGCGGTAGGCACGTGGCACGGTGTACCGATTCGCCCGTTTGGTGTCTCGGGAACCCTGCACACATAGTTCGGGGCCGTTAGTGGAAACCTCGGGCGGACTCCTGCGGATGGAACCCGAATAGGCGATAAACCTGGACTAGGGACTTGAGTGTTTTGGTAGGTCGTGGCCGACACCCTCGCCAGGCTTCCGCTTGAAGGTTCCCGAGATACATGACGTGTACATGGCGGTAAGTGGCGAGAGCGTGTGTGAAGAAGTACACCACTGCAGGGTTAACATCATCTATTCGAATAGCCGTGTCCGCGGTAAAGGACTTATGGGTTGCCTATATCAGTTCATAGACAAGTAAAAGTGGATACTCTAAAATGGGCAAGATAAGTGTGAGTGCTATGGATGGCGTTCTCGTAGGGAGGCGGGAGCGGATCCATAGTGGTGTATTGATTTGGTGAATATGTGGACTCGTGTGCGCCACCTCAAAAGAGTTACTTGCAGTCGTAGTTAAGGATAGCCACCGAGTCAAAGCTGGCTTGCTGCAGTCAAACTCCACCACCCCCTTTGTTGATAATGATGCATATGTAGTTAGTTCTGATGTAAGTCTTGCTGAGTACATTTGTACTCACGTTTGCTTATTTTATGTTTTGCAGAGAGACGTTAGTCTCGCTAGTAGTTCCGCGTGGACTTCGACGTTTAGCTTCTTACCTCAGCTACGATCTTGTGCCCTCAGCAGGATCTGGTAGATAGTCAGGCTTCTCAGCCTTTTTCATTTATAGTTGTCAGTACTCAGACATGTTAAGCTTCCGCTTGTGCTTTGATTTGTATGCTCTGAATGTTGGGTCATGAGACCCATGTTTGTGATATCTTGGCTCCTCGGAGCCTAATGAATAAATATTTGAGTCGTAGAGTTATGTTGTGATGCAATGTTGTATTTACACATATCGAGCATATTGTGTGTATGATTGAAATGCTTGGTATGTGTGGGATCTGACAATCTAGTTGTTTATCCTTGGCAGCCTCTCTTATGGGGAAATGTAGTCTATAGCTACCTTGAGCCATAGTAGTCCGCTACAGCCCGTTCATCGGAGTCCTGTTAGCCCGGCACTACCGCTCGGGACACTTGATCGGGCATGTGTTTCACTTCGCCTCGTGGTTCTGTTCTTCGGGGAAATGTCACGCGGTGACATCCGGAGTCCTGCCTAGCCTGCTACAGCCCGGGTTCCCGGAGTCCTGTTAGCCAGTGCTACAGCCCGGATTCACACGCTGCTGACCGACATGCTCGAAGTTGATTCATGTATGCCTGTCCCCATGGGTTAGTGCCGCTTTGGGTTCACGACTAGCCATGTCGGCCCGAGTTCTCTGTCATATGGATGCTAGCGACAATATCATATATGTGAGCCAAAAGGCGCAAACGGTCCCGGGCCATGGTAAGGCGACACCCGTGGGAATACCGTGCGTGAGGCCGCAAAGTGATATGAGGTGTTACCGGCTAGATCGATGTGACTTGGAATCGGGGTCCTGACATTGACAAAGGCGATGTACTTAAGATCATTGTCGGTGATGATCATGCCATCAACATATAGAAGAAGAAGAGTGCGACCACGAGCAGAAAGGTTGACACACAACGCTGGATCATGAACACTGGGTGAAAAACCAGTTGCAGTGATCATCGAGGCAAATCGCTGAAACCAAGCCTAGAGGGCTTGCTTAAGTCCATAGAAAGAGCGACGAAGACGGCAAACCATGCCATCAGGAACGGAATACCCAGGTGGTGGCTGCATATAAACTTCCTCACACAACTCACCATTCAGAAAGTCATTCTTAACATCAAGCTGAGACAAATACTAGTGGCGAACGTAGGCCATGACGAGAAGTGCGTGAACAATGGTCATATGGGCCATAGGAGCAAAGGTCTCATCGTAATCATGACCATGCTCCCGCTGAAAGCCACGAGCCACAAGACGAGCTTTATAACGCTCAAGAGAACCATCAGAGCGAGTCTTAATCTTATAGACCCACTTACAAGTGATAGGATGAACACGAGGACGAATTGAAACCAGATCCCACGTGCCTGTGTGCTCAAGGGTAGCAATCTCCTCTCCAATGGCAAACTGCCATTCAGGATGAATAACTGCACCTCGATATGAAGTCGGCTCAACAATGGTCGATCACGGGGCGGATAAGGCCGCGAACAAAGACCATAAGTCGGCTGAGAGGAGGAAGACGACACATCAGAAGTTGAGGGCACATTAGTAGACTCATCCACAACACGTCGACGACGAGTATGGAAAGGAAAGGAGGGAAGAGGCGAAATCACTCGAGATGGAGATGGGGAATGTGTCGGTGATGAAGGTGGAGAAGAGGTAGGTATCGATGATGAAGGTGGAGAGTCATGCGATGAGGAAGGAGAGGAAACCATTGGAGAGGACGGCATCGGATCAGTAATAGCGGGACGAGGAGTAGGAATACTAGGCACAGAGGGAGGTGCATCCGGAAACGTAAGAAATATGTGGAAAAGGTGGAGGAGGATGGACTTTGGTAGTCAGGACAAGACTCATCAAAGGTGACTGATGTTGGCTTGAACTCCGTCGGTATTTCCCCAAAGAGGAAGGGATGATGCATCACAACAACGGTAGGTATTTCACTTAGTTATGAGACCAAGGTTATCGAACCAGTAGGAGAACCACGCAACACCACGTAAACAGCTCATGCACACAAAGAACACATACTTGCAACCTGACGTAAGAGAGAGGTTGTCAATCCCTCGCGGGTAAAATGGTAGATAAAATTGTAGTAGATTGGATAAATAGATCTAGCGGGAATGCGAGATAAAATAAATTACTAAAAACTGCAGCAAGGTACTTTTGTATTTTGGTTTAATAGATCTAAAAATAAAAGAAAATAAAAATAGATCACAAAGGCAAATATATTAAAGAAGAGACCCAGGGGGCCGTAGGTTTCACTAGTGGCTTCTCTCGAGAAAAAAAGAAAACGGTGGGAAAACAATTACTGTTGGGCAACTGATAGAACTTCAAATACTCATGATGATATGCAGGGAATGATCATTATATAGGCATCATGTGCAAGATTAGTAGACCGACGCCCGCCTTCATCTACTACCATTACTCCACACATTGACCGCTATATATCCAACATGCATCTAGTGTAGACAAGATCACGGAGAAACGAAGTAATGCAATAAGAACGATGACATGATGTAGACAAGATCTATTTATGTAGAAATAGACCCCCATCTTGTTATCCTTAATAGAAACAATACATATGTGTCGTTTCCCCTTCTGTCACTGGGATTAAGCACCATAAGATCGAATCCTTCACAAAGCACCTCTTCTCATTGCAACATAAATAGATCAAGTTGGCCAAACAAAACCCAAATATCAGAGAAGAAATACGAGGCTATAAGCAATCATGCATATAAGAGATCAAAGAACACTCAAATAACTTTCATGGATAAAACATAGATCTGGTCATAAACACAAAGTTCATCGGATCCCAACAAACACACTGCAAAAAGAGTTACATCATCTGGATCTCCAAGAGACCATTGTATTGAGAATCAAATAAGAGAGAGGAAGCCATCTAGCTACTAACAACGGACCCGTAGGTCTACAAAGAACTAGTCACAGATCATCGGAGAGGCACCAATGGACATGATGAACCCCTCTGTGATGGTGTCTAGATTGGATATGGTGTTTCTAGAACTTGCGGCGGCTGGAATTGGTTTTCGTCGACTCCCCTAGGATTTCTAGAATATTGAGGTATTCATAGAGCAAAGAGGCGATGCGGGAGGCCACCGAGGTGGGCATAACCCACCTGGGCGCGCCTGGGCCCCTAGGCACGCTCTGGTAGGTTGTGCCCCCTCGGGGCACCCCTCTGGTACTTCGGCCCATCTTGTGTCTATTGGTCCAAAAAAATCCACAAAAAGTTTCGCTTCGTTTGGACTTCGTTTGGTATTGATTTCCTGGGATATAAAAAACAAGCAGAAAATAGCAACCGACATTGGGCACTATGTCAAGAGGTTAGTACGAAAAAATGATATAAAATGATTGTAAAACGTCCAAGAATGATAATATAACTACATGCACTAGTAGAAAAGGGGGCAATGGCCGAGGCCGGTTCAGCCCATTAGTCCCGGTTCAATCCAGAACCGGGACCAATGGAGCTATTTGTCCCGGTTCGTGAGACCAGGTAGCCGGCCGGGCCACGTGGGCCATTGGTCCCGGTTTGTCCGGACCTTTTGGTCCCGGTTGGTGGGACGAACCAGGACCAATGGGCCTGGCTCCTGGCCCACCACTATTGGTCCCGGTTGATGGCTTGAACCGGGACCAAAGGCTTCCCTTTAGTCCCGGTTCATGCCACCAACCGGGGCTAATGGTGGTGCCTATATATACCCCCTCGCGCAAGAGCAGAGCACACTGCTCTATTTTCCGGCCGAGGGAGAGGGCTTGGTGGTGCTCTAGCTCACCTCCTATGCACACAAGGTGTTCGATGGAATGCCCGAGCCACACTACTTAAGGTTTCTCCTCTCCAAGCTCGACCGCCAAGCTCCATTTTCCTCAATATTTATCTAGGTTTAGCGGTCCGTCACGCCCCGTCCCCGTCTTCATTGCCGTCGATCACCCGCGCTGATCTCATCGCCGGCACCACCGTGGTGAGCCTCTTGTTCTTATCTTCTTTCTGAAAGGAACAATATTCTTACTTGTATGTTTAGATAGATACTTGTATTATTTTCTTACTTTTATTATTGCATCTTATGTAGTGCGATGGTTTTGGTATCCGCCCCTGTCGGCCCTCGTCCTGTCTATGATTCGGATGTGGTATATATTATCTTTTCATAACTATTGGTTCATTTATTGTTTATGAAAATTATGCCGACCAACGTGACATAGATTTTATTTATCTAGGAGGTTGTTGAACCGGAAATTCCAACCGACCCTATCGTCGAGAGGTTAAATTTAGTTGAAGAAGAAAACAATTTCTTGAAGGAAAAAATAAAAATACTTGAGGAGGAGAAGATGATATTGGAGTTGCATGCTGCGGATGTCGTCGATGATCACAAGATCAAGATGGATGCAATGCGCTTGAAGATTAGAAAGATTAGAAAATATGCCATTCATACCGAGGCTTGGTATCATTTTGCCGTTGGATCAGTTGTTACCTTGGTTGCGATTATGATCGCATTTGTTTTCGCATTGAAATGTTTTACATAGGTTCAATGTATGGTTTAATTAATTTAGATGCTCTGCAGAGCTTTATGTTGTTAGATGAGAACTATGTATGTACTTTGGTTTTTATGTGATGATGAACTTCTATTAATTTGGTCACTTAATTATCTATTCATGATGTTACTGAAATGATTTTTGACACACTTAATTATATATAATGCACGCAGATGAACCGGCAATGGATGTACGGTGACAGACACACCTCCGAGTACACTAAGGGCGTGCATGATTTTCTAGAAGTGGCTGAGGCAAACAAGCAGAATGGTTTTATGTGTTGTCCATGCTCTATATGTGGGAATACAAAGTCTTACTCTGACCGGAAAATCCTTCAGACCCACCTACTTTACAAGGGTTTCATGCCACACTATAATTTTTGGACGAGGCACGGAGAAATAGGGGTTATGATGGAAGACGGCGAAGAAGAAGAGTACGATGACAACTATGTGCCCCCTGAATACGGTGATGCTACTGAACATCAAGAGGAAACAGCCGATGTGCACGATGGTGCTGCAATGGGCGAAGCTGCTGAAGATCAAGAGGAACTAGACGATGTGCCCGATGATGATGATCTCCGCTAGGTCATTGTCGATGCAAGGACGCAATGCAAAAGTCAAAAGGAGAAGCTGAAGATCGATCGCATGTTAGAGGATCACAAAAAAGGGTTGTACCCCAATTGCGAAGATGGCAACACAAAGCTCGGTACCGTACTGGAATTGCTGCAGTGGAAGGCAGAGAATGCTGTGTCTGATAAAGGATTTGAGAAGCTACTGAAAATAATGAAGAAGAAGCTTCCAATGGATAACGAATTGCCCGACAGTACATACGCAGCAAAGAAGGTGGTATGCCCTCTAGGATTGGAGGTGGAGAAGATACATGCATGCCCTAATGACTGCATCCTCTACCGTGGTGCCTACAAGGATCTGAACGCATGCCCGGTATGCGGTGCATTGCGGTATAAGATCAGACGAGATGACCTGGTGATGTTGACGGCGAGCCTCCGGTGAAGAGGGTTCTGCGAAGGTGATGTGGTATGCTCCTATAATACCACGGTTGAAACGTCTGTTCAGAAACGGAGAGCATGCCAAGTTGATGCGATGGCACAGTGAGGACCGTAAGAAAGACGGGAAGTTGAGAGCACCCGCTTACGGGTCGCAGTGGAGAAAAATTGAGAGAAAGTACTAGGATGAGTTTGCAAAGGACCCAAGGAACGTATGGTTTGCTTTAAGCACGGATGGCATTAATCCTTTCGGGGAGCAGAGCAGCAATCACAGCACCTGGCCGGTGACTCTATGTATGTATAACCTTCCTCCTTGGATGTGCATGAAGCGGAAGGGACTCAATAATATGCAGGGACGGATATTCTTGGTCTCAATCACACTACACAGTTCTACATAACTCTACCTTGGCGACCTCGTATGTCGATGAACACAAGAACAGTCTACGCTGCAAACAACCGGAGCAGTGCGACCACTGGATTACATGTGAACACATCAGGACTTTCAGCAGTTGGTTGGAAACACGTCTCAGAGGTGACAACACTGTTTGTGATGAGCTGTACTTGTTGACCAGGGGACCATCTTCGACTGTAATGATTTGGAAAGGATACGAGATAAATGGGAATACATTTTACACGATTGACCAAGATCAAAAGAGCACCAACCAAAACAGCGGTGTCCGCTTTGATGCAGCAACCGACAGGGAAAATGACACATATTATGGTTACATAGTAGACATATGGGAACTTGACTACGGAGTAGATTTTAAGGTCCCTTTGTTTAAGTGCAAGTGGGTCAATCTGTCGGGAGGCGGGGTACAGGTAGACCCACAGTACGGAATGACAACAGTGGATCTGAAAAATCTTGGGTACACTGACGAACCGTTCGTCCTAGCCAGCGAATATATCATACGATGAGCCAAAGCGCCACATAGTTCTTTCAGGAAAAAGGGACATCCTGGGAGTGGAGGGCAAGACAGACATGTCTGAAGAGTATGAAAAGTTTCATAAAATTCCTCCCTTCAAAGTCAAGGCTGACCCAAGCATCCTGATAAACGATGAAGATTATCCATGGTTACGGCGCAATAAGCAAATGACAAAAGCGAAGAAAAAATGAAGACTTTCTCCCGCAACTATTATGATGATACCATGCCAACTTTGTAACAGACGAGTATGATACCATTGTCCGTTTTGTACATGCACATGCTATGCCAACTTTTTTAGAGTTCATTTGAAAACTATGAATTTCAAAGAATCTAAATTTTAACTATTCAAATTTGAAAAGTAATGGCACAAACAGAAAGTCTAAAACTAATGGCACTAATAGAAAGTTTATAATTTTGCTGACCTAAAAGCAAAAAGAATTAAAAAATAAAGCAGAAACCAAAAGAAAATAAATAATGCAGAAAACAAAACAAAAAAACTGGAAAACATAAAAAAAATACAACAATAAGTATTTTGTTGTAAGTTGAAACAAAATAAAATGAATAAAGCAACAAAGAAAACAAAAAATAGTTTTTTCAAATTTGAAAACTAATGGCACTAACAGAAAGTTTATAATTTTTCTAAAACTAAAAGCAAAAAGAATTAAAAAATAAAGCAAAAAAGAAAAGAAAATAAATAATGCAGAAAACAAAACTAAAAAACTGGAAAAAAATAAAAATAGCAACAATAAGTATTTTGTTGTAAGTATAAACAAAATAAAATGAATAAAGCAACAAAGAAAACAAAAAAGTGTTTTCTAATTTGAAAACTAATGGCACTAACAGAAAGTTTATAATTTTTCTAAAACTAAAAGCAAAAAGAATTAAAAAATAAAGCAAAAAACAAAATAAAATAAGTAATACGGAAAACAAAACAAAAAAACTGGAAACAAATAAATATAGCAACAATAAGTATTTTGTTGTAGATAGAAACAAAATAAACTAAATAAAGCAACAAATAAAACAAAAAAACAAAAAAAAGTGCCACCTATTGGGCCCCCACGGCCTGAATACGACTAGAAACCCTACCATCGACCAGGATTCAAGCCCGCGGGAGGCTCAGTAGGCCCACAGGCACAGATTGCAGGGTTAGGCCCGAAAACCTGCTTTAGAGAGAAGCTCGAGAGGGAAGGCGCACCGCACCTTATAAACAGGTGCGCCTCCCTCTCAACTAGCGAGGTGGGACTAAATATTTGGGTTCGGGGCAGCACAGGCCTTTGGTCCCGGTTGGTGGCACCAACCGGGGCTAAAGGGGTGCATTAGTCCCGGTTGGTTCTACGACCCGGGACTAATGCCCCCCTTTAGTCCCGGTTGGTGGCACCAACCGGGACTAAAGGGGGACATTAGTCCCGGTTTGTGCCACGAACTGGGACCAACGCTCTTGCTATATATACAACACTTAGCAGTTTTCGCCAAAATCCTTCTGTTTCTTCTCGCCCCGACGCCTTCTGCTCCTCGTCGCCGTCACCGCCGAGCCCTGCCCCGTCGCCGTCAGGCTGGTCCACCTCGCCGACGCCGCCGCTGAGCCACTGCCCCGACACCGTCGCCGCGCCCGCCGTCCTGCTGCCCGGACCCGTCGCCGTCGCTTGCCGCCCCGACCCGTCGCCCGTCGCGCCACCCGTTCCCGACCCGACCAGAGCCGTCGCTGCCGCCTTCCCGACCCGTCGCGTCGCCCGACCACACCACGCCGCCATATACATCCGGCCGCGCCTTTCCTCTTATTTTTTGTGCACTTTATGTATATGTTCTCTGTGTATATATGTTCATATATGCAGAAGTTAGATTTTAGAAAAACTTTATATATGCAAAAGTTTATATATGCAAAAATTTATACATATATGTAAGTATATATGTATGTATAGATGTATGTATGTGGATACATGAGGGGGTCGATATACCCCCTCTCCGATAGCATTTTGTGCATTTTAGGTTAGTGTATATATATGTTGATGTATATATGCAAAAGATAGATTTTAGAAAAATACTATTTTTCTGTTGATGATATGATGATGTTTTTTTCATATATGTATTTTTTTAAGTTGTTAGTAGATATCGAGTTTAGGTTAGTGCATTTTATCACTGATTTTAGGTTAGTTGATCGATTTAGTGCATTTTATGTTTGTTGCATTTTAGGTTAGTGCATTTTATGTTAGTGAAGAGGAAAAAGTAAAATAAGGAAAAGGAAAATAAGTAGAGAAAGAAGGAGAAGAAGAAGGAGAAGACGAGGAGAGGAAGAAGAGAGAGAAGAAGGAAAAAAAGAGGAGAATAAGAAGGAATAGAGGAGTTTCTTCTCCTTTTTTTCTCCTCTTTTTTTTCTTCTTCTTCTTAATTTTTATCGGGAACGAGGGTGTCGAGGATCGCTGAGGGGTCGAGGGTCGGGAACTAGGTTAGAGGGTCAAGGGTCGTTAAGGGGTCAAGGGTCGAGGTTTTCGTGGTCGAGGTTCGAGGGTTCTAGGGTCGAGGATCGAGGTCGAGGTTCTGTGGTCGCCTAGGGTCGAGGGTTCCAGGGTTATCGAGGGTTCGAGGGGTTGAGGATCGCCGAGGGGTCGAGAGGTTTCCTATTGTCAAAGTATTGAAGAAATCCATGGCTTCATCATTAGCCGGAAGTAACCATGGCATGATGGTACAAAGTCCTCCAAAGTTATTCTGGAATGGAGTCCCGGATAGGATAATTTGCCTTTTTATACGAATTTCAGCAAAGGCCTTCCGAATAAAGATATTCGGAAGGTTCTTGCTGAACTTTGTACCAAAAAGCTTAATTATCCTATCTAGGACTCCGTTCCAAAATAAGTTTGGAGAGCTTCACCATCATGCACCTGTTACCTAATGATGAAGACATGGTTTTGTTGAACTTTGACACTAGGCAACCTCCCGACCTCGGCGATCCTCGGCCCTCGACCTCGACCGCCGGGCGATCCACGACCTTCTACCCTATCACAAGGCCGATGCCCACGTCACTTGTGGGACATAGATGTAGTGTTCAACGCCGACCCCTCCCGATAGCTTCAACATGTGGGGGGTCGATGTACCCCTCCTTGAAGCGTTCTCGAGGCCACCCCTAACCCTTGAAGCGTTGTCGAGGCCACCCGAAACCCTAGAGAAGCAGCGTCGAGGCCACTAATTAATATGATTCCTTATTATGATTAGCTAGCTAGTTCTACGTTTGCCACTAATATATCCATATCTGTCATGTTTGAATAATAATTGCCCTGTTGTAAATATTTGTAGAAACTATGGACACCCCGCCCCGAGACGAAGCACAAGAAGTGTTGTTGAGGGACATAATCGCAGAAGGAAGTGATGCCCTCAGCTCGTTGATGTTTCTCAACAACACCGATGGTCTGGAAGGAGAGGGTGAAGAAGCAGCTGGCTATGATTATGATGGCTCCGATAACCCAATGCCGGTGGAAGAAGGAGAGGGTGAATAAGTAGACCGTGAGGACTTCTCCGGTGATCACCGAACTGAGTCCGGCCAGGTATATATATTAGTTAAGCCTGTGCTGACTAGCTAATTGATGCATTCATTGTTTTGGTATGTACACATATCAATTAACTCTCGTCTTTCTTCCTTTTTCTAGCCCTCCGGATCGAGCACAACTTCGGTAAAGAGAAGAGGCCCGAAGAAAAAGTTGAGCTCGGATGAAAGGTTTGAGATCATAGAAATCGCACGCGACGGCCAACCGATTGAACCCATCCGGACAAAGAAGGCATTTGTTGCTTTCGGTCGGGGGTTACGGTTAGGGACAAGATCCCGACCAGCATCCAGCAATGGTATAAGCCTAAGAACGAAGACCCTGAGGTGTCTTATGTCAATGATCTGCAGAAAAATGATCTTTGGACTGAGCTGAAGTCAAATTTCACCCTACCGCCGGAGGATGATCCGGAGAAGCCAGTTATAGAGCCATTAATCAAGTCTTTTGCTCTTAAGAAGATGGCAGACCTATTCAGGAATCGGAAGAAAGACCTGAATAAGTTTGTCGATAAAAAAGAGACACCAGAATTCAAGGGCAAATATGAGAAGATCAGAGATGACTGGCCCGCATTTATGGCCCACAGGACATCGGAAAAGAGTAAAAAGATATCGGCGACAAACAAGCAAAATGCTGCGAAGAAGAAGCTTCACCATCGCACGGGGTCAGGTGGCTACCTCATAGCCCGGCCTAAGTGGGCCAAGGCTGAGAATGATCTGATTGATAAAGGGATCGAACCAGAGACAATGAACTGGCCAGACAGTTGCCAGACTTGGTTCTTTGGGGCTGGTGGAACCTTGGACCATGTATCAGGGAAGTGCATTTGGACGGACGATCAATTGGACATACCAGTCAAGAGGCTAAAGCAATATATCGAAGCAACGCAACAAGGGAAGTTCGTTCCAGACAGGGAGAAGGACGAGCTCACAATGGCCCTTGGGAATCCTGAGCACCCTGGACGGACACGAGGCATGCCAGGCTCCGTTTCGTGGAAGGCTGGATTTCCGGACGCAGGGGGTTACAAAACCCATGAGAGGAGGAAGAAACTGGAGCACAGCCAAATGCATGCGCTGCACGAAAGGGTAATGGGGCTAGAGGAACGAGAAGAAGAACGGATAAAACGACCTGCCGAAGCTTCCCCCGAAGCTACCCCGCCATCTCAGCGGAGAAGCATCGTGGCTTCCACCGAGCTGCTTCAGCCGAAGCATGCCTTGACGGCTCCTGCCAGCTATCCCGTGGATGCTATCACGGAGTCTCAAAATTGCCACCTTATGGCGGAATGGAGCAATTTGAAGGTCAAGGCGGCTGTTGGCTCTTTATCCTACTAAACCCGACTCAACTTTTCACTGCCAGCCGATTCCAGAAGGATATGCTAAGGTGATGGTGGATGAAATAACAGAGGGATTTGAGGACCTCCGGCTTGACCACCCTACCGGTGAAGGGGAGTAGCGGCTGGGTTCTGCTTTGAAGACTCCATGCCTATGGCGGAAGGATCTCATCAACCTTCCGAACTGGACGCCTCCGCCTCCTCCTCCTCCTCCGGCGAGTCAGGGCACTCCGCCTCCTCCACCGCCTCCTCCTCCGGCGAGTGACAATCAGGGCACTCGGCCGGCTCCTTCTCCGGCGCGTGGCGGCACTCCGCCTGCTTCTCCGCCTGCACCGGAGTGCCCGAGCAGCCAGCCTCCTCCTTCTCCGCCTCGTCAGCAAGGGTGGAAGAGACCTGCCGCCGCTCCGGCTGCTCCGACGCGTCATAGTCCTTCTCCTCCACCTCGTAAGAAAGGAAAGAAGACATCCGCTCCATCTGCTCTGCCGGCATCTAGCAGTACAGCCAAAGGCGGGAGGAGATACAGATTCGGTTCTTCTCTGAAGAATCCAGAGAAGTTACCGTACGAGAGGACCGAGGAGGAAAACGCGAAGATCGCGCAGACCGAAGTGCATGACTGGTTTGAAGGGTTGAAAGAAAAGAGACATCCACCTCCGGAGGAGAAGGTAGATCCGGTGAAAGCGAAGCGCACTCTGGCTGCCCTGACAAAACCACCCAAGTCTCCGCCGAAAGGCAACTATGAACGCATTATTGGAAAGGCATTTGCCGAAGCGGAGAGGTCGGGAAGTACTAAAAGTGATCAAAGAATGAAAGAACGACGAGCTGGGAAAAAAATTGCCCAGCTCGGCGAACAAGCGAAGCAATCATGCCCCCCACTCAAGCTGCCTGCTAGCGACATCGTCGATCCGAGGATGGTGCCCGGTTATGGCAATCCTGAAGATTACCTGCCCGACGATGTACATTATGATTTCTTGGAGGTGCATATACAAAGATACGAGTACGGGAAGCCTCTCATCAAAGATGAAAGCTCTCTATCAACGATGATGCGAAGATTGCATGATTGGTACATGAAAACCTGCAGAGAGTCTGAGGGAGGAGTACTTTGTATGTGAGAGTTAAAAAGGAGCATGACCTCGTTGGAATTGAACTGTTGCCTATTCCATTTGAGGATTTCTATCAGTTTTTCAATCAATTGGCCCTCGATAAAGCAACGGTTACCAGCTACATCGTCTGTAAGTAGTACTATACATCATTAAGTCTCTCTATATAACTCAGCTCTTTGATTGCATGTATTTATAATTATCCTCACTATATTATGCAGATTGAAGATCGCGAATTGAAGAAAAGACAAGTGGGTTCCATTGGGTTCATTAACACATATCTCATAGATGCAACCGAGGTTGAATTTCATGCCGAAAATACCGAGGCCAACTTGCTACAATCGTTGGTAATAAATGAACACAAGGATATAATACTCTTTCCTTACAACTTCAAGTGAGTGTTACTGTCTTGTGGCATATTCGGTTTCCCTAATTAGTCCAGGTTATAGTAATGTAATATCGATGAGTCATGCATGCGTGCGCAGGTACCACTATATTCTCCTAGAGCTTAAGCTTGAGCAGGGAGTAGTAACTGTCTTAGATTCCAAACGAAAAGATCCCAAGGAGTATGCGGACATAAATGAAATGCTCGAGAAGTAAGTTAAATCGATCATTATCCACCATATCAGCAACTTTGTTCATTTCTGATATCAAGTAATTGTTTTCTTTGTATGGCAGGGTTTGGAGAAAATTCACCAAAAAGCTCGGGACTGCCAAGAAGCTGCAATTTAGACACCGAAAGTAAGTACTATAGTAGCATATTCCACACATCTCCTAGTGATTCAAGCGCTAGTTTCATCAATACCATTTAACATGCTTGCTAATTATCAGTTTGATTGACCTTTATTTCTTGTAAAGTGGTTGTGGCAGGAACAAGGGAATGATTTCTGTGGATACTACATTTGCGAGTCCATCCGCCACACGACCTGTGAGCGGGGCTACTCTGAAAAACAATATGAAGTGTGTAAATAACAATATTCATACTTTTATTTTATTACCATCATTTGTGTTGAGTTTCATTCATTCATATATATATGTATTGACCCCCTTCTTAAAATTAGATGTTTCGGATGCGGGATGAACTACTAGCACCAGATCGCCTGCGAGCAATTCAAGAGGAATTGGCGGCATTCTTTCTTGACCACGTGATCGCTGAAGACGGAGAATGCTATGTGGACACGCGTCCGTATGTTAGGAGATTATTTTTGTAAAAGATAATTATTGTATATATGTAGCCGGTAGTGTCGGATAGATATAAGAGAACTTGTTGTTCGACCAATCTCTCGGAGAAGGAGAGGTGGTCGATATCACTTCCTCTGTATGCATATATGTTCATGACGATCTTCTGCTTCCTTCGCTTTTCTTACTAGCTAGCTAGCGTGTCTAGCTAGTCCTCTCTATACGTATGTATAGTACGTAGCGTCCACCAAGCACGGACAAAAGAGAGGACACTTCTCTCTATTAATTAGCTAGCTAACACAATATATGAAACACCTAAATTAACCCCCAAAACCCCCAACCCCCCTCTCTTAAAAAAAAACAAAACCCCAGCCACAGAAATCTTGACGCGTGGATGCCTATTGGTCCCGTTGGTGCCACCAACCGGGACCAAATCCTCCTGCTGGGCTCGGCAGACAGGCCACGTGGAGGCTCATCAGTCCCGGTTCTGGATTGAACCGGGACTAAAGGGCCAAGGTATTAGTACTGACCCTTTAGTCCCGGTTCATGAATCGGGACTAAAGGCCCTCACCAACCGGGTCAATAGGCCCCTTTTCTACTAGTGATGGAACAATCAAAAATTATAGATATGTTGGAGACGTATCAGTGACATCCCGGGAAATACGGATCCGGCGACCGGTAGGATCTCAACACCGATAGCCATTGTGCTCATCACTGTATCCGAGAAACACACACTCGATAGATTGAGCGGTCAGTTTGTTGCATTTACAAGGGGCAAGAAAAACATAGCCAACACAACAAAACAAACGAGGAGAACGACCAGAAAGACGCTCAAGAGGAATACCACCCTGTAGAGCAGTAGATGGCCGAATGTTTATGAGATAGGTGGAAGTGGTAACAGCCTTAGCCGATAAGTGAGGCGGAAGAGAGGCGGCGGTCATCATCGCACGCACCGTCTCAAGAAGGTGATGATGCTTGTGCTAAGCCATACCATTCTGAGCATGAGCACCAGGACAAAAGAACTGAGCAAGAGTACCCTGCTCAGCCAGGAATCCTTGCAGCACATGGGAGATATACTCACCAGCTGAATCTGCGCGAAAAATACAAATATGAGTGGAAAATTGGGTATGAACCATGTCAGCAAAGTTTTTGTATATATATAAGACCTCACCACTAGAAGACATGAACTAGAGCCAAGTGTACCGAGAAAAATCATCTATAAGGATAATATAGTAGAGTTGACCTCCTTTCAAAGTGAAGGGAGCCATACCCCAAACGTCAGAGTGAATGAGATCAAAAGGACGCTCGGACACCGACTCGCTATGAGGATAGGGTAGCTGAATCTATTTACCAAGCTTACAACCTAGATAATCCAACGAAGCGTTGCGGGAGACAGACCCCAGAACGCCGCGACGAACCAAAGACGAGAGACGAGAACCACATAAATGGACAAGATGATGATGTCACTGCTGAAAAGAGCTGGTAGATGCGGCAACAGGGGATGTGAGAGTGGCGGTGGTGGCAGTGGAGGGTAGACGAAGCCAGTCAAGCTCCCAGAGACCATCAGAGCATCGAGGGCCAGCGCCAAGCAGAGTGCCCGTGCGACGATCCTGAACAGAGCAGGAACCAAAGTCGAGAATGACCCTACAACTAGAGTCAACAATCTTACCACCAGATATGAGCTGCATGGTAAGTCGAGGAACATGAGCTACAGAGGGAACAGGAAATGAAGAAGTGCTAAGAGTGCCTCAATTAGCTATAGGGAGGGGAGTTCTATCAGCCGTAAGAACACGAACAGGAGATTCGATAGGTCGAACGGAGGTCAAAGTGGAAGAATGTAAGTCATATGAAAAGATGCTCCAATATCAAGAATCCATGGGGATGTACTTGAATGTGTTGAAGGTGGTTTCTCATTGCCAGAAGAGTCAGTCACGGAACCTGCAAAAAACGGTGAAGAATCCCAAGCATCAAGTAGGCATTGCAGTTGTGCAATCTCACGCGCAGACAGTGACACGATAGAAGAGGTCGAGGTAGAAACACTTGCCGACGATGAGCAGTCGCCACCACCCGCAGAGCTGCATGTGGAAGGCACTGGGGGAGCTGACGTAGAGCGATCACCGCCGCGCATGGAAGTCGTGAGAGGAGTCAACATAGAGCGGACACCACTGCGCACGGAAGCCGCGAGAGGCGTTGGTGTAGAGCGATAATCACCGGGTGCGGAATGTAAAATCTGATATGAATTGGGGCAGCTTGCACGCCTCCTCTCTTCATTATGTGTCATATATATATATATATATATATATAGACACACACACAAGTACAGGGCAATCAACTTGAGTTACAAGTTTAGGTCGGATACAAACCGACGTGATCTATATTAGGAACTCTAGCTATAGCAGCCGGACTACGACTCTCCAACACGCCCCCATAGTCTGAACTGGGAAGAGCAGCGACGTGAAGACTGGATCTAAACTCACGAAAGAGTGCAGACGGTAGCCTTTCGTGAAAATATCAGCATACTGTGACGAAGATGGAACATGTAAAACACGGACGTCTCCGACAGCAACCTTCTCACGTACGAAATGAATGTCAAGCTCGATGTGTTTGGTCCGGCGATGTTGTACTGGATTATGAGCAAGATAAACAGCACTAACATTGTCGCAAAACACAACTGTGGCGCTGGTGACTGGGCGATGAAGTTCATGTTGTAATTGACGGACCCAACAAGACTTGGCTACTGCAGTAGCAACAACGCGATACTCAGCTTCCGCACTGGAGCGGGAAACGGTAGTCTGTCGCCGAGAAGACCATGAGATCAAATTATCACCAAAAAACATGCAAAACTCGGAAGTGGAGCGTCTGGTGTCGGGGCAACCAGCCCAGTCGGCATCTGAACAGACAATGAGTTTAGGAGAGGAAGAGATATGAAGTGTCAAACCAAGGTCAAGTGTTCCTTTTACATATCGGAGAATACATTGAAGAAAAAGAAGATGGGGTTCGCGAGGATCATGCATATGAAGACACACTTGTTGAACAGCATAGGCAATGTCTTGTGGAGTGAGGGTGGCATACTGAAGAGCACCAGCAAGACTACGATAGAGTGAAGGATCAGAAATAGGGGAACCACTGGTGGGTGAGAGTTTGGCATTAGTGTCAACGGGAGTAGAAATAGGATTACAGTCAAGGATGCCGGCCCGGGAGAGAACGCCGAGAAAGTACTGCCGTTGGCAGAAATGTAAGCCACTAGATGTGCGAGAGACAGAAATGCCGAGAAAGTGATGAAGAGGTCCAAGATCTTTCATAGCAAATTCTTTAGCAAACGAAGTGATAATCGACGAGAGAGAAGTAGGAGAAGAAGCAGTAAGGATGATGTCATCGACATAGAGAAGTAAATATGGAGTGACCTTTCCCTTGTGAAGAATAAACAAGGAAGCGTCAGACTTGGACTCAATGAAACCAATAGAACGAGCATAGGTTGCAAACCGCTGAAACCACGCTCGAGGAGCTTGTTTAAGACTCTACAAGGATTTATGCAAGCGACATACATGGTCAGGATAACGAGGATCAATGAAACCAAAGGGTTGTTGACTATAGATAACCTCATCGAGATGACCATGAAGAAAGGCATTTTTAACGTCTAGCTGATGAATGGGCCAAGAAGAAGAGAGAGCGATAGAGAGAACTAATCGTATAGTGGCTGGCTTGACAACAGGGCTAAAGGTCTCATAATAGTCAACCCCAGGTTGTTGAGAAAAACCACGGACTACCCAACGAGCTTTGTGACGAGCAAGTGAGCCATCAGAATGATATTTATGTCGTATAATCCATTTACCACTGACGATATTTGCACCGGAAGGAGAAGGAAAAAGAGACCATGTGTTGTTTAGAGTGAGCATCAAATTCTTCTTGCATCGCCTGGTGCCATGATGGGTCACGAAGAGATATGAGATAATTATGAGGTATGGGCGAGGACACGACGGCAGAAAGATTGAGGCGATCAATCGGTGGCGGTAAACGACCGGTCATTGAGCGAGTCCGATGAATATGTGCCGGCTCAGGTGCCATGAACATAGGTGGTGGGCTGGCGGGACCTGGGGAGGGAGACGCGACATTGTAGTTAGGCTGGCTGGTGGGGAGTGAGCGAGCCCGATGAATATGTGCCGGCTTAGGTGCCAGGAACATAGGTGGTGGGCTGGCGGGACCTGGAGAGGGAGACGCGACATTGTAGTTAGGCTGGCTGGTGGGAGTGAGCGAGCCCGCGGGACTAGGCGGGCTATCAGGCATCGGTGGAACCGTCGAAGGGGTGGCAGGACTAGGCAGGCTATCAGGCATAGATGGAACTGACGAAGGGGTGGCGGGTGCATGCATAGCGGGTGATGGATGTGAAACTAGGAGACGAGGGTCAAGGGAAGTGGTGGTTTCTATTGATGATGTGGAAACTGGAGGTTGGGCTGGTGGGGCGTATGGAAATGTTGTTTCATCGAAAACAACATGGCGAGAGATGATAATGCATCATGTGCCTAAGTCAAGACAACGATAGCCTCTGTGCCGAGGAGGGTATCGAAGAAAGACACATTTTACAGATCGAGGAGAGAGTTTGTTAGATGTAGTAGAGGAGGTGTTTGGATAGCAAAGACAACAAAAAACACGAAGATCATTATAGGGTGGTGTGGTGCCGAAAAGAGTTATGTATGGTACGGAGAATTTTGTGGCTGCGGCTTTGGCCCAAAAAGAGGCTGGAAGTGAGGCCTGAAGCAATAGTGTACGAATAACATCATTGGTAGTGCGAATGGCACGTTTGGCCTTGCCGTTTTGTTGAGAAGTATGGGGACAGGAAAAACGAAGAAGAATTCCATGTTGAGCACAGAAGGTGTCGAGACGAGTATTGAGAAACTCTCCACCATTATCGCATTGGATAGCTAAGATGGGTAGGTTAAATTGTGTATGATCATAGGCATGAAAAGCGATGAGTGTCGCATAAACATCAGATTTCTTACGAAGCAAGAAACTCCAGAAGTAGTGAGAGAAATCATCAACAACAATGAGATAGTCGCAAAAACCAGATGTACTAGGAACAGGGGATGTCCACAGGTCACAATGTAAAAGTTAAAACAGACGAATTGTATATGTTTGAGAATCATAAAACGGAAGCCTAACATGCTTTCCTAACTGACAGGCATGACAGAGTGGCGGCCTATCTTTATTGTATGAAATAGACTTGGAGTGTTGAAGACGTGACATGGTGTAATGACCAGGATGTCCGAGGCGGTGACGCCAGAGTGATGGCGAAGTGGTTGTGACGAGAGCTTCATCTTGTCCCGGGACTATTGCAGCCAAGGATCACGGCCCTGGAAGGAAACGCCTTCACCGAGAATCCGAAAGGATCAAATTCAACGGAACAAAAATTGTCAGTAGTGAGTTGGCAAACAGAGATAAGATTTTTAATAATGTGAGGAACGACAAGAATATTACGAAGAGAGAGGAATTGGGCTGAAGATGGAAGTGTAGATTGACCGACATGACTAGCAGGAACGGTTTGGCCATTACCTACTGTGACAGTTTGAGTGGAAGGCTTTAGAGAGGAGATAGTACCGTGATTAGATGCCATGTGGGAGGAAGCTCCTGTGTCCATGTACCACTCCTGGTATCCGGGAAGATGCATGTTGTTGAGTGCGTTCAGAAGTGCTGTGTCGAGGTGTTGCTGATGCCCGTTGCAGGTGGGAGTTGTCCGAGCTGGTCCGTATGCCGCGTACGTCTGCGGGGCTGGGTCGAGGTGTTGCTGATGCCCGTTGTAGGTGGGAGTTGTCGGAGCTGGGCCGTATGCCGCGTACGTCTGTGGGGAAGCAGCCGCAGGTCGTGGACCGAGGACGCCAGGAGCACGCCATGGCTGTGGTGCCACGGCGCTGGAGCACGATGTTGATGAAGCTGTGCACGCGTTGGAAGGCCAGTTCAGGGATTGTACATCCAGGGCTCGGAGCGGCCCCGTCCTCGGCCGCCGCGGCCGCGGCTGCGATTGTTGCTGAAGGTGCCGCGGCCGCCGCTGTTGGACGAGCTGGAAGAGGGACCGACAGGACGCTGAGCACCGTAGCTGTGTCCGCCCCCGGACAATGGAGCGCGTTCGCCGCCCGCGCTTGGCAATATACTGTTGCCGCTGGCCCAGAGCGCAGTAGCAGCAGCGTTCTTTGCATCCGTCTTCTTCTGTGCTTCTTCAAGAACGAGGGCCGAGCGCGTCTGGAGGAAAGATGGAAACAGCACCTGAAACGGAAGGAAGGACCGCAGGTGGCTGAATTGCTCGTTGAGGCTGCGGAGCACCGTTAGGACGAGCGTCTCATCAGTTGGAAGGAGAGGGTGCGACGGCAGCCTTGCCTTGCTTCGCCGCAAGGCGCTTGAGTTCTTCTTCGCGCGTCTTGATGATGGACTCGCGGTTCTTGAGCTCCACTTCGAGCTTCTGCAACTCACCGGCGTTCATGGTGGTGGGGAAGAAAGAGGTGGTGTTGGGCGTTGGTGTTTAGAGAGAGAGGATCGATCTGCTCGATACCATGTAAAATCTGATATGAATTGGGGCTGCTAGCTTGCACGCCTCCTCTCTTCATTATGTCATATATATATTGTAAAACTGTAAGATGGAGCTAGCTAGGAGCCTCCACAATGATTTGATGCTCTAAGCCGTCGGATCATGTGTACGAATGTGCTGGATTTGCTCAGTCATCAAGGTCGTTACGCACGTACTAAGCGCCGTTTGACGGGCCGCTGCTCCGCAGACTTAGCTGCCGTTTCCGTCAGCAATCCGGCTGTAAAGATAGAAGGCCCAGGTTCAGCCCAACATACAAAGCAGGCAGGTCGTCCAGGTCTCTTCCTCTATCCCCGAGCAGCGGCGCAAGCCCTATCCCCAAGCTCCTCTGTTCATCGCCGTCCTTCGTCTCGACAGCGAGCTTCTGAAGCACGTCTGCTTAAGCGCCCACTCCTTCCACTGCCCCTCTACTCTTCCTCTGCAGGCCCCCATGGTGGGTTCCTTCTTTACATTTTTTTTATGTCGTTCCTGTAGCGTTCTTCATGGCAGTTGAGGCGGCCACACGCGCCATCGGCGTCCATCTCCGATTGTTTTTCTCCTGTGCCCGACACCATGCCCTTGCAGTTCTAACGCTGCGTCCCACCCGTCTCGAACCTGAGATGCCTCTTCGTTCGACCCTCCTTGATGGGAAGTAGATTCGACAGAGCCGATCGTGACCTAGAGAGAGAAATCATAGTTAGTCGCCAGCGCTTGATCCTCCTTTTATGTCGCAGGATCAGCGTCCCCTCTTCTTCGTGCTTACCCAGCAAGGTACGTGAACAACGTCTCTGCACCAACAGGCTGTAGAGATTAGATTCTGAACTACAACATCTGATTTTATGTTTGATCTATTGATAATTTCAGCTGGCTTGATAATCTCCAGGGAGGATGAAGTTGTTGATTTGTTGTGTTGATGCGTGATGAGCATCTCGGGAGGATGTAGTTGGAACAGTCGGTATACTGTTTCGTATGGCAGATTCCTTGACTTTGTTCCTCAATCCTGGAGGGCGAGGTTTGAGTAATTTGTCTTCTTATGATGAATAAGATCAGAAGCTTAACTTGGAACATTGGAATTCATGTACTGTTATGCATAGTTTTTTTTACATGCATTAGCTTTATTTGTTATATATGAATTTACTTTCAGATTATGTGAGCTCATTTTCTTTATGAAATTGTTCCTTGAATTACCTTTGATACTTTAGCAATCTCCATGGGATCAGTTTTATAAGCTCAGTTTGGTGCTACTATTTGTTAGCTATTTGATCAAATGCTCATGTACTTTAAAGATTTACCTTGCGTGTGCCTTTTTGTTCTGGTGCATTGCATGTTTAGTACACTGTAATTCTTGATATGTTTTACAGCTAGGCCATTTTAGGTGGTGCAAGCCATTTTATCAGGTCGTTGTTGACAGCAATGTTATGTTCAACTTTGAGAGCCACTCTTCTTTTATCCATATTCAACTCTTGCTTGTCACGTATTCATCTCCTGTTGGGCAAGCTTATGTGCTGATGTTACATTTTGCAGGATTTTCATGTTTGTGCTTTCGAGAGGTTCCTTGATTCTGGCATCACCTTGGAAGCTGTTACTTTTCAGAGAACACCGGAAACCATATCCTTCTTTTTTTTTTCCTGTTGGTCATGCTACGACGCTTTACATTCAATTTTCTTTCTGCCTCCAAAAGATTTCTCGCATTAATTCAGCAAATTGCCTCGAAGGTACTTAGGAAATAATCATCTTCATATATGAGGTTTTGTAGTTTCGAACACACATACTTATTACAATATTGGTACCATCTAAATTATAAAAGATATTTGTACTATTCTTCTATTAAAATGGACGAGCGCGGCAACGCGCGCCTTCATGTTCTAGTACACAAGTACAGGGCAATCAACTTGAGTTACAAGTTTAGGTCGGATACAAACCGACGTGAGCTATATTAGGAACTCTAGCTATAGCAGCCGGACTAGGACTCTCCAACACGGAAGTCAGGGAAGAGTCGACGAAGAACGACCAACACCAATGCAAAGAAGCGGCTAGAGGAGGTGGTGTAGCTGCCGAATAAGCCGATATAGAGTGGCCAGCAATCGGTGGATGTCGCAAAAGGTGTCGGTGTAGAGCGACAACCACCACCTCCAAGCGGGTGAGCACCAAGCACCGAGAAAAGGTGCATGTGCGAGACGGGATCAATATAGGAAACACCGTCGAGAAACACCGGGTAGCGAGGGGGAGGCATACCCGACGAAAGCATCGTACTTGTTCTTTTTTTCTCTCTCTTTCTTTTTCTTTTTTTCTTTTTCTCTCTCTCTCTTTTTTAAGACAATTAGTAAGCATGCACGTGCAATGCACGTCTCAAACAAGATATGTTCACATGATATAATACTAAAATGATTTTTACAGAAAATTTAGATCGCTACTAAATGTTATCATGTCACTCAAATTGTATTTTCAAAAAGTGCGACATATTTGTGATCCAACACACATATCATAAACATATCTTCGCATAAAATTCACTGTCACACAATAATTGTATTATAATTGCTACAAGAACATATTCTAAAAACCGTAACTAAGCATGTTTTGAAGGTCCATCTTTTGAAGCAATGGAGGTCCATCTATAGATGCGATCAATGATGCTTCGTTCAATGTATGGGATATTGTTTTGAGCTTCATTCTCTCGTACTTTAAAATATACACCAAAAATTGCTTCCTCAGTTGAAAACCATCCTACATTGGCATTATACAACATTGTTATAACAAGTTGTATGTGCAATGTGTATACAAATAAGCATGGTGTAAATAATCACCTAGGGTATGGGAAAATATAGCTTTCCATCGCACAATGAGTGCATGTAATTAAAAAAAAATAACCAGACAAGGCACTGCATATATGAAATAAACACATAATGTGCGTTGAATGAATCAATTAATATTGTAATGCGTTTAAAAGAGTCATACCAGTGTGAGTTTGTTGGAGCATCAGGAACTATGCATTCCCATTTAGAGATATCATCCTTGAATGTAGGGTTTGCAACTTCAAGCGCAAGGTTTAGATTGTCGGCCACGGTTTTAAGTACATTCTTTCCGAAAGTAGGTATTGGTATCGGATCGAAAATTGAGACAACTTTTCTATTTTGATCCAAGACAAACAATAGAAATAACCCAAACATATACCAAGGCAATAAAATCTGCAATGATGAAATAGTTTAGAAATACATAGAATATTAATTAAGACCAAGTAAAGCACTGTTACAAATGAAAAAAAATCTTACCATATCACATTGAGAGATATGATAGTCATTACTGTCAGGCCAGCTATGAAACAACCGTTTCAATGTAGCAATTTCCATATGTTCACGATGACTTGAGTCTCGTGCATAGTGGAACATGGACTAAAGTAAGAATGAGAAAATATTAGTGCAATGAGAAAAAAATGTAGTACGTGATTATAGTAACTTACACAAAAGTTCAGATCCATATAGTGAGATGGAATTTCTCTGAGAAGCTGGACTTCGTGGCGCGCTAGTATTCGCACAGCCATATTAAAGCAATGAATATCCATGTATTCATCATTGCTTAATATGTTTTTGATTTGTCTCAAATTTAAGGTAATAGGGTACGGATCAGAGCTTTTCACCCATTCGCTCCTGTATTACCGCCGTGATCTATATTAGGAACTCTAGCTATAGCAGCCGGACTAGGACTCTCCAACACGGAAGTCAGGGGAAGAGTCGACGAAGAACGACCAACACCAATGCAAAGAAGCGGCTAGAGGAGGCGGTGTAGCTGCCGAATAAGCCGATATTGAGTGGCCAGCAATCGGTGGATGTCGCAAAAGGTGTCGGTGTAGAGCGACAACCACCACCTTCAAGCGGGTGAGCACCAAGCACCGAGAAAAGGTGCATGTGCGAGACGGGATCAATATACGGAACACCGGGTAGCGAGGGGGAGGCATACCCGACGAAAGCATCGTACCTGTTATTTTTTTCTCTCTCTTTCTTTTTCTTTTTTTTTCTTTTTCTCTCTCTCTCTCTTTTTTAATACAACGACAGAACTTCAGGCCGTCAAGCCAGCCAGCCGAACAAAGCCGGGCCGCCCACCAGCAGCCCAAAGTAGAGCAATCCCGTGCAGGCAGGTGGATCGATTGACCACGCAGTCAACGCACGCGAGCGTGAGAAGGGTGGCCGGCTCGGAAGAGCAGCAGGCGGCAGCAGTGGAACAGCAACTGGCGCTGGACCATCGATCGAGTTTGGCAGCCCGCGGGACGCGGTCTACACAGGAGAAGCACCACGCGAGGTCACTGGTTAGTCGCATCGGACGGGCGACATGGAGCGGAGCCTGCGGCCGGAGGAGCAGCGTCGGGCTGGCTCTAATACAAGCGCACGAACACGCGCAGGATGCAATGGTCCAAGGTCTGGCGCGGCCGGCGGAGCAGCCAGACGGGGCCACGGCCAGAAGGAGGCGGCGACCGGCAAAGAGGCCGGGACCTGGAAAAAACATATCAAGAATTACAGTGTACTAAACATGCAATGCAACAGAACAAAAAGGCACACGCAAGGTAAATCTTTAAAGTACATGAGCATTTGATCAAATAGCTAACAAATAGTAGCACCAAACTGAACTTATAAAACTGATCCCATGGAGATTGCTAAAGTATCAAGGAACAATTTCACAGAAAATAAGCGCACATAATCTGATAGTAAATTCCTATATAACCAATAAAGCTAATGCACGTAAACAACTATGCATAATACATGAATTCCAATGTTCCAAGTTAAGCTTCTGATCTTATCCATTATAAGAAGACAAATTACTGAAACCTTGCCCTCCAGGATTGAGGAACAAAGTCAAGGAATCTGCCATACGAAACAGTACACCGACTGTTCCAACTACATCCTCCCGAGATGCTCATCACGCATCAACACAACAAATCAACAACTTCATCCTCCCTGGAGATTATCAAGCCAGCTGAAATTATCAATAGATCAAACATAAAATCAGATGTTGTAGTTCAGAATCTAATCTCTACAGCCTGTTGGTGCAGAGACGTTGTTCACGTACCTTGCTGGGTAAGCACGAAAGAAGAGGGGACGCTGATCCTGCGACATAAAAGGAGGATCAAGCGCTGGCGACTAACTATGATTTCTCTCTCTAGGTCACGATCGGCTCTGTCGAATCTACTTCCCATCAAGGGAGGGTCGAACGAAGTGGCATCTCAGGTTCGAGACGGGGTGGGACGCGCGTTAGAACTGCAAGGGCATGGTGTCGGGCACAGGAGAAAAACAATCGGCGATGGACGCCGGCGCGCTGCGTGGCCGCCTCAACTGCCATGAAGAAAGCTGCAGGAACGACATCTCAAAACAAAGTAAAGAAGACACCCACCATAGGGGCATTTGGAGGAAGAGTAGAGGGGCAGTGGAAGGAGTGGGCGCTTAAGCAGACGTACTTCAGAAGCTCGCTGTCGAGACGAAGGACGGCGATGAACAGAGGAGCTTGGGGATAGGGCTTGCGCCGCTGCTCGGGGATAGAGGAAGAGACCTGGACGACCTGCCTGCTTTGTATGTTGGGCTGAACCTGGGCCTTCTATCTTTACAGCCGGATTGCTGACGGAAACGGCAGCTAAGTCTGCGGAGCAGCGGCCCGTCAAACGGCGCTTAGTACGTGCGTAACGACCTTGATGACTGAGCAAATCCAGCACATTCGTACACATGATCCGACGGCTTAGAGCATCAAATCATTGTGGAGGCTCCTAGCTAGCTCCATCTTACTCTCTGCACATCAAAACACATCATTCTGCACATCAAAACACCTTATTCTGCTAACACCACCGAGCGATAGCTACAATCCAGCGAAAGAGCCCACCTTATCTTCTCCTCACCCACCCAGATCCTCTCTCTCCTCCCCTCCTGGCCCTGCGCCGCCGCACCAACAACTCTCCTGCTTCGCCCGCGCCGCCGCCGCACCACCACCTCCCCTGCTCCCCCCCGGGCCGTGGCTTCCGCACCACCACCTTCCCCGCTTTCCCCGCGCCACCTCCCCACCGCACCTTCTGCTGGTCACCTCCCTACCCTCGATCCACTTATTCCCCTCACCGGCGCCGCACCTCTCTCCCCCGACCCACCGTCTGCTGGGCGCCGTCCTACCCCCAGCCGGCCGTCTACCCACCCATCGGCGGCCTGGGCTGGCGCTGCCCCTGCCCTGCATCACCGGTGGCCTGGGCTCGCACCAACCATGCCTTGCATCGCCGGCGGCCTGGGCTCGCGCGGCCCCGCGCTGCATCGACACCGCCGGCTTGGATGCCGCCCCTGCCCGCGGGATGATTCCATCCCCGATGCCTGGATTCGCCTCCCCGGTGACCGTTGACCTCTCTCCCCCTCCTCCTCCAGTGCCTCCCCCAAACGACCAACCCGGCGCCCACGCCGACACTCGGATCCGCATCCACAGACACCAGATAAGGCAGGGGCTCACCGTCGACCACATCTCCCCTCGAGTGTCACGGCTGGGGAGTTTGGCGGTGGTGGGTGCACAAGCGGCGCCTTCTGGTGGTGATTGCAGTACGTAGGCGTGCCAGCGGCCCCATCGATAGCAGCAGCACAACAGCACACGTCGACGCCCCCAGGTGCTCACCATTCTCTCCCTTGCAGTCTACTCCGAAGACTCAAGGAGAGCATTTATTGACACCGTGCAGTTCGCTCAGTCCACACATCATGGACGAGCGTCGTCGTGCATTTCTTCGTCGCTGGTGCCGTGACTCCTAGCAGATTGCAAACCCCCGCCCTCTTCCTCTCCTAGCTACTAAATGCTCCCCTTGCCGCAGCTCACATCTCCAGCGGGGTAGCTCGGATTCCACCGGTGTGCAGTTTCTTTTGTTTGTGGGATGACTAAAAAAATGTGTCGGCGGCCCGATCAACGACCAGCTCGTCCAATTTCTCATTGTTGTTATCCACTGACGGCGAGCAGTGTAGCTTGCATCGTTGCAGGTCAGTTGGGGCGTCGGTGCAGTGTGAAGCACTTGAGGACGATTGTCACACACTTCGGTTTTGGTCACGCGAAGCTGCTATATGGATGCGCGCGGCAGGAGGTTCTTCAGTTGAATTGTTGATGCAGTTTGCTTGGTGTGGACAGGAGGTTCTCCAGCTGGCCCATGCAGCGAGCAGTGCAGGTTGCTCTTCGTTGCAGGTCGGTTGGACCGTTGGTGCAGTACCCAACTCGCTACTGTTTTCGCTGCTGCTCGCGCACATCACCGGTGGTTCACCGGAGCACTCACTCGCAGCTCTCTCCTTCCCCAACATGGAGTTCACCGGCGACGGCCTTCAGTTCATTTTGGTTGCTGTCGATGCCATCCCAATGCAGTACAGTGTGCCTCATGATGGTTTTGTGTGTATGTGTGTGTTTTGCATGGTAGCCGGCTGGGGCCTATGTTCCAGTACAATGTAAAAATAGCATAAAAATGGATTGCACTTTTGTTGTATCCAAGTTTCAATTCCTCCTCAATATACATTGGACATGCAAAAAACTGTGTCCAGAGGTTCAACTTTTGTCGACAAAGAGGTTCAGTTTTATTGTGTGGAGAGGTTCACTCCACTATACTAAGCACTTTTTCTATTTTTTTAGAGGTTCGCTCCACTGTACTATGCATTTCTGTTTGTTTTAAACAATAACAAGAAGAATCACGTGCAATCCTTTGTGATGACATTGCAGTGCGCTTTCCCGTTTGATGCAGCACATTAACATTGACAAATATGGTCCACTTAACCTGATGAAAACAAGCTAGAAAAAGACAAAGAAAAATCATACGGTACACTTAGCCTTGTGTCTCGGTTCATTTTTCGCTTGATGTGGTTCACTTACACCCGATATGAAGTGCACTCCACTTCCTTGTCTAAGAAAAAAATTACGTTTCAATAAAAGAAACCATGCAGTTCTCTTACCCATTCGATGCAGTGCGGTCTTTCCTTCGATGCAGTGCGGTTTTCAGTTGGATGAAGTACCCACGTCGATTTGGGTGTCGCGAAAAACAGAGTGTCCGCATTTCGGTAACTTTAAAACTGTTCTTAAACCATAATGAATTAGAGAGAGTGTTCTACATGAAAGAGTTGCGTATTCATCGATATCTTTCCAACGGCGTATCGTTTGAATCATTCCGACCAGCGGTTTGCAAAAATTTCGCCAAAAACGGTCGCTGCCACTCGTCAAATCCGCCAGACGATTTACAAAATTAACTTAAAACCGAAAGGAATTTCAAAAATATTTCAACATATGAAAGTTGCGCCTCGTTCGTAGCTTTCCAACGGCGTATCACACGCCTCGTTCCGACAAACGGTTAGAAAACTGGAGCAAAAACAGTACCGAAAATTTCAAAATTTTTGAAAAGCAGAGTTCCGCGATTTAGTAAATTTGAAACTGCTCTTAAACCGTAATGAATTAGAGAAAGATTTATATATGAAAAAGATGCGCCTCGACGATATCTATCCAACGGCGTATCATTTGCTTCGTTCCCACAAGGGTTTAGAAAAAAAACGCGAAAAAACGCTCGCGGCCACTCGTCATCCGCCGCACTATTTTCAAAACTGCTCTTAAACCGTGTGGAATCTCGAAAAGTGTTCAACATGTCAAAGTTGCGCTTAATCCATAGCTTTTCAACGGTATATTACACGCCTTATTTCGATAAACGGTTAGAAAATTAGAGCGAAAACAGTACCGAAAAAATAACGCGTGCAGTTTTTTCCGACGAAAAGTTCACTAGTCTCTATTGCAGTGCTCGTCGTCAAAATGATGCAGTGCGCTTCTGTTGAGCGTGCAGTGCCGAAGTGATGTGCAGGATAGTTATTCTGCTAATATTAGCAGAATAGCAGAATGGACTATATATATATATATATATATATATATATATATATATATATATATATATATATATATATATATATATATCATGGAGTTTGAAAAAAGTATATTTGGGAGCTATGAATATATAGTTTGTAGCATCGAGTATATGTACGGTGTGAAGTTAAAAGGAGTATACAGTATGGTAGTATGTAGTATGGAGTACACAGTGGAATTGAAAGGGGTATATACAGTATGGTAGTATGTAGTATGGAGTACATAGTGTGGAATTGAAAGGAGTATATTCTATGTGCGGACGGGTATATATAGTTGGAAAACGTGTATTTTGGTGGTGCCTGATGGTTATAGTATATACTTCGCGTCGTTCGTTGACTCGCCGGTGCACTGATGCATCGTTCTGATCTAATCGTAATATAGAGACGACCAAAACGAATGGATGAGCCAAGTAAATCAGGAGGTCAACTAACTGACGTGGAGCAAATAAAATCCAGTTTTTCTCCATCGTGACCCGTTAAGGAACGCTCGGATCTAAAAGCAATCGGACGGCAGTAAAGATAGAGGTAACTACCACCTAGTGGTAGCATCTATATTCATCCGTATATCTATATTATACCACCTAATAAAGCAAGGTGCGTTTCTCTAATTTTTTCATCCGTTCACCACCTAAACATATCAAAAAAATTCTATTCAAGGTGGTACTAAATTTGTAGGTGTCCGTACACTAAAAAGGGAAGAAAAACGCTTCGTCTAAAATTTTATTGATGGGCCGCAGCGCGTGCCCACGAACTAAGCCCAAGGAAAAGACACGCACGCACAAAGCAAGCCCAGAGAAAATCAAGAATAAATGCCGGCTCCTGGAGTCGAACTCACAACCTCAAGTGCGTGTACAATGTGAGCAGTCCAACTGAACTAGCCCAGTGATATGATTATGGGTGGTAGTTCATTCTATATATTTCCATTCCACTGAGCCCAGATTTTTCTTTAAGGGGGCGACTAGACATGTTGGGCCTCCATATGCCCACCAGCCCCTAATCAAATTATTATTTTTCGTTCGTCCATCAATTGATAAAAAATATTTTGATTTGTTGGCCCTTTTTAGTTTATTTTTCCTCTGTCTATCAAGTAATTAAAAAATGGTTGTTTTCATAGGCATTTTTCTGATAGAAATGTGCATTCATGGGCCACGTGTGGAGTAGGAAGAAAAAAGCGTTGTATCATAATTGAACTCATGAACTCTCCTATTGTCCCAAATATGCAAGCTACCACCTGGGCTAACATATAGATATTAATTTCTCCCACCTAGCTTATTTAGATTGATTTCTACGAATTTATATACTCCGTAATTTATATGAAATTTCAGCAAGAAGAGAACAGGTGAAACTTAATTGCGGCTTGCCTTCAAGGCACTAAAAGAAGGATGCATTTCGACAATTAATAGGAACTATGTTGGCTGTCTTGGTGGCCGTGTATTAAAGGAAGGATCAATAAGAAGGAAGTGTGGATTTCAAGGACATTAAATGGCCAGGATTGAACGTGTTGGTGGGGCTAATTGAGGGATCAACAATTTAAAGGAATTGTGTGGCTTGTTTAGGAATGATGGATGTTCACATTTCAAGGATTGGACGAGAATGAGTTTCTTAAAAAGATACGTACATGATATGCCTAAAGGAAATGTGGAAAGAAGGATGGTAACGATGGAGATTTGTGTATATATTAAAGGAAGGAAATTATATTGAAAAGGAATGGAAATCCACGTGCGGCCAAATAAGAAGGAAGGAAACGTATTGATGAAAGAAAGAAAGGAAATTAATAATGACAAATACCCCACGGAAGGAAATTACATTGAAAATCCATGCTTGTGTAATCGTCTCATTATTTATTATATAAATATAAAAAAGCAGGGAAAGTAATATCGACTGATTCCGGCAAATACCCACAATACATTCCGCCAAGTAGTCATGCCATAACAATTAATTTCCTGGACCACAAGGTGGTGATTATTACTTTTTAGAAAATGGGATAACATCTGCATTGAAAATCTAGCATACACGCTAGCCACAATATCAAGGCATTTTTTTGTAGTCATAAAGATCATGTGAAGTTATTTCGTACTATCGCTGAGAATGGATTTATTTGTAGTCAAAAAGATTATGTGGGCTAGCCAATGAGTAATAGGAAGAAACAAACCTCTATTTTTTTTCTTCCTCTCCTTTCACTGTTTGGAGGGAGTAGCTCACGGATGACGGCACTCACGTCTATCTCAATGAGATTAATTTTTGATGTTTTGTTAAACACTTCTTTCACTAGCGCAGTTGAATGATAGTGAGTCATGCGATGGACGAACTCATTGTCTTAAGATTAACCATATGTTCAAGGTGTTCCTATTAGGCATACACCACGACCACTATCGGTAAGGACGATCAACAATGCTATATGTGGGACACTATGTTCAAATGCACGACATGCTCCTACCTGAAGGGGTTATCGAACTATGCTTCTTGCGCTAGGTCCGTACGATATTATCTTTCTCCCGTTGCAACGCACGGGCATGTTTACTAGTATATATATATATATATATATATATATATATATATATATATATATATATATATATATATATATATATATATATATATATATATATATATATATAGTGTTAATATTCATCACCCAGGGTGCAGAATAAGTTATTCTTCACCCGAGGTAATCTTACAATCATTTTATAAATAAATTACATTTCAAATACAAATAGTTACATTCATATTGATTTACTGCATAAAATTTGGCATAACAAAAAAATATAGGTCAAAAATTATATATTATGTACATTTTACACTATATTTTTACATTTGTAATTTTACATAACATAAAAAAATTACGATTTATTATAGGTTTTCTTAAGTTCTCTTTTTATGTCTAAAATAAGACAAAATTTACTGAAACGTAAAATTACGGTGCATAGATATCAAAATAGAGGTGGGTGACGATTCCTCACCCAGGGTGACGATTAGTCAATCCCTATATATATATATATATATATATATATATATATATATATATATATATATATATATATATATATATATATATAGGAAAATCCATCCTACCACCCGGTGGTAGTTACCCCACATGTCTCATATATACTAGCATGTGATATTATATATATTATTTTATTATTTTAAATATGTTCATATACTATATCTAAGATACTTCAAAACAAGTTACATGAAAAAATTGAACATGAGCCTATAGTTTTTGTTATATTTGTGAAATACGTACATATTTGTATGTAAAAAATAGCATACTCAAAAAATGATACATACTACCTAAAAATTTGTATATATAGTACCTAATCATTATTCTATACTACATACTACACGTATATACTTTCGATTTCGACAGTACTACATACAACATACAAAACGCAAGTGGTGGTAACTACCACTGCTTGTAGGAAACATTTGTCCTATATATATATACAGAATAACTATTCTGCACACCACTTCGGCACTGCACGCTCAACAGAAGCGCACTGCATCATTTTGACGACGAGCACTGCAATAGAGACTAGTGAACTTCGCGTCAAAAAAAATTGCATGCAGTGTTTTTCTGGTACTATTTTCGCTCTAGTTTTTAAACGTTTATCGGAACGAGGCGTATAATATACCATTGGAAAGCTATGGATTAGGCGCAACTTCGCCATGTTGAACACTTTTCGAGATTTCTTGCGGTTTAAGAGCAGTTTCAAAAACGGCGCGGCGGACGATGAGTGGCGGCGAGCGTATTTTCGTGATTTTTTTAAACCGTTCATCGGAATTAAGCAAATGATACGCCGCTGGAAAGATATGATCGAGGCGCATCTTTTTCATATCTATTATTTTCTGTAATTTGTTACGGTTTAAGTGCAGTTTCAAATTTGATAAATCGCGGAATTCTGTTTTTTCGAATTTTTAGCAATTTTCGTACTGTTTTCGCTCCAGTTTTTGAACCGTTTATCGAAACGAGGCGTGTGATACGCCGTTGAAAAGCTATGAACGAGGCACAACTTTCATATGTTGGAATGTTTTTGAGAATCGTTATGGTTTTTAGTTAATTTTGAAAATCGTACGGCTGACGACGAGAGGCAGCGGCTGTTTTTGTGAAATTTTCACAAACCGCTAGTCGAAATGATTCAAATTATACGCCATTGGAAAGATATCGACGAGGCGCAACTTTTTATGTAGAACACTTCCGCTAATTCCTTATGTTCTAAGACCAGTTTCGATTTTACAAAAATGCGGACACTCTGTTTTTTGCGACACCCAAATCGTCGTGTGCACTGCATCAGACAGATAGTGCACTGCTTCAAACTGAAAACTGCATTGCATCTGATAGACTGAAAATTGTCATGCGTACGCGACGAACGAAGTGCACTGCTTCAGACAGATGAGTGCACTGCTTTAGACCGAAACCGCACTGCATCAAAACGGAGTGAAAATCATCGTGTGTACGCGACAACGAAGTGCGCTGCATCAGATAGATCAGTGCACTGCTTCAGACCGAAACCGCACTGCATCAAACGGACTGAAAATCATCACGTCTACGCGACAATGAAGTGCACTGCAATTCCCAATGCAATTTTACTTTCATGTGCACTCCAATGAAGGGAACCACAACTTTTTTAACAATGAATTACAATAATTTTGAAAAATGTACTTCTTCGGTTCACCGAGCGCGCTGCTTTTACAAAGAAACGATTTTACAAACCGAGTAATCCACACAAATAGTCCCTTTTTATGTCTCCACATTACAATCACACGCATTAACATAGCAAAGAACGCAAAATTGAGTAATGGGGCATACAATAGAACTGCATCACTTCATCTTTTTCCTACAAAAATGAGTAAAATGAACCTCAATAGCGAACCATAGCAGACTTCATTTGCAACTTTTTTTGTCTATTCATAAATCACAAAATTAGTGAATTGTAGAAGAGCACTGCCATGGCACGCCAGGCGTACTGCACAGTGGGAGGCCAGGAGCATGCTGGACCGCGGCCACACCCATTTTTTACAAACATGCATAAACCAGAGTGCACCACTTGGACGCAGCAAGCTGCGTGTTCGGCACACACCAGACTGCATCACTTTGACACAGGTGTGGTCGTGTACTGCTTGTCGGCACCGCCCGAACTGTGCACCATGAACCAGCGAGCTGCACGGCTATGTCGCTGCCTGTCGTCCTGTTTTTTTTGCTCGCCTTGCTGGTGTTGTTCTCGTAGTAGATGAGGAGGGGAGGACCACGATGACAGGGCCTGGGCAGCACGACTTGAGCAGCTTTCGTCCTCCATGTTGAGGTGGACGGCGGCAAGGCTTCGTTCACCAATGGTCGTCAGCGTCCACCACAAACCAGGTGGGAGGTGGCCGGATCTGAGGTTCAGGGAATGTACCACCGGTGTGGAGGTGTACTGCAGCACCGCCTATTCTGCGCTGCAAAAAGGAGAGAGAGAATCGTCGTGAGCGTCGCCGCAACTTGAATATTGGCTGACTGACGAGGAGAGCAAGTATGGAGGGGAGGGGTCTGGCGAGTTTGAAGCGAGAGGAGTCACAGGCCGCCACAGTTGGCAGGGGAGTCAGGGCGAGCCACTCCTTCGCGTCTTCGGCACGATGGAGGAGCGAGGTGTGGTGGGTCCCGGCGCGCCCCCACGCCGTAGGTGCTCCTGCGCAGAAGGCCGGCATGGCAGCGGTGGCGGCGGCCAGATCAGGGGCTGCTGGCCGTGCCTGGGGTCGTGGCGGCCGGATCCGGTGGCGCGGATCCAGCTTTTTTGGTGGGCCGGCCGGTGGGGAGCGGTGGGGTGGCCTGCGGGGAAAGGTGGGGAGGCAGGTGGTGTGGGCTGCGGCACGACGGTGGTGGTGGGCGGCGGGGCTAGTCGAAGGTGGCGGTGCCATGGATCCGCCGAGGAAGGTGGAGTGGTTGCCGACGGCGAGCCGGGCCGGAGAAGGTGGGAGGGTTGGGCGCCGGCTCGGGTGGGTGGGGCGCCCCGCAACAAAGAAGGTGGGAGGGTGAGGTGGCGGCTCGGGTGGCTGCGCCGCGCCCGCCGACGGTGTGCCCATGGAAGGTGGGAAGGAGAGGGAGTGGGTGGGCGCGGGGTGGTCTGGAGGCAGGGTTGGGGGCTCAGATGGATAAGGTGGGGTGTAATCCAGATGCGGTTCGTTTTCGCGGCCCGAGGCAGCACGAAAGTGTTAGCAGAATAAGCTAGTGTTAGCAGAATAAGACTCTTAAGGGGTGTTATTAGAATAGACCCACCCTATATATATATATATATATATATATATATATATATATATATATATATATATATGAAAAAAGAAAATAAAATAAAACAGAGGGAAAAGAGAGGCACGTGTATATATGCGTGCTGGTGCGTGAGATTTGTAGTACCGGGTGGAGAAAACAGAAAATAAAATAAACAGAGGGAAAAGAGAGGCACGACACGTGCCTTTGGCAAAAGTTTTTTGTGTGCACGTGTTTGTCGTGATTTGATGTGATCGATCCTGATGGCATGATTCCAACAATTGGTATCAGAGCAAGGTTCAGGAGTCGAGTGTTTGCCCCAGGGTTGTGACCCGACTAGCGCCTCGGGACGGGCCATGAAGTCGTTGTTTTATGCAGCGACGAGGAGGGCCAGGCAATCGTTGTTCGATGGAGCCACAAGGTGGGAGACGACAGGTTGTCGTTGGAAAGATGGTGGAAGGATATCGTTGATGGAAAAGATGGTGCCGAGGTGCGGCACTGGAGTTCATCAAAATCGTCGTCCGGGGGAATACGATGTGTCAATGAGTCGTGCGAGTTTGCACATTTGGTCATCGTCATTGTTTGTGAGTCGTCGTCATGTCCAAATGCTCGTTTCTATCAGACATTATTGCAGTTGTAGCGCATTGCAGTCGAAGTGTTGTCCGGTATGGTGTGTCATCAGAGCAAGGTATCGACGGGTGCGAAGACAAGGTGGCAAGCGGCCATCTGCGTGTCTCGGCTAGAAGATCAAACTTGGCGTGTAGTTAAGTTGTACGATGTGAAGATTGATGATGTGTCCAATCTTGCACGCATAGATGCGATCGTGTGTGCTGGTAATCCATATCATGCGTCGGAGTTTAAATCGACAAGTCACGAATCTACAACAAGTCAAGATCAGAGAAAGCACATAAGACAAAGAGTCAGGATCAGAGGAAGATTGTTAGATAATCTTGTCCTGAGTGTGTCTAGTAACTAGATTAGCTAGAGTATCTGGCAAGCTTGCATGTTGCATCACGCTGGTAGTCCTAGTCCAACTAGGATTAGGAAAGTAACTTGTGTGCGTACGGGTACTTGTTCGAGTCAGTTGCCGTATATATATATGTGTGTCGGAGTCGGTTTGGGCTATGTTCTGTCCTTGCTTAGACGATGCATATATATATATATATATATATATATATATATATATATATATATATATATATATATATATATATATATATATGCATGCTGGTGCGTGAAATTTGTAGTACCGGGTGGAGAAAATAGAAAAAAAAAGAGAGGCACGACACGTTCCTTTGGCAAAAGTTTTTGTGTGTGTGTGTTCGTCGTGATTTGATATGATCGATCCTGAAAGCATAATTCCAACACGGAGCAGGCATGGCGGGGCCTGGTGGGAAGGGGTGAGTGGTGTCTGGAAGAAGACGAGGGAGCCGCCGGGGAGGAACGGTGACTAAGGGCATCTCCAGCCGTTCGGCCCCCCAGGGCGCCTAAATAGAGCGGCCTGGGGGCGTGCCGACGCTAGTTCGGCCCCTGGGGGCGACCTAGCTCCCAGTCACGTCCCCACGCGCCGGCCCCAGGATGCGGGAAATTTAAACTTGGTCGATCCCGCTCTCAAAAGACGCCGCAAATCCGGCGATCGGACGTAGTCTGGCGTTACAAAAAACAGAGCGCCGCCGCCGCAAGTTCGCGTGCGCAACGATTCACTCAGCGGGGTCGGCTCCAGGCTTTGGCGGAGTCGGCGTGCGCGGGCTCGTCGGTGTCGGAGCTGCTTCGGTGCCGGGCTGCGTCGGCGCGGCTTCGACACTAATGGGCGGCGATGTAGAGGCGTCGTTCGGGCTTGGCGTTCGTGTGGTCGTGGGCGTCGTCGGCGTCGTCGGTGTTGCCGTCGGCAGCTCGTTCAGGATGAGGCCGCGCTGCACCAGGTACCACGCCTTGAGCTTCTCGTCGTTGCTTTCTGGGAGCATGTCCGCCTACCATCGGAAAAGCCATGTCGGTGTTCCTCTTCTTCGCGCGACGTTCGTCCGGAGCAGGTCGAGCTTGATGGCGTTGTTCTTCATTAGCGGCGACCACCGCGCCTCGGTCTTCACTTGGCGTGGGGCGGCCGGGCCTGGGCGTCGGCGAGGCAATGCTCGATGGACTCCTGCAATCGCGCGGTTGCCGCGTCGGCGCTTTTCCCCTTCTTTGCCAATTTGTGGCCATCCGGCCGCCCCTCTGACGCGCCCGGAGTCGTCGCGTCCGGCTTGTATGTCTCCTTGGCCTTGTCGAGGGCACGTCGGATTTCCGCCCACTTCTCGCACTTGTCAATGCGCTTGTAGACGTGGAGGTGCTTGAAGTCGGCGTCTTGGTTGTCGCCCCGATACATGGCGAACATACGCAGCAGCTGCGCGGAGGGACGAACAGTTGGCAGGCGGCGGGCGTAGGGACGAAGATATGCGGGCGAACGGCGTGCGTACCTGATCCTCAACGCTGGCGCCGCTCTCCGGGCGAGCCGCGACCTCCTCGACGATTCCATGCCATTTGTTGCACGCCAACTGGATACGCCCCCAATGGTTCGCCATCGCCTTGGAGCCGCGCTGCATGTAGACGCCTTTGAAGTAGGGGTCGACGAGCTTACCCTCGTCGAACACGGCCGTGATGCGGTCCCAAGACGTCTCCAAGCTACGGTTCGCGCCCGATGGTCGGGTCGAGGCGAGCGACTTTCCATGCTTCGGCGAGGCATTCCTCCTCCTTGGGCGCCCACTTGATGCGCGGTTCGCCTGACCTAGCCGCCCGCTTCTTCTTCTTCTGGCGCCCTTCGACCGGAACAGAGCCGCTCCTCCTCGTCCTCCTCCTCCTCCTCCTCGGGTTCCTGCGGCGTAAATGCGCCCGTGAAGCGTAGCCGAGCTTGGCCTCCATGTCGCCGCTGAGGTCCACTACCTCGTCCTGGGTGGCGAACCCGGGAGACGCGGCGGCCGCGGTCGATCCTGTCGCGATGATGTCGTCCATGTCGGCTCCCGTGTCGTCGGCGTCGCCGAGGTGCGAGAAGGGTAGCGGTCCACGGTAGAGATGGGGCGTCGGTGTGGACGCGTAGGCGGCGGGCGGCGACGAAGGCGGGCGAGGGCGTGCGCGTAGCGGGGTGACCATGAGGGAAGGTCACGTTTGGGTTGAACCCACCGTGTGCGTCGCCGTCGGCGTAGCCGGGCGACGATGAACCCCATGGAGATCCGGCGCCTTGCTGTCCCCAGGGCGCATACTGGGCGTGGCTGACGACGGGTTGATTCATCCCCGCCTGGTCGACCGATGAGGAAGACGCCGCCGCGCGCGCCGCGTTGTCGCGGGCCTTCTTGGCTATGGCCCTGTTCACTTTGTCGGCGGTGACTGCTTCGCGCCGCTGAACTTCCACCCTCCACTCGGCGTTCGACAGGCCCGGTGGCTTTGATGGAGGCGCCCTCGGCTTCCTCTGCTTGGTGAGCCACGGCGCCCGATCGCGGTTGCCGCCAGCCATGCATGGCGCTTCTTGGCGGCGGCGGGAGGGGTTTGGCGGGAGAAAGGGAGAGAATGGCGGGAGGAAGGCGAGCGAGCGGGAGAGATGCGAGGGAAAAGCGTCAAGAAACGGCGGGAAAAGGCCCTTGGATCGCCTTCAGGGCGGGCCCACACGCCTTTCTCGCTTGTGCCGGCTCCCCAAGCGCCCCCCAGGGCGCCGGGTTCGGCCTGGGTCCGCCGGCACCAGTTTTGGTCCGAGCTGGCGAAAAACGGGCTTCTGGGGACGCGACTGGGCCCTCTTTTTGGCGCCGGTGCGGCAAAATTGCCTGGGGAAGGCCTGTTGAGGGCACGGCTGAAGATGCCCTAATAAGTCCTCCAACCGAAGACAGAAGCCGGCGCTAGATAGCAGATCGGGGGAACTGGGCATTGACCTTCAGATGCGGTTTTACTTGGGATTAGAGGTTGAGGAAGCCAGCGACCACCGGCAAACAAGGCAACGGCGGCACGTGAGGTTGGATCAGAGGCGAGTTACAGCGCCAAAAAAAATCTATGAACCAGGGTCATGACATCATGTTAGGAATGCAATTTAGTATTATCGGAAGGCAAAAGCCATCATATACTCTAACAGGGACGTGATGGAGGTGGATACATATCATTTATCGGATTCTAGCACACTAAAAATCCAATGGATTCTACACTAAAAATTCAATGGATGGATTCCACACTAAAAATTCCATGGATTCTAAACCCTATAAATCCCATATATGTACACTAGAAATCCCTTGGATTTCACACTAAAAACTCCCTAGCAAATTAGATGCTATCACACTAAAAAAACAGTGGTGGGTAGCACAAGAAGGAGAGAGGCTGTGTTTTCGAACCTTTCATGGCGACACGCCGAGAGATCAGGTGGTGGCGACGCACGGCGAGCTCCTGCGGTGGTGACGTGGGGGTGTGCTCCAGCAGCGGCGGAGAGAGAGAGAGAGAGAGAGAGAGAGAGAGAGAGAGAGAGAGAGCAACTATAAGGAGTTAGATGTGTGTTTGTGTCTATGTGTGTGTGCGTGCGTGTGCATCCCATGGAGAATGTGAGGCATCCGGGAACAAATGCACTACCCTACCGGTTCATGACGTTGAGACATCACGTTCTCTCTCTCCCTCTCTCTCTCTCTCCCACACACACATTGCATTGCCTTGGACATATGCACCTACTCCATCCTTTATAGGAGTAGGAAATCCTTACGGACGGAATTAAGATCATCGTAGTTATATATTCTTGTACCAGAAAAGTCTTATGTGTGTGACACAGTTAAAGGATCTCTTTTCGTAAGATAGAGAGAGATAGCATATATGTCATGCCCCCGCATAAAAAAGCATATATGTCATGAGTGAGAAAGAATGTTGAGCTTAAGGGCGTGTTCGGATCCCATCTAGCTTCACAAAACTTCTCGTATCCAGCTTTTCTTCGTAGCATCGAACTACGGGCAGCGATTCAGATCTGTTCGGCTGCATCAGCAACTTCTCCCAGCTTTGCAGCCCAGTTGAGAGGGTTGTGGCCAGTTCAGCGCAGAATGGACCGGCTCGACGCATCCCCATTCGGGCCATCTAGAGCACCGATTTGAGGGGAAGGGGATACAAATTCAAGGCGGATCGATCCTGTAGCAGTAGGTTCTTTTTCTCAAGCGAGGGGGCAGCGAAACAGTATGTTTGGCGGTGGCGTGTTGATGTAAATTAATCAAACTCCATATTCTTCAATCTGTGGAGCTGGGCCGACCCACCTCCAGGTTTTTGCATTACAGCCGGGCTCAACAAAAAGAAGTTAGTTTCTTGGAGCACAAACGTTCGGGACCAAATCATCTGTGAAGTTGTTGAAGTTAGATACTGGAGGAGTTCCGAATACGCCCTGACAAGTCACAAAAGGACTTCCATTGTACAAAAGTCTGCGGGGCGCACAAGTAACAATCCTATGGTTTTGAATTTCCGTTTCAAAAATATTACAGTGAAATTCAGTTATTCCGGTTATCATTTCGGCCAAAGGAAATAAATTTCCATTTGAATTTGAATCAGATCTGACTATATATTTTGAAAAGTCAAGAAATAATTTGAATTTTTGTTCCTCCTAAAATTGCTGAAATATTTTGTTCAGAATTCAGTGTGTACAGAAATTGATGAAATTTCCAAAATTTCACCGAAATTACACTGAAAGTGAAAACCACTAACAACTCAAATACATGAGCATACATATAAAAATAAGTCCACAATTGTTATCTTAAAAGCAACTTCCGACAGCCTTGAGGAAATTTCACATGTTTTTGTCAAGAAAGCTCGACACAAGCAATGCACTCGTGGCACTTGACCGATGGCATTTGAAATCACATTATTCATCACATAATTAGCATTGTACCCGTCTCTTCATTCTTTTTTTTTTAAACGGAGGCAAAAGATTTGCCTCATCGATTAATTAAGCAGAAAAAAATTGCTCAGTTAATTAGCGGAAAACCAGGTGAAAACCGATACAGACCAACCACACGTGAACTACTCACAGAGTGACCAACATACCCAACACCTAACGTCCACCAACCCGTGCACTGCTACATCACAAAGACACCCCAACGAGAGTAACTCGGCCGAAGACCACGAGCATCACCAAATCCACGAAGACAAGCCAGACCATAAGGACAACCCAAGAGACTGGTAACCGTCCATCAAGCTGCTGCGGACGCCTTTCCTGTGCCGTCACTCTTCTTTCCTTTGCTCCTGAGAGCCTCCTCCACAATCGCCTTGCCAGATCCAGGGCTCACCCTCTCCAAACGTTTGACCAAGCTGTGAAGCTCTATCTCGAAGAGAATCTCATTGAACTTCTCACGCACAGAAACCTGCCCAACGGTCACATGCGAGTGGGTGACTGCAACATCGGAACCTCCACGCCCCACAGAGGCGAGCGGCTGGTTGGGCTCCGAAGGATCAGGCGCCAACGCACCAACCGCCTCAACATCATCAGTCACAGGTAGCACTGGCACGATGGACTCAGGCGTCTCCAGTTGCACACATGGTAGAGGAGTGAGTGCTTTTCTCTAGGGCATGGCCGACCATAGTAGTTTTGGTAAGATGAAAGTTTTGAAAGAATCATTTGGCTGCAGGGAGAACCGCCGATAAATGTAGCTCATGGTCTCTTCGTTATCATGCGGAGGAAAGGAATACTATATATGTGCTTGTACATGACTATTGGTGGAGGAGAAGTTGCGACACATCATGCCATCCAAGATCACTAGATCAGCCAATTTGTTAAACCTTCTGGCAAAATAAATAGAATATTTGCTCAAAAAAATAGAACAAAGCTAATTAATCTGCAACACCAAAAAAGTTACAAGTTCATGGCTCATATTTTCTACGATCTTTGGAAATAATTTTAGTTGATGATTGCGCTTTGGTTTAACAACGAAAATTGCATGCTACTAGTACCTCAGGATTCTGCTAGAGTGACATGAGTGGAATGGCAAAGGTACTTAGGCTTTTAATTGCTCCGATTGCAACTATTAGGTTGAAGTGCATCTCACTGTTACCTTGCCAGCTGCCGGTGCTCTACGTAAGGCGATTTTAGAATGTCTTAATTCGTGCTGATGGGTTAGTGAAAAACAGTACTACTTCCCGGCCGTGGGGATTTTGCACCTTGCTGTTGTGACTGACAGGTGACGGGTAGACGGGTAGATCTGTGTCAAGCCCTGGCACTTCCGAGGAGGTCGCACAGTTTTAGACCTACAATTATGAGAGTAGCGGCATTGGGATTGTTCGTCCATCCCACAGCACAGAGTCCGTATGGGTTTGACCCAGCATGGATTGCATCATAGGTTGAAGAACCTGAGGCAAGTCAGCTGCATGAATGAGGCAATGTTTTGGCATATTCAAAGCGATCTCACCACTGGTAGTCCTGACCATTCCACGAAAATTTCTCAAGTTTATTTCGGTTTTTTTCCTTTTCTTTTTTCTTTATCCTTTAATTTCGTTTTTTTCTTTTTCTAATTTAATTTTTTCCGTTTTCTTTGTTTCCAAATTTCATGAAATTTTCTGAAATTCAGGAACATCTTTTTTCAAGTCAGTTAAAAGTTTTCAAAATTGGAACATTTCCTCAAATATTTAAATTGAAATTTTGTCGATCGATTTCAGAAAAATTTAATCATTTTCTTGAAATTTGACACATTTTTAAAATCCATCATGAACATTTTTTGGCAAATCCTTGAACAGTTTTTCCAAATCTTGAACATTTTTAAAATTCATGGACATTTTTTGAAATTGCATACGCTTTTTTGGAACTCGTGAACAATTATTTTGCACAGGCTATCATATTTTTAAATTCGATTTTTTTCTTGAAATTTAGAAAACATTTTGTTTCACGTACATTTTTCTGAATTCGTGAATATTTCTTTGAATTTGCAAAAAAAATTCAGAATTTCTTGAAAAATTTAGAAAAATGTGAACAATTTTGAAAATTTTGTTCACAATCATGCCACACTATCAAGTAATGCATATTTCTCATCACTTTTTTGAACAGAAATGACACTACTCCACTGTTAAAAAACTGCATATTTTTCGTAGCCATACAACCATGCCACACTATCAAGCAATGCATGTAAGATGCCGATAATTCGGAATGGTGCCCGAGGTCTACAGCTTGTGAATAGTAAAACAAAATATTGCAGAAAATTTCCAAAAATATGAATCATTTTCGCATTCAAGATTCTCAAGTGCGTGCAAAAGTCGTGAGGCAAACGATATAAGAGGACCTCACGCCGAAAAGACAAAATCGGCCATGAACAGTGTCACATGCTCCTCTACCTCCAAGGTCTCTTCAGCAATTTAGCTGGGAGCATCTATACCTGAGTGTAGAAAAGCCACACTCATAAGTTCTACCCTATATTTTTTGTATATCCATGCAGCTCTGCCATGCCAGATTAATTATTCTGGACTTAGTCGTGTCTCTCATGGACACGATCTATGTTTTGGGCATTTTGAGCATACCTATGTAGTTGATGTTTCCCTTTTCTTTTATAAATGACGCTCGTGTAACTACAATCTAATTTTTCTCTCTCTCTCTTATACATGCTTTTGATATATACTCTTTGATTTTTTTAAAAGTGTGCATCAAGAAATACTCTTACACTTTATTTTCATTAGATATAGTTGTTTATGTACCTCTAATAATGTATTTATTTTAATAAGATTACCGAAGCAACGCACAGGTCATCATCGAGTATTCCTGGTTTTCTCGCCAAAAAATCTAGGCTATTATATGGTAACTGGGCTTTCCATGCAGTATCCAAGGACACCTTTGGTTCAGGCCTACGTGTATCCGCCCATGCGTAGAAGTATTGTTTTCGACATTCTTTAGTCAAACTTTGAAAACTTTTATTATTGTAATTGTCTTACATATTTTGGTTGAAACTTCATATCTATATATTTGCGTCGCGAATTATTTTAATAGTGTTATAGTTTTCATTGGTATTATACATATATAATACCATAAAAACTAGTATTTTAAGTTAAACCTTGAAGACTGATCAGATACCGAGTTCGCGCCGGATGTCATCAGAGATTGTAGCCGTGTGCAGATGGACCGCCTTTGGCCTCTCCCCCTTGTGCCGACGCCTATCGGCATTTACTATCGCTGAAGTTTATCATGATGCCGAGCCACCCCCACCTGATTGGGATTTTCTCATGGACAACAAGGTAAGTGCAATCTTCATGCATATCTTGCAGTTCAATTCACAAATCACAATCTACTTGTAGGTGATAATCCCCCTCACGGCAAACGCCGTGCATGCATTTTCCTGTAGACTAATTCGAGGGTTTCATTGTCAGAGCCCACAGTGTCATGACCCGGACTATGATGTGTTGCTAATTCCAACACCAAAGCCCCTGGAGTCTGTATGCTTCCCATGCCCACCGTTGTACTCATACAAACCATATGCACCATTGTTTTCCTTGCTTCCACTTTCTCTCGGAGTAAAAAGCTCGAATTGGTGTTATTTTCAGTGCTATTATCTTTTGGAGACAGGTAGGAATTGTTAATCAGAACAGAAAAAGGTGTACAGTAATCGTGTTATTTGTAGGGCGTCCCATGCCTATACTAGACACAATTTGGTTAGAAGCACAGTAGCAGCACAGTGGCTAGCTTCAGATCTATCTAAACATTTGGTAGACGCTTTAGCTATGAGATGGCTGCCATCAAGTTAAAATCAATTGTTTGCTCCGATCCTGATTATTAATCGTGGTGGAAGGCTATGAAAAGAAGCTACATAGGCATTACCTCATTTATATGGTTGGGTGAGCGTAGATGAGCGTAGGTTGACGGACGCCAATTGGCTCATAATAAAGTAATCTTGTGGTGTAGGGACAATGGAAATCTCAGTACTAAGATGCTTTAATTTAATGTTCGCTACATCTAATAGGAATAATACGACAAGATGTACTTTTCGAATATGAAGTGAAACAAAAGGATGGATTACAAATTACTTTCGACGTTCCGAGAAGAACTTATCATGGTGCAACACTATGGCCGGCAGCTAATAGAAAGATACCAAATGAAGATCTTGACCCTTAAAGGCATCTTAGAGTTTCATATGAAATTCTTTGAGAAAATTCGAGTTTGAATACATCAAATCGGGGTATATATATGACAGAAAACTTCCGGGGCCATGAAGCTTGCACGAACAATTGAAGTGCATGGTTACTAAGACTCTCAAGTATTATTCTTTTACCACAGAACATATATATGTGATGATAACTTTTGGGATTCTAGTACGTTGTGGCTTGTGACGCTAGCAACAAGATGATTTCTCAATTCCGGACTGCATAAGGTATAAGGGATGGTAGGGATCAATTGTTGTTTGTACTCCGTGGTGATAGATGGTGGTCAGACAACAATTAATGTAGGTGATAAGGATTTTTTTTTCATTTTTCTCGAAAAGAGGTTTACCCCGGCATCTACGATGCATATAATCATATATTATTAATAATATAAAATCCAGCAGCCAAACAACACTGACCCGAAAATAAGCGAAAACAAAACTTAGGCCGCATGCCTCATGATAGTAGCTCCACCAGATAGCCACTAACCCCATTTTACAAGGCGACATTATAAATGAAAAATACACAACTCCTAGGCTACGCCTTCTAAAAGGAATCGCCACACTTGCGCCGATGATGGCGAGTCCAACATTAGCTTGAACTCCGGATTCTCATCCCCGAAGCCAGGCTTCAATCCACCACCTTCAGCAAGGTCATGATGCAAGCGTGCGGCGATATAGCCTGATCAGAGATCTTGTGTTTCTGCGAGAGTGCATAAAATCGTTGTTGAAGTCGTCTGTACCATCATACCTTATCCAGCTACCGACACCTCGATAGCCGGATACCTCTCGAGAAGACTCATGAGGACAAATACGTCCCATACTGGCTTTCTCCCGGTATTGTCACACTCACACCACCTTCGATCCAACAACAACAGGCTAAACATGACACCTCTGCCAGAGTGACCCCACAACACTTACTGGTAGCAGGCATGACTTGACATCATGTGTAGTATCCATCGGGCGGCGCATCCGCGGTGGCTTCACCTTACAGGCGACAGGCATTGCCTAACCCCTCCGGGTGTTAGAGATACGACACACAATCGAACACGCTGATGAGCAAGGAAATGACACGAGCTTTAACATGGAAAAAAAAACCTCTAACATGAAAGGGTAAAAACCATGGCGCCAGCCAGCCAAACTTCACTATGTCAGGGAGGTTACAAACGGCGGTGATTTACAATTAATCAACTTATCCCGTGTGGTGGCTTACAAAAGGTATATATAATGAGGCTCCGCCGCCCAATCCTATCGGCGACAGATTTCGCTCCGCCGCTCGCCGGTTAGCCTTTCTCTTTATACTTGAATTTGGAGCATAACATAACATTTGGAAGATGCGCATGTGTCACCTGCATGCCAGGACGCAGCGAACCCGATCTTTTGTTCGAGGACGCCCATACCGCTGCCAGCCTTCAAAAGGCGGTCACCACCTAAAGATCCAGTCTCCGAGACAGCCCCACATCGCTCACGGAGTCAGCCGCCGAGGAAGAGGGCTGCCATCCTGATTTCATGCTATATAGGAGTACCCACCTTCGCGCCAACTCCTATCATCGCACATACAACAGCAACCACCGCCGCGACAGTTTGATCCGGGCACAAGGGCCCAAATCCCTTGCGTGCCGCCACCTGGTCAACTGTGTTGTACCTCCCTTCACACCGATGAGCCATCATCTCGAGATCTGCCGACGCCACAGCCATCCATGCTCCACAATCCGGCTGGCCCGAGGAATCAAGCCACCGCACCGCCGGTGCCGCCAAGTTGTGCCTGCGCAGCTATCGTCGTGGTAGAGCAGCACCTCCGTGCCACACCAGAAGCCACACAAGGCCCCGCCCCGCAACCACATATGTGCATAGATCGAGCCCTGGTTGCTACCGCCAGCAGCAGCACTTAGGGCTGCCGCCCGCCACTATCCGCACCGGTGCTGGCCACCGCCTCAAACCGCTGCCCGCAGTACCTCGCCATCAAGCCGGGCGCGCACCGAGGAAGACGAAGCCATGTCGCCGAGTAGCCTCGCGTCAACCCCGCCGCCAACCACCTTTCACGGCGGGGGCGAGCCCCTGCTTGGAGGCCAACTGAGAGGAGAGGAGGTGACCGGCGGCGCTTGGGCGCTTTTGGATTTTTTTTATAGATAAATATTGGGTGAGGAGATGTTATAGTGACCTGCATTGTTGGCGTATGCAATCCACACACCTTATAATAACGTGTGAACAAGACTACATGAGTGCACTCTAAGCCACGTCGGGTAGTACAGTGTTGGAACACATACATGCTATTGCTTCCACTCCTAGCCAAGGTAGCCATTAAGAAGTTTACGACATGTAAACTGTGGTAGCTAATTAAGACATACAATAATATCCCTACAGAACGCTGTCATTAACATATCAAACAATGGAATGTAGCTCCCGTCTATACGTGTAGCCAATTATCCAACTAGCTATAACCTCTAGAAACATGGATTGTTCGGAGATGGGAGAGTGGAGAGATAGGGAGAGCTACAATCGTAGACATGAAAAGTTTTGGACGCACCAAAAATATTATGGACGCAAGATTGGAATGAGACACATCTGGAAGCAAAGTTGTTTTGTAAAGCATGAAAACAGACTCCATAGGACTGGCGCGAGTAGTTGCGAGCTTGACAACATGTGGCACGGCCTGTGTCTGGAGGAATACTTGTACACGCTGCATCAAGGCTGCGTTAGGTGTTGCAATAATGCAGTATCCTACGTGCTCTTGTGTTGCAACAACTTGCAAGCACAAAGTCGCGCTGGCTGGTTTGTTCCATCCGGAAAAGCGCGACTTTGTGCTTGCAAGTCGTACTAATATTACAGTTTCATTTCTAATGTTATCAAAGAGAATGCCTCACTTTTGGTAGATCCATCCGCTACTTCAAATCAAGTAGTCAGGTCAGTATGCTTGCAGTCGTCAAGCAGTTCTATCACTTAAGCTCAAACGAGCGGCGATACAGGAAAAGCCCACGCAGCGGCAATGGGTAAAGTGAAAAGATCCATCCAACAAAAGAGTAAATAGCAAAAAACACCCAGAAATATCTTTGGTCACACTACAGGAGGAGCACAGAGGAGCTTTGCTACACTCATGGAAGATTTCATAAGAAATTAGGTTACAGTATGTAGGTTTAGCATTTTTGGCTCGTCGGTGAGGGCAACTGAACACATTACATGAGGATACCACATAGATCGGGCAAGTGGCATGGTGGTACCAGTCACTAGCAAGGAAACTTGCAGCCTTACAGCTAAGCGCCTGAGCGATCAAGGACGCGACAACATTCTTGTGTTGATGAACAGGATCACCAGCGGTACCCTTGAGGTGGAGATGCCCAAGGATGAGGATAGAAGCCACATCGCAGTGACAACCGAAAGTGGAGATACTCCATCCCGACTAGCGGAACACCTCAGTGCCCAAGCAAGACGCATCACAACCAAGTCCTCTGGGCCACTGTTCCTAGTGTACTGCTCTTCCTGGCGTTCTTTCTTAATTGGCTGCGCTACATTGATTGTACATATGGAGCCCTTCCATAGGTAATGTGGACATTTTGTTTCCAGATGTGTCGCATTCCTATTATGCATCCACGACTGGTGTCTATGGTTATATCCCCACTCTCTGTGAGTCTTCCATTTCTGAACCATTTTTGTTTGATGCTAGCTAGTGGGCACATGACTAGAAAAATTCACAAGAGCCACATTCCACAGTGAACTCCTGTGCGTATTTAAGAGCGCCGCTACCAGGGTTTAGCTGGTGTGAACTCCCTGATGGGTACGTGGGCTAATTCTGGAGGCAAGAGCATTTGTACTCACACTACATCATCTACTATTGGTTCCCAGTAGAATAAGGTCAGTTGGTTGCATATTTCAAGAACGGTGGTCCCACCTAGAATATGTATCCCTCATCCAATAATAAGGCTGGTCATAGTGGAAGTAACATAAGTAATAACATAGATACCACATAAGCAAAAATAATGATGTGTCAAGTAGTTAATAAGGAAAGAGACAAATAGAGTAACATAATATGTTACCATCACCTAGCGTTCTCAATGCTAAATGAGTCTATGAAGTAATAAATGAAGTGATGCATAACACTACATATATGTTAGTACCCACTATAAAGGTAGTAACATAGCCTAGTAACATATACATGTTACTAGTCTAAGTTACTCCCCACTATGACCAGCCTAAGGGAGAAAAGCTTCCATCGTCCCTCTGCGCCGCTCTCGCTGGCAGCGGCAGGGCACGGATCCATTGCGGATCTGGTCCCACGGGCACGGTCTCGGCCTCCCCTGCTCGGTCGGCTGGTCTCGGTGGGGGACTTCTCCTTGCTGAGATCTGGCAGCGGGAGTAGCGGCGGCCTGGATCATCCAGATCCCGCAAGGATGGCGGCGGCCTGTGCACGAGAGATGGAGGTCTTCGATCAGATCTGGGTGAAAACCTGCTATTGGCTATTGCCAAGGCCGGATGTGGAGACTCAAGGCGTCGATGTGGAAAGATGGACTCGTGCAGGAGGAGGAAGTTGTCGGTGTTATGGTGGCGTTGATGGTAGAGAGGCCTGGCAAGGTCGGTGCTTAAGTTCTATTCTGAGGATGGACCGAGGGATGATGGAGGTGACGGCCCTTGCAGCGGGCGGTGCTCACTGGGAGTGTACTAGACCGGTGTGGAACCAAATCCAGGTAATGGCTTTGATGGGACTCCCGGATTTAGATGTTAGGCTTTGGTGGGATGTCTGCTTTGGTATTAGGCCGGACATTTAGCACGCCTCCATCAAGGGGATAGGAATAGCAACGGTGTTACCAAGATGATGGATTCAGGCTTATTGTTGTATCACCTTGTATGGTCTTTGTGAATAATTAATAATATGGCTTCATGCACCATCGAGATGCACAGGCCGGGGGTACATCCTCCTTTTCTATAAAAAACGAGAATATGTAATAACCCAAACTATTTCAAGTCTCAAACCCATGTCCAATCATTTGCTCAGTTCTCACCACTCCACATCTATGAGAGAGACAGAAGAGAGAGAGCACAATATTGCATCAAATTCCCCCATCTCGCGTTTAATTAACAGACAATTTGCTAATTTGATTGCGCCTGAAATCATGAAGAACTCTACAGATGACAACTGGTTTGTAACTTCTAGTCTGTGATCTTCATGCTGATTAATGCGCACTTTAAGCAATTTGCACAATCGACCAAATACATTTCCTAACAACAGATGGCATGCCAGTGCAGAGTGCTGACTCATCTTTCAATTTATGACCGGAGAATCCCAAGTCTGGCCGCCAATGCCACCACTAGAAACTAGTCTATCCTTTGCAACATCATCTCAATGTAACATTTTTCAAATCAGTAGTGAGGTTTATTTGCTGATTGCTACGAACTCGCTCATTAATGCAGAACTGCAGATCAATGTGCAAAATTTATGCTGCTGCAAGGCGCCACATCAGGGTGGACGAAGTGAGTGAGCCGAGCAGACCGTTAGTGGCTTGTTTTGGACCGGACAGTATGGTCCCGGCCTGAGGAAGAAATCGTCATGCCTGGTTAGGCAATTGAGGCCCAAAAGTTTCAGCCCAACCATGATTTTGACCGAGCCAACCGAGAGGACCGACAAAATACGCCGCCACCACCACTGCTCCTTGTCGTTGTCACCAACGATGCCCCTTGGTGAACCACCATGTCCCAGAGCTTCCCTCTCCATCCTTCCCTCATCTCCGTGCATGGTAGCCCCTTTCCTCCACTCTTCATCGCATCTGTTTCAGCACAGAGCACACAGGCCACCAGCGCAGAGCACACACGACAGCTGATGCACAATACATATGCCCACCGGCCTCTACAAGATAAACCACCTTGTTGAGGAGGTTCACCAGCTTGCGATATCCTTCTGCCTAGAAGGAATTTGCGGGATTGTCCCTGAAGCCGTTTCATAATCCTTCTTGCCCAACTCTAGCTGCCGTAGTCGTCGTCAATTACGCTGCCATCCCAGCTTCCCAGCCTCTCTGACCCCGCCATCGTGTTCTTCGTGAGTCACCGGAAATTTCCCCTATGTCCTCCCCTTTCATTAGAGCCCGGAGCCTTCACTCATTGATGCCATGGTCAGCACCTCGCCGACGGTGGGTGGTTGGCCGGTCTGTCAGAGTAGCCCAGGCTTTTGCCTTGCCAGCCTAGACGCTAAAACGAGCACCACTAGCCTGCTCAGTCCGGTCCTGTCAGGCTTGCCGGCAGCTGGTCCAAAGGGCGGTTCGGTAGGACTGCAACCAGCTATCCATCATGAACTTTCCATGGCAATACATTCATTTAGACTTCGCATCATTACCAAATCGACTATACAACAGCTGGCTGAACGGGCATACTGGTTTGGGGGTAGAAGTGCTACCTTGCTTCCAGGCTTCCAACCATGTGTGGCCGCAACATCAAATCGAGCCAAACAGAACACAATCCAACAATATGATGGTATTTCTCACACGTGGAACTAGTCTCCGCATCTCATTTGCTAGAGGTGGAGTTTGTTCCCGTCAATGTGTGGAAGTTCAACACGCGGACCGGTATGAAACAAGTCAGTTGCATTGCATCTGAACCATGAAGATCGCGAGGTGAACAAAAATCTCGAGCGGTAAAGGGATTCATATGTACCTCTAACCTAAGGAAGGACATTGATAGTATTCCCTCGGTTCACAAATATAATATGATCCAACTTTTTTCTGAATCAAATGTATATACACATGTTTTAATGTGTTTGTTCACTCATTCCAGTTGTATTTAGTCTATCTTGGAATATCCAAAACATTTTATATTTGTGAACAGAGGGAGTGTGCATTCCCTCGATCCAAAGGGAGTCAGATGTCGCCATGCCACGTCCCAGTCCCCACGCCATGTGTGGCTTAGTTACATCCTTGCTTTCCCTCGATCTCCTTCCTCACGGTCCTGCCAAGATCCACCCAAATTTTATGAAAGTCGAGGCTAATTTTGGGATCTGGTGGAGACATGACCACATTGAAGAGGCACACCCTCACTAGTTTAACACGCCCACATAATTGAAGGTCCTCTCATTGCAACACATAGACGACCTGGGCACGCTTCATCTTCAACACACCCTCATAGAGGCACACACTTGGACATTATGATGACTCATAAACAAGGTGGCGACTAAACATGCTAACTCGAACGACTCTTTAACTCACCAGACTGCCCTGCATTTACGACATCTTGATAAGATCTTTTGGTACCGCACCTCAGCAGCACGAATCCGCTCAATGTTCCTTCCACCATCTTGCCGATGACAGCCTGTTGTCTCCTCCTTGTGGCTCCATCGAAGGACGATCTCCCGATCCTCCAAAGATGTCGCCTCCTCCAATGATTATTGCCTGCTCATCCTTGAATGATTATTGCCAACTGTTTAACAAAGGTGATGTGCAATTTCCCCCGTACCCCGTGGTTGTGTAGTTTTCCTGGCTAGGACCCCGTCGGAACCACCCCTGCTAGTGAGATGGTCCACTTTAGCACCCCATCTGTATGTATCATTTCAGTACCCCATGGATGTCTTGTTTTCACCATCCAACTATGCCTGTCAGTAAGATGTGCGACTTCGTCTGTTGCCCCGGCCAACTGCCTAGCAAACTATGTGCAACTTCATATGTTACTCCTGCCAACTCAAACTAAACATCCACAGGTAGAAAGAGTAAGCAGTTGCACATCAACAACTTGGTAGTTGGCTGAAACAATAGACTAAGTTGCACATATTACTGGAAAGGTGGGTGGGGCAGGGTCCGCATAAAAATTACACAGCCACGAGTTGTGAAGGGGGTGCATATCGACTACTAGGTAGTTGGTAGGATAGTAGACTACTTGCACATCAATAAAGGTTGGTTGTCATGGTTGCTCGGTTACAACCTCAGAGGGAAGTTGGATCATGTAGCTCAAAAAATAGTTTTGAAAAAATTGCACCAAGCAGTATTAAAGTTGCACCATATAATAACAGAGTTGCACCATCTGGGCAGGAACTCCGCTGGGCTCAGCCTCTCGTTCCACTTGAGGCCTGCTAGTACCATGGGTGCTAACACTAAACAAGCCCACTCTTTGCGACAACAACAAGAGTGGTGCATTCTTGGCCCGCTTGCCGTGTGAGTCAGCCATGTTAGTTCCGGCCCACCAGGGCCGCCTTTAAGAGTTTTGACATGTTCCCTCCACAAGGATGGCCTGCCGTGTCTTCTGCATCTAGTGACCAAGGTAAGGTTGTTACCATGCACGATCAATAGAGGGAGATTGATGGAATCGATGTTCGTGTATTACCGAGCATCGTGGGCAAATCTATATTCTGTACATGTCTTGGAGGACAAGAAGCCCTCAGAGATATAAATTAGAATAGCGGAAACGATAAAATCTGAATGTCACGGGTTTGAGCTCTTCTCCTAACATTTTCATGGCCAGTGGATTTTTGCACCAATCTTGGAGCAGCGAAAGTTGCCATGTCAAGGCTCAAATCGCTCGGGAGAAGAAACCATTCTGAACACCTCTCCACTCACTCCTTGTGTTTCCCTAGTTTGTGAATCCTCTACTATTGCGCTTTGAGAAACAAAGTATACATGGGAATTATTCTTTCAGCAAGTTTAAGAGCTAATTTTATTGAGCTGTGAAGATGGAAAACGAGTCCACATCCCTACTATCTTTTACCCTACAACAACACTGATGACGATAACACCAATGATTTTGGAGTTATTTCTTACTGCACAAATGAATTAGAGCACTATCGTGTACTATATTATTTATCTAGTCACCATAGCAATTGTGCCATCATAATGTTGTTACCTTATCCTGTTTTTCACTCCGCCCAATTCTCATTGCTTCTATTTGGTCTGGAGAAAGTTTTGTTGGTGCATCAATTGCCTCCTCATATTATGTTGAACAAATTTCTATATGCTATCAAACCAAAAGATGATGAGCAAATGATCTTCATTGTGCCAAAATACTGGAGGGTTGTACTGAAGTGCATTAGATGTATCTTGTTATATATGGCAGTCTGCTTGGTCTTCTATATATGACGAAGCTTTTAGTAGAGTTGAACATATACCTTGGTCCATGATTGTCCTAGGGAAAGGCAAAACATATGAAGAAATGTAGATCACCGTGTAGTTGGTATTTTCAAGAGTGCTTGGCAATTTTATCTCTGTCCATGCTCATAAACGATGGCAAATTCATGTGATTTTCCATGGTAGATTTTTTGTAAACATGAATTTGGAATCATGGCTTAAAAATCCATTGATTTTTGTATTTTTGTTATTGTCTAGTTTGATTATTGTTCCTTTTTCTAGTTGTGCATCGACAAAGCCGATTATTATCAATTTTTATTATCAACAAATTCTAGCTACCATCTTTTGTTTAGTGAATAGTTGCCATGGTAAATTTGCCACGTTGTTTCTATGAATTTTTTCAGACCATGGCAAATTGCCATTCACTGTTTTAGAGATCGTTGTGCCATGTATGTTCTCTAATTTTGCTTTGTATTTCAGACCTCTTATTAGAGATCTCTAAAATTGCCATGAAAATGATCTATAATACATACCATTTCTCTACATTTATCATGATTTACGACGCTTAGATTGATATGCCCATGCGGGAATTCACTGTGTATTGCAGATCGCTCGCCATGGCAAATTATAACCAATGACATGGCAATTTCATAATCTTGTACATGTATCATCTTCTGTTTTAAGTGCATAGTTGGCACATGAAATATTTTGATATAATTTTGCTATTAATTCCATAAACCAAGGGAAATTACTATCGAGTTGCCAAAGACAGTTTTTGTCATGTAAACTGACCATGTTATCGGAATTTGCATTTTCTAGCAATTTCTTATATGATAAATTACCAACGAAAATTACTTATACTGCCATGGCAAGTTTACTTTTCCATAGATGTCAACTTTTGTTCGCTCATGGAAATCTTTTTTATGTCAATTTAACTTTTCTGCAAACATAAATTTAAGCATCAATTTTTAATATGCATTTGCCATGGCAAATTTGATAAAAAAATTTGCTTATTTTAATACACGCGACTTTATTACACAAAGGATAGCAATTTTGATAAAAAAAATATCATGTCAATTTGCATATGCATTTGCCATGGCAATTTTTGATCAATTTTTGATGAAATATACCCCGGTAACTTTTATGTGTGTATAGCATGATGACTCACACATTGCAGACTTGATAACTTCTGTACCCCAGTCCTGGTAACTTTCTCGACGAAAGGGGGTGGGGGTGTTGATGAAATTTTGTGCGAATAGCATGGTATCTCACACATCATAAACCTTATAACTTATGCACCCCGTCCTGGTAACTTTGGCAATGAGGGTGCGGGGTGGGGGAAGGTGGAGTTGATGAAATATCCTCTTCGTAGCTTTTATGCACTGTGGACCTCATAACATACGCTCAACCACCATGTTAACTTTGATTTCGAGGAAAAACATTGAAACATAACTCCTCCGGTAACTTCTGTGTTAAATTATCATACTTCATCATGCTAAAGTTATCATGCTTTTAACCTTCTCGCATCTGTAGTTACCAGCCCTATCATGATAATAGTTATCATGTTGGTCGTACCATAGTTATCACGCTGGTCATGCCAAGTTACCAAGCCAAAGTTTATTATTTTTCTGATATGGTAGAAATAAGAAAGGTTCAACAACTAAAGGTGGCTTAGTTGGCTATTAAGCTCAATAGCTATTGTATAGACCAGGGTTCGAATCATCTTTCAAGCACTTTTATTTTCTTCTCATATTATGTAGTGAAAACACCAGAAAAAACAAATATTAGCCAACTCACCCACTACTTGGCTCCTGACAAGTTCAAATAAAATACCACTTTTTTTACCATCCGAGGTGAAAAAGTTGTTAAAATATACCCGTAACTTATGTGTAAATAAGATAATAACTTACGACATAACCTGATAACTTACGATAAATGCATTGATAACTTTTCACCTTGGGCTTAAAAAGTTCTAGAAATATGGCCTGATAACCTAGTGCAAATAGCATGGTAATTTACCCATCAGACAACCCATAATTTACATACAACACATTTGGTAACTTTTACCCATGTGAAAAACAATACTGAAACATGTCTTGGTAACTTTTTTGTCGAAACATACACCGTGTGAAGTTACCACTCCCCCATGCTAAAATTATTATACTTCTCATGATATAGTTATTAACCTTCTCATAATATAGTTATCAAGATTATCATAGTATAGTTATTATGTTGCTCAAGTCATCGTTATCACGCTGGTCATGCCAAAGTTACCAAGCAAAAAAAATTATTATCGCTGATATGACAAAAAAAAGGTTCGAATAACCTTGTTTATATGCAATAGACAACAACTAAAGATGGCTTAGTTGGTTATTGGGCTCAAAGTCTAACGAATAGACTTGGGTTCAAGTCCCCTTTCTTGAACTTTTATTTTCTTTTTATATTGTGTAGCCAAAAACGAGAAAAAACATTAGCGATTTACTATTGACGTATACGGTTTTCGAGAGAAGAAAAAAATCGGTGGAATCAAGCGCAAGGGTGCTAGAGGAAGATGGGTTACGATCAACAGGACATTAGCACAGTCCTATAGAGAAATGATAAATCCTGAAGAAATATATATGCCTAATATAGAAAATCCTCAATAGATTTCATTAATTGGTATTTTTCCGCTCTGGCAACGACCCATATCATGAGAAAAGCCAGAGAGACACGATCTACATCAACACCTGGAGGAGAGGATGCCCAAGAATGAGAATAGAAGACATCCTAGTATAGTCACGACTGAAGGTGGAGATACTCTCTCCGGACCGGCGAAAGGTCTCGGTGCCCAAGCCAGATACCATCACGGTGGAGATGCTCACTGTTCCTAGTCTACTGCTCACCTCGGCTTCCGTTCTTAGCCTACTTGCCGACCTTCAACTTATATATGGAGCCCTCCGACATATACGGGTAATACAAACATTTCGCTTCCAGATGTGTCTCACTCCTATAATGCATATCCGCATCTTGTGTTTATCCAATCTCCTTCTTCCTGTCGAGTGTTTTGTCTCTGAACCGTTCTTGTTAGCTTCTAGCTAGCGGGCAAGTTGATTAGTAAACTCCTTTCTGGGTATGTTGGCAACTTCTGGAGGAAAGAGCATTTGTTCTCACACTACACTATCTACTCTTTGTACCCATTATGGGGGCTGTGTATGTAAAGAACGGCAGTCACCACACAACATGCATATCCTCACTCTGTCTTTAACACACCGAGAATGCAATCACCTCTGTTGTTCCCTCGCTATAATGATTGATATTAACTACCCTAGCTACTAGCCACAATAACATAGGACTTCATGAAGAGTTTATAAAGTTGTTGGTAGATGGACGAGCTATCAACAACCCAAAATTAAAATTATATATATCTTGTGTTAAAAAGTGGATATCAAATCTCAAAACCCATGCCCTTCAACCATCGCCGACGCCTCCATCTCAAGACGCGCAGAGAGAGAGAGAGAGAGAGAGAGAGAGAGAGAGAGAGAGAGAGAGAGAGAGAGAGCAAGGTTTTGAATTCCCAATGAAAATAATCTCATGTGGCACCGGTTGCTAGAAATTTACCTTATGATTCTTTTAACGAATTTTGTATACTAATAAAAAATGATTCAAATTTAATTCATATTCAAATGAAACTCCAGTTAGATTTCTTTTGACGGTGAGATGCAATCTATGAACGGGGCTTGACGCAGAAGGTATGGTTTTGCAGCGAGGGCAGTGGAATTTCTAGCCCTACATGTAGCTGCTCGGATAGCGGAAAAGTGGTGAAGACTACATGTGACTGACTCCGTCTTGGTGGTGCTTCTCAAGTACCTAGAATCTAGCCCAAGTTGGTTATATCTGGCAATAGCGATATTTTGGCATCAGATACCTTGTTGAAGGCATTGCTCGGATATGCTGAGAATTATTCTTTAGGGGGAAAACCTAGAACCTAGCCTATGATGGTTGGATTTTGTGGCAGCGGCGTTTGAGCATTGTTTCCTTCTTAATACCATTGTTCTTGAAGAACCCGATTTTCCTTGTGATGTCAAGAGATGGTTGGTGAATACGGTCATTGTTGTAGTATGGTGATTGTTGTTGGTTGCTTCAGGCTGTTTCCTTTTCCACGCTTAGGCATAGCCTTGGTCTTATTTGACTTTGCTATTTGCGGGTGGGTTTATTTATGATATTTTGATGTTGGATGTGTGCATTCTAATTACGCACATGTCGGGTGTGCTCTTATTGTGTTTGTATCTTCTAGATTCTTCATTGTGAGTCAATAAAATACATCTTTTGTCGAAGAAAATAAAGTTTTAGTTCAGACCACCATCATCACAATCAACAAAAGAAGTGTAAGTTATTCTATTGAAGTAGGTTTAGGACAAGAAATCACTTCAGACGTATTGTGTCAGCTCAGAAGCTAATGTCGAATAATCCTAGCAATGCAAACAGAGATGTCCCTTGTTGTTGCCGTGGCCTTCTCGCTCTCTCTCTAGCCCTATCTCGGCTCTACCTCTCCCTCTCTCTGTCTACAATGAACCGAGGAAGAAGAAGACCGAGGTAGAAGAAGGACACGAGACGGGATGGTTTTTCCTGGCGCAACAACGCCCCCACGAGCTCGTACTCGCCACACCACCACTTTTACATCAGCGATCAGTACACGGTTTTATATCTGGGCACAGCACAGGTGTAGGCACGTACCCCACCTTCCTCGTGCACGTACACTATCCAGCTCGCTCTGCGGCTCGATCCGCACGCTCCGGCCGCGCGCATGACGCTCACCTACACACGACGCGGCTGCCTCCCAACGGACTGAGCATGAGCACCCCACTACTCTCGCCAACAACCTAACCTACACTCATGCGCCACCGCACATGCAGCACGCACAGACCCGCCGGCCACTAAGCCAACTAACTAGCATGCACACACCTTGGTCATGGCTTGCTCCTAACATCCCTTGGCAACGGCGCTACACCGCTGGTGGTAGGCATGGGCAAGGGGAGGGATATCCTGCTGAGCTCCTGTCTCCCCATCTTTACCAATGGTGGGTCAAGGATCTGTCCATTAGTCAAGCCCTCTATTCGTCTAGCAGTAAAGGATGTGGATGTGGCACAAAGCTATTCAGAATCTTAGGGGCATTATTTTGGAGCAAGGAAGGAACGACCAACCGGGCTAGTCTCTTGATTGACACTTTGCTAGATGATGTGGAGGACCTGCTTTACGGCTCGGAAGATTTGTAGGATTATGGCCAGACTAGCACAACAACTAATTTCGGTCACGCGACTAAATATACGACTCACCTTGACTGACGAAATAACTATTGGGCTGCTTTTTTTTCTAGTAAAGGGTGTCTTTTTATTATCTCAAAATGTAGCATCAAGAGGATGACAAACATTATGAGTAACCCCCGGTCTTTGTATAATTTGGATGCACAAAGCCAAACACCAGAAGTCTGACAAAGGAAAAGAGGAACAAAGCATACAGATAGGCAACAGAAAATTCCAACAGACCGACAATATGCCTATGTAAAAAGTGGTAGTGGATCGATCCAGAGGTTATGTTACCACCCATGTTGGGAAAAAACTCCGTAGCTGCCTGCTCCTTGCGTAAAATAATCTGGATCTAAAATAGTCTTGTGTTTGCAGGAGCCCTTTTGGGAGTTGAAAGAAAGAAAGCATATAGAGAATCATATTTGTGAGGAAAGAGTTAATCAAAACCAGCCGCCCTTCAACTGAGAGCAGCTTGCCTTTCCAACTGTTCAACAGTTTCTCCAAGGCTCCTCTACGTGCTTCCACTCTGTAATGGTGAGGAAGCGATAGCGGATCAGTATTCCCTTCTTTTGCTCTCGATTATCTATGTCTTTCATTCATTTGCATCCAAAACAACTACATTGGATGGTTTGGTATTCAACGTTTGACATTGAAACCCCATCCATATATGCCTTAGGGAATGTGCTTCTGGATGCCTTGCATTCCCAACACTACATACGCACCGGATGTTTCTTGATTTCATTGCTCTATCTTTCTACCAACTCTCCACTGAATTTGGCCATTTTTGGGAGCATGTGATAGGCAGGAGGGTGGTAGGATGAAGAATATGTGGCAAGTGAATATTGTGTTGGTGTTAGAGTCAACAGTTTTAAAATTGATGCCACCTTTATAATAAGAAAGTTGGTAGGTACATTATTTATCTACTTTAACCTCGAATCAATGTCATATTTTTTTGTGTTTGTAGAATCAAGGCCATATCTGTTAGTACCAACATTATCTCAAATCTTGACATCCATGTGCGCTTCAATTCATTGCTCTCTGTGTCATACAAAGTACATAAGTGCAATTCCTATGTTCAGACTTGAGACTGTAGGATTTCGGTGTTGAAGTATATTGCCCATCTTTCTCGTCAGGTTGAGATTTTGCTGAAGTAGTTTGCTATATGACACTCACTACGGTATAATGTCATATTTTTTGATTTGACCAGTGTGGTATGAATAAAGCATAGTAGGATTAACTTTCTTACCTTGTCTAAACCTAACATTTCCTAAACCACGACATCAATTTAAGTTTGGGTGAACTATTAAATTTGCATGTTGCACCGTGCCTTCTGAACTTAGACATATGTTCTTCCTCCTCTACTGCTTCAGCCTCTTGTGGTCGACGGGTAGAAGACGGTCGCCGCCAGAACATTGGTCGGACATTTACAGTTATCATGATACCATCATTGTATCACGATCAAAAAAAAATTGAAAATGGATCTGGGAAGACAAAGTGCTGGAGGCTGCTGGTAAAATGAAACAAAGAAGAAGGATATCTTGCACTAAAATATGAAACTCAACTACCTCCTCTTTTGTTGCTCACTATCGTCGATGTTAGGCAGGTTGCTCCATGGCCTCATCCGGGGTGCAAATATAATTATCCCTTGAAGAACACTGGCTTTGTCAAAAACACAAAATTTTGGTTTTTTTAATTATAATACAGCAAAGACATACATGAAGAGACTAGTGCCATTGAATTGTGCACATCCCCATAATCCAAAAAATTAATAAATATATTTGAGAGAAAATCTGTAATCCATACATCTAAGAATTGTATTTCACATTGATTAATCAAATTGAAAACTATGATTCGCGTACAAACATGTTAAACTGAAAGTAAGAAGTTAAATTTTGAATGTTATATTTGAGAGTTGTCTGATTGAATTGATTAAGCAATAGTCTAAGTACAATGACCAAAGGGGGAAAACATGGCATGATGCTACCTAGATGCTTAGAGCTAGCCCACACCCTATTTGTGGCCTTCGATATTAAAAAAGATGAAGCCTCACTTTTTGTTTTACCACTGCCGTCTCATTTGCGTATTAACTAACTACCTCTTAGCCTCACGGAGCACATATATTGGTCATTATTTATCTCTGGTCGACATCTAAATTCTAGTTCTCATTTTATTGTTATTGTTCATATTTGCAGTCCATCAAAGAAATCCAATTTTCGCAGACCCAAATAAGGTTTTGTTGTTGTAAAGAGACACATATCATTCCCCATAATTGGTAGAGGCATAAAGTCAAGCAGATCTATGAGACAATTAACCCCAAGCAGCCAGGTCAAGTCGACTGAGAAAATCCTTCGTCTAATTAAGCCCAAACCCAGCCAAGTTAAAATTTCTTAGTCAAACGTCTCCCAACTATTGTCGCATTCCGTAACAGACTGCTTCGATGGAAGTTCCGCTCATGCGTGACCCTACCCTACAGAGTCCTCCCATGTAGATGATGCAGATATTTTGCTTCCAGATGCGCCTCAATCCCAGCATGCATCCACATTTTCTAGTGTCGACCATCTCCGCATATTTCTCTCGTGGCCCTGATCTCAATTTGTGTTAGCTGCTAGCTAGCCAGAACAAGGAGAGACTAGGAAGATAGACACACGGAGGGCTGTACTAACTCCAATAGTACTTAATTGAAGATAGACACAGAGTCCTGCTTACCTTTTATTTCAAAATTAATAAAAATACGCAGCAGAGTCCAGCTATTTCCCTAGTACATGAAGACACTTTTTATGGGATATGTGTAAGCAGAGGACAATGGTTCCCACACTGAGCTGTCCTACACAGCGAGTGTGCTACAAGAGATAAGGTGTGTGGGTTGCATAGCTAAACAGTGACGGACACCATGTTGACTTTCTGAATAACTTGTACCAAGAAGCAAAAATTAAGATAACATGTTCTGATGTAAAATCAATTATTTCATGTCAGAACGAGGGATGGGAGTTATTGAAAGTAAGGCAAAGTTAATTATATCTGACAGCAAAAGCAGTAATGAGTACTCCTTACGGCTTCAGCTATCAAATATAACTAGCTTAACAGTATCACCAACGCATTGTTCACTTTCTCTAATTAGGGAATACCCAAGGATTATTCTCTCAAACACGTCCCATATGAAGAAACAAATATCACACTCAAGCTGCCTACTTAGAACAAGAATTGGAAGTGCAAATTGCATATCAGGCCATCATTGACATCAAACATAATGTTCACAACCATCATACAAGTACCAACAGATCCAATGAGTGGACACGTTGGCTCTCCTCCGACTCCATCAAGGGGTCGTCATGGTCCTGGCCACGACAAGGGTGGCCATCAAGGCATCTACGGCTGCACAAGCTCTCTCAGCTGATGCAGCCGCCTCTATCGGCGCTGCACGAGCACTCTCCTTGCAGGCGGCCGCCTCAGGCTGCTGCCACCACTCTCTCGGCCGCTGCCACCACTCTCTTGGCCGCTGCACAAGCGATCTTCTCGCAGGCAGCCGCCCTCTCGGCCGCTGCCTCCACTCTCTCGGCAGCTGCACGAGCCACCTCCTGGGAGGCGGCCGCCTCTGTGCCGCTAGAAGCTGCACTATCAGTGGTCTCGTGTCCCTGGAAAGGCGCTCCATGTACGCATAATTCTAGTCCGCTACTAAACACACAGACCTAACATAACATGAAGAAAAAACATATTCAATTTGGAATCAAGAGAGAGGAGAACAAGAAAGACCGGATGCCTATAACAACAAAAATACCATAACTAGTTTATTTGGCATGTGGGTTGACTTTCCGTCCGTCAAGGCTCCCTTTGACAACTTTCATCTCTCAAATGGTTGTATATATGGTGGACACACTCTCTCTATCTTGTATTTCCATTGACGGTGATGGTCGTTCTGCCCCATCTCTCCTCATGCGTTACCAAGGTTTACCAAAGTCATAGATGAGTAGATGGAGCGGAACGACCCCCTACAACAACAGTCGGTATCATTCCTCACATAAAATCTCTCAAGTGTTTGTATATATGGAAACACCCCTTCACTGATAGTCCGACTGTCGGGGACGGTCGTTTCACAACATCTCCTTCTGCGTTACCAAGGCCTTCAAGAAGGAGATGTTGTGAAACAACCTCCAACGACAACAGTTCAGATCCTTCCTTCAAGAAAAACCTCTCATCTCTCAAGTGAAGGCCATGTCAGACTGAAAGTCAACACAGAAAGCATATAGCTATAGTCTTTAAGTATGCCGACAAACATCCCAAGTCTACCACTACAACAATCATCACTTCAACACTGCTACTACATATATAGATCCATATTAAAACGACCAAATAGTTCAGCACTAGTACATACATCATCACTTCAACACTACTATTACATGGATCATCACTATTACATAGTTCAACACCACTAATACGTATAACAACAACACTAATCGTCGTCTGAGTCAATGAGTAGCACATTCCTGCTGCAAGAGCCTGCCTCCTCATCATCATCGGAGGTGTCGAACACGCCATCCCTCCCCATCTCCACGAAATCACTATCGACTTGCTCGGAGATTATCTGATCTATCTCCTTGTCGCCCTTCTTCCTCCGCCTCCTTCTCTTTGTTAGCGAGAACTAAATGTCCTTCGCCACCAGATGGGGATTGGCCGCAGCGTAAGCCACCATGGCTTTCCATCGCCTTATCCGACGAGCCTTCTCCTTCGCACGGAAATAAATCCGGTAACAGGGGGCGACGAAGAACAACGTCTTTGCCTCTGGATTCTCAGGGAAGTTCAGATCAGGCCTCCTACGGCCATGCATCCAAGCAACCGCGTCGTATGTGCGCGCGACAACTCGGCGGTCTTAAAAGTGCTGGGCCACAGCCGATCACCCTTACAGGTGATCTCGGCGGTATAGCGTCCCGATCGGAATCGAACACCATGATACCACCGAGGCGGCGGCGGTGGACGTCCTGGCGGCATCGTAAAAAAACTATGTTTCAAATAATTAACCCACTAATTAAACTATACTATACAACTAATCTCTATCTCTACTACCTAAAAGAAACGGAGTGTTCCGTCTCCCGTCTTACGTCGCCCACCCCTTCGTCCATCCTCCTCGCATTTACCCTCCCCCTCCCACGCTTTCATCTTTGGTAACCCCCTCCCACGCTTTCATCTTTGGTAATCAAATAAATCTTAGTAATAATCGGATCACCCTTTCCTTTGGCAACGCAATAAATTTTTGGACGGCAATCAATTTCTTCTTTGTTGTACGTGGTAATCTCTACTACCTAAAAGAAACGGAGTGTTCCGTCTCCGCCTTACGCCGCCCATCCCTTCGGCCCATCCTCCTCGTACGACCCCCTCCCCCTCCCACGCTTTCATCTTTGGTAACCCCCTCCCACGCTTTCATCTTTGGTAATCAAATAAATCTTAGTAATAATCGGATCACCCTTTCCTTTGGCAACGCAATAAATTTTCGGACAGCAATCAATTTCTTCTTTGTTGTACATGGTAATACAATAAATTCATCAGAAGAAATCCTCCTCATACGACCCCCTCCCCCTCCCACGCTTTCATCTTTGGTAATCAAATAAATCTTAGTAATAATCAGATCAATCTTTCCTTTAGCAACGCAATAAATTTCCGGACGGCAATCAATTTCTTCTTTCCTATACATGGTAATACAATAAATTCATGAGAAGGAATAAATCACAGTAGGTAATCAAGCGAGGAGCCTGGCGGACGCCTTCCTCTTCTGGTCTATCCATGCCTCCCGTCAGGAGCCCTCCTCACTTTCCGCTCCTCCTCTCCCATGGAGCGCCGCCCCATTTAACTATGTCTTCCCGAACCGGCGCCGGCTGCACCCCATCTCATCCCTCTCCTATCTCTCCTAGAAATCATGGTGGGGTGATTGTCAGACCCCTGTCTCGAAGAACTGCTGGCTACGCCTGGCCCAACGCATTTATGGTCAGAGATTCCGCTAGCCGTCGCCTAAGAGTGGAAGCGGAAGTTGGCTAGAGACCTCAATGGTAGTGCAGCTTTTATCCCCAAACGCCTCATCTACCTGATCTCTAACTCATCCCGACCGACCACAAACGCCGGCTGGGGCAGAGATTTTCGAAGTTTTGAGTTTACACTGATCTCATACGTGGGTTTACACTGGTCAGAGATTTGCTGCCGACCGATCTCAATGGTAGGCTTACACTGATCTCATACGTGGCGTGTTTTGAGTTTCACATATTGGTCTTCTATCTACTGATTGATTAATTCTTACACAGACTTTGCTAGATTGTAGCAAAGAGAGGACTTGAAGCTGGATGGACCAAGGTTAATCAAGGTTTGAACGTGATAATTGACGAAATAATTGCACCATATATAGGATGGCACTGAATCTGTTAGGGGGTCATTGCAGTTCTTGACGCGGCATGAGGAGGAGATCATAGCTATGGATCAGTCCAGATTCAGAGAATGTGTGGTTGATGGTTTGCAACCGTCCAATTCAACCAAAAAGGCGTATGCGCTGGTCGGCGCCTTTATACAGGTACAGTTAAGATCAACTCTGATGCTTCCTTCCTGCTGGACACTGAACAAAGCTTAGCCACACGGCCGGTGTTGTGGTTTAGGATCATATAGAAGTTTGGTATTTTTCTCGGTGTGTTGGCAGATGGAACAATGCAGTAGTGTGGAAGAGGTGGAAGGACAGGCTGCTATAGAGTTACACATATAGTTACTTTTAGGTGGACATCCGGATTTTAACATTGACGGTTTAGCGTATATACGAGTCCAAGTCGACCACTCACATCAAGTCTGCTCATAAAATAGCTAGGACTGTAGCACGTTCACACCTTTTTTAGGAACTGAATAATTGATTACCCTACAGCCACAGTACATTCTGTTTGTATCAAGGGTCCCAACTTCAACATGATGTCGTCTATTGCATCAGGTCACCTTGGGTTCTAGCTATGGCAGTGACCTCATGGGGGAGAGTGTTGCAGCTCATGCCAATCACACTGATTTTTTAGGAGGAATGTAGCGGCTGAGCCCCACCTTGGTGCATCCTTGCTATGCCTCACATAAAAATATAGGAAAACTTTCAATTTTTTTTAACTTCCTAAGAATGATTATGAACAAATGTTATAGATGCTTACAAAATTTTGTGATCAAATGATACCCAAGAGCTCTGTACAAAAAGATACAAATTCTTCTCAAATAGTGCACATATATATTTTTATTTTTTTGTACTGAGTACCTCAATGTCATTTGACCACCAATCTTTGCAAGCATATATAATATTTGTTCATAATCATTTCCACAAAATTTCAAAATTTTCGGAAAGTTTTGCTATGTTTTCTGGGTGCACCAAGTTGGGGTGTAGAAAAACCACTCTCTTGCGCATAATCAATAATTTTGATTTACATGTACAGGTACCTCGGTGGCCGGCTGCTCCTGAGGACTTGAGGTTGCTCTTGCACTTAGTCTCCATCAATAATTTTAAACTTAGTCTCATAAGTTTAAAATGACGTATCCAAAAATTGTAGGTACACCTTAATAACACCAATATGAAGTGAAATATAAAACAACTAAATGTATAATTACAAAAAACACAATTAAATGTATGAGTTAATAATATTCAAAGTATATGTTGGTTGGGTGGGGGTGGTGAGCTGGATGCATCACTGATAGGGGTGGCGAGCTTGGATTGGGAAGCTTTCTTTAACGGTAAAAAAAAGCATACAATACATGATGTGCATGTTGATTCTGAAGGTATATGTTAGACATGATTAACACTAAACCATCAAAATATCATAATAAATATATCCTGTTGCAACGCACGGGCAACTAACTAAGATGAGGGAGAAAGACTTACTAAGATGCTAACAATGTGAATTATAAAAACTGTACGGTCGGGTTGAAAGGGGATTATGCAGCTGGCTACACCATTGACAAAGGTCGTACGCTTAGATATGTATGCTATAGATAGTGGGTCAAGGAGGTAGAAGGAGGAGAAAGAAGAAAACTGATTTTAACAATAGAAAGGCCGACAATATCATCTAATGCTAGCGGTATTTCAGTGTCATCTGATGTGCATGAGAATCCTACATGTATATGTTAGCCATAGTTAGTGTTGAGCCAACAGAATATGTATGCCCTTGTGCAACGCACGGGCACTTACCTAGTAAGTAAAAAAACAAGTATACAACTAACATATACGTACAAAAAACAATATTTAACAATAATAACTAAACTATAAACTAAAAATTTCTAATACAACTAATTATAAGTATACAACTAATGAAACTACTATCAACAACTAAAAATTTCTAATACAACTAATGAAAATAAAACAAAAATGAAACATAAAAAAAACCTCAGCGGAGCAATGTCAAGGCGAGGGGGAGGGGCGGCGTCGGCGGTGGGGTGCGGGGGAGTGGCGACGGCGACAGCAATGGAGCGGGCAGACGTATGGTGGCCACGGATGGCATCGGGCGGCGATGTACGGGCCCGAGGCGTAGACGACGAGGCGACGAGGGCGGTGTCAAACGGCGGAGGGGGCGGGGCGGTTGCGGGCGATGGAGGGGGCGGTGCGGTGGTGGCAGGGCGGTGACGGTGATTTAACAATGTGGGCGGGCGGCGGACGGGGGTCAAGGACGGAGGGGACGGGGCGGACGATTTATGGTGCGGGTGGCGGGGTGAAAATGAAATGTTAATGGGTGGGGCAGGTATTTATCCGCTAGGGGACCTTTGCCGAGTTCAACACTCGGTAAAGGGGCATCCGTGAGCACGGGCATGCATTTTTGTTTTCCCGCCAAGCCTTTGCTGAGATTTCGGTGCAAGGATATCGACAAAGATGCCAGATATAGGTCAACTCACTTTTCCCGAGATCTCGCAGAATAGATGTAGACAAATGCTGTTTTCTCAATAATTCTCCCAAATAAGTTACTATTTTTTATGTAACATTATTTGTAAGGGTTAAAACAACTATATATATCCTTCAATTTTCGTGATCCCTAGATTACCTGGTGATTTAAAGGGCAGTAAGACAGACGCCCCCCTCCCACCCACGTGCCTCCCAGCGTGTGCGCAGGGCCTGGGCAAGGACATAAGACCGTGGGCAGGGACCCCGGCCTTCCTGTTCATGATTTCATATGGCCGTTGGCCCGCTTCTAGAATTTCCCGGCGAAGACCTGGAAATGCGGCAATTCACGAAATATGGCTGGTGGCCCCAAATATCCTAGGACATGGCATGTGCCTTCAAATGGAGCCTCACGACCGCATAAAAAGTTTCAAGACCAATGGAGGAACGCACCACGCACACCCTTCACAAAACCGGATGCACCGTACCACCGCTCGAAAGCTACATCCTTCGCTGGACAAGGTCCTTCTGCACAGCCTCCATGAAGGCATATCCGAATCGCCCTCATATTTTTACAACTGCAACCTGGGGCTATGGGAAGGTGCCGCGCCATCTCCCTTCAATTTTCGGCCCCGTGATTTCCGGTGATTCAAACAGTAGGAAGACGGCACCGCGCCACCACCCCCCACCCCCACGTGGCCCCTGCGTTGGGCCTACCCATCCCAGCGGGGTGCTCAGTGCCTGGGAATGGACATAACACCGCGGGCAGGGACTCCCTGCCCTTTCCGTCCATAATTTCATGTGGTCGCTGCCCCGCTCTTGAATTTCCCGCGCGAAGCCCTGTATACGCGGGAATTGCACAGAATATGGCTAGCTGCGCAAAAAATCCTAGGACCTGACACGTGGCTTCGAACGGAGCCTCACAACCGCAGAAAAGTTTCAATGCTAACGGAGGAACGGGGCCCACACCCTTCACAAAACCGGACGCACCCCGCCAAAAGCCAGATTCTTCACGGACAAGGTCCTTCTGCACTAAGCCTCCTTGAAGGCAACTTCAAAATGGCCTTGAGTTTTTACAACTGCATCCACGGGCAGTCGGAAGGCGCCACACCAGTTCCCTTCAATTTTCGGGCTCCTGTGATTTCCGGTGATTTAAATGACAGCAAGACGGGCGCCAGCGTCTGCCTCCCCACCACATGCCCCTGCTGGGCTCACCCTCTCGGCGGTGTGCGAGGCCTGGGCATGGACATAAGACCATGAGCGGTGACTCCTGCCCTTTCCGTCTATGATTTCATGTGGCTGTTGCCCCACTCTTTGAATTTCACGCGTGAAGCCCTGTAAATGCGTAGAAATGCACGGAATATGGCTGGGTACCCCCAATAATCATGGGACCTGGCACGTGCCTTCAACAGAGCCTCACGACGCAGAAAAGGTTTCAAGGCCAACGGAGGTATGGGCCACGATCCCTTCACAAACCGGATGCACTTCGCCGAAAAGCTAGACCTTTCATGGTCGCGCCGGATCTCGATTTTCTGCCCTAATAACTTTGGAAATGCATATGCAAAAGGAGAACTGATTGGAAAACATAGGTAACTTTAAAAAAGGTGGAATTAAAAAGCTGACAGTTACCTTTTTTGCCGAGGACAAAGCTTGGCAAATACGGTACAACAACTGCCAGCGGCTTCTTTTTCCCGAGATCCTCCCCACTATGAGCTCGGTAAAGGCTATGACACATCACCAGATCTTCACGCGTGGACGGTTTCCCGAGTTCGGCTCTCAACAGACACCTTTTACCGAAGTTCTGTACCCAGCAAATATCATTTCAGTTGTTTTGTTTACTTCTGTTCGTACATCAGCCGATTCAACAAAAATACATATGACAACACACAAGTCACAACCATCATAAGCAATGCGCTGTATGGTAACACACAAGTTAAAAGTAGGTTCCACAAGTTATTTAAATCTTCAAGTATTCAATCAAATTAACAAAAGCATCATAATTATTTACAAGTCACAACCATATATAACAGCAACTTCATGCGTATACCAAGGTGTCCACATGTCGGACCCTCAAATTAAGTCAGTAGATATATATGGTAGCATTATTGACCTCAAATAGTTCGAGATTATTTATCTAGATGATGTCAACGAAAACCAGCTTGTTCAAGTTGTTGCGTGCACTGTTCCTTAGAGCGATTAGCACCGCCTGTCGAACTTGTAAATGTTTTCCCACGAGGAAATCCTTGCACCCCTCCTAGTTGATGACAATGCGTCCATTGGTGTCTTTCTTGTAAGCTGCAGTAGTAAGGACACCCCTGCTCCAAGCTGTAGTCCAGCAAAGCCTTCTTCCCGGGATGGGAGTGCTGGTAGCTATCTTCTTAGGTAATCTCTGGGATACCATCGTGGATGATAATTAAGACAAAAAAAAAGCACTTTCACATGAGACCGCCACACATGACTTAATAACAAATAAGGATATAATTTAATATAACATACCTTCACATGTTTGATGATAAGATTTGTGTTCGTTGGGTGAGTCAAATATGCCACCCCGATGTAGATTTGTTTGGCAGTAGTATGTCAAGGAGGCGGCCAGTTGAAAAGTTTTCCGCACACTCCGGCATGCATACTTTGCGCACCGTCATATCCTGTTTGGTATGCATATTTGGCACACCACCATCAAGCACACGTAAACACAACAAGCATTTATAAGAAATATTTTGACATGCATTCTTGGCACACCACATGTCATATCATCGAGCACCAAAAAATAAAGCATTTTCAAATATTTTCACCCATATCTCCACACATTAACAAAATATCCCAATCATATTCATAAACATACGCTCATATTGCATTCAATCCATAGAAGCATATTATAAATTTCATACATATTCCTCAAACTATACATGCGTTGCATTTATTTACAAATAAAAAATAAAAATATATTCAGAACATCCATATAATATATATATATATATATATATATATATATATGTATCCATGAAAAAGTATCCTTCTTTATGGAAACTATCCAAACTTTTCATACAATCAATAATATATTATCCATACCCATCATGTCATGACATATGTTTATGTAGATTTTCCATATGCAGAAATATTGAGATAAATAGCAAAACAACACCACGGGGGAGGGGGGGGGGGGGGAGGGGGAGCCCGTGTATAGCTAGCTAGCTCACCTTGGGGTTGTTGGCGTCGAGGTGGGAAGGGAGGTTGGCAGGGGGCGAGTTTGGGGCCGGAGCAATGCGGCAAGGAGGGTGCAAGCGGCGTCGGAGATGCCGGATCCGAGGTTGGCTAGCTCGGCGACGGCCAGTAGGTACGTATATGGCCGGCGGCAGAGAGGAGGGCCGGCGGCGGCGACAGAACCACGCGGGGACGAGCGCAGCCTGCCACCGATCGAGAATAGAATGGGAGCGGGCTCTAGGGTTTGGCCAATTTAAATACCACATAGATTGCCGAGTACCTTTCGCCGGGATCTCGGCAAAGCTGCCCACCGTCACGGGCCATCAGCTGCAATTGGCCGTGCCACACGTGGCTCCTATTTAGCGGGTGCCTTCTGCCGGGCACTCGGCATACCGTGCAGAAGCCGAGTGCCTTTATGTTTTCCGAGTTTATTAAAGGCGGGGCTCGCGGAACTACCCATGTGTCGTGTCCTAGTGCACTATCCGTACACGGTTTAGATGTCTTTTGTCGTGATCCCGTGTTCTCGCATCAAGCATTTTTCCAGTAGTGGCTGTACTTTTATGCTATATGTCTTTGATAGATTGTAACTTCATTTTGATGGCACATTTTTATTTGTACTGTGACATATAAACTAAACTCCATTTTTACTCCAGAGATTCCACGAACATGGTGGTGAGTCCCAAGTTTCAGCAGATGTACCTCTGCAACCATCTATGGACATATTCGCTCTCGGGTGTGCAGTGTTGTCTTGTTGAAGATCTTTGTTAATTTGGTTGGGAGTTCTGTTCTTCCATTGGGGTAGAATTAAATGTTGAGGAGGAGGATATACATATGTTCGCAAAAGGGATACTTGGAACATGGATCTGATTGCATCGGAATAGCAGAAAGAGGCAGCCTCTTGCACTACAAACATGCTAGCGTGCACTTGACGTCAGATTAACATAGAGGTTACCTAATCTTGTCTTCAGACTCTCACAGTCAGATAGACTTGGTCAGATAGCACATAGTATAGTACTACCTTGTTTTCCCACCTAGGAGATTCCGCTGAAAGGAGTTCTTGAGGTATTGTCATTTGGTTTATCCTCTAACCCTTTCTGTTTAGCGGACATTACTAGAGGTTATTCCGTCGTCTATACTGTATGTGCGTGGACCCCCCGGCAGCTGGCTCTAGCTAGCTGTTCTTTTGCATTGTCTAATATTTATTGAAGATTTCGATATCACAAGTTGTAGTACTATATAGCGTCGAGGTGTTTGCTGACGATCTTCCAAACACACTGCAGCAAATGGCTGCTGCTGTGAGTTTTTCCCGCCGAATACAGATCTTTATACTTCTCTACCATTCCATATGGTCTCTGCACCCGCCTCGTGCTACATCGCATTCTTTCAGCTTCAACTTCTCCCAGCCCGGTGGCTATGACGCCCAAGATTTCAGTTTCGAGGGCGATGCATACTACGACTCCCAGTCTCAGAGGATCGAGCTGACAAAAGGCAGCGGGAGTCCGAACATCCAAAACAGCGTGGGCCGCGCATTGCACGCACAGCCGGTGCCGCTGTGGGATGTCGACACCGGCGAGCTCACCCGGTTCACCACCTCCTTCACTTTTCGAATCAAGGTAAGTGGTCCTGTCAGTGGCGATGGCTTGGCATTCTTCCTTGGGCATTATCCTCCGACAAGCATTCCTGATCCCCTCGACAACGGCAAGAACCTTGGACTCTTTAACCGAAACGTCAGCACGGTCGCGACCGGCGATGAACGAGCTGTGGCGGTTGAGTTTGACACTTTCTTGAACCCCGGCATCGACACAAGCAGCAGCCACATGGGCATTGACGTTAACTCCATCATCTCGCGGGCTTACACCAACGTGACCGTGCATGGCAAGAACTTAACAGCCGGCCTGCCTATGACTTGCCATATCAGCTACGGAAACGACACAAAAGTACTAGCCGCCATTCTCCAGATCGGCGACGTCACCTACCATGTGAACACAAGTGTTGACCTGCGTCAGCTCTTGCCCAGTGTTGTGTCCATCGTCTACTCGTGTGAGACTGGCGTCGCGGTCGAGCTAGACCACCTAATGTCCTGGTCATTCAAATCTACCTCGTATCCGTTGCCTGCACGTAAGAATTTATGGAAACAAATAGCAGAGGTAACTGGGCCAATTATTGAGTTACTGCAATCGTGTGCTTCTTTGTTGGAGTCCGTCGATGGCAGCTGTGCACAAGAAAGAAGCCATACAAAGCTCTCGTCAATGGCCGTAAACATATTGGTTATCATAAGTTGGCACGTGCGACCAACAAATTCGCAGAGGAAAACAAGCTTGGTCAAGGAGGTTCGGCCTTTGTTTATCGGGGCCTTTTGAAAAGTAGCCAGGTGGCGATAAAGAGATTCAAGCTGGTTCCATCAGGCGAGGGGAGGAAGGCGTTCGAGGATGAACTCATGATCGCTAGTCGCCTACGACATAAGAATCTTGTCAAGTTGATAGGCTGGTGCTATGATGGCCAGAGGAACCCGGTTGAGTTTGTTGACTGTAACTCCTCGTCTCCCATGCATGCTTGTACGTGCCCCATGCACTAACCCCACGATCCTCCCTCGCATGCGCACGTCGCGCCTCTGTAACCTCTCGCGCTCATGCGCCTGTTGTAACACAGGCTATATAGCCTCGAGTAATACACACAGCGACACCCAAGGTGCATCGCTTCCTGCTTTTTCTCGCTTACATGGTATCAGACGCCGCATCATCCATCGCCTGTAGATCGCCCGCTGCCGATCTCCTCTGGGCGCCATGGCTACGCCCGCCGCCACCCCCACCCCTCCTCCTCCTCTGGCCGTGGTCTCCACGGGCGCTCAAGGGCGGGTTAGCGCTGGCGCTGCCACCCCCAACCGCACCGAAGCCTCAATTGCCGGCCTTGCCGCCGCCACAAGACTAACGCGCCGTCTGCTGCCCGGCGCGGGTCTTCACGGCGATCAAGGCCGCTCCATCACACCTTGCGGCCGCTTACATCAACCAACATGTGCCGGTCGCCCTCAACCTCAACCCGCCTAACTTCTCTCAGTGGCGGACGCTGTTCGAGGTCACCTTCCGCAAGACCGCGTGTTCCTCACATCACTGCTCCGGCGCTTCCCCGACGACTTTGGCTCCAGGACGACGCTTATGTGATCTCGTGGCTCTACAACCGCATCAGCCCCGAGATCTTCGGCTCGCCCACCAGCGCTGACGCGACCGCCGCCGAAGCTCGGGCGGCCATCTCCTCCATCTTCCCGGAGAACCGCGAGCACTAAGCCGTTTTCCTCGCCACCGACTTTCGTCAGATCGAAGAAGGTGCCGGCTCCGCCCTCTCGTGATTTCGCTGCTGAAGGACTGCGCCGATAGATCGGGCGGACCTCGTGAGCCCGCCGGTGATCGTGGAACAAGTGTTGAACATGTTTCGCTGGCTGCACCCCGCCTTCGCTATGCTATTCCCATCCTCACAATGCAGACTCCGCTTCTTCGCTTTCTCCGCTGCCGCGCTTTCCTGCTCTCGAGGAGAGCCGCCTGGCGCCGGAGAGCTCCAACGAGATGGTTTCAGATGCCGCGCGCGCTTCAACTCCGGGCGGGGCTCGTCCATAGGCGGCAACACCAATCGCCGTCCGGGTGGCAACGGCGGTCGCAACAAGGGCAAGGGCAAGGCCGCCGCTGATGGTAGTGGCGGTGGGAGCTCCTCCGCGTTGCTGCCCGCAGGGCCGCCGGGCGCCGCACCACGCTTCGACTGGATGGTCCATGCGCGGCCCATGCCCTGGCGCCCCACACACTGGGCGCTGGTGTGCTTCGCCCGCCCGGGCGCTTCCTGCTCGCTTCGCTGGCCACGCCACAGACCACGGGCGCTTCCACCGATCCCGCCCGGGCGCCGCTTCGACGACTGGACCCCGGTGTCGCCCCTGCTCAACCATCAGACAACACGGGTGCCTCGCCTTCGACCACGCCTCGCCGCCCATGTGGGACCAAGCTGCACTCGCCCACGCCTGAACAATCTCGGACTCAAGCAGCAGCAGGGCGCCCACTCCGCGGGACTGGTACCGACATCGGGCGACTACACACATGGCGCCCTCATCAGGTTTGCTCACCACATCTCAGCCCTATAATTCTTTACGCATTGTTGTAGGCAATGGCAACACGTCATGTCACGCACACCGGCTCTACCTCCATTCCCACCTCCAGTGCCCCCATCCACCTTCAGAACATCCTAGTCTCCCCCCACCTAATCAAAAACTTAATCTCTGTCAAAAAGCTTGCACGTGATAATCCTCTTAACGTCGAGTTTGACGATCTCGGTTTTTCTGTTAAGGATCGAAGGACGAAGCGGGTGATCCTCCGGTGTAACTCCGACGAGGATCTGTATCCAGTCACGCAGCCGCCACGCCACACTGCCCTCTCCGCCACCCTCGTCCCCGCCCAGGTGTGGCACCAACGCTTAGGGCACCCCGCCACGACACCTCGCCCACACTCTGCGTGTTTGCTCCATCCTTCCGCTGCCATCGCCTTTTCCGAGCTCTGTCATGCTTGCCAGCTTAGGGAAAAGTGTTAGGTTGCCATTTTCATCTTCGTAACATGTTTCAGATTTTCCTTTCCAGTTAATTCACTGTGATGTGGACTTCGCCTGTATCTAGTGTCTCTGGCAAGCAATATTATCTTGTTTTACTCGACGACTATAGCCACTTTGTGTGGACGCTCCCCTCGATCGCAAGTCTAATATGTACCCCATCCTCCACTCGCTTGCCGCCTTCGCTCGTCGACAGTTTAACCTCAACGCTCTCACTGTCCAGTGTGACAATGGACGTGAGTTCGACAATGCCATGGCACGCACATTCTTCTCCACTGAGGGCATTGTCTTACGTATGTCCTGCCCTTACACGTCGCCGCAAAACGGGCGCGCTGAGCGGATCCTCCGCACCCTGAACGAGACATCGTTCGCTCACTGCTCATTCACGCGTCCATGCCATACACCTACTGGGCGGAGGCCCTCAACACTGCCACATTTCTCCTTAACCGCGGTGCATGCCGCACTCGTCATGGGCATACCCCGTTCTACCTCCTGTACGGTGCTCACCCGGACTACACTCATTTGCGTGTCTTTGGATGCCTTTGCTATCCCAACATCTCATCCACGACGCCACACAAGCTCGCGCCCCGGTCCACGCCGTGTACCTTCCTCGGCTACTCTGTCGACCACAAGGGCTACAGGTGCCTTGATCGTAGCTACGAATCGCATCCTTATATCTCGCCATGTGGTCTTTTGACGAGACGCAATTCTGCTCAGTACCGCCTTAGCACCCCTCCTACCAAAGCCGACGAGGACCCGCCCCACCTCCCTCGTTGCCCTCATGCGCGATCAAGGCCCGCCTGCCACCACCACGCCGCCACACCACGGGCGACGCCACCCACACTGGAGTGGCTGCCGAGCCTAGCCCCCGACACCTCTCTCGCACATCCACAAACACTGCCATGGCAAACCCAGCCAAGCAGACCACACTCACACAGGCGATCTACCACCGCGAGCCCCTCCCCGAACCCCGACCCGTCCGAGCCCCCGGCCCGTCCCCATGCTCCAACCCACACCATGATCACACGCGCTCGCGCCGGAAAATTCTTTCCCAACCCCAAATACGCTGAAAACAACTCTGTCTCTACCACTCCTACCATCTCACCCATTCCCAAATCCGTGCACGCCGCGCTACTTGATGTCAATTGGCTAACAGCTATGCAGGATGAATTCTCGGCGCTGATGGTGAACAGGACCTAGACGCTTGTGCCCGATCACCGGGTGCCAACATAGTCACTGGTAAGTGGCTGTTCCGGCACAAGTTGAAGGAGGACGGCAGCCTCGAGCGCTATAAAGCGCGATGGGTGGTCCGGGGGTTCTCGCAACGCCCCGGCGTCGACTTCGACGAGACGTTCTCACTGTCGTCAAGGCCGCCACCATTCGCACTGCGTTTCATCGTGGCTGCCAGCCGAGGCTGGCCTGTTCACCAGATGGACGTGAACAATGCCTTTCTCCATGGGCATCTCGCGGAGCGCGTCTACTGCCAACAGCCGGCCGGCTTCATCGACAAGAACTTCCCCAACCACGTCTGCCTGCTTGACAAGTCATCAGACGGCCTCGAACAGGCCCTCGCTACCGGTTTGCGCGGTTCGCGGCCTTCCTCGGCGCCCTTGGCTTCACGGGCGCCCCGGCAGACCCGGCTATTGTTCGTGCTACATGGCGACACTGCCCGCTTTTCTTCTACTTCTACGCCGACGACATCGTTTCACGGCGTCCACGCCGGCGCTCCTCCGTCAACTCCAACAACGCATGTTCGCCGAGTTCTCCATGAAGGACCTGGGTGCCCTTCACTACTTCCTCGGGATCAGCGTGATGCGCACGGCCGACGGGTTCTTCCTGTCCCAGCGCAAATACGCGGATGAGCTGCTGGATCGCGCTAACATGATGACTTGCAAGCCGGCCTCGACACCCATCGACACCCGCTCGAAGCTCTCCGCTGCCGCCGGTGCACCTGTCCAGGACGCCTCCGAGTACCGGAGCCTAGTGGGTGCCCTTCAGTACATCACCCTGACCCGCCCGGACATGGCGTACGCCGTGCAACAGGCATGTCTCTACATGCACGATCCTCGGACGCATCACATCGCGCTGGTCAAGCGCATTCGCCGCTACCGCGCTGCACGACTACACACGGGCTGCATCTCCGCCGCCCGCCGAGCTCACCCTGGTCGCTTACTCTGACGCCGACTGGGCCGGCTGCCCGGACACGCGGCGCTCTACGTCGGGCTTCGTCGTCTACCTCGGTGATGCGCTGGTGTCCTGGTCCGCCAAACGCCAGCCCACCGTCTCGTGCTCGAGTGCCGAGGCCGAGTACCGCGCCGTCGCCAATGTGGTAGCTGAGTGTTGCTGGCTTCGTCAACTTCTCGGGGAGCTGCGTGTTCCGCTACCTGCCGCCACGGTCACCTACTGCGACAACATCTCCTCCGTGTACATGGCGGCCAACCCAGTCCACCATCGGCGCACAAAACACATAGAGTTGGACATCCACTTCGTCCGAGAGAAGGTGGCCTTGGGGCAGCGTCGCGTCCTTCACGTGCCCACGGCTCAGCAGTTCGCCGACGTCATGACGTAGGGCCTCCCGACGCCGCCTTCGAGGAGTTCAGGTCCAGCCTGTGCATTCGGCCTCCCGATGCTCAGCCTGCGGCGGGGTGTTGACTGTAACTCCTCGTCTCCCATGCATGCTTGTACGTGCCCCATGCACTAACCCCACGATCCTCCCTCGCATGCGCACGTCGCGCCTCTGTAACCTCTCGCGCTCATGCGCTCTGTTGTAACACAGGCTATATAGCCTCGAGTAATACACACAGCGACACCCAAGGTGCATCGCTTCCTGCTTTCTCTCGTCTACAGAGTTCATATGTTGGTGGTGGGACCAAAGGTACACACGCCTGTTCCTTGTGCATGAGCTTTTGCAAGAAGGTAGCCTTGATCGACACCTACACGGGGGCAACAGTTTGTTTCCGTAGTCCAAGAGGTATGTATTTTAGTTTTGCCTCAGCATTTACATCGCTGCAACTTAATTTCTTTTTGTTCATACGTAATGGTAAACATGCTTTGGTAAACGCAGACACGAGATTATCCTCAACCTAGGTTCTGCACTACAATACCTCCATGTAGATTGCGAGCAAGATCAACAGTGTATTGTACATGGTGATATCAAATCGAGTAACATATTACTTGGCTCTTCGTCTGGTGCCAAGTTAGGTGACTTTGGATTGGCAAGATTTGTTCACCACGAAACTGGGTCACAGACCACGAATGTTGTACAGGGCACTTTCGGATATATAGATCCTGTGTTCATTGACACGAGCAAACGGAATAGGGAGTCAGATATCTACAGTTTTGGCTCGTCCTACTAGAGATTGTCTCTGGAAGGAACCCAACAGATCAGAATATGGCTCCATTGTCGTCATGGGTAAGAAGTAAGTACGACGGGAATGCGATCCTGGAGGCCGTAGACGAAAGGCTGATAAACGGCGAGGTCACTAATGGGCTTCAGCAGATGAAGCATGCGCTACTCATCGGACTCTTGTGCGCACACCAGGACCCGAGCAGCCGACCGTCCATCTCCGACGCCATGAATGCCCTTGGATCGGATTCCGAGGAGCTGACACTGGACATGACTCTCCTAGAGACGATGACACACTCATTGCCATTATCTTTGTAGTTCATATGCTTATAGTTCATATATTCAAGAGCTATGTGTCGGGTCATAAATCACTTCCGACAAATCGATCGTCTAAGCCGACTACTTTCACCTACGCTGAGAGCCAAATCACGAAAGCTTGGTAAAGACTGTTTAAGCAAGTACTTGTCTCGGCAACAATAAGCACACGGTAGAGATAGGCCTTTGCTGAGATTGACAAAGGTGAACTCGGCAAAGATGAAACACTCGAATTACGCTTACTATGCTGAGACCTAAGGACACGACAACAAGGGGACATGTGGCACGGGCGTTGGCGTTGACGGCTCTGTTATTGTTACGCCTTTGCCGAAAGTAATTCCCCATTGTTGCGACTCGGCAAAGAGTCGTTCCTTTTTATCCATAATAAAAATGGCACTAAGATATGTTATTCAACCATTACATAATTATGACCACCATTGCATAGGTTCAACCACATCACGCCACTTTGTACAACCCTAGGCCGCCGCCTCCGCCCGAATTATTTCCTCCCTGTCACCTTCCACCGACGCCGTTTGTCACGCTGTACTGCCACCGCCGCCGCCGCTTCTGAACACCGATCTGTTGCCGCTTCTCCACACCAGCCTTCTTGTAACGCAATTGTGGGGTCACATCTGCTGGACTCAAAACTTTTTGTGCACACAAAGGAGTACATCATACGAGACATGCCAGCCCCTGGCTTTTTTCTGTCCGCCTGCAAAATTTGGGAAGATTTGGGAGTATAGAATTTCCTGAGTTTTGGTAAAAATTTGAGGGTGTTCCACAAAAGACAGATTGGAGGCCTCATAGAAACTACACCGTCTGTGAGGTAGGATCTAGAGTTCAATAGAGAACATGTACAGTTTTTCAAGGAATTGAGGAGCCTGTTACTCCACTGGCCTTGAAACTTTTTGTGCACGTAAAGGAGGCCATGACTTGGCGAAGAAGATAGCTACCGAAGGCTCCAGCGACCTAGCAGAACACATGAGTATATAGCTAGGTCTGCGTGTTGCCTTCCCACACCCAGAGCCTTCCCACCGGTGATAAGGTTGACTTCCGCTGCATCTACCAGATGACAACCACTGCATGGGCTTCGTCTTCACCTGGTTCTTGAGCAGGCTGCCAGGTTCACCACGTGGGGTCATGGCGGCTGTTGCTCCTTTCCCTCCTCTGTTAGGGGCGGCTGCAGCATGGCGATGCCGACGCGATCAGAAGAGGGGGAGCCATGCTGTCGGTGCTCAGAGGCCGCCGTGCCGGTGCTTCAACAGCTACCACTGCCGCCAGCCATTGCCATCACAATGCCACACGCCAGCTGATTAGCAACAGGGATGGAGCCCCGCTGCCACCATTGGCCATGCGCGCAAGCCCAGCCACCGCGAGGAAGGGCGCCCGGATCCGGCTGCCGGGATTAGCGAATCGATGCCGCCCGAGTCACGCAGGCAGACGCGAGGAGACTGTTAGGATTGCAACTTAGTATTATCCAGAGGCAAAAGCCATCATATATACATGTACAGGGGAGGCCAAAGCAAAAGGCCAAAGGAACACCCCCCCCCCCCCCCCCCGCCGCAAACTGATGGTGGATCCAGAACACTGAGTTTGGAGTGATAACTCGAAAGGCACATATTAAAGAGCAATAACATGTTCCTGCACACTAGTGCATACAAACAAAGCATCAACACCAATATGCTTGGTAAGCTAATGCTTCACTGGATCCCGCGCAATACTGATAGTACTTATACAGTCTGACAAGAGTGTAATAGGTGTAGTAAAAGTAACACCTAAATCCTCAAGTAACCAGCGTAACCAAGTCACCTCTGCCATGAGGAGAGCCATAGCTCGCAACTCAGCCTCTGCACTCGAATGGGAAACTGCAGTCTGTTTCTATGTCTTCCAGGCAATGAGAAAACCACCAAGAAAGACACAGTAAGCAGAAAGTGAACGACGATCCGAAGGATCACTAGCCCAGGTAGCATCCGAATAGGCCTGGAGCTGTAACGAGCTGGAACGAGGAAAGAAGAGACGGTGAGAGATCGTGCCACGAAGATATCGTAGAATACGAAGAAGGTGACTATAGTGAACCGAAGTGGGAGAAGAAACAAACTGACTGAGGATATGGACAGGATAGGAGATATCCGGACGAGTGACAGCGAGATAGACAAGACTCCCAACAAGATGATGATAACGGGTCGGATCAGACAAGGGCTCACCGTCAGAAGCACGAAGGTGAACATTAAGATCCATAGGGGTCTCAACAGTGCACTCATCACTCAGAGTTGCACGAGCAAGAAGATCCTCGATATACTTTTCATGGGAAATAAAAAGGCCAGTGGTGGAAGAAATCTCAACCCCAAGAAAGTAAACGAAGTGGACCAAAAACAGACATAGAAAACTGCTCACTCCGACAGGCCTTGACAAAGGCGATGTACTTAAGACCATCGCCGGTGATGATCATGTCATCAACATATAGAAGAAGAAGAGTGCGACCACGAGCAGAAAGGTGGACAAACAACGCTGGATCATGAACACTGGGTGAAAAACCAGTTGCAGTGATCATCGAGGCAAAACACTGAAACCAAGCCTAGAGGGCTCGCTTAAGTCCATAGAAAGAGCGACGAAGACGGCAAACCATGCCATCAGGAACTGAATACCCAGGTGGTGGCTGCATATAAACTTCCTCATGCAACTCACCATTCAGAAAGTCATTCTTAACATCAAGCTGAGAACAGACTAGTGGCAAACGTAGGCCATGACGAGAAGTGCATGAACAACGGTCATATGGGCCACAGGAGAAAATGTCTCATCGTAATCATGACCATGCTCCTGCTGAAAGCCACGAGCCACAAGACGAGCTTTATAACGCCAAGAGAACCATCATAGCGTAGTCTTAATCTTATAAACCCACTTACAAGTGATAGGATGAACACGAGGACGAATTGAAACCAGATCCCACGTGCCTGTTTGCTCAAGGGTAGCAATCTCCTCTCCCATGGCAAACTGCCATTCAGGATGAATAACTGCATCTCGATATGAAGTCGGCTCAATAATGGTCGATCACGGGGCGGATAAGGCCGAGAGCAAAGACCATAAGTCGGCCGAGAGGAGGAAGACGACACATCAGAATTTGAGGGCACATTAGTAGACTCATCCACAACACGCCGATTTATTTAGTATGGAAAGGAAAGGAGGGAAGAGGTGAAATCACTCGAGATGGAGATGGGGAATGTGTCGGTGATGAAGGTGGAGAAGAGGAAGGTATCGATGATGAAGGTGGAGAGTCATGCGATGAGGAAGGAGACGAAACCATTGGAGAGGACGGCATCGGATCAGTAACAGCGGGACGAGGAGTAGGAATACTAGGCACAGAGGGAGGTGCATCCAGAAACATAAGAAATATGTGGAAAAGGTGGAGGAGGATGGACTTTGGTAGTCAGGACAAGACTCATCAAAGGTGACTGATGTTGGCTTGAACTCCGTCGGTATTTCCCCAAAGAGGAAGGGATGATGCATCACAACAACGGTAGGTATTTCCCTCAGTGATGAGACCAAGGTTATTGAACCAGTAGGAGAACCACGCAACACCACGTAAACAGCTCATGCACACAAAGAACACATACTTGCAACCTGACGTAAGAGAGAGGTCGTCAATCCCTCAAGGGTAAAATGGTAGATAAAATTGTAGTAGATTGGATAAATAGATCTAGCGGGAATGGGAGATAAAATAAATTACTAAAAATTGCAGCAAGGTACTTTTGTATTTTTGGTTTAATAGATCTGAAAATAAAAGCAAATAAAAATAGATCGCAAAGGAAAATATATTAAAGAAGAGACCCGGGGGGCCGTAGGTTTCACTAGTGGCTTCTCTCGAGAAAAATGGGAAAACAATTACTGTTGGGCAATTGATAGAACTTCAAATACTCATGACGATATCCAGGGAATGATCAATATATAGGCATCATGTGCAAGATCAGTAGACCGACGCCTTCCTTCATCTACTACTATTACTCCACACATTGACCGCTATCCAACATGCCTCTAGTGTATTATGTTCATGGAGAAACAGAGTAATGCAATAAGAATGATGACATGATGTAGACAAGATCTATTTATGTAGAAGTAGACCCCATCTTGTTATCCTCAATAGCAACGATACATATGTGTCGTTTCCCCTTCTGTCACTGGGATCAAGCACCGTAAGATCGAATCCTTCACAAAGCACCTCTTCTCATTGCAACATAAATAGATCAAGTTGGCCAAACAAAACCCAAATATCAGAAAAGAAATACGAGGATATAAGCAATCATGCATATAAGAGATCAAAGAACACTCAAATAACTTTCATGGATAAAACATAGATCTATCATAAACACAAAGTTCATCGGATCCCAACAAACACACCGCAAAAAGAGTTACATCATATGGATCTCCAAGAGACCATTGTATTGAGAATCAAACAAGTGACAGGAAGCCATCTAGCTACTAACAACGGACCCGTAGGTCTACAAAGAACTACTGACGCATCATCGGAGAGGCACCAACGGACATGATGAACCCCTTCGTGATGGTGTCTAGATTGGATATGGTGTTTCTAGAACTTGCGGCGGCTGGAATTGATTTTCGTCGACTCCCCTAGGGTTTCTGGAAAATTTAGATATTCATAGAGCAAAGAGGCGATGCAGGAGGCCACCGAGGTGGGCATAACCCACCTGGCGCGCCTGGGCCCCTAGGCGTGCTCTGGTAGGTTGTGCCCCCTCGGGCACCCCTCCGTACTTTCGCCCATCTTGTGTCTACTGGTCCCAAAAAATCCACAAAATGTTTCACATGCTTTGGACTCCGTTTTGTATTGATTTCCTGGGATGTAAAAAACAAGCAGAAAACAACAATTAACATTGGGCACTATGTCAAGAGGTTAGTACGCAAAAATGGTATAAAATGATTGTAAAATGTCCAAGAATGATAATATAACAGCATCGAACAATCAAAAATTATAGATACGTTTGAGACGTATCAGTGACATCCCAGGAAATACACATCCGGCGACCGGTAGGATCTCAGCATCGATAGCCATTATGCTCATCACTGTATCCGAGAAAGACACACTCGATAGATTGAGCGGTCAGTTTGTTGCGTTTACGAGGGGCAAGAAAAACATAGCAAACACAACCAAACAAATGAGGAGAACGATCGGAAAGACGTTCACACTAGTAGAAAACAGGGAATTTGTCCCGGTTCGTAGAGGTTTTTAGTCCCGGATCTTGAACCGGGACTAAAGGGTCATTACTAATGCCTCCCACCTTTAGTCCCGGTTCTTACACGAACCGGGACAGATGGGCATCCACGTGGCCGTTGCGGGCAGCTCAGGAAGGGGGGCCTTTGGTCCCGGTTGGTGACATAAACCGGGACTAAAAGGCTTCCACGCGTCAGCATTTCAGTGGCTTGGGTTTTTGTTTTTTTTGAAAGGGGGGGGGGGGGGGTTGGGGGTTTTGGGGGGTTAATTTAGGTGTTTCATATATTGTGTTAGCTAGCTAATTAATAGAGAGAGAATTTTCCTCTCTTATGTCCGTGCTAGGTCGACGCTACGTACTATATACATAGAGAGGCCTCGACACGCTAGCTAGTAAGAAAATGAAGGAAACCGTTATACAGAAGTTCGTCATGCATACCGAGAGAAGTGATTGATCGACCTCCTTCTCCGAGAGATTGGTCGAACAACAAGTTTTCAGATTATCTATCCGACGCCATCTGGCTACATACATATACAATATGTAAGATCTCTTATACTCCCCTTTCATTTGATCTCAAGTTCCACATGGTTTTGTGCGGCTTTTTTGTTGACGTAGTCAAGAAAGAATCCCGACAATTCGTCTTGATTTGCGTTCATGCGATATTGTGATAGGAGTTCTTTCCGCATCTGCCACGTCTGATTTGAAGAAGGGGGTTAATACATATATATGAATGAAACTCAACAGAAATGATGGTGTAATAAAATGAAATTGTGAATATTATTGCTTACGCACTTCATATTCTCTTTTAGAGTAGCCTCGCTTATTTTTCAAAGTCGCGTTGTAGATGAACTCGCATTAACGTAGTATCCACAGTAATCATTCCCTTGTTCCTGCCACAAGCACTTTACGAGAAATAGAGGTCAATCAAACTGATAATGAAGCATTATAAATGGCATTGATGAAAGTATAGCTATAGAATCAACGGGAGATGCGCGCAACTAGCTAGCCATTAGTACTTACGTCCGGGTATGTATATCGCAGATCCTTCTGCAGTCCCGGAGCTTCTGCGGTGAACTGTTTCCAAACCCTGTAAGACAAAGAAAATAATTATTATTACTTGAGATATCAAGAAATGAACAAAAAGTTTCCGATATGGTGCAATAATGATCGATTGAACTTGTTGAGCAATTTAGTCATGTCCGCATAGGTTTCGGGATCTTTTCGTCTCGAGTCTAAGACGGTTACTAGTCCCCGCTCAAGCTTAATCTCTAGAAGAACATATTGGTAGCTGCGCACGCATGCATAACTCATAAATTACATTACTATAACCTCGCTTGAGTAATAAGGGAAACCGAATATGCACACGCATAAAGAATACTCACTTGAAGTTGTAAGGAAAGAGTATGCTATCTTTGTTTTGATTTTTGATCAACGATTGTAGCAAGTTGGCCTCGGCCTCTTCGGCATGCTTTTTAACCTGAATTTCATCTATGATATTTGTGTTAATGAACCCAATATCATACATTTCTTGTTTTCTGCACTCGACGATCTTCAATCTACATAATATAGTGAGGATAATTAATTATAAATACATGCAATGAAAGAGCTGAGCTATATATAGAGACTTAATGAAAGAAATAGTACTTACAGACAGTAGCAAAAGACCGTTAATTTATCGAGGGCCTTTTGCTTGAAGAACTCAAGAACTCCTCAAATGGAGCAGTCAACAGATCAATTCCAACAAGGTCGTGGCTCCTCTTTAATGTTCAGATACAAAGTATTCGTCCCCCAAACTCTCTCGCAGGTTTTCATGTACAAATTATGGAATCTTCGCATGATCGTTGTTAGAGATTTTTCATCTTTGACGAGAGGCTTCCCGTGCTCGTATCTGTGTATGTCCAGCTCCATGAAATCAGGAAGTTGATCGTCAGGCAGGTAATCTGCAAGATTGCCATAACCGGCCACCGTCCCCGGAGCATTAGCGACAATGTCGCCGCTAGACACATTGAGCGGGGGGCACGATTGATTTGCTTGTTCGCCGAGCTGGGCAAATTTTTTTGCAGCTACTCATTCTTTTGACCTTTGATGTCTGACAGTACTTCCCGACCTCCCGCCTCTGGCTATACTGCTAGACGCCGGAGCAGACGGAGCGCCTGCGGCGTCTGTCTTCTTTCGTGCTTGCTTACGAGGCGGTGGAGAAGGACTACGACGCGCCGGAGCAGCCGGGACGGCGGGTATCTTCCGCCCTTGCTAGCGAGGCAGAGAAGGAGGAGGCTGCTAGCTGCTCGGGCGCGCAGGCGCAGGCGGAGAAGGAGGCGGAGTGCCGCCTCGCGCCGGAGAAGGAGGCCGACTGCCCTGATTGTTACTCGCTGGAGGAGGAGGCGGTGGAGGAGGCGGAGTGCCTTGACTCGCCGGAGGAGGAGTCAGTGGAGGAGGCGGAGTGCCCTGACTCGCCGGAGGAGGAGGAGGAGGCGGAGGCGTCCAGTTCGGAAGGTTGATGAGCTCCTTCCACCATAGGCATGGAGTCTTCAGAGCAGAACCCAGCCTAGTCTCCCCTTCACCGGTAGGGTGGTCAAGCTGGAGTTCCTCAAATCCCTCTGTTATTTCATCCACCATCACCCTAGCATATCCTTCTGGAATCGGCCAGCAGTGAAAAGTTGCGCCGGGTTCAGTAGGATAACCAGAGCCAACAACCGCCTTGACTTTCAAATTCATCCATTGCGTCATAATGTGGCAATTTTGGGACTCCGTGATAGCATCCACGGGATAGCTGGCAGGAGCCGTCAAGAGATGCTTCGGCTGAAGCCGCTTGGTGGAAGCCACGCTGCTTCTCCGCTGAGATGGCGGGGTAGCTTCGGTGGAAGCTTTGGCAGGTCGTTTGCTGCGTTCTGCTTCTCGTTCTTCTAGCCCCATTACCCTTTCATGCAGCGCCTGTAGTTGGCTCTGCTCCAGTTTCTTCCTCCTCTCCTGGGTTTTGTAACACCCTGCGTCCGAAAAACCAACCTTCCACGGAATGGAGCCTGGCGTGCCTCGTGTCCGTCCTGGGTGCTCAGGATTCCCGAGGGCCATTGTGAGCTCGTCCTTCTCCCTGTCTGGAATGAACGTCCCTTGTTGCGCTGCATCGATATAGTGCCGAAGCTTGGTGACTGGTATTTTCAGTTGCTCGTCCGTCCAACGGCACTTCCATGATACAGGGTTCCGCGAGCCCCGAAGAACCAAGTCCGGCAACGGTCTGGCCAGTTCATTGGCTCTGGTTCGGTCCCTTTATCAAGCAGATCATTCTCAGCCTTGGACCACTTAGGCCGGGCTTTGAGGTAGGCACCTGACCCCGTGCCATGGTGAAACTTCTTCTTCGCAGCATTTTTCTTGTTTGTCTCCGACATCTTCTTAATCTTTTCCGATGTCTTGTGGGCCACAAATGCGGGCCAGTGATCTTTGATCTTCTCATATTTGCCGATGAATTCTGGTGTCTCTTCTTTGTCGACAAACTTGTTCAGCTCTTTTCCTCCACCTCCTGAATAGGGTTGCCATCTACTTAAGAGCACAAGACTTGATTAATTGTTCTTTAACTGGCTTCTCCGGATCCTCCTCTGGCGGTAGGGTGAAATTTGCCTTCAGCTCAGTCCAAAGATCATCTTTCTGCATATCATTGACATAAGACACCTCAGGGTCTTCCTCCTTAGGCTTATACCATTGTTGGATGCTGATCGGGATCTTGTCCCTAACAAGAACCCCACACTGAGCATAAAATGCGTTCTTTGTCCGGATGGGTTCAATCGGTTCGCCATCGGGCGGGATTGCTGTGATCTCAAACCTTTTATCCGAGCTCAACTTTTTCTTCGGGCCTCGTCTCCTTACCGAAGTTGTGCTTGATCCGGAGGGCTAGAAAAAGGAAGAAAGATGAGAGTTAATTAATATATGTACATATACCAAAACAATGAATGCATGAATTAACTAGTCAGCACGGGCTTAACTAATATATATATATATATATATATATATATATATATATATATATATATATATATATATATATATATATATATATAGGAAAATGCATCCTACTACCGGGTGTGTAGTTACACCCATTTCTCATATACTACCATGTGGTAGTATATACTCTACTTTATTACTTATAGTATGCTCATATACTATATCTAAGATACTCCAAAGCTTAATTATGTGAAAAATTGCATGTGAGCCCATGTTTTTATAATATTTGTGAAATACGTACATATTTGTACGTAAAAAGGAGTATGCTCAAAATATACTACATACTACATAAAAAATAGTATATATACTACCTAAACATTCTTACATACTACATACTACGCGTACATACTCTCTGATATGATAGATACTACCTAGAACGTATGAAACAAAAGTGGAAGTAACTACACCCGGTAGTAGGAAAAATTTGTCCAATATATATATATATATATATATACCTGGCCGGACTCGGTTCGGTCACCGGAGCAGTCAGCACAGTCTCCTTGTACCTCCATTGGGTCACCGGAGCCATCATGAACATAGCCCTCTTCTTGTACCGGCATTACACTAGTAGAAAACAGGGCAATGGTCCAGGCCCGCCAGCCCATTAGTCCCGGTTCAATCGTAACAGGGACCAATGGAGGCATTGGACCCGTTCGTGAGCCCCGAGGGCCGGCCGGGCCACGTGGGCCATTGGTCCCGTTGGTGGGACGAACCGGGACCAATGGGCCTCGCCTCGCCCACCACCATTGGTCCCGGCTGGTGGGACGAACCGGGACCAAACGCTGCCCTTTAGTACCGGTTCAAGTCACCAACCGGGACAAATTAGTTGCCTATATATACCCCTCGCCCGCGAGCAGAGCACTCCCAGTGCTCTGTTTTTCGTGGCAGACGAGGGGAGAGCTTTGTGGTGCTCTAGCTCACCTCCTATGCACACGAGATGTTCGATGGAATGCCCGAGCCACACTACTTAAGCTTTCTCCTCTCCAAGCTCGACCTCCAAGCTCCATTTTCCTTAATATTTGTCTAGGTTTAGCGGTCCGTCACGTCCCGTCCCCGTCTTCACCGCTGTTGATCGCCCGCGCCGATCTCGTCGCCGGCACTACCGTGGTGAGCCTCTTGTTCTTATCGTATCTTCTATTTGAAAGGAATTTTTTTCTTACTTGTATGTTTATATAGATACTTGTATAATTTTCTTACTTTTATTATTGCATCTTATATAGTGCGATGGTTTTGGTATCCGCCCCCGTCGGCCCTCGTCCTGTCTATGATTCGGATGTGGTATATATTATCTTTTCATAACTATTGGTTCATTTATTTTTTATGACAATTATGCCGACCAACGTGACATAGATTTTATTTATCTAGGAGGTTGTTGAACCGGAAATTCCAACCGACCCTATTGTCGAGAGGTTAAATTTAGTTGAAGAAGAAAACAATTTGTTGAAGGAAAAAATTAGAAAAATTGAGGAGGAGAAGATGATATTGGAGTTGCATGTTATGGATGTCGTTGATGATCACAAGATCAAGATGGATGCAATGCGCTTGAAGATTAGAAAGATTAGAAAATATGCCATTCATACCGAGGCTTGGTATCATTATGCCGTTGGATCAGTTGTTACATTGGTTGCGATTATGATCGCATTTGTTTTCGCATTAAAATGTTTTACATAGTTTCAGTGTATGGTTTAATTAATTTAGATGCTCTGCAGAGCTTTATGTTGTTAGATGAGAAGTATGCATGTACTTTGGTTTTAATGTGATGATGAACTTCTATTAATTTGGTCACTTAATTATCTATTCATGATGTTCTGTAATGATTTTTGACACACTTAATTATATATAATGCACGCAGATGAACCGGGAATGGATGTACGGTTCAAGACACACCTCCGAGTACATTAAGGGCGTGCATGATTTTCTCGAAGTGGTGAGGCAAACAAGCAGAATAGTTTTATGTGTTGTCCATGCCCTATATGTGGGAATACGAAGTCTTACTCTGACCGGAAAATCCTCCACACCCACCTGCTTTACAAGGGTTTCATGCCAGACTATAATGTTTGGACGAGGCACGGAGAAATAGGGGTTATGATGGAAGACGGCGAAGAAGAAGAGTACGATGACAACTATGTGCCCCTGAATACGGTGATGCTACTGAACATCAAGAGGAACCAGACGATGTGCACGATGATGCTGCAATGGTGAAGCTGCTGAAGATCAAGAGGAACCAGACGATGTGCCCGATGATGATGATCTCCGCAGGGTCATTGTCGATGCAAGGACGCAATGCGAAAGTCAAAAGGAGAAGCTGAAGTTCGATCGCATGTTAGAGGACCACAGAAAGGGTTGTACCCCAATTGCGAAGATGGCAACACAAAGCTCGGTACCCGTCTTTGGAATTGCTGCAGTGGAAGGAAGAGAATGTCTGTGCTTGACAAAGGATTTGAGAAGCTACTGAAAATATTGAAGAAGAAGCTTCCAAAGGATAACGAATTGCCCGACAGTACATACGCAGCAAAGAAGGTCGTATGCCCTCTAGGATTGGAGGTGCAGAAGATACATGCATGCCCTAATGACTGGATCCTCTACCGCGGTGGGTACAAGGATCTGAACGCATGCCCGGTATGCGGTGCATTACGGTATAAGATCAGACGAGATGACCCTGGTGATGTTGACGGCGAGCCCCCCAGGAAGAGGGTTCCTGTGAAGGTGATGTGGTATGCTCCTATAATACCACGGTTGAAACGTCTGTTCAGAAACGGAGAGCATGCCAAGTTGATGCGATGGCACAGTGAGGACCGTAAGAAAGACGGGAAGTTGAGAGCACCCACTGACGGGTCGCAGTGGAGAAAAATCGAGAGAAAGTACTGGGATGAGTTTGCAAGTGAGCCAAGGAATGTATGGTTTGCTTTAAGCGTGGATGGCGTTAATCCTTTCGGGGAGCAGAGCAGCAATCACAGCACCTGGCCCGTGACTCTATGTATGTATAACCTTCCTCCTTGGATGTGCATGAAGCGGAAGTTCATTATGATGCCAGTTCTCATCCAAGGTCCTAAGCAACCCGACAACGACATTGATGTGTACCTAAGGCCATTAGTTGAAGAACTTTTACAGCTGTGGAATGGAAACGGTGTACGTACGTGGGATGAGCACAAACAGGAGGAAATTAACCTAAAGGCGTTGCTGTTCGTGACCATCAACGATTGGCCCGCTCTTAGTAACCTTTCAGGACAGACAAACAAGGGATACCATGCATGCACGCACTGTTTACTTGACACCGATAGTATATACCTGGCAAGCTGCAGGAAGAATGTGTACCTGGGCCATCGTCGATTTCTTCCGACCAACCATCACTGTCGAAAGAAAGGCAAGCATTTCAAAGGCGAGGCAGATCACCGGAAGAAGCCCGCCATGCGTATCGGTGATCACGTACTTGCTATGGTCAATGATTTACACGTAATCTTTGGAAAGGGTCCCGGCGGACTAGCTGTTCCGAATGACACTGAGAATCACGCACCCATGTGGAAGAAGAAATCTATATTCTGGGAACTACCCTACTGGAAAGACCTAGAGGTCCGCTCTTCGATCGACGTGATGCACGTGACGAAAAACCTTTGCGTGAACCTGCTAGGCTTCTTGGGCGTGTATGGGAAGACAAAAGATACACCTGAGGCATGGGAGGACCTGCAACGCTTGCACGAAAAAGAGGGCATGCCTCCGAAGCAGTATGAAGGTCCTGCCAGCTACGCTCTTACGAAAGAAGAGAAAGAAATCTTCTTTGAATGCCTGCTCAGTATGAAGGTCCCGACTGGCTTCTCGTCGAATATAAAGGGAATAATAAAAAAAGTTCCAGAACCTAAAGTCTCATGACTGCCACGTGATTATGAAGCAACTGCTTCCGGTTGCATTGAGGGGGCTTCTACCGGAAAACGTCCGATTAGCCATTGTGAAGCTATGTGCATTCCTCAATGCAATCTCTCAGAAGGTGATAGATCCAGAATCATACCAAGGCTAAGGAGTGATGTTGTCCAATGTCTTGTCAGTTTCGAGCTGGTGTTCCCACCATCCTTCTTCAATATCATGATGCACGTCATAGTTCATCTAGTTGACGATATTGTCATTCTGGGCCCCGTATTTCTACACAATATGTACCCCTTTGAGAGGTTCATGGGAGTCCTAAAAAATATGTCCGTAATCGCTTAGGCCAGAAGGAAGCATCTCCATGGGCCATCAAACAGAGGATGTCATCGGGTTTTGTGTTGACTTCATTCCTGGCCTTAATAAGATAGGTCTCCCTAAATCGCGGTATGAGGGGAGACTGACTGGAAAAGGCACGCTTGGAAGGGACTCAATAATAGGCAGGGACGGATATTCTTGGTCTCAAGCACACTACACAGTTCTACAGAATTCTACCTTGGTGACCCCTTATGTCGATGAACACAAGAACAGTCTGCGCTCCAAACACCGGAGCAAAGGCGACGATCGGATTACATGTGAACACATCAGGACTTTCAGCAGTTGGTTGGAAGCACGTATCGAGAGGTGACAACACTGTTTGTGATGAGCTGTACTTGTTGTCCAGGGACCATCTTTGAATGTATTGATTTGGAAAGGATACGAGATAAATGGGAATACATTTTACACGATTGACCAAGATCAAAAGAGCACCAACCAAAACAGCGGTGTCCGCTTTGATGCAACAACCGAGAGGGGAAAGGACACATATTATGGTTACATAGTGAACATATGGGAACTTGACTACGGACATGATTTTAAGGTCCCTTTGTTTAAGTGCAAATGGGTCAATCTGTCAGGAGGCGGTGTACAGGTGGACCCACAGTACGGAATGACAACAGTGGATCTGAAAAATCTTGGGTACACTGACGAACCGTTCGTCCTAGCCAATGATGTGGCATAGGTTATCTATGTGAAGGACATGTCTACTAGACCGAGAAAGAGAAAAGATAAGGAAGCGAATACATCATACGATGAGCCAAAGCGCCACATAGTTCTTTCAGGAAAAAGGGACATCGTGGGAGTGGAGGACAAGACAGACATGTCTGAAGATTATGAAAAGTTTCATGAAATTCCTCCTTTAATGTCAAGGCTGACCCCAGCATCCTGATAAACGATGAAGATTATCCATGGTTACGACGCAATAAGGAAATGACACAAGCGAAGAAAAAGTGAAGACTTTCTCCCGCAACTATTATGATGATACCATGCCAACTTTGTAACTGACGAGTATGATACCATGCCAACTTTCAACTTTTTCAGAGTTCATTCGAAATGCTTTAATATCTTATGGTTTGGCCCTCGTAATAATTAAAAATAGCAACAATAAGTTTTTTGTTGTAAGTAGAAACAAAATAAAATAAATAAAGCAAGAAAGAAAACAAAAAAACAAAAATAGTGTTTTCAAATTTGAAAACTAATGGCACTAACAAAAAGTTTATAATTTTCCTAAAACTAATAGCATAAAGAATTAAAAAATAAAGAAAAAAACAAAAGAAAATAAATAATGCAGAAAACAAAACAAAAAAACTGGAACAAAAAATAAAAATAGCAACAATAAGTAAAGAAAACAAAAAAACAAAAAAATTGCCACCTACTGGGCCACCACAGCCTGAATACGACTAGAAACCCATCCATGGGCCAGGATTCAGGCCCGCAGCAGGGCCAGCAGGCCCATCAGGCATAGCAGTAATAAGTAGGCCCGTAAGCCTGCAATGGAGAGGAGGTTGAGAGGGGCGCGGCAGTGGGGCATATAAACCACTGCGCGCCCCTCTCAACTAGCGAGGTGGGACTAAACTTTGGCCCCGACGCGTGCAGCACAGGGGCCTTTGGTCCCGGTTGGTGGCACCAACCGGGACTAAAGGGGGGGCATTGGTACCGGTTTGTGGCACTAATCGATACCAAAGACCGCAGCTTCCCGCCCTTTGGGCTGCTGAAAAAGAGGTCTTTGGTCTCGGTTGGTGGCACCAACTGGGACTAAAGGGTGCATTAGTCCCGGTTGGTTTCACGAACCGGGACCAATGGCTTCGCTATATAAGCAAACACTTTGCAAAAATTCAGAATCTCATCGCCAGTTGCCCCCCCGACGACGCCGACCCTCCTCGATGCCGCCAGTTGCTCCACTGGCTTGCCGCTGCCGCCGCCAAGGCTGCCGCCTTTCAACCCAAGGCTGCCGTCTCGTCCGCTGCCTCCCGAGCCTGGCTGCCTCTGCCGGGCCTCCCCGAGCCCGGCCTGCCTCGCCCCAGCGCCGCCTCGAGCCCCTGCCCTCACGTCTGGCCGGGCGCCTCGCCGCCTCACCACTGGCTGCCATCTAGTCAGCCGCCAGAGCTGCCAAGCACCGGCTTTGTTTTTTTTCACTTTTACTAGTTTAATTTTTTTGTTCATATATATATATATATATATATATATATATATATATATATATATAATGTATATGTGTATGTATGTGGCTATGTGTATGTAGATGTTCAAAATGTATACAAAAAGTGTTCAGAGCATGTTTTTATTCATATATGTATTTTTTTTCATATGTGTATTAATGTTTTCATATATGCAAAAGATAGATTTTTAGAAAAGTTAGGTTTTTTTTTCTGTTCATAGATTTTTTTGGTGATATTAATTATTGTAGAAATATGCAAATGTTTGCATATTCATATGAACAATGCATTAGGCAAAACCTTTGTTTTTTTTTTATTTTCTATTTGAACATTTTTTTAAAACAAGCTACTAAAAGAATGAGAGGAAAAAGGAAAATAAGAAGAGGAAGAAAGGAGAAGAAGAGGAGAGGAAGAAGACGAGAAATAAATAAGAAGAGGAAATAAGAAGAAAAAGAAGAGGAGAAGAAGAAAGGAATAGAGGAGAAGAAGAAGAATAGAAATATTAAACAAGCTATTTGAACATTTTCTATTTTTCTTCTTCTCCTCTATTCCTTTCTTCTTGTCCTCTTTTTTTTTATTTTTTTTCTTCTTCCTCTTTTCTTCCTTTTCCTTATTTTCCTTTCTCGCGAGAAGAAGAAAAAGAAGAGTAGAAGAAGAAGAAAGGAATAGAGGAGAAAGAAGAAACTTCAACACGAGGGGGGGGGGTACCTATACCCCCTCCCCAATAACATTATTTTCCCATGTATATGTATGTCGCGTCGTTGTCGATATAACCCCCTCGAGATAACTTCGACATGAGGGGCGGTCGATATATATACCCCCTCTCGACCGTGATAACGTATACAACGGAAGCACCCCCCTCGGCCCTCTCGCTTGACCAAAACTCTCGAGGACACCCAAACCCTAGAGAGAAAACGATGTTGGTCTCCTACCCCCTCCCGCCGCGCCCCTACCCGAGAAATTAACTCTCTCAAGGCCACCCAAATTAACCCTTGAAGCGTTGTCTCGAGGCGACCCCAAACCCTAGAGATAAAACGATGTTGGTCCCCTACCCCCTCCCGCCGCGCCCCTACCCAACAAATCAACTCTCTCGAGGCCACCCAAACTAACATGATTCCTTATTGTGATTAGCTAGCTAGTTCTACGTTTGCCACTAATATATATATATATATATATATATATATATATATATATATATATATATATATCCATCTGTACCATGTTTGAATAATAATTGACATGTTGTAAATATTTGCAGAAACTATGGAGCACTCCCGAGACGAAGAAACAGAAGCGATGTTGGGGCACATAATCGCACAAGGAAGTGATGAAGTTGCGTCATTTCTCAACGACACTGGACTGGGTGAAGAAGAGGGCTATGTTCATGATGGCTTCGACCCATTAATGCCGGTACAAGAAGAGGACTATGTTCATGATGGCTCCGGTGACACAATGGAGGTACAAGAAGAAGGAGACCGTCTTGATTGCTCCGGTGACCGAACCGAGTCCGCCAGGTATAAATATATTAGTTAAGCCCGTGCTGACTAGTTAATTGATGCATCCATTGTTTTGGTATATGTACACATATTAATTACTCTCGTCTTTCTTCCTTATAATTTCTAGCCCTCAGGATCGAGCACAACTTCGGTAAGGAGACGAGGCCCGAAGAAAAAGTTGAGCTTGGATGAAAAGTTTGAGATCAGAGAAATCGCGCCCGACGGCGAACCGATTGAACCCATGCGGACAAGGAAGGCATTTTCTGCTCAGTGCGGTGTTCTTGTTAGGGACAAGATCCCGATCAGCAACCATCAATGGTATAAGCCTAAGGAGGAAGACCCTGAGGTGTCTTATGTCAATGATATGCAGAAAGAAGATCTTTGGACTGAGCTGAAGGCAAATTTCACCCTACCGCCAGAGGAGGATCCGGAGAAGCCAGTTAAAGAGCAATTAATCAAGTCTTGTGCTCTTAAGAAGATTGCAACCCTAATGAGGAGGTGGAGGAAAGAGCTGAACCAGTTTGTCGAGAAAGATAAGACACCAGAATTCATCGGTAAATATGAGAAGATCAAAGATCACTGGCCCGCATTTGTGGCCCACAAGACATTGGAAAAGAGTAAGAAGATGTCGGCGACAAACAAGCAAAATGCTGTGAAGAAGAAGCTTCACCATCGCACGGGGTCAGGTGGCTACCTCAAATCCCGGCCTAAGTGGTCCAAGGCTGAGCATGATCTGCTTGAAAAAGGGATGGAACCAGAGACAATGTACTGTCCAGACCGTTGCCGGACTTGGTTCTTCGGGGCTGGCGGAACCTTGGACCCTGTAACAGGGAAGTGCCAGTGGACGGACGAGCAACTGCAAATACCAGTCAGGAAGCTTCAACACTATATCGATGCAGCGCGGCGAGGGACGTTCCTTCCAAACAGGGAGAAGGACGAGCTCACAATGGCCCTTGGGAATCCTGAGCACCATGGACGGACACGAGGCACGCCAGGCTCCCTTTCGTGGAAGGTTGGTTTTCCGGATGCAGGGGGTTACAAAACCCACGAGAGGAGGAAGAAACTGGAGCAGGACCAACTGCAGGCGCTGCACGAAAGGGTAATGGGGCTAGAGGAACGAGAAGAGGAACGAGAAGCAGCAGATCGTAGCAAACGACCTGCCGAAGCTTCCCCCCAAGCTACCCCGCCATCTCAGCGGAGAAGCAGCGTGGCTTCCACCGAGCTGCTTCAGCCGGAGCATGTTTTGACGGCTCCTACCGGCTATCCCGTGGATGGCATCACAGAGTCTCAAAGTTGCCACATTAAGGCGCGATGGATGACTTTGAAGGTCAAGGCGGCTGTTGGCCAAGTTTATCCTAGTGGACCCGGCACAACTTATCACTGCCAGCAGATTCCAGAAGGATATGCTAAGGTGATGGTGGATGAAATAACGGAGGAATTTGAGGACCTCCCGCTTGACCACCCTACCGGTGAAGGGGAGACTAGGCTGGGTTCTGCTCTGAAGACTCCATGCCTATGGCGGAAGGAGCTCATCAACCTTCCGAACTGGACGCCTCCGCCTCCTCCTCCTCCTCCGGCGAGTCAGGGCACTCCACCTCCTCCACCGCCTCCTCCTCCGGCGAGTGACGATCAGGGCACGCGTGGCGGCACTCCGCCTCCTTCTCCGGGGCGTGGCGGAACTCCGCCTCCTTCTCCGCCTGCGCCGGCGCGCCCGAGCAGCCAGCCTCCTCCTTCTCCGCCTCGTCAGCAAGGGCGGAAGAGACCCGCCGCCGCTCCGGCTGCTCCGGCGCGTCGTAGTCCTTCTCCTCCGCCTCGTAAGCAAGCAAAAAAGAAGACATCCGCTCTGTCTGCTCTGCCGGCGTCTAGCAGTACAGCCAAAGGCGGGAGGAGATACAGATACGGTCCTTCTCTGAAGACTCCAGAGAAGTTACCGTACGAGAGGACCGAGGAGGAAAACACGAAGATCGTGCAGACCGAAGTGCATGACTGGTTTGAAGGGTTGAAAGCAAAGAGACGTCCACCTCCGAAGGAGAAGGTAGATCCGGTGAAAGCGAAGCGCACTCTGGCTGCCCTGAGGAAACAACCCAAGTCTCCACCGAAAGGCAACTATGAGCGGATTATTGGAAATGCATTTGCCGAAGCGGAGAGGTCGGGACGTACTAAAAGTGATCAAAGAATGAAAGAACGATGAGCTGGGAAACAAATTGCCCAGCTCGGCGAACAAGCGAAGCTATCGTGCCCCCCGCTCAAGGTGCCTGCTAGCGACATCGTCGATCCGAGGATGGTGCCCGGTTATGGCAATCCTGAAGATTACCTGCCCGACGATGTACATTATGATTTCTTGGAGGTGCAGATACAAAGATACGAGTACGGGAAGCCTCTCGTAAAAGATGAAAGCTCTCTATCAACGATGATGCGAAGATTGCATGATTGGTACACGAAAACCTGCAGAGAGTCTGAGGGGAGGAGTACTTTGTATGTGAGAGTTAAAAAGGAGCATGACCTTGTTGGAATTGAACTGTTGCCTATTCCATTTGAGGAGTTCTATCAGTTTTTCAATCAATTGGTCCTCGATAAAGCAACTGTCACCTGCTACTGTCTGTAAGTAGTACTACTTCTGTCATTAAGTCTCTCTATATAACTCAGCTCTTTCATTGCATGTATTTATAATTATCCTCACTATATTATGCAGATTGAAGATCTCCGAATTGAAGAAAAGACAAGTGGTTTCCATTGGGTTTATTAACACATATCTCATAGATGCAACTGAGGTTGAATTTCATGCCGAAAATACCGAGGCCAACTTGCTACAATCGTTGGTAATAAATGAACACAAGGATATAATACTCTTTCCTTACAACTTCAAGTGAGTGTTACTGTCTTGTGGCATATTCGGTTTCCCTTATTATTCCAGGTTATAGTAATGTAATATTGATGAGTTATGCATGCATGCGCAGGTACCACTATATTCTCCTAGAGATTAAGCTTGAGCAGGGAGTAGTAACTGTCTTAGACTCCAAACGAAGAGATCCCAAGGAGTATACGGACATGACTGAATGGTCGAGAAGTAAGTTAAATCGATCATTATCCACCATATCAGCAACTTTGTTCATTTCTGATATCAAGTAATTGTTTTCTTTGTATGGCAGGGTTTGGAGAAAATTCACCAAAAAAGCTCCGGGACTGCCGAAGAAGCTGCAATTTAGACACCCGAAAGTAAGTACTATAGTAGCATATTCCACGCATTTCCTAGTGATTCAAGCGCTAGTTTCATCAATACCATTTAACATGCTTGCTAATTATCAGTTTGATTGACCTCTATTTCTTGTAAAGTGGTTGTGGCACGAACAAGGGAATGATTTCTGTGGATACTATATTTGCGAGTCCATCGGCCACACGACCTGTGAGCGGGGCTACTCTGACAAACAATATGAAGTGCGTAAATAACAATATTCACAATTTTATTTTATTACCCCTTCTTAAAATTAGATGTTTCGGATGCGGGATGAACTACTAGCACCAGATCGCCTGCGAGCAATTCAAGAGAAATTGGTGGCATTCTTTCTTGACCACGTGATCGCTGTAGACGGAGAATACTATGTGGACCACGCATCCGTATGTTAGGAGATTATTTTTGTAAAAGATAATTATTGTATATATGTAGCCGGTAGTGTCGGATAGATATACGAGAACTTGTTGTTCGACCAATCTCTCGGAGAAGGAGAGGTGGTTGATATCACTTCCCTCTGTATGCATATATGTTCATGACGATCTTCTGTTTCCTTCATTTTCTTACTAGCTAGCTAGCGTGTCTAGCTAGTCCTCTCTATACGTACGTATAGTACGTAGCGTCGACCAAGCACGGACAAAAGAGAGGACACTTCTCTCTATTAATTAGCTAGCTAACACAATATATGAAACACCTAAATTAACCCCCAAAACCCCCAAATCCCCCCCCCCTTTTAAAAAAACAAAAACCCCAGCCACAGAAATGTTGGCGCGTGGATAACTATTGGTCCCGGTTGGTGCTACCAACCGGGACCAAAGGCCCTCCTGCCTGGGCTCAGCGCACAGGCCACGTGGAGGCCCATCAGTCCCGGTTCTGGATTGAACCGGGACTAAAGGGCCAGGGTATTAGTACTGACCCTTTAGTCCCGGTTCATGAACCGGGACTAAAGGCCCTCACCAACCGGGTCAAATACCCCTTTTCTACTAGTGTTTGTGCTGATCCCACGTACGTACACCGTTTCCTTTCCACATCTGTAAAAGTTCTTCAACTAATGGCTTTAGGTACACAACAATGTCATTGTCGGGTTGCTTAGGGCCTTGGATGAGAACTGGCATCATAATGAACTTCCGCTTCATGCACATCCAAGGAGGAAGGTCATACATACATAGAGTCACGGGCTAGGTGCTGTGATTGCTGCTCTGCTCCCCGAAAGGATTCATGCCATCCGCGCTTAAAGCAAACCATATGTTCCTTGGGTCACTTGTAAACTCATCCCAGTACTTTCTCTCGATTTTTCTCCACTGCGACCCGTCGGGTGCTCTCAACTTCCGTCTTTCTTACGGTCCTCACTGTGCCATCGCATCAACTTGGCATGCTCTCCGCTTCTGAACAGACGTTTCACCCGTGGTATTATAGGAGCATACCACCTCACCTTCGCAGAACCCTCTTCCGTGGGGCTCGCCGTCAACATCACCTGGGTCATCTCGTCTGATCTTATACCGTAATTCACCTCATACCTTGAATGCGTTCAGATCCTTGTATTCACCGCGTTAGAGGATGCAGTCATTAGGGCATGCATTTATCTTCTTCACCTACAATCCTAGAGGGCATACGACCTTCTTTGCTGCGTACGTCTTGTCGGGCAATTCGTAATCCTTTGGAAGCTTCTTCTTCAATATTTTCAATAGCTTCTCAAATCCTTTGTCGGGCATAACATTCTCCGCCTTCCATCGCATCAATTCTAGTACGGTAACGAGCTTTGTGTTGCCATCTTCGCAATTGGAGTACAACCTTTTTTTGTGATCCTCTAACATGCAATCGAACTTCAGCTTCTCCTTTTGACTTTCGCATTGCGTCCTTGCATCAACAATGACCCGCGCGGAGATCATCATCATCGGGCACATCGTCTGGTTTCTCTTGATCTTCAGCAGCTTCGCCCGTTCCAGGACCATCGTGCACATCGTCTGGTGCATCTTGATGTTCAGTATCATCACCGTATTCAGGGGGCACATAGTTGTCATCGTACTCCGCCGTCTTCCATCATAACCCCTATTTCTCCGTGCCTCGTCCAAACATTATAGTGTGGCATGAAACCCTTGTAAAGCAGGTGGGTGTGAAGGATTTTCCGGTCAGAGTAGGACTTCGTATTCCCACATATAGGGCATGGACAACACATAAAACCATCCTGCTTTTTTGCCTCAGCCACTTCGAGAAAATCATGCACGCCCTTAATGTACTCGGATGTGTGTCTGTCACCGTACATCCATTGCCCGTTCATTTGCGTGCATTATATATAATTAAGTGTGTCAAAAACCATTACAGAACATCATGAATAGATAATTAAGTGACCAAATTAATAGAAGTTCATCATCACATTAAAACCAAAGTACATACATAGTAAAAGTAAGAAAATAATACAAGTATCTATCTAAACATATAAGTAAGAATATTTTTCCTTTCAGAAAGAAGATAAGAACAAGAGGCTCACCACGGTGGTGTCGGCGATGAGATCGGCACGGGCGATCAACGACGGTGAAGACGGAGACGGGACGTGACGGATCGCTAAACCTAGACAAATATTGAGGAAAATGGAGTTTGGAGGTCGAGCTTGGAGAGGAGAAAGTTAAGTAGTGTGGCTCGGACATTCCATCGAACACCTCGTGTGCATAGGAGGTGAGCTAGAGCACCACAAAGCTCTCCAACGGCCGGGTAGAAAAACAGAGCAGTGAAGTGCTCTGCTGCTTAGCGAGGTATATATAGGCAATTCATTGGCCCCAGTTCGTGGCATGAACCGGGACTAAAGGGCAGCCTTTGGTCCCGGTTCAAGCCACCTACCGGGACCAATGGTGGTGGGTCAGGAGCGAGGCCCATTGGTCCCGGTTCGTCCCACCAACCGGGACCAAAAGGTCCAGACGAACCGGGACCAACAGCCCACGTGGGTCGGCCGGCCCCCGGGGCTCACGAACCGGGTCCAATGCCCCCATGGGTCCCGGTTCTGGATTGAACCGGGACTAATGGGCTGACCCTGCCTGGACCATTGCCCCCTTTTCTACTAGTGTTAAAAGGAATACCACCCTGTAGAGAAGTAGATGGCCGAATGTTTATGAGATAGGTTGAAGTGGTAACAGCCTCAGCCCATAAGTGAGGCTGAAGAGAGGCGGCGGTCATCATCGTACGCACCGTCTCAAGAAGGTGACGATGCTTGTGCTCAGCCATACCATTCTGAGCATGAGCACCAGGACAAAAGAACTGAGCAAGAGTACCCTGCTCAGCCAGGAATCCTTGCAGCACATGGGAGATATACTCACCAGCTGAATCTGCACGAAAAATACGAATAGGAGTGGAAAATTGGGTATGAACCATGTCAGCAAAGTTTTTGTATATAGATAAGACCTCACCACCAGAAGACATGAACTAGAGCCAAGTGTACCGAGAAAAATCGTCTATAAGGATAATATAGTAGCGTTGACCTCCTTTCAATGTGAAGGTAGCCATACCCCAAACATCAGAGTGAATGAGATCAAAAGGACGCTCGGACATCGACTCACTATGAGGATAGGGTAGCTGAATCTATTTACCAAGCTTACAACCTAGATAATCCAACGAAGCGTTGCGGGAGACAGAATTTAACGCCGCCATTTAACCAAAGACGAGAGACGAGAACCACATAAATGGACAAGATGATGATGTCACTGCTGAAAAGAGCTGGTAGATGCAGCAACAGGGGATGTGAGAGTGGCAGCGGTGGCAGTGGAGGGAAGACGAAGCCAGTCAAGCTCCCAGAGACCATCAGAGCATCGAGGGCCAGCGCCAAGCAGAGTGCCAGTGCGACGATCCTGAACAGAGCAGGAACCAAAGTCGAGAATGACCCTACAACTAGAGTCAACAATCTGACCACCAGATATGAGCTGCATGGTAAGTCGAGGAACATGAGCTACAGAGGGAACATGAAATGAAGAAGTGCTAAGAGTGCCTCAATTAGCTACAGGGAGGGGAGTGCTATCAGCCGTAAGAACACGAGCAGGAGAGTCGATAGGTCGAACGGAGGTCAAAGTGGAAGAATCGTAAGTCTTATGAAATGATGCTTCTGTTTCAAGAATCCATGGGGATTTACCTGAATGGGTTGAAGGTGATTTCTCATTGCCAGAAGAGTCAGTCACGGAACCTGCAAAAACCGGTGAAGAATCCCAAGCATCAAGTAGGCCTCACAGTTGTGCAATCTCACGCGCAGACAGAGACATGATAGAAGAGGTCAAGGTAGAAACACTTGCCGACGATGAGCAGTCGCCACCACCCGCAGAGCCGCATGTGGAAGGCACTGGTGGAGTCGACGTAGAGCGATCACCGCCACGCACGAAAGTTGTGAGAGGAGTCAACATAGAGCGGACACCACTGCGCACGGAAGCCGTGAGAGGCGTTGGTGTAGAGCGATAATCACCAGGTGCGGAATGTAAAATCTGATATGAATTGGGGCTGCTAGCTTGCACGCCTCCTCTCTTCATTATGTCATATATATATATACACAAGTAAAGGGCAATCAACTTGAGTTACAAGTTTAGGTCGGATACAAACCGACGTGATCTATATTAGGAACTCTAGCTATAGCAGCCGGACTAGGACTCTCCAACACGCCCCCATAGTCTGAACTGGGAAGAGCAGCGACGTGAAGACTGGATCTAAACTCACGAAAGAGTGCAGATGTAGCCCTTTCGTGAAAATATCAGCATACTGTGACGAAGATGGAACATGTAAAACAAGGACGTCTCCGACAGCAACCTTCTCACGTATGAAATGAATGTCAAGCTCGATGTGTTTGGTCCGGCGATGTTGTACTAGATTATGAGCAAGATAAACATCACTAACATTGTCGCAAAACACAACTGTGGCGCTGGTGACTGGGCGATGAAGTTCCTGTTGTAATTCACGGACCCAACAAGACTCGGCTACTGCAGTAGCAACAACGCGATATTCAGCTTCCGCACTGGAGCGGGAAACGGTAGTCTGTCCCCGAGAAGACCATGAGATCAAATTATCACCAAAAAACATGCAAAAGCCGGAAGTGGAGCGTCTAGTGTCGGGGCAACCAGCCCAGTCGGCATCTGAATAAGCAATGAGTTTAGGAGAGGAAGAGATATGAAGTGTCAAACCAAGGTCAAGTGTGCCTTTTAGATATCGGAGAATACGTTTAAGAAAAAGAAGATGGGGTTCGCGGGGATCATGCATATGAAGACACACTTGTTGAACAACATAAGCAATGTCTTGTCGAGTGAGGGTGGCATACTGAAGAGCACCAGCAAGACTACGATAGAGTGAAGGATCAGAAATAGGGGAACCATTGGTGGATGAGAGTTTGGCATTAGTGTCAACTGGAGTAGAAATAGGATTACAGTCACGCATGCCGGCCCGGGAGAGAATGTCGAGAAAGTACTGCAGTTGGCAGAGATGTAAGCCACTAGATGTGCGAGAGATGTAAATGCCGAGAAAGTGATGAAGAGGTCCAAGATTTTTCATAGCAAATTCTTTAGCAAACGAAGTGATAATCGATGAGAGAGAAGTAGGAGAAGAGGCAGTAAGAATGATGTCATCAACATAGAGAAGTAAATATGCAGTGATGTTTCCCTTGTGAAGAATAAACAAGGAAGCGTCGGACTTGGACTCAACGAAATCAATAGAACGAGCATAGGTTGCAAATCGCTGAAACCACGCTCGAGTAGCTTGTTTAAGACCGCATAAGGATTTATGCAAGCGACATACATAGTCAGGATAACGAGGATCAATGAAACCAAAGGGTTGTTGATTATAGATGACCTCATCGAGATGACCATGAAGAAGAAGAGAGAGAGATAGAGAGAACTAATCGTATAGTGGCTGGCTTGACAACAGGGCTAAAGGTCTCATCATAGTCAACCCCGGGTTGTTGAGAAAAACCACGGACTACCCAACGGGCTTTGTGACGAGCAAGTGAGCCATCAGAATGATATTTATGTCGAATAATCCATTTACTAGTGACGATATTTGCACCGGAAGGAGAAGGAACAAGGGACCATGTGTTGTTTAGAGTGAACATCAAATTCTTCTTGCATCGCGTGGCGCCATGATGGGTCACGAAGAGATATGAGATAATTATGAGGTACGGGCGAGGAGACGACAGCAGAAAGATTGAGGCGATCAATCGGTGGCGGTAAACGACCGGTCATTAAGCGAGTCCGATGAATATGTGCCGGCTCAGGTGCCGGGAACATAGGTGGTAGGCTGGCGGGACCCGGGGAGGGAGACGGGTCAGTGTAGTTAGGCTGCCTGGTGAGAGTGAGCGAGCCCGCAGGACTAGGCGGGCTATCAGGCGTCGGTGGAACCGACGAAGGGGTGGCGGGACTAGGCGGGCTATCAGGCGTAGATGGAACTGACGAAGGGGTGGCGGGTGCATGCATAGCAGGTGATGGATGTGAAACTAGGAGAGGAGGGTCAAGGGAAGTGGTGGTTTCTATTGATGATGTGGAAACTGGAGGTTGGGCTGGTGGGCCGTAGGGAAATGTTGTTTCATCGAAAACAACATGGCGAGAGATGATAATGTGTCATGTTCCTAAGTCAAGACAACGATAGCCTCTGTGCCGAGGAGGGTATCCAAGAAAGACACATTTTACAGATCGAGGAGAGAGTTTGTTAGATGTAGTAGAGGAGGTGTTTGGATAGCAAAGACAACAAAAAACACGAAGATCATTATAGGGTGGTGTGGTGCCGAAAAGAGTTATGTATGGTACGGAGAATTTTGTGGCTGCGGTAGGACGGATGTTTATGAGATATGTGGCGGTATAGAGAGCTTCGGCCCAAAAAGAGTTTGGAAGTGAGGCCTGAAGCAATAGTGTACGAATAACATCATTGGTAGTGCGAATGGCATGTTCGGCCTTGCCGTTTTGTTGAGAAGTATGGGGACAGGAAAAACGAAGAAGAATTCCATGTTGAGCACACAAGGTGTCAAGACGATTATTGAGAAACTCTCCACCATTATCGCATTGGATAGGTAAGATGGGTAGGTTAAATTGTGTATGATCATAGGCATGAAAAGCGATGAGTGTCGCATAAACATCAGATTTCTTACGAAGCGAGAAACTCCAGAAGTAGTGAGAGAAATTATCAACAACAATGAGATAGTAGCAAAAACCAGATGTACTAGGAACAGGAGATGTCCACAGGTCACAATGTAAAAGTTGAAACGGACGAACTGTATATGTTTGAGAATCATAAAATGGAAGCCTAACATGTTTTCCTAACTGACAGGCATTACAGAGTGGCGGCCCATCTTTATTATATGAAATAGACTTGGAGTGTTGAAGACGTGAACATGGTGTGATGACCAGGATGTCCGAGGCGGCGATGCCAGAATGATGACGAAGTGGTTGTGACGAGAGCTTCATCTTGTCGGGGATGGCAGACGGGATACAGGGGCCGGAATATTGCAGCGAAGGATCACGGCCCTGGAAGGAAACACCTTCACCGAGAATCCGAAAGGATCAAATTCAACGGAACAAAAATTGTCAGTAGTGAGTTGGCGAACAGAGATAAGATTTTTAATAATGTGAGGAACGACAAGAATATTACGAAGAGAGAGGGATTGAGCTGAAGATGGAAGTGTAGATTGACCAACATGAGTAGCAGGAACGGTTTGGCCATTACCTACTGTGACAGTTTGAGTGGAAGGCTTTAGAGAGGAGATAGTACCGTGATTAGATGCCATGTGGGATGAAGCTCCTGTGTCCATGAACCACTCCTGGTTTCCGGGAAGATGCATGTTGTTGAGTGCGTTCAGAAGTGCTGGGTCGAGGTGTTGCTGATGCCCGTTGTAGGTGGGAGTTGTCGGAGCTGGGCCGTATGCCGCGTACGCCTGCAGGGCTGGGTCGAGGTGTTGCTGATGCCCGTTGTAGGTGGGAGTTGTCGGAGCTGGGCCGTATGCCGCTTACGCCTGTGGGGAAGCAGCCGCAGGTCGTGGACCGAGGACGCGAGGAGCACGCCATGGCTGTGGTTGCCACGGCGCTGGAGCACGATGTTGATGAAGCTGTGCACGCGTTGGAAGGCCAGTTCAGGGATTGTCCATCCAGGGCTCGGAGCGGCCCCGTCCTCGGCCGCCGCGGCCGCGGCTGCAATTGTTGCTGAAGGTGCCGTGGCCGCCGCTGTTGGACGAGCCAGAAGAGGGACCGACAGGACGCTGAGCACCGTAGCTGTGTCCGCACCCGGACAATAGAGCGCGTTCGCCGCCCGCGCTTTGCAATATACTGTTGCCGCTGGCCCAGAGCGCAGTAGCAACAGCGTTCTTTTCATCTGTCTTCTTCTGTGCTTCTTCAAGAACGAGGACCGAGCGCGTCTGGAGGAAAGATGGAAACAACACCTGAAACGGAAGGAAGGACCGCAGGTGGCTGAATTGCTCGTTGAGGCCGCTGGAGCACCGTTAGGACGAAAGGCCTGATCAGAGATGCTTATGCCGACATCGCCGAGAGCGTCTGAGAGAGACTTGAGCTTGACGCAGTTGTCATGGATGGACAGGTCTACTTGCGGTGTGTTGCGGAACTCGGCGTCGAGGGTGAGGGCGCGGCTTTTCTTGTTGTCGTGGAAGAGGTTGGCGATGGAGTCCCACACCTGCCGCGCCGTGGAGCCCGGAGCCATGATGATGCCGAACAGCTCGATGGAAATCGAGCCGTAAATCCAGGAGAGCACAGTGTAGTCATCACGTCCCCAATCGGAGGTGTGCGATGTGTCGGAGGGGGTGGCGGCGGCGTCACCGGTGACGTGGTTGGAGAGGCCATAGCGTCCAAGAGCTACGAGAAAAAGCTCACGCCACTTGGAGTAGTTAGAGTCTTGAAGATCGAGGTTGATGGGCACAGGTTTTGATTGAAGCAACGTAGGAGGAGGGTGCAGGGACGGTGGAAGGAGAGGGTGCGACGGCAGCCTTGCCTTGCTCCGCGGCAAGGCGCTTGAGTTCTTCGCGCGTCTTGATGATGGACTCGCGGTTCTTGAGCTCCTCTTCGAGCTTCTGCAACTCGCCGGTGTTCATGGTGGTGGGGAAGAAAGAGGTGGTGTTGGGCGTTGGTGTTTAGAGAGAGAGGATCGATCAGCTTGATACCATGTAAAATCTGATATGAATTGGGGCTGCTAGCTTTCTCTCTTCATTATGTCATCTATATCTATATCTATACCTATTAATAAAAAAAACTAGCAAAAGGGCCGTGCGTTGCAACGGGAAAAAAACTACACATAGTTCAATATGTCACAGATGGTCTTGTAGATTTGACAAACTACGGTTTTCAATCATGACAGTTGTATATATGTATGTCAAAACAATAAACAATTGTATGTATGAGAAAATAGAAGTGTATGTCTCGCTTCAATAGCCAAAAGAATGGGCCAAAAACAAAATCAATTTTATTCAAATCTTATGTCAAGGATATCAGTACAACTTTTAGATCGTTTACAACCAGCCCCGAATAAATGCACTCTAGCGAGGCCCAATAGCATATGGTGGAACTACCCTATCCTAGACCACTTGTACCTAACCCCTCTACACAAAGACTTTGGGAAAAAGTACAGCAATAGGAAACATACCTCTTCTATGTAACATAAAAAACAGAAAAGAAAGATGGAAGAAGAAGAGGAGGAGAGCAAAACTTACACAGGATACAGCTACTGAATAATGTAAGTGAAGAAGTTGTACACTGTAAAACAACAGGTACTGCCTACTAATACTTTTGATTGCTAAGTTCAGAGATTACAATCTATCATAACACAGACTAAATTGGGAATTGAAGAAGTAGAAAAGCAAGTCCTAACTACTGTAATTTCGGAGTGTTGCAAGTCTAAAAAACCAACAATGTACCTACCATCCACGAACAGCCGCTGTGACAGTGACATGGAGCCGTTTGTCCCGGCAGCAGCACGCGGAGCTTGTCCCAGTAGGGCGCGTGGGTGGACACGTCGCGCTCCTGGAAGGTGACGTGGAGCCGGTTGAGTAGCCAGCACACGGTGGAGCAGTCCTCGGATATCATGCGCTGGCCATCGGGCGGGCAACAACTCTCGAACCCGGCCAAGGGATCTACGCTGCGACCGCCATCTATAGTTAGGGGATGTGTCATCATTGTCGCGGTGCTAGGTCTTCTCGAGCGCCTGTGTGTATGTGTCGACAATGGCGCGGAAGGCAATGAGGAGGTCCGAATCGGAGAGGCTTGCCGATTTGAGCTCCGGGCAACGGTAACACCTGCCCGACTTCCCAGGAGATACACTCTCGAGCTCACTATTATTCTGAACATGTGTTACTCAAATCATCAATATCGGGCGGTGGTAACAACTAATAAACTGAAATCATCAATATGGAGCTCATATTAAGCATTTCATGTGTTACTAAGCATGCAAATCCTTCAACCAGAAGAAGTAATAGTATAGTTTTTGGTAAACACACTCTTCTATTGATTGAATTAAACAAAATAAAGAATATTTTCTTCCCTAATAGAACATGCTTGGTTTCCCTCACACTATTACTTTCAATACTGTGTATTAGCCAGAAACAAACTTATATTAATTTTCCTTTTAAAAGAACATGCATATGTAGAGCTCTGGAGATATTATGTTCAGAGTTAACAACCACCATCATGTGTTAGGCAGATAGCAATTTTGTAGGTTGCAGATCAGAGCGGTATAGAAAAACCATGAGCATGTAACAGAAATTTTGCAGAATCACAAGATTCACATGTGCTTCAAAGTCACAGATTGCTCCATGTCACATAAAAAACATAAATCACTATTAGACCAAGGGCTGTATTCCTTCTACAAAATTACTGCATCTGCTGTTTGACTGTATACTGAGACTTAAAACCTAATTAAAATTATTTAGCTATTTTACCCTTCAAAACAGTAATACCAGTAACCAAAAACACAACAAATAGATTTGTATATGCTGCTGAATGAAGTAAACCCACCAATTTAACCTTACAGCGATCATGAACAATCAGTTCCTGTATAATAAACATAAGAAAACGAAATTTGATTCATATTCATATATATATATATATATATATATATATATATATATATATATATATATATATATATATATATATATATATAGAGGCACTATTCTAATCCCGGATCAAAATAACTATTTGGATCACAACTCTCTATATAGGGCCCGAACAGGCGTTCCCGAACTCCCCAGGAACCAGCCACCGCTCCTAAAATCCGCCGACGCGCGCTCCTCCTCGGGATCCGCCGCGCGACACCACCGCCTCAGATCCGGCCACCAGACCGCCTCCTTCCCCGGATCCGGCGGGACTGATCCCACCGCCGCCTCCTTCCCCGACCAGCCTCCGTAGCTGCTTTCCCGGGCTCCGGTGGGCCTCCCGCCGCCGGTCCCTCGTCCTGGCACGCTGATCGCCGCCACCTATGCCGGCCCCGAAGCATCTCCGCCGCTGACCATCCCTGCCACGAAGCGCCTCCGCCGCCCCCGACCCCGGCGCACCTCCATCCGCCGCCGCCCATCGGAAATCCGGGCTCCGCCGCCACCGAAACCTCTTCCGTGGTCACCCACCGAAACACCAGGCACGTCCACCTCCTGCAGATCCCACCGGCGAAGCCCCACGTTCCTCCTGTCGATGCTGCTCCGGAGAGGACCCTCCCAATCCTGCGCCACGGTGGAGCTCCCCTGCCCCAAGTGCCTTACCCCGCCGGCTGGGATCCCCCACCACGTGTTGTGCTGGCCGGCCACATCGACCTTCTCACGAGGGCCACCTTGACCTTCTCGGAGGAAGGTTCATCCGTGGAGCGGTCGCGTCGTGCCTGGCTCGCCACGCACCTCCGCCCTGTGTCACCAGTAGACTGGCACCGCGTGAAGATCCCAGCACACCGCTTCGAACTACCCTTCGAGTGCCAAGCTTCCGTTAGCCACTCGCGGCAGCATGGCTACTTTCCTCCCCATTGTGATAGCAGCGAGCAGCCGCTCGTCCATTGGCCTGCTCTTGGTTCGTTTTATTCAGAAAAGTACATATAAACTAACTGAACTCATGTGTTGCTTCGTCCAAAATACCATGGATTTGTGCTATTGATTACTAAAAAGTTCAGAAAATGATTTCCCAATAAACAGAAGTTCAGGTCGCTGTGTGTTGATAGTTCAGAAAGTCCTTCTTGCATAAATCCCATGGTGCTTGACTAAATCGGCATCTACATCTGTAACTCCCCACCACCCGACAACAAGGACAGTGAGTCGTTTGGCACAAAGCCCTGATGGAAATACGCTCAGTACCCCTCCGTATCCACCTTCTTCCGTCGCCCGACGACCTCACCAACAAATAACGGAAATGGCTTTCAGCTACTCCGCTTGATTCCAATGAAAAATGACAGGTTGTGTTTGCTTGTTCCCACCATTGAGGCTGATGATAGGCAAACATGCTCCTTCTTTTCTCGCCTTACCTTTTTCACTTTGATTGCCAGTTTCTAAGATCTCTCATGTCTCGTGTGGAGTGGTTTTCTTCCTTCTGCGATTCGATGTTTATTACAACACATGGATTTTCTCCATTACTAAAAAATAAACCAAGAAGTTCAAATTAAAAACTTGATCAGCCCGAGAAAAATCAAAAATTTGTGTGAGAGAGGTTGAACAAAAAAAACGTGACAGAAGTTCAAGGTGAAAAGAGCGGGAAGTTCAACTACCACATGGAATGTGTTTCACATAAGAATATAAGAATAGAAAACAAAAGGCTTAAAAGGTTTGTTGCAAGAAGTTCAAGTGCTCTGTCCGGGGAAGTTAAAAAATTCTTGCGAGAGAGGTTCACCTTGTATTTCCATGTTTGATTTTTTTCCGTATAAAAATCGAATACAATTCTTTACTCAAAATATAAAAAAGTGAAGTTCAAATTGAAATAGCAGAGAAGTTCGGAGTTGATTAAAACATAGGATTTACCTATTCAAAAAATAAAAACACAACACCATTTTTTGCACTTTTAAAAACAACTCATAAACGAAAAAAAAATGGTTGCTAGAAGTTCAAGTTCTCGGCAAGGAAAAGTTGAAAAATTCTTCTGAGAGAGGTTCACCGTGTATTTAGATGTCCAAAATACATAAAAAATATGTTATTTTTTGTGTTTTAAAATAATTCTCTCAAACCAGAGAGAAGTTCAAAGTGATAACAACCGGAAGTTCACGTACTACATGGTGTGTATTTCATATAAGAAAAAATACAAAAAAGTGAAACAGGGTGAAGTTCAAACAGAGATGCTCCAGAAGTTCAATTACTTCACGTAGTGCAAAAAACACCACGTAAAAAATCAGCACGTCAAAAACAAAGTGAAGTTCGAACAGACACGTCCTAGAAGTTCAACTACTTCACACAGAGCAAAAAACAACACGTTAAAAACAGTGTGAAGTTTGAATAGACGTGCACGAGAAGTTCAACTACTTCACGCAGTGTATTTCCATTCGCGATGAAGGCAGAAATCATGATCTCGTCATTTTCTAATTTACTTCAAAACAGTAGGAAATCATTTGTGTAAGTTCAAGTCCTCGGTCGAAGAAAGTTAAAAAAATTATTGTGAGAGAGGTTTGTACAAAAGGAATATCATTTGTGTGACACAAACGAATGGATGAAAAAATTACAAGCTTAAAATACGCCATCGAAGTTCAACTCAAATCAACAGGAAATTCAACTACTACACTGAATGAATTTCACATGAAAAACTTTTAAAACCATTGCGAGTATGAAAAAGTGATGAACACGGGAAAGTTGCGTGTCTACAACAGCTTTCCATCGGTATATCACTTGCTCAATTCCGATGAGTGTTCCGGTGCAAGGATGGAGAGCCACGGGAGAATTGGGAGAAATAATACATACCAAAATGTTTCGCATTTGTTCAAGCTTTCCAACGCCATATCATTCGCTGCGTTCGGACGCACGGTTAAAAAATTAGCTCGAAAATACGAACTCGGTAGGACTTGTACCGCTTTTCTATAGTACTCTTAAACCGTTCAAAATAGAAAAAACTTTCAAAATGAAAGAGTAGCAAATTTTCATAAGCTTTCCAAAGCAGTACCATATGCCTCAATTGGGTTAGCCGTTTAGAAATGATGTTGAAAATACGAACTCGGTTGTTCGGTTTACGAAATTTTACGTTTTTTCAAATTACTCTTTAACCATAGAGAATTAGAGAAAACTTTCAACATGTGGAAGTAGCGGTTTTGCAGCATCTTTCCAACGCCATATTATATGCCTCATTCCGATCAATGGTTTAGAAATGTGATCGAAAATACGATTCACGTTTTTTGTGTGAAGAAAAAACGGTTTTCAAAACTGCTCTTAAACCGCTTACATTTTGCCAAAAATTTAAGTTGGGTCATGATACTGGTGTCCATAGTTTTCCAACGGTGTATCGCAAGCCCCATTTGGGCAATGTTGGCGGAAGTTCAACATAGTTCATAGGGAAGTTCAATGTGCTACTAGCGGGCAGGTCAGGTTGTGATCAGAATATTATTCTCATCCCGTGATCAGAATAGTGTTTATATATATTATGTTTGTAGAATCTGAATATGATGTTATTTTATGCGTTAACCATTTTAAAAATGCTATTTAGGATGCAACCTTAATCAATAGCGCATGATCCATCTTTTCGTGTGACTGTTATGATCCATCTTTTTTCATGCCGGTGCCGATCCGAATTGAAAATGAATACCCAACAAAACCGGTATGGGAGACGAAAAGCACTAAATGATGCATGCACGCCTGATCAAAATCTCAAAAAAAAGTATGTTTATCATGTCGAGGGAGACATCTTAGAATTAACAACATTCAGACTTGTTGTGATTGTTTAAACATTGAGGCCATCATCAACAAGAGTGGAAAGAGGATAAGTGGCAATACAGATGAGATGCCATTTGTTAAAATAAAGGACGTGAACCTATTAGATTCCGGAGTCATGGTTATTGGGTTAGGGGATTGTGGTATTTTTTTCATCCGTTGCAACGCATGGGCCCTTTCGCTACATATATATATATATATATAGTAATGCTAAACTAAGCATGAGTGTAGGATAGCTTATTCTACACCCCAGTAACGGTACATACAAAATATGGTAACACACTATATAAAATATAGTAATTTTTATAAAAATGTAGTAAATTACAAATATAGATGATAAAAAAATATTTTACGAATTACTAAATTTTTTACATCGTTTTACTAAATTTTGTACATAGCGTTACTAGGGGTGTAGAATGATCTATTCAACACTCACGCTTAAAATAGAGTTTATATTATTTATATATATATATATATATATATATATATATATATATATATATATATATATAATCCTAAAAGAAACGGAACGTTCCGTTTCCTATCTTACCTCGTAGGTTTTGTCTCACGTTCCGTTTCGATTTTTTTGCCCCTTTCATCTCTGGTTTTCTTAACAGGTTTTCAAGAAAACCAGCCTCAAATTACACTCTATTTTGTCTCCCTAAATCCCTTGTGCTGGGCGCATGATCTCTCATCTCTCCTCGTATTCCCGATCACCTGGTTTCTGGCCGCCGGCCACCTGGCTCCTGGCGCCGCCACGCATCTCGTCTCCTCCATCGATCCTCCACAATCCTTCTCATCTGCGTCACAGGTCCATTCCCTTCCCGCCATTTCTCTCAAGTGGAGCAGAACAGAGGGCCTTTTTGTGGGGAGAGATATGGCACCGGCGGGAGGGTGGATCTACGCGGTTGCGTGGCCGCCGAGGCTGGACACGGGGAGGAGCTCGGAGGAAGGTGATATATGCCGCTGCTGGAGGGCTCATGGTGAGGGTCGTTTCGAGGTGTACAGAGAGCCTGCTGTCCGCGCCGCAGCTTGTTCGGCGAGGTGCCGGCGCGTATGCATGCATCACAAGGCCTCGCCGTAGACGAAGGTGGCATACCAGCGGGTAGGTGCCTGCCAGCCGCCAATACCGAGCCGACGCGGTGGTTACCATCACCCTCGACGAACAAGCTGTCGTGCGGGTTGAGCCCGAGAGCCTGCAGCCTAGCAGCATGAGCCTGCGTAGAGCAATCCACAACTCGTAAGTACTACACATGCTAAGAATTTCATCGGTCAGCTTGAGTTCCTGAGAGCATAACACCAAGCAAGTACTACGTGCTAAGAAATTTGGTGTGTAAATGTGTAATCAATCTTAGTACAAGGTTACGAGATTATGAACTATCGTTGGGATTTTCTTCCTCGACTAAATGACACAAAACATGATTTTCTTTTCTATGTTGAGAATAATTGAATTAGCGACGATTGGATGCAACCGCAAGTAGGGCCACACAATCTGTAAATTAAGCTCATCCATCTGGGAGGAATAGACTGAATTGGTTTTTTTCCTTTAGAAATTTGTCTTCCAACCTTTTGGGGAATAAGGTCGGTAGGGTTTTTGCCGAGAGGATTCGGCTGCTCTGCATTAGCTTATGAATTTTTTTTTTCGAATAGCTTCTGATAAAATTTACGTAGTTTCCTAAGCCTCATTCGTCTCTCTCGTCTTAGTCTTGGCATGTGGCGGCGACGCCACAAGAACAAAAAGCGGCTGGTAGAGGGAGCACGCGGGAGGCCTGGATGCAACGATTGAGGGGCTGACGTCAGTGGACTGATGTGGCAGGGTGGTGGTGTCGGAAGATGCGTGTGTCTTGTTGCTTGAGGTCGCAGGGCGGCGATGGCATCGACGACTCTGTTGTCTGCAAAGATCTTACAAAACAATAACTTGGGGAGGTCATCCAACTCCGGAGAATGTAGAAATCTGGCATTTTTAGCTTGTGTCGATAGAGCTCAGAGCGAGGGCGTGGGACATCTATGTGTCACCACCCGTTGGATCCTTTGAAAAATACTGGTTCCAGCAAAAGCAAACTACAGTGGAAGCAAAGATGTTTGTAGCAAAAATAAATCACTGGTTCGAGCAAAAAATCTCGGCAGCAAAAATGCTACCACTTGATTGTAGCAACAAAAAAGGCAGCTCCAGCAAAAATTAATGGTGGTTCCAGCAAAAATAAAAATCATCATAAAAAATATGTGTCGATTGTAGCAAAAAAAAGAACTACTTCCAGCAGAAATCACCGCTGGATGCAGCTCCTCGTCGCCGCGGTTGCAGCTCCACCAACCCGGGGCTTGCAAGTCCGGCCGCCGCTGGTAGCATCAAGTCATGGAAAAGCTCGGCCCCCTAGTTGCATCCCCTGCTCGTCTCCGCATTGGTGATTTCTCTGGTGTTTTGATTTGGGTGCTAGCTATTGGCAAGAACTGAAGGTAGGGGATGAGGAAAGGAAGTAAATGAGTGGAGGAGAGCCTCCGTGCGGGATAAGGATAGAAAGGATGAGCAAGCGGTGGTGGGCCAGCGGTGATGGGCCAGATGGGCTGCGCTGGCAACTGACGTGGGCACGTGGGTGAACGGGTCGTCGTTTGATAAAAAAGAATCGCGCTTCCCCCACGTGACCGGCCGAACGTTCCGCCGGCGCGCCATATGGAAACGATTCCCATATATATGTGTGTCGGAGTCGGTTTGGGCTATGTTCTGTCCTTGCTTAGACGATGCATATATATATGCGTGCTGGTGCGTGAAATTTGTAGTACCGGGTGGAGAAAACAAAAAAAAGGGAAAAGAGAGGCACGACACGTTCCTTTGGCAAAAGTTTTTGTGTGTGTGTGTTAAATCGTGATTTGATGTGATCGATCCTGAGAGCATAATTCCAACACTGATCAGGCGTGGCGGGGCCTGGTGGGAAGGGGTGAGTGGTGTCTGGAAGAAGACGAGGGAGCCGCCGGATCGGGATGGGAGGAACGGTGACTAATAAGTCCTCCAACCGAAGACAGAAGCCGGCGCTAGATAGCAGATCGGGGGAACTGGGCATTGACCTTCAGATGCGGTTTTACTTGGGATTAGAGGTTGAGGAAGCCAGCGACCACCGGCAAACAAGGCAACGGCGGCACGTGAGGTTGGATCAGAGGCGAGTTGCGGCGCCAAAAAAAATCTATGAACCAGGGTCATGACATCATGTTAGAAATGCAACTTAGTATTATCGAAAGGCAAAAGCCATCATATATACTCTAACAGGGACGTGATGGAGGTGGATACATATCATCTATCGGATTCTAGCACACTAAAAATCCAATGGATTCTACACTAAAAATTCAATGGATGGATTCCACACTAAAAATTTCTATGGATTCTAAACCCTATAAATCCCATGTATGTACACTAGAAATCCCATGGATTTCACACTAAAAACTCCCTAGCAAATTACTCCCTCCGTTCCCAAATAATTATCTTTCTAGCCATTTTAAATGGACTACAATATCTGGATGTATGTAGACATGTTTTAGAGTGTAGATTCATTCATTTTGCTCCGTATGTAGTCACTTGTTGAAATCTCTAGAAAGATAATTATTTAAAACGGAGAGAGTAGATGCTATCACACTAAAAAACAATGGTGGGTAGCACAAGAAGGAGAGAGGCTGTGCTTCCAGACCTTTCATGGCGACACGCCGAGAGATCAGGTGGTGGCGACGCACGGCGAGCTCGTGCGGGGGTGTGGGGGGGGTGTGCTCCAGCCGCGGGTGAGAGAGAGAGAGAGAGAGAGAGAGAGAGAGAGAGAGAGAGAGAGAGAGAGAGAGAGAGAGAGAGAGAGAGAGCAACTATAAGGAGTTAGATGTGTGTTTGTGTCTATGTGTGTGTGCGTGCGTGTGCATCCCATGGAGAATGTGAGGCATCCGGGAACAAATGCACTACCCTACCGGTTCATGACGTTGAGACATCACGTTCTCTCTCTCCCCCTCTCTCTCTCTCTCTCTCTCTCCCACACACACATTGCATTGCCTTGGACATATGCACCTACTCCATCCTTTATAGGAGTAGGAAATCCTTACGGACCGGAAAATTGATGAGCATACTACCCTCTAACCCGGAATTAAGATCATCGTAGTTATATATTCTTGTACCAGAAAAGTCTTATATGTGTGACACAGTTAAAGGATCTCTTTTCGTAAGATAGAGAGAGATAGCATATATGTCATGCCCCCGCATAAAAAAGCATATATGTCATGAGTGAGAAAGAATGTTGAGCTTAAGGGCGTGTTCGGATCCCATCTAGCTTCACAAAACTTCTCGTATCCAGCTATTCTTCGTAGCTTCGTACTACGGGCAGCGATTCAGATCTGTTCGGCTGCGTCAGCAACTTCTCCCAGCTTTGCAGCCCAGTTGAGAGGGTTGTGGCCAGTTCAGCGCAGAATGGACCGGCTCGACGCATCCCAATTCGGGCCATCTAGAGCACCGATTTGAGGGGAAGGGGATACCAATTCAAGGCGGATCGATCCTGTAGCAGTAGGTTCTTTTTCTCAAGCGAGGGGGCAGCGAAACAGTATGTTTGGCGGTGGCGTGTTGATGTAAATTAATCAAACTCCAGATTCTTCAATCTGTGGAGCTGGGCCGACCCACCTCCAGGTTTTGCATTACAGCCGGGCTCAACAAAAGAAGTTAGTTTCTTGGAGCACAAACGTTCGGGACAAAATCATCTGTGAAGTTGTTGGAGTTAGATACTGGAGGAGTTCCGAATACGCCCTGACAAGTCACAAACGGACTCCCATTGTACAAAAGTCTGCGGGGCGCACAAGTAACAATCCTATGATTTTGAATTTCCGTTTCAAAAATATTACAGTGAAATTCAGTTATTTTGGTTATCATTTCGGCCAAAGGAAATAAATTTCCATTTGAATTTGAATCAGATCTAACTATATATTTTGAAAATTCAAGAAATAATTTGAATTTTTGTTCCTCCTAAAATTGCTGAAATATTTTGTTTAGAATTCAGTGTGTACAGAAATTGATGAAATTTCCAAAATTTCACTGAAATTACACTGAAAGTGAAAACCACTAACAACTCAAATACATGAGCATACATATAACAATAAGTCCACAATTGTTATCTTAAAAGCAACTTCCGACAGCCTTGAGGAAATTTCACATGTTTTTGTCAAGAAAGCTCGACACAAGCAATGCACTCCTGGCACTTGACCGATGGCATTTGAAATCACATTATTCATCACATAATTAGCATTGTACCCGTCTCTTCATTCTGGAGTGAGTGCTTTTGTCTAGGGCATGGCCGACCATAGTAGTTTTGGTAAGATGAAAGTTTTGAAAGAATCATTTGGCTGCAGGGAGAACCGCCGATAAATGTAGCTCATGGTCTCTTCGTTATCATGTGGAGGAAAGGAATACTATATATGTGCTTGTACATGACTATTGGTGGAGGAGAAGTTGCGACATTGATCGGAGAACATATCATGCCTTCCAAGATCAGCCAATTTGTTAAACCTTCTGGCAAAATAAATAGAATATTTGATCAAAAAAATAGAACAAAGCTAATTAATCTGCAACACCAAAAAGTTACAAGTTCATGGCTCATATTTTCTACGATCTTTGGAAATAATTTTAGTTGATGATTGCGCTTTGGTTTAACAACGAAAATTGCATGCTACTAGTACCTCAGGATTCTGCTAGAGTGACATGAGTGGAATGGCAAAGGTACTTAGGCTTTTAATTGCTCCGATTGCAACTATTAGGTTGAAGTGCATCTCACTGTTACCTTGCCAGCTGCCGGTGCTCTACGTAAGGCGATTTTAGAATGTCTTAATTCGTGCTGATGGGTTAGTGAAAAAACAGTACTACTTCCCGGCCGTGGGGATTTTGCACCTTGCTGTTGTGACTGACAGGTGACGGGTAGACGGGTAGATCTGTGTCAAGCCCTGGCACTTCCGAGGAGGTCGCACAGTTTTAGACCTACAATTATGAGAGTAGCGGCATTGGGATTGTTCGTCCATCCCACAGCACAGAGTCCGTATGGGTTTGACCCAGCATGGATTGCATCATAGGTTGAAGAACCTGAGGCAAGTCAGCTGCATGAATGAGGCAATGTTTTTGGCATATTCAAAGCGATCTCACCACTGGTAGTCCTGACCATTCCACGAAAATTTCTCAAGTTTATTTCGGTTTTTTTCCTTTTCTTTTTTCTTTATCCTTTAATTTCGTTTTTTTCTTTTTCTAATTTAATTTTTTCCGTTTTCTTTGTTTCCAAATTTCATGAAATTTTCTGAAATTCAGGAACATCTTTTTTCAAGTCAGTTAAAAGTTTTCAAAATTGGAACATTTCCTCAAATATTTAAATTGAAATTTTGTCGATCGATTTCAGAAAAATTTAATCATTTTCTTGAAATTTGACACATTTTTAAAATCCATCATGAACATTTTTTGGCAAATCCTTGAACAGTTTTTCCAAATCTTGAACATTTTTAAAATTCATGGACATTTTTTGAAATTGCATACGTTTTTTGGAACTCGTGAACAATTATTTTGCACAGGCTATCATATTTTTAAATTCGATTTTTTTCTTGAAATTTAGAAAACATTTTGTTTCACGTACATTTTTCTGAATTCGTGAATATTTCTTTGAATTTGCAAAAAAAATTCAGAATTTCTTGAAAAATTTAGAAAAATGTGAACAATTTTGAAAATTTTGTTCACAATCATGCCACACTATCAAGTAATGCATATTTCTCATCACTTTTTTGAACAGAAATGACACTACTCCACTGTTAAAAACTGCATATTTTTCGTAGCCATACAACCATGCCACACTATCAAGCAATGCATGTAAGATGCCGATAATTCGGAATGGTGCCCGAGGTCTACAGCTTGTGAATAGTAAAACAAAATATTGCAGAAAATTTCCAAAAAATATGAATCATTTTCGCATTCAAGATTCTCAAGTGCGTGCAAAAAGTCGTAGGCAAACGATATAAGAGGACCTCACGCCGGAAAAGACAAAATCGGCCATGAACAGTGTCACATGCTCCTCTACCTCCAAGGTCTCTTCAGCAATTTAGCCGGGAGCATCTATACCTGAGTGTAGAAAAGCCACACTCATAAGTTCTACCCTATATTTTTTGTATATCCATGCAGCTCTGCCATGCCAGATTAATTATTCTGGACTTAGTCGTGTCTCTCATGGACACGATCTATGTTTTGGGCATTTTGAGCATACCTATGTAGTTGATGTTTCCCTTTTCTTTTATAAATGACGCTCGTGTAACTACAATCTAATTTTTCTCTCTCTCTCTTATACATGCTTTTGATATATACTCTTTGATTTTTTTAAAAGTGTGCATCAAGAAATACTCTTACACTTTATTTTCATTAGATATAGTTGTTTATGTACCTCTAATAATGTATTTATTTTAATAAGATTACGAAGCAACGCACAGGTCATCATCGAGTATTCCTGGTTTTCTCGCCAAAAATCTAGGCTATTATATGGTAACTGGGCTTTCCATGCAGTATCCAAGGACACCTTTGGTTCAGGCCTACGTGTATCCGCCCATGCGTAGAAGTATTGTTTTCGACATTCTTTAGTCAAACTTTGAAAACTTTTATTATTGTAATTGTCTTACATATTTTGGTTGAAACTTCATATCTATATATTTGCGTCGCGAATTATTTTAATAGTGTTATAGTTTTCATTGGTATTATACATATATAATACCATAAAAACTAGTATTTTAAGTTAAACCTTGAAGACTGATCAGATACCCGAGTTCGCCGCCGGATGTCATCGTAGATTGTAGCCGTGTGCAGATGGACCGCCTTTGGCCTCTCCCCCTTGTGCCGACGCCTATCGGCGACGACTATCGCTGAAGTTTATCATGATGCCGAGCCACCCCCACCTGATTGGGATTTTCTCATGGACAACAAGGTAAGTGCAATCTTCATGCATATCTTGCAGTTCGAATTCACAAATCACAATCTACTTGTAGGTGATAATCCCCCAAAAGGCAAACGCCGTGCATGCATTTTCCTGTAGACTAATTCGAGGGTTTCATTGTCAGAGCCCACAGTGTCATGACCCGGACTATGATGTGTTGCTAATTCCAACACCAAAGCCCCTGGAGTCTGTATGCTTCCCATGCCCACCGTTGTACTCATACAAACCATATGCACCATTGTTTTCCTTGCTTCCACTTTCTCTCGGAGTAAAAAGCTCGAATTGGTGTTATTTTCAGTGCTATTATCTTTTGGAGACAGGTAGGAATTGTTAATCAGAACAGAAAAGGTGTACAGTAATCGTGTTATTTGTAGGGCGTCCCATGCCTATACTAGACACAATTTGGTTAGAAGCACAGTAGCAGCACAGTGGCTAGCTTCAGATCTATCTAAACATTTGGTAGACGCTTTAGCTATGAGATGGCTGCCATCAAGTTAAAATCAATTGTTTGCTCCGATCCTGATTATTAATCGTGGTGGAAGGCTATGAAAAGAAGCTACATAGGCATTACCTCATTTATATGGTTGGGTGAGCGTAGATGAGCGTAGGTTGACGGACGCCAATTGGCTCATAATAAAGTAATCTTGTGGTGTAGGGACAATGGAAATCTCAGTACTAAGATGCTTTAATTTAATGTTCGCTACATCTAATAGGAATAATACGACAAGATGTACTTTTCGAATATGAAGTGAAACAAAAGGATGGATTACAAATTACTTTCGACGTTCCGAGAAGAACTTATCATGGTGCAACACTATGGCCGGCAGCTAATAGAAAGATACCAAATGAAGATCTTGACCCTTAAAGGCATCTTAGAGTTTCATATGAAATTCTTTGAGAAAATTCGAGTTTGAATACATCAAATCGGGGTATATATATGACAGAAAACTTCCGGGGCCATGAAGCTTGCACGAACAATTGAAGTGCATGGTTACTAAGACTCTCAAGTATTATTCTTTTTACCACAGAACATATATATGTGATGATAACTTTTGGGATTCTAGTACGTTGTGGCTTGTGACGCTAGCAACAAGATGATTTCTCAATTCCGGACTGCATAAGGTATAAGGGATGGTAGGGATCAATTGTTGTTTGTACTCCGTGGTGATAGATGGTGGTCAGACAACAATTAATGTAGGTGATAAGGATTTTTTTCATTTTTCTCGAAAAGAGGTTTACCCCGGCATCTACGATGCATATAATCATATATTATTAATAATATAAAATCCAGCAGCCAAACAACACTGACCCGAAAATAAGCGAAAACAAAACTTAGGCCGCATGCCTCATGATAGTAGCTCCACCAGATAGCCACTAACCCCATTTTACAAGGCGACATTATAAATGAAAAATACACAACTCCTAGGCTACGCCTTCTAAAAGGAATCGCCACACTTGCGCCGATGATGGCGAGTCCAACATTAGCTTGAACTCCAGTTCTCATCCCTGAAGCCAGGCTTCAATCCACCACCTTCAGCAAGGTCATGATGCAAGCGTGCGGCGATATAGCCTGATCAGAGATCTTGTGTTTCTGCGAGAGTGCATAAAATCGTTGTTGAAGTCGTCTGTACCATCATACCTTATCCAGCTACCGACACCTCGATAGCCGGATACCTCTCGAGAAGACTCATGAGGACAAATACGTCCCATACTGGCTTTCTCCGGTATTGTCACACTCACACCACCTTCGATCCAACAACAACAGGCTAAACATGACACCTCTGCCAGAGTGACCCCACAACACTTACTGGTAGCAGGCATGACTTGACGTCATGTGTAGTATCCATCGCGCGCATCCGCCGGTGGCTTCACCTACAAAGCGACAGGCATTGCCTAACCCCTCTGGGTGTTAGAGATCGACACACAATCGAACACGCTGATGAGCAAGGAAATGACACGAGCTTTAACATGGAAAAAAACCTCTAACATGAAAGGGTAAAAAACCATGGCGCCAGCCAGCCAAACTTCACTATGTCGGGGAGGTTACAAGCGGCGGTGATTTACAATTAATCAACTTATCCCGTGTGGTGGCTTACAAAAGGTATATATAACAGAGGCTCCGCCGCCCAATCCTCTTGGCGACAGACCTCGCTCCGCTCGCTCGTCGAAGTTAGCCTTTCTCTTTATACTTGAATTTGGAGCATAACATAACATTTGGAAGATGCGCATGTGTCACCTGCATGCCAGGGGCAGCGAACCCGATCTTTTGTTCGAGGGGACGCCCCATACCGCTGCCAGCCTTCAAAAGGCGGTCACCACCTAAAGATCCAGTCTCCGAGACACCCCCACACGTTCACGGAGTCAGCCGCCGTCGAGGAAGAGGGCTGCCATCCTGATTTCATGCTATATAGGAGTACCCACCTTGGCGCCAACTCCTATCATCGCACATACAACAGCAACCACCGCCGCGACAGTTTGATCCGGGCACAAGGGCCCAAATCCCTTGCGTGCCGCCACCTGGTCAACTGTGTTGTACCTCCCTTCACACCGATGAGCCATCATCTCGAGATCTGCCGCACGCCACAGCCATCCATGCTCCACAATCCGGCTGGCCCGAGGAATCAAGCCACCGCACCGTCGGTGCCGCCCGTTAATGCCTGCGCGCAGCTATCGTCGTGGTAGAGCAGCACCTCCGTGCCACCAGAAGCCACACAAGGCCCGGCCCGGCAACCACATATGTGCATAGATCGAGCCCTGGTTGCTACCGCCGCCAGCAGCAGCACTTAGGGCTGCCGCCTCCGCCACTATCCGCACCGGTGCTGGCCACCGCCTCAAACCGCTGCCCGCAGTACCCCCTCGCCATCAAGCCGGCGCGCGCACCGAGGAAGACGAAGCCATGTCGCCGAGTAGCCTCGCGTCAACCCCGCCGCCAACCACCTTTCACGGCGGGGGGCGCAGCCCCCGTTGGAGGCCAACTGCAGCGGCGGAGGAGAGGAGGTGACCGTCGGCGGCGCTGGGCGCTTTGGATTTTTTTTTATAGATAAATATTGGGTGAGGAGATGTTATAGTGACCTGCATTGTTGGCGTATGCAATCCACACACCTTATAATAACGTGTGAACAAGACTACATGAGTGCACTCTAAGCCACGTCGGGTAGTACAGTGTTGGAACACATACATGCTATTGCTTCCACTCCTAGCCAAGGTAGCCATTAAGAAGTTTACGACATGTAAACCGTGGTAGCTAATTAAGACATACAATAATATCCCTACAGAACGCTGTCATTAACATATCAAACAATGGAATGTAGCTCCCGTCTATACGTGTAGCCAATTATCCAACTAGCTATAACCTCTAGAAACATGGATTGTTCGGAGATGGGAGAGTGGAGAGATAGGGAGAGCTACAATCGTAGACATGAAAAGTTTTGGACGCACCAAAAATATTATGGACGCAAGATTGGAATGAGACACATCTGGAAGCAAAGTTGTTTTGTAAAGCATGAAAACAGACTCCATAGGACTGGCGCGAGTAGTTGCGAGCTTGACAACACCGTGGCACGGCCTGTGTCTGGAGGAATACTTGTACACGCTGCATCAAGGCTGCGTTAGGTGTTGCAATAATGCAGTATCCTACGTGCTCTTGTGTTGCAACAACTTGCAAGCACAAAGTCGCGCTGGCTGGTTTGTTCCATCCGGAAAAGCGCGACTTTGTGCTTGCAAGCCGTACTAATATTACAGTTTCATTTCTAATGTTATCAAAGAGAATGCCTCACTTTTGGTAGATCCATCCGCTACTTCAAATCAAGTAGTCAGGTCAGTATGCTTGCAGTCGTCAAGCAGTTCTATCACTTAAGCTCAAACGAGCGGCGATACAGGAAAAGCCCACGCAGCGGCAATGGGTAAAGTGAAAAGATCCATCCAACAAAAGAGTAAATAGCAAAAAACACCCAGAAATATCTTTGGTCACACTACAGGAGGAGCACAGAGGAGCTTTGCTACACTCATGGAAGATTTCATAAGAAATTAGGTTACAGTATGTAGGTTTAGCATTTTGGCTCGTCGGTGAGGGCAACTGAACACATTACATGAGGATACCACATAGATCGGGCAAGTGGCATGGTGGTACCAGTCACTAGCAAGGAAACTTGCAGCCTTACAGCTAAGCGTCTGAGCGACCGAAGGACGCGACAACATTCTTGTGTTGATGAACAGGATCACCAGCGGTACCCTTGAGGTGGAGATGCCCAAGGATGAGGATAGAAGCCACATCGCAGTGACAACCGAAAGTGGAGATACTCCATCCCGACTAGCGGAACACCTCAGTGCCCAAGCAAGACGCATCACAACCAAGTCCTCTGGGCCACTGTTCCTAGTGTACTGCTCTTCCTGGCGTTCTTTCTTAATTGGCTGCGCTACATTGATTGTACATATGGAGCCCTTCCATAGGTAATGTGGACATTTTGTTTCCAGATGTGTCGCATTCCTATTATGCATCCACGACTGGTGTCTATGGTTATATCCCCACTCTCTGTGAGTCTTCCATTTCTGAACCATTTTTGTTTGATGCTAGCTAGTGGGCACATGACTAGAAAAATTCACAAGAGCCACATTCCACAGTGAACTCCTGTGCGTATTTAAGAAGCGCTACCAGGGTTTAGCTGGTGTGAACTCCCTGATGGGTACGTGGGCTAATTCTGGAGGCAAGAGCATTTGTACTCACACTACATCATCTACTATTGGTTCCCAGTAGAATAAGGTCAGTTGGTTGCATATTTCAAGAACGGTGGTCCCACCTAGAATATGTATCCCTCATCCAATAATAAGGCTGGTCATAGTGGAAGTAACATAAGTAATAACATAGATACCACATAAGCAAAAATAATGATGTGTCAAGTAGTTAATGAGGAAAGAGACAAATAGAGTAACATAATATGTTACCATCACCTAGCGGTTCCCAATGCTAAATGAGTCTATGAAGTAATAAATGAAGTGATGCATGACACTACATATATGTTACTACCCACTATAGAGGTAGTAACATAGCTTAGTAACATATACATGTTACTAGTCTAAGTTACTCCCCACTATGACCAGCCTAAGGGAGAAAAGCTTCCATCGTCCCTCTGCGTCGCTCTCGCGGGCAGCGGCAGGGGCACGGATCCATTGCGGATCTGGTCCTACGGGCACGGTCTCGGCCTCCCCTGCTCGGTCGGCTGGTCTCGGTGGGGGGGACTTCTCCTTGCTGAGATCTGGCAGCGGGCAGCGGCGGCCTGGATCATCCAGATCCCGGCAAGGATGGCGGCGGCCTGTGCACGAGAGATGGAGGTCTTCGATCAGATCTGGGTGAAAACCTGCTATTGGCTATTGCCAAGGCCGGATGTGGAGACTCGGCGTCTGATGTGGAAAGATGGACTCGTGCAGGAGGAGGAAGTTATGCGGTGTTATGGTGGCGTTGATGGTAGAGAGGCCTGGCAAGGTCGGTGCTTAAGTTCTATTCTCGAGGATGGACCGAGGGATGATGGAGGTGACGGCCCTTGCAGCGGCGGTGCTCACTTTGGGAGTGTACTAGACGGTGTGGAACCAAATCCAGGTAATGGCTTTGATGGGACTCCCGGATTTAGATGTTAGGCTTTGGTGGGATGTCTGTTTGGTATTAGGCCGGACATTTAGCGCCTCCATCAAGGGGATAGGAATAGCAACGGTGTTACCAAGATGATGGATTCAGGCTTATTGTTGTATCACCTTGTATGGTCTTTGTGAATAATTAATAATATGGCTTCATGCACCATCGAGATGCACAGGCCGGGGGTACATCCTCCTTTTCTATAAAAAAACGTAGAATATGTAATAACCCAAACTATTTCAAGTCTCGAAACCCATGTCCAATCATTTGCTCAGTTCTCACCACTCCACATCTATGAGAGAGACAGAAGAGAGAGAGCACAATATTGCATCAAATTCCCCCATCTCGCGTTTAATTAACAGACAATTTGCTAATTTGATTGCGCCTGAAATCATGAAGAACTCTACAGATGACAACTGGTTTGTAACTTCTAGTCTGTGATCTTCATGCTGATTAATGCGCACTTTAAGCAATTTGCACACTGACCAAATACATTTCCTAACAACAGATGGCATGCCGGTGCAGAGTCTTGACTCATCTTTCAATTTATGACCGGAGAATCCCAAGTCTGGCCGCCAATGCCACCACTAGAAACTAGTCTATCCTTTGCAACATCATCTCAATGTAACATTTTTCAAATCAGTAGTGAGGTTTATTTGCTGATTGCTACGAACTCGCTCATTAATGCAGAACTGCAGATCGATGTGCAAAATTTGCGCGCGTGCGCTCACATCAGGGTGGACGAAGTGAGTGAGCCGAGCAGACCGTTAGTGGCTTGTTTTGGACCGGACAGTATGGTCCCGGCCTGAGGAAGAAATCGTCATGCCTGGTTAGGCAATTGAGGCCCGAAAAGTTTCAGCCCAACCATGATTTTGACCGAGCCAACCGAGAGGACCGACAAAATACGTCGCCACCACCACCGTTCCTTGTCGTTGTCACCAACGATGCCCCCTTGGTGAACCACCATGTCCCAGAGCTTCCCCTCTCCATCCTTCCCCTCATCTCCGTGCATGGTAGCCCCTTTCCTCCACTCTTCATCGCATCTGTTTCAGCACAGAGCACACACAGGCCACCAGCGCAGAGCACACACGACAGCTGATGCACAATACATATGCCCACGGCCTCTACAAGATAAACCACCTTGTTGAGGAGGTTCACCAGCTTGCGATATCCTTCTGCCTAGAAGGAATTTGCGGGATTGTCCCTGAAGCCGTTTCATAATCCTTCTTGCCCAACTCTAGCTGCCGTAGTAAATGCGTCAATTACGCTGCCATCCCAGCTTCCCCAGCCTCTCGACCCCGCCATCGTGTTCTTCGTGAGTCACGGAAATTTCCCTATGTCCTCCCCTTTCATTAGAGCCGGAGCCTTCACTCATTGATGCCATGGTCAGCACCTCGCCGACGGTGGGTGGTTGGCGGTCTGTCGAGTAGCCCAGGCTTTTGCCTTGCCAGCCTAGACGCTAAAGCGAGCACCACTAGCCTGCTCAGTCCGGTCTGTCGGGCTTGCCGGCAGCTGGACCAACGGGCGGTTCGGTAGGACTGCAACCAGCTATCCATCATGAACTTTCCATGGCAATACATTCATTTAGACTTCGCATCATTACCAAATCGACTATACAACAGCTGGCTGAACGGGCATACTGGTTTGGGGGTAGAAGTGCTACCTTGCTTCCAGGCTTCCAACCATGTGTGTGGCCGCAACATCAAATCGAGCCAAACAGAACACAATCCAACAAGATGATGGTATTTCTCACACGTGGAACTAGTCTCCGCATCTCATTTGCTAGAGGTGGAGTTTGTTCCCGTCAATGTGTGGAAGTTCAACACGCGGACCGGTATGAAACAAGTCAGTTGCATTGCATCTGAACCATGAAGATCGCGAGGTGAACAAAAATCTCGAGCGGTAAAGGGATTCATATGTACCTCTAACCTAAGGAAGGACATTGATAGTATTCCCTCGGTTCACAAATATAATATGATCCAACTTTTTTCTGAATCAAATGTATATACACAGTTTTTAATGTGTTTGTTCACTCATTCAGTTGTATTTAGTCTATCTTGGAATATCCAAAACATTTTATATTTGTGAACAGGAGGTGTGTGCATTCCCTCGATCCAAAGGGAGTCAGATGTCGTCATGCCACGTCCGGTCCCCACGTCATGTGTGGCTTAGTTACATCCTTGCTTTCCCTCGATCTCCTTCCTCACGGTCCTGCCAAGATCCACCCAAATTTTATGAAAGTCGAGGCTAATTTTGGGATCTGGTGGAGACATGACCACATTGAAGAGGCACACCCTCACTAGTTTAACACGCCCACATAATTGAAGGTCCTCTCATTGCAACACATAGACGACCTGGGCACGCTTCATCTTCAACACACCCTCATAGAGGCACACACTTGGACATTATGATGACTCATAAACAAGGTGGCGACTAAACATGCTAACTCGAACGACTCTTTAACTCACCAGACTGCCCCAGACGACGATCTTGATAAGATCTTTTGGTACCGTACCTCAGCAGCACGAATCCGCTCAATGTTCCTTCCACCATCTTGCCGATGACAGCCTGTTGTCTCCCTCCTTGTGGCTCCATCGAAGGACGATCTCCCGATCCTCCAGTATATCGCTCCTCCAATGATTATTGCCTGCTCATCCTTGAATGATTATTGCCAACTGTTTAATGATGATGTGCAATTTCCCCCGTACCCCGTGGTTGTGTAGTTTTCCTGGCTAGGACCCCGTCGGAACCACCCCTGCTAGTGAGATGGTCCACTTTAGCACCCCATCTGTATGTATCATTTCAGTACCCCATGGATGTCTTGTTTTCACCATCCAACTATGCCTGTCGAGAAGATGTGCGACTTAAAGGTTGCCCGACCAACTGCCTAGCAAACTATGTGCAACTTCATATGTTACTCCTGCCAACTCAAACTAAACATCCACAGGTAGAAAGAGTAAGCAGTTGCACATCAACAACTTGGTAGTTGGCTGAAACAATAGACTAAGTTGCACATATTACTTTGGAAAGGTGGGTGGGGCAGGGTCCGCATAAAAATTACACAGCCACGAGTTGTGAAGGGGGTGCATATCGACTACTAGGTAGTTGGTAGGATAGTAGACTACTTGCACATCAATAAAGGTTGGTTGTCATGGTTGCTCGGTTACAACCTCGTAGGAAGTTGGATCATGTAGCTCAAAAAAATAGTTTTGAAAAAAATTGCACCAAGCAGTATTAAAGTTGCACCATATAATAACAGAGTTGCACCATCTGGGCAGGAACTCCGCTGGGCTCAGCCTCTCGTTCCACTTGAGGCCTGCTAGTACCATGGGTGCTAACACTAAACAAGCCCACTCTTTGCGGCAACAACAAGAGTGGTGCATTCTTCAGCCGCTTGCCGTGTGAGTCAGCCATGTTAGTTCCGGGTCGACCAGGGCCGCCTTAAGAGTTTTGACATGTTCCCCTCCACAAGGATGGCCTGCCGTGTCTTCTGCATCTAGTGACCAAGGTAAGGTTGTTACCATGCACGATCAATAGAGGGAGATTGATGGAATCGATGTTCGTGTATTACTGAGCATCGTGGGCAAATCTATATTCTGTACATGTCTTGGAGGACAAGAAGCCCCCGTAGATATAAATTAGAATAGCGGAAACGATAAAATCTGAATGTCACGGGTTTGAGCTCTTCTCCCGAACATTTTCATGGCGGTGGATTTTTGCACCAATCTTGGAGCAGTGAAAGTTGCCATGTCAAGGCTCAAATCGTTCAGGGAGAAGAAACCATTCTGAACACCTCTCCACTCACTCCTTGTGTTTCCCTAGTTTGTGAATCCTCTACTATTGCGCTTGAGAAACAAAGTATACATGGGAATTATTCTTTCAGCAAGCGAAGAGCTAATTTTATTGAGCTGTGAAGATGGAAAAACGAGTCCACATCCCTACTATCTTTTACCCTACAACAACACTGATGACGATAACACCAATGATTTTGGAGTTATTTCTTACTGCACAAATGAATTAGAGCACTATCGTGTACTATATTATTTATCTAGTCACCATAGCAATTGTGCCATCATAATGTTGTTACCTTATCCTGTTTTTCACTCTGGCCCAATTCTCATTGCTTCTATTTGGTCTGGAGAAAGTTTTGTTGGTGCATCAATTGCCTCCTCATATTATGTTGAACAAATTTCTATATGCTATCAAACCAAAAGATGATGAGCAAATGATCTTCATTGTGCCAAAATACTTTGGAGGGTTGTACTGAAGTGCATTAGATGTATCTTGTTATATATGGCAGTCTGCTTGGTCTTCTATATATAATGAAGCTTTTAGTAGAGTTGAACATATACCTTGGTCCATGATTGTCCTAGGGAAAGGCAAAACATATGAAGAAATGTAGATCACCGTGTAGTTGGTATTTTCAAGAGTGCTTGGCAATTTTATCTCTGTCCATGCTCATAAGCGATGGCAAATTCATGTGATTTTCCATGGTAGATTTTTTGTAAACATGAATTTGGAATCATGGCTTAAAAATCCATTGATTTTTGTATTTTTGTTATTGTCTAGTTTGATTATTGTTCCTTTTTCTAGTTGTGCATCGACAAAGCCGATTATTATCAATTTTTTATTATCAACAAATTCTAGCTACCATCTTTTGTTTAGTGAATAGTTGCCATGGTAAATTTGCCACGTTGTTTCTATGAATTTTTTCAGACCATGGCAAATTGCCATTCACTGTTTTAGAGATCGTTGTGCCATGTATGTTCTCTAATTTTGCTTTGTATTTCAGACCTCTTATTAGAGATCTCTAAAATTGCCATGAAAAATGATCTATAATACATACCATTTCTCTACATTTATCATGATTTACGTATCGCTTAGATTGATATGCCCATGCGGGGAATTCACTGTGTATTGCAGATCGTTCGCCATGGCAAATTATAACCAATGACATGGCAATTTCATAATCTTGTACATGTATCATCTTCTGTTTTAAGTGCATAGTTGGCACATGAAATATTTTGATATAATTTTGCTATTAATTCCATAAACCAAGGGAAATTACTATCGAGTTGCCAAAGACAGTTTTTGTCATGTAAAACTGACCATGTTATCGGAATTTGCATTTTCTAGCAATTTCTTATATGATAAATTACCAGCATAAAATTACTTATACTGCCATGGCAAGTTTACTTTTCCATAGATGTCAACTTTTGTTCGCTCATGGAAATCTTTTTTATGTCAATTTAACTTTTCTGCAAACATAAATTTAAGCATCAATTTTTTAATATGCATTTGCCATGGCAAATTTGATAAAAAATTTGCTTAATTTAATAAAAGCGACTTTATTACACAAAGGATAGCAATTTTGATAAAAAAAATATCATGTCAATTTGCATATGCATTTGCCATGGCAATTTTTGATCAATTTTTGATGAAATATACCCCGGTAACTTTTATGTGTGTATAGCATGATGACTCACACATTGCAGACTTGATAACTTCATACCCCAGTCCTGGTAACTTTCTCGACGAAAGGGGGTGGGGGTGTTGATGAAATTTTGTGCGAATAGCATGGTATCTCACACATCATAAACCTTATAACTTATGCACCCCGTCCTGGTAACTTTGGCAATGAGGGTGCGGGGTGGGGGGAAGGGTGGAGTTGATGAAATATCCTCTTCGTAGCTTTTATGCACTGTGGACCTCATAACATACGTTCAACCACCATGTTAACTTTGATTTCGAGGAAAAAACATTGAAACATAACTCCTCTGGTAACTTCTGTGTTAAATTATCATACTTCATCATGCTAAAGTTATCATGCTTTAACCTTCTCGTACTGTAGTTACCAGCCCTATCATGATAATAGTTATCATGTTGGTGCATTACCATAGTTATCACGCTGGTCATGCCAAGTTACCAAGCCAAAGTTTATTATTTTTCTGATATGGTAGAAATAAGAAAGGTTCAACAACTAAAGGTGGCTTAGTTGGCTATTAAGCTCAATAGCTATTGTATAGACCAGGGTTCGAATCATCTTTCAAGCACTTTTATTTTCTTCTCATATTATGTAGTGAAAACACCAGAAAAAACAAATATTAGCCAACTCACCCACTACTTGGCTCCTGACAAGTTCAAATAAAATACCACTTTTTTTACCATCCGAGGTGAAAAAGTTGTTAAAATATACCCCGGTAACTTATGTGTAAATAAGATAATAACTTACGTACATAACCTGATAACTTACGTATAAATGCATTGATAACTTTTCACCTTGGGCGAAAAGTTCTAGAAATATGGCCTGATAACCTAGTGCAAATAGCATGGTAATTTACCCATCAGACAACCCATAATTTACATACAACACATTTGGTAACTTTTTACCCATGTGAAAAACAATACTGAAACATGTCTTGGTAACTTTTTTTGTCGAAACATACACCGGTGTGAAGTTACCACTCCCCCATGCTAAAATTATTATACTTCTCATGATATAGTTATTAACCTTCTCATAATATAGTTATCAAGATTATCATAGTATAGTTATTATGTTGCTCAAGTCATCGTTATCACGCTGGTCATGCCAAAGTTACCAAGCAAAAAAAATTATTATCGCTGATATGACAAAAAAAAGGTTGAATAACCTTGTTTATATGCAATAGACAACAACTAAAGATGGCTTAGTTGGTTATTGGGCTCAAAGTCTAACGAATAGACTTGGGTTCAAGTCCCCTTTCTTGAACTTTTATTTTCTTTTTATATTGTGTAGCCAAAAACGAGAAAAAACATTAGCGATTTACTATTGACGTATACGGTTTTCGAGAGAAGAAAAAAATCGGTGGAATCAAGCGTGCGGGGTGCTAGAGGAAGATGGGTTACGATCAACAGGACATTAGCACAGTCCTATAGAGAAATGATAAATCCTGAAGAAATATATATGCCTAATATAGAAAATCCTCAATAGATTTCATTAATTGGTATTTTTCCGCTCTGGCAACGACCCATATCATGAGAAAAGCCAGAGAGACACGATCTACATCAACACCTGGAGGAGAGGATGCCCAAGAATGAGAATAGAAGACATCCTAGTATAGTCACGACTGAAGGTGGAGATACTCTCTCCGGACCGGCGAAAGGTCTCGGTGCCCAAGCCAGATACCATCACGGTGGAGATGCTCACTGTTCCTAGTCTACTGCTCACCTCGGCTTCCGTTCTTAGCCTACTTGCCGACCTTCAACTTATATATGGAGCCCTCCGACATATACGGGTAATACAAACATTTCGCTTCCAGATGTGTCTCACTCCTATAATGCATATCCGCATCTTGTGTTTATCCAATCTCCTTCTTCCTGTCGAGTGTTTTGTCTCTGAACCGTTCTTGTTAGCTTCTAGCTAGCGGGCAAGTTGATTAGTAAACTCCTTTCTGGGTATGTTGGCAACTTCTGGAGGAAAGAGCATTTGTTCTCACACTACACTATCTACTCTTTGTACCCATTATGGGGGCTGTGTATGTAAAGAACGGCAGTCACCACACAACATGCATATCCTCACTCTGTCTTTAACACACCGAGAATGCAATCACCTCTGTTGTTCCCTCGCTATAATGATTGATATTAACTACCCTAGCTACTAGCCACAATAACATAGGACTTCATGAAGAGTTTATAAAGTTGTTGGTAGATGGACGAGCTATCAACAACCCAAAATTAAAATTATATATATCTTGTGTTAAAAAGTGGATATCAAATCTCAAAACCCATGCCCTTCAACCATCGTCGCACGTCTCCATCCTGCGTGCGCACGTGCGCAGAGAGAGAGAGAGAGAGAGAGAGAGAGAGAGAGAGAGCAAGGTTTTGAATTCCCAATGAAAATAATCTCATGTGGCACCGGTTGCTAGAAATTTACCTTATGATTCTTTTAACGAATTTTTTATACTAATAAAAATGATTCAAATTTAATTCATATTCAAATGAAACTCCAGTTAGATTTCTTTTGACGGTGAGATGCAATCTATGAGCAGGGCTTGGCCTTGAAGGTATGGTTTTGCAGCGAGGGCAGTGGAATTTCTAGCACTACATGTAGCTGCTCGGATAGCGGAAAAGTGGTGAAGACTACATGTGACTGACTCCGTCTTGGTGGTGCTTCTCAAGTACCTAGAATCTAGCCCAAGTTGGTTATATCTGGCAATAGCGATATTTTGGCATCGTATACCTTGTTGAAGGCATTGCTCGGATATGCTGAGAATTATTCTTTAGGGGGAAAACCTAGAACCTAGCCTATGATGGTTGGATTTTGTGGCAGCGGCGTTTGAGCATTGTTTCCTTCTTAATACCATTGTTCTTGAAGAACCCGATTTTCCTTGTGATGTCAAGAGATGGTTGGTGAATACGGTCATTGTTGTAGTATGGTGATTGTTGTTGGTTGCTTCAGGCTGTTTCCTTTTCCACGTTTAGGCATAGCCTTGGTCTTATTTGACTTTGCTATTTGCGGGTGGGTTTATTTGCGTATATTTTGATGTTGGATGTGTGCATTCTAATTACGCACATGTCGGGTGTGCTCTTATTGTGTTTGTATCTTCTAGATTCTTCATTGTGAGTCAATAAAATACATCTTTTGTCGAAGAAAATAAAGTTTTAGTTCAGACCACCATCATCACAATCAACAAAAGAAGTGTAAGTTATTCTATTGAAGTAGGTTTAGGACAAGAAATCACTTCAGACGTATTGTGTCAGCTCAGAAGCTAATGTCGAATAATCCTAGCAATGCAAACAGAGATGTCCCTTGTTGTTGCCGTGGCCTTCTCGCTCTCTCTCTAGCCCTATCTCGGCTCTACCTCTCCCTCTCTCTGTCTACAATGAACCGAGGAAGAAGAAGACCGAGGTAGAAGAAGGACACGAGACGGGATGGTTTTTCCTGGCGCAACAACGCCCCCACGAGCTCGTACTCGCCACACCACCACTTTTACATCAGCGATCAGTACACGGTTTTATATCTGGGCACAGCACAGGTGTAGGCACGTACCCCACCTTCCTCGTGCACGTACACTATCCAGCTCGCTCTGCGGCTCGATCCGCACGCTCCGGCCGCGCGCATGACGCTCACCTACACACGACGCGGCTGCCTCCCAACGGACTGAGCATGAGCACCCCACTACTCTCGCCAACAACCTAACCTACACTCATGCGCCACCGCACATGCAGCACGCACAGACCCGCCGGCCACTAAGCCAACTAACTAGCATGCACACACCTTGGTCATGGCTTGCTCCTAACATCCCTTGGCAACGGCGCTACACCGCTGGTGGTAGGCATGGGCAAGGGGAGGGATATCCTGCTGAGCTCCTGTCTCCCCATCTTTTACCAATGGTGGGTCAAGGATCTGTCCATTAGTCAAGCCCCTCTATTCGTCTAGCAGTAAAGGATGTGGATGTGGCACAAAGCTATTCAGAATCCTAGGGGCATTATTTTGGAGCAAGGAAGGAACGACCAACCGGGCTAGTCTCTTGATTGACACTTTGCTAGATGATGTGGAGGACCTGCTTTACGGCTCGGAAGATTTGTAGGATTATGGCCAGACTAGCACAACAACTAATTTCGGTCACGCGACTAAATATCGACTCACCTTGACTGACAGAAATAACTATTGGGCTGCTTTTTTTCTAGTAAAGGGTGTCTTTTTATTATCTCAAAATGTAGCATCAAGAGGATGACAAACATTATGAGTAACCCCGGTCTTTGTATAATTTGGATGCACAAAGCCAAACACCAGAAGTCTGACAAAGGAAAAGAGGAACAAAGCATACAGATAGGCAACAGAAAATTCCAACAGACCGACAATATGCCTATGTAAAAAGTGGTAGTGGATCGATCCAGAGGTTATGTTACCACCCATGTTGGGAAAAAAACTCCGTAGCTGCCTGCTCCTTGCGAAAATAATCTGGATCTAAAATAGTCTTGTGTTTGCAGGAGCCCTTTTGGGAGTTGAAAGAAAGAAAGCATATAGAGAATCATATTTGTGAGGAAAGAGTTAATCAAAACCAGCCGTCCTTCAACTGAGAGCAGCTTGCCTTTCCAACTGTTCAACCGTTTCTCCAAGGCTCCTCTACGTGCTTCCACTCTGTAATGGTGAGGAAGCGATAGCGGATCAGTATTCCCTTCTTTTGCTCTCGATTATCTATGTCTTTCATTCATTTGCATCCAAAACAACTACATTGGATGGTTTGGTATTCAACGTTTGACATTGAAACCCCATCCATATATGCCTTAGGGAATGTGCTTCTGGATGCCTTGCATTCCCAACACTACATACGCACCGGATGTTTCTTGATTTCATTGCTCTATCTTTCTACCAACTCTCCACTGAATTTGGCCATTTTGGGAGCATGTGATAGGCAGGAGGGTGGTAGGATGAAGAATATGTGGCAAGTGAATATTGTGTTGGTGTTAGAGTCAACAGTTTTAAAATTGATGCCACCTTTATAATAAGAAAGTTGGTAGGTACATTATTTATCTACTTTAACCTCGAATCAATGTCATATTTTTTTGTGTTTGTAGAATCAAGGCCATAACTGTTAGTACCAACATTATCTCAAATCTTGACATCCATGTGCGCTTCAATTCATTGCTCTCTGTGTCATACAAAGTACATAAGTGCAATTCCTATGTTCAGACTTGAGACTGTAGGATTTCGGTGTTGAAGTATATTGCCCATCTTTCTCGTCAGGTTGAGATTTTGCTGAAGTAGTTTGCTATATGACACTCACTACGGTATAATGTCATATTTTTGATTTGACCAGTGTGGTATGAATAAAGCATAGTAGGATTAACTTTCTTACCTTGTCTAAACCTAACATTTCCTAAACCACGACATCAATTTAAGTTTGGGTGAACTATTAAATTTGCATGTTGCACCGTGCCTTCTGAACTTAGACATATGTTCTTCCTCCTCTACTGCTTCAGCCTCTTGTGGTCGACGGGTAGAAAGGCAGTGCGCCGCCAGAACATTGGTCGGACATTTACAGTTATCATGATACCATCATTGTATCACGATCAAAAAAAAATTGAAAATGGATCTGGGAAGACAAAGTGCTGGAGGCTGCTGGTAAAATGAAACAAAGAAGAAGGATATCTTGCACTAAAATATGAAACTCAACTACCTCCTCTTTTGTTGCTCACTATAAATCGATGTTAGGCAGGTTGCTCCATGGCCTCATCCGGGGTGCAAATATAATTATCCCTTGAAGAACACTGGCTTTGTCAAAAACACAAAATTTTGGTTTTTTTAATTATAATACAGCAAAGACATACATGAAGAGACTAGTGCCATTGAATTGTGCACATCCCCCATAATCCAAAAATTAATAAATATATTTGAGAGAAAATCTGTAATCCATACATCTAAGAATTGTATTTCACATTGGATTAATCAAATTGAAAACTATGATTCGCGTACAAACATGTTAAACTGAAAGTAAGAAGTTAAATTTTGAATGTTATATTTGAGAGTTGTCTGATTGAATTGATTAAGCAATAGTCTAAGTACAATGACCAAAGGGGGAAAACATGGCATGATGCTACCTAGATGCTTAGAGCTAGCCCACACCCTATTTGTGGCCTTCGATATTAAAAAAGATGAAGCCTCACTTTTTGTTTTACCACTGCCGTCTCATTTGCGATTAACTAACTACCTCTTAGCCTCACGGAGCACATATATTGGTCATTATTTATCTCTGGTCGACATCTAAATTCTAGTTCTCATTTTATTGTTACTGTTCATATTTGCAGTCCATCAAAGAAATCCAATTTTCGCAGACCCAAATAAGGTTTTGTTGTTGTAAAGAGACACATATCATTCCCCATAATTGGTAGAGGCATAAAGTCAAGCAGATCTATGAGACAATTAACCCCAAGCAGCCAGGTCAAGTCGACTGAGAAAATCCTTCGTCTAATTAAGCCCAAACCCAGCCAAGTTAAAATTTCTTAGTCAAACGTCTCCCAACTATTGTCGCATTCCGGTAACAGACTGCTTCGATGGAAGTTCCGTCTGCGTGACCCTACCCTACAGAGTCCTCCCATGTAGATGATGCAGATATTTTGCTTCCAGATGCGTCTCAATCCCAGCATGCATCCACATTTTCTAGTGTCGACCATCTCCGCATATTTCTCTCGTGGCCCCGATCTCAATTTGTGTTAGCTGCTAGCTAGCCAGAACAAGGAGAGACTAGGAAGATAGACACACGGAGGGCTGTACTAACTCCAATAGTACTTAATTGAAGATAGACACAGAGTCCTGCTTACCTTTTATTTCAAAATTAATAAAAATACGCAGCAGAGTCCAGCTATTTCCCTAGTACATGAAGACACTTTTTATGGGATATGTGTAAGCAGAGGACAATGGTTCCCACACTGGAGCTGTCCTACACAGCGAGTGTGCTACAAGAGATAAGGTGTGTGGGTTGCATAGCTAAACAGTGACGGACACCATGTTGACTTTCTGAATAACTTGTACCAAGAAGCAAAAATTAAGATAACATGTTCTGATGTAAAATCAATTATTTCATGTCAGAACGAGGGATGGGAGTTATTGAAAGTAAAGGCAAAGCTAATTATATCTGACAGCAAAAGCAGTAATGAGTACTCCTTACGGCTTCAGCTATCAAATATAACTAGCTTAACAGTATCACCAACGCATTGTTCACTTTCTCTAATTAGGGAATACCCAAGGATTATTCTCTCAAACACGTCCCATATGAAGAAACAAATATCACACTCAAGCTGCCTACTTAGAACAAGAATTGGAAGTGCAAATTGCATATCAGGCCATCATTGACATCAAACATAATGTTCACAACCATCATACAAGTACCAACAGATCCAATGAGTGGACACGTTGGCTCTCCTCCGACTCCATCAAGGGGTCGTCGCGGTCCTGGCCACGACAAGGGTGGCCATCAAGGCATCTACGGCTGCACAAGCTCTCTCAGCTGATGCAGCCGCCCTATCGGCCGCTGCACGAGCACTCTCCTTGCAGGCGGCCGCCCTCTAGGCTGCTGCCACCACTCTCTCGGCCGCTGCCACCACTCTCTTGGCCGCTGCACAAGCGATCTTCTCGCAGGCAGCCGCCCTCTCGGCCGCTGCCTCCACTCTCTCGGCAGCTGCACGAGCCACCTCCTGGGAGGCCGCCGCCCTCTGTGCCGTTGTAGCTGCACTATCAGTGGTCTCGGTGTCCCTGGAAAGGCGTCTCCATGTACGCATAATTCTAGTCCGCTACTAAACACACAGACCTAACATAACATGAAGAAAAAACATATTCAATTTGGAATCAAGAGAGAGGAGAACAAGAAAGACCGGATGCCTATAACAACAAAAATATCATAACTAGTTTATTTGGCATGTGGGTTGACTTTCCGTCCGTCAAGGCTCCCTTTGACAACTTTCATCTCTCAAATGGTTGTATATATGGTGGACACACTCTCTCTATCTTGTATTTCCATTGACGGTGATGGTCGTTCTGCCCCATCTCTCCTCATGCGTTACCAAGGTTTACCAAAGTCATAGATGAGTAGATGGGCGGAGCGACCTAACAACAGTCGGTATCATTCCTCACATAAAATCTCTCACGTGTTTGTATATATGGAAACACCCCTTCACTGATAGTCCGACTGTCGGGGACGGTCGTTTCACAACATCTCCTTCTGCGTTACCAAGGCCTTCAAGAAGGAGATGTTGTGAAACAACCTCCAACGACAACAGTTCAGATCCTTCCTTCAAGAAAAACCTCTCATCTCTCAAGTGAAGGCCATGTCAGACTGAAAGTCAACACAGAAAGCATATAGCTATAGTCTTTAAGTATGCCGACAAACATCCCAAGTCTACCACTACAACAATCATCACTTCAACACTGCTACTACATATATAGATCCATATTAAACGACCAAATAGTTCAGCACTAGTACATACATCATCACTTCAACACTACTATTACATGGATCATCACTATTACATAGTTCAACACCACTAATACGTATAACAACAACACTAATCGTCGTCTGAGTCAATGAGTAGCACATTCCTGCTGCAAGAGCCTGCCTCCTCATCATCATCGGAGGTGTCGAACACGCCATCCCTCCCCATCTCCACGAAATCACTATCGACTTGCTCGGAGATTATCTGATCTATCTCCTTGTCGTCCTTCTTCCTCCGCTCCTTCTCTTTGTTAGCGTAGAACTAAATGTCCTTCGCCACCAGATGGGGATTGGCATAGCGTAAGCCACCATGGCTTTCCATCGCCCTTATCCGACGAGCCTTCTCCTTCGCACGGAAATAAATCCGGTAACAGGGGGCGACGAAGAACAACGTCTTTGCCTCTGGATTCTCAGGGAAGTTCAGATCAGGCCTCCTACGGCCATGCATCCAAGCAACCGCGTCGTATGTGCGCGCGACAACTCGGCGGTCTTAAAAGTGCTGGGCCACAGCCGATCACCCTTACAGGTGATCTCGGCGGTATAGCGTCCCGATCGGAATCGAACACCATGATACCACCGAGGCGGCGGCGGTGGACGTCCTGGCGGCATCGTAAAAAAACTATGTTTCAAATAATTAACCCACTAATTAAACTATACTATACAACTAATCTCTATCTCTACTACCTAAAAGAAACGGAGTGTTCCGTCTCCCGTCTTACGTCGCCCACCCTTCGTCCATCCTCCTCGTCGACCCCTCCCCTCCACGCTTTCATCTTTGGTAACCCCTCACGCTTTCATCTTTGGTAATCAAATAAATCTTAGTAATAATCGGATCACCCTTTCCTTTGTAGCATAATAAATTTTTGAATGACAATCAATTTCTTCTTTTTTGTTCGTGGTAATCTCTACTACCTAAAAGAAACGGAGTGTTCCGTCTCCCGTCTTACGTCGCCCATCCCTTCGTCCATCCTCCTCGTACGACCCCCTCCCCCTCCCACGCTTTCATCTTTGGTAACCCCCTCCCACGCTTTCATCTTTGGTAATCAAATAAATCTTAGTAATAATCGGATCACCCTTTCCTTTGTAACGCATAATAAATTTTCGGACAGCAATCAATTTCTTCTTTGTTGTACATGGTAATACAATAAATTCATCAGAAGAAATCCTCCTCATCGACCCCTCCCCTCCACGCTTTCATCTTTGGTAATCAAATAAATCTTAGTAATAATCAGATCAATCTTTCCTTTAGCAGCATAATAAATTTCAGACGGCAATCAATTTCTTCTTTCCTATACATGGTAATACAATAAATTCATGAGAAGGAATAAATCACAGTAGGTAATCAAGCGAGGAGCCTGGCGGACGCCTTCCTCTTCTGGTCTATCCATGCCTCCCGTCGTGGAGCCCTCCTCACTTTCCGTTCCTCCTCTCCCATGGGCGCCGCCGCCCATTTAACTATGTCTTCCCGAACCGGCGCGGCTGCACCCATCTCATCCCTCTCCTATCTCTCCTAGAAATCATGGTGGGGGTGATTGTCAGGACCCCTGTCTGAAGAACCGCGGGGCTACGTCGTCCAACGACGATGGTCAGAGATTTCGGTGGCTAGCCGTCGCCTGAAACTGGAAGCGGAAGTTGGCCGGAGACCTCAATGGTAGTGCAGCTTTTTATCCCCAAGCGCCTCATCTACCTGATCTCTAACTCATCCCGACCGACCACAAACGCCGGCTGGGGCAGAGATTTTCGAAGTTTTGAGTTTACACTGATCTCATACGTGGGTTTACACTGGTCAGAGATTTGCTGCCGACCGATCTCAATGGTAGGCTTACACTGATCTCATACGTGGCGTGTTTTGAGTTTCACATATTGGTCTTCTATCTACTGACTGATTAACTCTTACACAGACTTTGCTAGATTGTAGCAAAGAGAGGACTTGAAGCTGGGATGGACCAAGGTTAATCAAGGTTTGAACGTGATAATTGACGAAATAATTGCACCATATATAGGATGGCACTGAATCTGTTAGGGGGTCATTGCAGTTCTTGACGCGGCATGAGGAGGAGATCATAGCTATGGATCAGTCCAGATTCAGAGAATGTGTGGTTGATGGTTTGCAACCGTCCAATTCAACCAAAAAAGGCGTGCTATCGCTGGTCGGCGCCTTATACAGGTACAGTTAAGATCAACTCTGATGCTTCCTTCCTGCTGGACACTGAACAAAGCTGGGCCACACGGCCGGTGTTGTGGTTTAGGATCATATAGAAGTTTGGTATTTTTCTCGGTGTGTTGGCAGATGGAACAATGCAGTAGTGTGGAAGAGGTGGAAGGACAGGCTGCTATAGAGTTACACATATAGTTACTTTTAGGTGGACATCCGGATTTTAACATTGACGGTTTAGCGTATATCTGAGTCCAAGTCGACCACTCACATCAAGTCTGCTCATAAAATAGCTAGGACTGTAGCACGTTCACACCTTTTTAGGAACTGAATAATTGATTACCCTACAGCCACAGTACATTCTGTTTTGTATCAAGGGTCCCAACTTCAACATGATGTCGTCTATTGCATCAGGTCACCTTGGGTTCTAGCTATGGCAGTGACCTCATGGGGGAGAGTGTTGCAGCTCATGCCAATCACACTGATTTTTTAGGAGGGAATGTAGCGGCTGAGCCCCACCTTGGTGCATCCCCGTTGCGCCCCACATAAAAATATAGGAAAACTTTCAATTTTTTTTTAACTTCCTAAGAATGATTATGAACAAATGTTATAGATGCTTACAAAATTTTGTGATCAAATGATACCCGAAGAGCTCTGTACAAAAAAGATACAAATTCTTCTCAAATAGTGCACATATATATTTTTTATTTTTTTGTACTGAGTACCTCAATGTCATTTGACCACCAAACTTTGCAAGCATATATAATATTTGTTCATAATCATTCCTAAAATTTCAAAATTTTCGGAAAGTTTTGCTATGTTTTCTGGGTGCACCAAGTTGGGGTGTAGAAAAACCACTCTCTTAGCATAATCAATAATTTTGATTTACATGTACAGGTACCTCGGTGGCGGCTGCTCCTGAGGACTTGAGGTTGCTCTTGCACTTAGTCTCCATCAATAATTTTAAACTTAGTCTCATAAGTTTAAAATAGCGTATCCAAAAATTGTAGGTACACCTTAATAACACCAATATGAAGTGAAATATAAAACAACTAAATGTATAATTACAAAAAAACACAATTAAATGTATGAGTTAATAATATTCAAAGTATATGTTGGTTGGGTGGGGGTGGTGAGCTGGATGCATCACTGATAGGGGTGGCGAGCTTGGATTGGGAAGCTTTCTTTAACGGTAAAAAAAAGCATACAATACATGATGTGCATGTTGATTCTGAAGGTATATGTTAGACATGATTAACACTAAACCATCAAAATATCATAATAAATATATCCTGTTGCAGCATACGGGCAACTAACTAAGATGAGGAGAAAGACTTACTAAGATGCGAACAATGTGAATTATAAAAACTGTGCAGTCGGGTTGAAAGGGGATTGCGAGCTGGCTACACCATTGACAAAGGTTAAATGCGGCTTAGATATGTATGCTATAGATAGTGGGTCAAGGAGGTAGAAGGAGGAGAAAGAAGAAAACTGATTTTAACAATAGAAAGGCCGACAATATCATCTAATGCTAGCGGTATTTCAGTGTCATCTGATGTGCATGAGAATCCTACATGTATATGTTAGCCATAGTTAGTGTTGAGCCAACAGAATATGTATGCCCTTGTGCAGCATACGGGCACTTACCTAGTAAGTAAAAAAACAAGTATACAACTAACATATACGTACAAAAAACAATATTTAACAATAATAACTAAACTATAAACTAAAAATTTCTAATACAACTAATTATAAGTATACAACTAATGAAACTACTATCAACAACTAAAAATTTCTAATACAACTAATGAAAATAAAACAAAAATGAAACATAAAAAAAACCTCAAGCGGAGCAATGTCAAAGCGAGGGAGGCGGCGGCAGTGGAGTGCGGTGGAGTGGCGGCAGCGACAGCAATGGGCGGGCAGGCGTATGGTGGCCCACGGATGGCATCGAGGCGGCGATGTGCAGGCCAGGCGTGAGCAACGAGGCGACGAGGCGGTGTCAAGCAGCGGAGGCGGGCGGTTGCGGGCGATGGAGGGGGCGGCGCGGTGGTGGCAGGGCGGTGACGGGTGACGAACAATGTGGGGTGGGGCGGCGGCGGACGGGGGGCCGATGACGGAGGGGACGGGGGCGGACGACGATGGTGCGGGTGGCGGGGTGAAAATGAAATGTTAATGGGTGGGGCAGGTATTTATCCGCTAGGGGACCTTTGCGAGTTCAACACTTTCGGTAAAGGGGCATCCGTGAAACCGGGCATGCATTTTTGTTTTCCGCCAAGCCTTTGCTGAGATTTCGGTGCAAGGATATCGACAAAGATGCGGATATAGGTCAACTCACTTTTCCGAGATCTCGCAGAATAGATGTAGACAAATGCTGTTTTCTCAATAATTCTCCCAAATAAGTTACTATTTTTTATGTAACATTATTTGTAAGGGTTAAAACAACTATATATATCCTTCAATTTTCGTGATCCCTAGATTACCTGGTGATTTAAAGGGCAGTAAGACAGACGCCCCCCTCCCACCCACGTGCCTCCCAGCGGTGTGCGCAGGGCCTGGGCAAGGACATAAGACCGTGGGCAGGGACCCCCGGGCCTTCCCGTTCATGATTTCATATGGCCGTTGGCCCGCTCTAGAATTTCCCGGGCGAAGACCTGGAAATGCGGGCAATTCACGAAATATGGCTGGTGGCCCCCGAAATATCCTAGGACATGGCATGTGCCTTCAAATGGAGCCTCACGACCGCATAAAAAGTTTCAAGACCAATGGAGGAACGCACCACGCACACCCTTCACAAAACCGGATGCACCGTACCACCGCTCGAAAGCTACATCCTTCGCTGGACAAGGTCCCTTCTGCACAGCCTCCATGAAGGCATATCCGAATCGTCCTCATATTTTTACAACTGCAACCTGGGGCCATGGGAAGGTGCCGCGCCATCTCCCTTCAATTTTCGGGCTCCCGTGATTTCCCGGTGATTCAAACAGTAGGAAGACGGGCACCGGCGCCACCACCCCCCACCCCCACATGGCCCCTGCGTTGGGCCTACCCATCCCAGCGGGGTGCTCAGTGCCTGGGAATGGACATAACACCGCGGGCAGGGACTCCCTGCCCTTTCCGTCCATAATTTCATGTGGTCGCTGCCCGCTCTTGAATTTCCAGCGAAGCCCTGTATCTGTGAGGAATTGCACAGAATATGGCTAGCTGCTTAAAAATCCTAGGACCTGACACGTGGCTTGAGCGGAGCCTCACAACCGCATGAAAAAGTTTCAATGCCAGCGGAGGCAGGGCCCACACCCCTTCACAAAACCGGACGCACCCCGCTCAAAAGCCAGATTCTTCGCCGGACAAGGTCCCTTCTGCACTAAGCCTCCTTGAAGGCAACTTCAAAATGGCCTTGAGTTTTTACAACTGCATCCACGGGCAGTCGGAAGGCGCCACACCAGTTCCCTTCAATTTTCGGGCTCCTGTGATTTCCCGGTGATTTAAATGACAGCAAGGCAGGCGCGGTGCCCGTCTCCCCCACATGCCCCCCGCGTTGGGCTCACCCTCTCGGCGGTGTGCGCAGGCCTGGGCATGGACATAAGACCGCGAGCGGTGACTCCCGACCCTTTCCGTCCATGATTTCATGTGGCTGTTGCCCCACTCTTGAATTTCACACGTGAAGCCCTGTAAATCACGAGAAATGCACGGAATATGGCTGGGTACCCCCAATAATCATGGGACCTGGCACGTGCCTTGAACAGAGCCTCACGGCCTTGAAAAGGTTTCAAGGCCAGCGGAGGTATGGGCCACGCATCCCTTCACAAACCGGATGCACCCCGCTCGAAGCTAGACCTTTCATGGTCGCGCTCGGATCTCGATTTTCTGCCCTAATAACTTTGGAAATGCATATGCAAAAGGAGAACTGATTGGAAAACATAGGTAACTTTAAAAAAGGTGGAATTAAAAAGCTGACAGTTACCTTTTTTGCCGAGGACAAAGCTTGGCAAATACGGTACAACAACTGCCAGCGGCTTCTTTTTCCCGAGATCCTCCCCACTATGAGCTCGGTAAAGGCTATGACACATCACCAGATCTTCACGCGTGGACGGTTTCCCGAGTTCGGCTCTCAACAGACACCTTTTACGAGTTCTGTACCCAGCAAATATCATTTCAGTTGTTTTGTTTACTTCTGTTAGTACATCAGCCGCATTCAACAAAAATACATATGACAACACACAAGTCACAACCATCATAAGCAATGCGCGTATGGTAACACACAAGTTAAAAGTAGGTTCCACAAGTTATTTAAATCTTCAAGTATTCAATCAAATTAACAAAAGCATCATAATTATTTACAAGTCACAACCATATATAACAGCAACTTCATGCGTATACCAAGGTGTCCACATGTCGGACCCTCAAATTAAGTCGTAGATATATATGGTAGCATTATTGACCTCAAATAGTTCGAGATTATTTATCTAGATGATGTCAACGAAAACCAGCTTGTTCAAGTTGTTGCGTGCACTGTTCCTTAGAGCGATTAGCACCGCCTGTCGAACTTGTAAATGTTTTCCCACGAGGAAATCCTTGCACCCCTCCTAGTTGATGACAATGCGTCCATTGGTGTCTTTCTTGTAAGCTGCAGTAGTAAGGACACCCCTGCTCCAAGCTGTAGTCCAGCAAAGCCTTCTTCCCGGGATGGGAGTGCTGGTAGCTATCTTCTTAGGTAATCTCTGGGATACCATCGTGGATGATAATTAAGACAAAAAAAAAGCACTTTCACATGAGACCGCCACACATGACGAATAACAAATAAGGATATAATTTAATATAACATACCTTCACATGTTTGATGATAAGATTTGTGTTCGTTGGGTGAGTCAAATATGCCACCCCGATGTAGATATTGTTTGGCAGTAGTATGTCAAGGAGGCGGCCAGTTGAAAAGTTTTCCGCACACTCCGGCATGCATACTTTGCGCACCGTCATATCCTGTTTGGTATGCATATTTGGCACACCACCATCAAGCACACGTAAACACAACAAGCATTTATAAGAAATATTTTGACATGCATTCTTGGCACACCACATGTCATATCATCGAGCACCAAAAAATAAAGCATTTTCAAATATTTTCACCCATATCTCCACACATTAACAAAATATCCCAATCATATTCATAAACATACGTTCATATTGCATTCAATCCATAGAAGCATATTATAAATTTCATACATATTCCCTCAAACTATACATGCGTTGCATTTATTTACAAATAAAAAATAAAAAATATATTCGTAAACATCCATATAATATATATATATATATATATATATATATGTATCCATGAAAAAGTATCCTTCTTTGCGGGAAACTATCCAAACTTTTCATACAATCAACAATATATTATCCATACCCATCATGTCATGACATATGTTTATGTAGATTTTCCATATGCAGAAATATTGAGATAAATAGCAAAACAACACGGGGGAGTGGAGGGGGAAGGGAGCCCGTGTATAGCTAGCTAGCTCACCTTGGGGTTGTTGGCGTCGAGGTGGGAAGGGAGGTTGGCAGGCGAGTTTGGGGCGAGCAATGCGGCAAGGAGGGTGCAAGCGGCGTCGGAGATGCGGATCCGAGGTTAGCTAGCTCGGCGGACGGCCAGTAAATACGTATATGGCGGGCGGCAGAGAGGAGGCGGCGGCGACAGAACCACGCGAGACGGCGCAGCCTGCCACCGATCGAGAATAGAATGGGAGCGGGCTCTAGGGTTTGGCCAATTTAAATACCACATAGATTGCCGAGTACCTTTCGTCGGGGATCTCGGCAAAAGCTGCCCACCGTCACGGGGCCATCAGCTGCAATTGGCCGTGCCACGTGGCTCCTATTTAGCGGGTGCCTTCTGCCGGGCACTTTCGGCATACCGTGCAGAAGCCGAGTGCCTTTATGTTTTCCGAGTTTATTAAAGGCGGGGCTCGCGGAACTACCCATGTGTCGTGTCCTAGTGCACTATCCGTACACGGTTTAGATGTCTTTTGTCGTGATCCCGTGTTCTCGTACTCGGCGATTTTTCCAGTAGTGGCTGTACTTTTATGCTATATGTCTTTGATAGATTGTAACTTCATTTTGATGGCACATTTTTATTTGTACTGTGACATATAAACTAAACTCCATTTTTACTCCAGAGATTCCACGAACATGGTGGTGAGTCCCAAGTTTCAGCAGATGTACCTCTGCAACCATCTATGGACATATTCGCTCTCAGGTGTGCAGTGTTGTCTTGTTGAAGATCTTTGTTAATTTGGTTGGGAGTTCTGTTCTTCCATTGGGGTAGAATTAAATGTTGAGGAGGAGGATATACATATGTTCGCAAAAGGGATACTTGGAACATGGATCTGATTGCATCGGAATAGCAGAAAGAGGCAGCCTCTTGCACTACAAACATGCTAGCGTGCACTTGACGTCAGATTAACATAGAGGTTACCTAATCTTGTCTTCAGACTCTCACAGTCAGATAGACTTGGTCAGATAGCACATAGTATAGTACTACCTTGTTTTCCCACCTAGGAGATTCCGCTGAAAGGAGTTCTTGAGGTATTGTCATTTGGTTTATCCTCTAACCCTTTCTGTTTAGCGGACATTACTAGAGGTTATTCCGTCGTCTATACTGTATGTGCGTGGACCCCCCGGCAGCTGGCTCTAGCTAGCTGTTCTTTTGCATTGTCTAATATTTATTGAAGATTTCGATATCACAAGTTGTAGTACTATATAGCGTCAAGGTGTTTGCTGACGATCTTCCAAACACACTGCAGCAAATGGCTGCTGCTGTGAGTTTTCCCGCCGAATACAGATCTTTATACTTCTCTACCATTCCATATGGTCTCTGCACCCGCCTCGTGCTACATCGCATTCTTTCAGCTTCAACTTCTCCCAGCCCGGTGGCTATGACGCCCAAGATTTCAGTTTCGAGGGCGATGCATACTACGACTCCCAGTCTCAGAGGATCGAGCTGACAAAAGGCAGCGGGAGTCCGAACATCAAAACAGCGTGGGCCGCGCATTGCACGCACAGCCGGTGCCGCTGTGGGATGTCGACACCGGCGAGCTCACCCGGTTCACCACCTCCTTCACTTTTCGAATCAAGGTAAGTGGTCCTGTCAGTGGCGATGGCTTGGCATTCTTCCTTGGGCATTATCCTCCGACAAGCATTCCTGATCCCCTCGACAACGGCAAGAACCTTGGACTCTTTAACCGAAACGTCAGCACGGTCGCGACCGGCGATGAACGAGCTGTGGCGGTTGAGTTTGACACTTTCTTGAACCCCGGCATCGACACAAGCAGCAGCCACATGGGCATTGACGTTAACTCCATCATCTCGCGGGCTTACACCAACGTGACCGTGCATGGCAAGAACTTAACAGCCGGCCTGCCTATGACTTGCCATATCAGCTACGGAAACGACACAAAAGTACTAGCCGCCATTCTCCAGATCGGCGACGTCACCTACCATGTGAACACAAGTGTTGACCTGCGTCAGCTCTTGCCCAGTGTTGTGTCCATCGGCTTCTCGGGTGCTACTGGCGTCGCGGTCGAGCTACACCAAATAATGTCCTGGTCATTCAAATCTACCTTGGATCCGTTGCCTGCACGGAAGATTTTATGGAAACAAATAGCAGAGGTAACTGGGCCAATTATTGGAGTTACTGCAATCGTGTGCTTCTTTGTTGGAGTCCGTCGATGGCAGCTGTGCACAAGAAAGAAGCCATACAAAGCTCTCGTCAATGGCCGTAAACATATTGGTTATCATAAGTTGGCACGTGCGACCAACAAATTCGCAGAGGAAAACAAGCTTGGTCAAGGAGGTTCGGCCTTTGTTTATCGGGGCCTTTTGAAAAGTAGCCAGGTGGCGATAAAGAGATTCAAGCTGGTTCCATCAGGCGAGGGGAGGAAGGCGTTCGAGGATGAACTCATGATCGCTAGTCGCCTACGACATAAGAATCTTGTCAAGTTGATAGGCTGGTGCTATGATGGCCAGAGGAACCCGGTTGAGTTTGTTGACTGTAACTCCTCGTCTCCCATGCATGCTTGTACGTGCCCCATGCACTAACCCCACGATCCTCCCTCGCATGCGCACGTCGCGCCTCTGTAACCTCTCGCGCTCATGCGCTCTGTTGTAACACAGGCTATATAGCCTCGAGTAATACACACAGCGACACCCAAGGTGCATCGCTTCCTGCTTTTTCTCGTCTACATGGTATCAGACGCCGGCATCATCCATCGCCTGTAGATCGCTTCCGCTGCCGATCTCCCCTCGCGGCGCCATGGCTACGCCTCCGCCGCCACCCCCACCCCCTCCCCCTCCCTCCTCTGGCCGTGGTCTCCACGGCGCCTTCGCGGCGGCTGCCGCTGGCGCGGCCACCCCCAACCGCACCGAGCTCCTCACCCCGTCGGCCCTTGCCGCCGCCTCGCGCACTAACGCGCTCGTCCGCGGCTCCGGCGGGCCCTCTACGGCGATCGCGCCGGCTCCATCACACCTTGCGGCCGTCTACATCAACCAACATGTGCCGGTCGTCCTCAACCTCAACCCGCCCAACTTCTCTCAGTGGCGGACGCTGTTCGAGGTCACCTTCCGCAAGACCGGCGTGCTCCCTCACATCACTGCTCCGGCGCTCCCCGACGACCCCCCTTGGCTCCAGGACGACGCCTATGTGATCTCGTGGCTCTACAACCGCATCAGCCCCGAGATCTTCGGGCTCGTCCACCAGCGGCAACAGCGACCGCCGCCCGAGCTCTGGGCGGCCATCTCCTCCATCTTCTGGAGAACCGCGAGCACCAAGCCGTCTTCCTCGCCACCGACTTTCGTCGCGCCGAGCAAGTGCCGGCTCCGTCCTCTCGTGCCAGCGGCTGAAGGACTGCGCCCGATAGACTGGCGGACCTCGGTGAGCCCGTCGGTGATCGTGAACAAGTGTTGAACATGTTTCGCGGGCTGCACCCCGCCTTCGCTATGCTATTCCCATCCTCACAATGCAGACTCCGTTTCCTTCGTTTCTCCGCTGCCGCGCAGCCCTGCTCCTCGAGGAGAGCCGCTGGCGCGGAGAGCTCAAGCAGATGGCTCTGCATGCTGCGCGCGCCCCCAACTCCGGCGGGGGCTCGTCCATAGGCGGCAACACCAATCGCCGTCCGGGTGGCAACGGCGGTCGCAACAAGGGCAAGGGCAAGGCCGCCGCTGATGGTAGTGGCGGTGGGAGCTCCTCCGTGCCGCGTCCGCAGGGCCGCCGGCGCCTGCAACTACGCCCTGGACTGGGATGGTCCATGCGTGGCCCATGCCCTGGCGCCCCCACACACCTGGCGCTGGTGTGCTCGGGCCCCGTCCGGGCGCTCCTGCTCCGTTCGCTGGCCACGCCGCGCACTACGGCGCGCCTCCACCGATCCCGCCCGGCGCCGCCCCGACGCACTGGACCCCGGGTGTCGTCCCTGCTCAACCACTGTACAACACGGGTGCCTCGTCTTCGACTACGCCCCCGCCGCCCATGTGGGACCAAGCTGCACTCGTCCACGCCCTGAACAATCTCGGACTCCAGCAGCAGCAGGGCGCCCACTCCGGCGGGGACTGGTACCTCGACACTGGGGCGACTACACACATGGCGTCCTCATCAGGTTTGCTCACCACATCTCAGCCCTATAATTCTTTACGCATTGTTGTAGGCAATGGCAACACGTTCGCGGTCACGCACACCGGCTCTACCTCCATTCCCACCTCCAGTGCCCCCATCCACCTTCAGAACATCCTAGTCTCCCCCCACCTAATCAAAAACTTAATCTCTGTCAAAAAGCTTGCACGTGATAATCCTCTTAACGTCGAGTTTGACGATCTCGGTTTTTCTGTTAAGGATCGAAGGACGAAGCGGGTGATCCTCCGGTGTAACTCCGACGAGGATCTGTATCCAGTCACGCAGCCGCCACGCCACACTGCCCTCTCCGCCACCGTCGTCCCGGCCAAGGTGTGGCACCAACGCCTAGGGCACCCCGGCCACGACACCCTCGCCCACACTCTGCGTGCCTGCTCCATCCTTCCGCTGCCATCGTCTTCTGAGCTCTGTCATGCTTGCCAGTTAGGGAAAAGTGTTAGGTTGCCATTTTCATCTTCAGAACATGTTTCGTATTTTCCTTTCCAGTTAATTCACTGTGATGTGTGGACTTCGCCTGTATCTAGTGTCTCTGGCAAGCAATATTATCTTGTTTTACTCGACGACTATAGCCACTTTGTGTGGACGTTCCCCCTCGATCGCAAGTCTAATATGTACCCCATCCTCCACTCGTTTGCCGCCTTCGTTCGTCGACAGTTTAACCTCAACGTTCTCACTGTCCAGTGTGACAATGGACGTGAGTTCGACAATGCCATGGCACGCACATTCTTCTCCACTGAGGGCATTGTCTTACGTATGTCCTGCCCTTACACGTCGCCGCAAAACGGGCGCGCTGAGCGGATCCTCCGCACCCTGAACGAGACATCGTTCGCTCACTGCTCATTCACGCGTCCATGCCATACACCTACTGGGCGGAGGCCCTCAACACTGCCACATTTCTCCTTAACCGCGGTGCATGCCGCACTCGTCATGGGCATACCCCGTTCTACCTCCTGTACGGTGCTCACCGGACTACACTCATTTGCGTGTCTTTGGATGCCTTTGCTATCCCAACATCTCATCCACGGCGCCACACAAGCTCGCGCCCGGTCCACGCCGTGTACCTTCCTCGGCTACTCTGTCGACCACAAGGGCTACAGGTGCCTTGATCGTGCTACGAATCGCATCCTTATATCTCGCCATGTGGTCTTTGACGAGACGCAATTCCCGTTCAGTACCGCCCTTAGCACCCCTCCTACCAAAGCCGACGAGGACCCGCCCCACCTCCCTGTCGTCCCGCGGCGACCGCGCTCCGCCCGGCCACCACCCGCCGCCCACACCACGGCGACGCCACCCACACCTGGAGTGGCTGCCGAGCCTAGCCCCCTGACACCTCTCTGCACATCCACAAACACTGTCATGGCAAACCCAGCGTCAGCAGACCACACTCACACAGGCGTATCTACCACCGCGAGCCCCTCCCCGAACCCCGACCCGTCCGAGCCCCCGGCCCGTCCCCTTGCTCCTACCCACACCATGATCACACGCGCTCGCGCCGGAAAATTCTTTCCCAACCCCAAATACGCTGAAAACAACTCTGTCTCTACCACTCCTACCATCTCACCCATTCCCAAATCCGTGCACGCCGCGCTACTTGATGTCAATTGGCTAACAGCTATGCAGGATGAATTCTCGGCGCTGATGGTGAACAGGACCTGGACGCTTGTGCCCCGACCGCCGGGTGCCAACATAGTCACTGGTAAGTGGCTGTTCCGGCACAAGTTGAAGGAGGACGGCAGCCTCGAGCGCTATAAAGCGCGATGGGTGGTCCGGGGGTTCTCGCAACGCCCCGGCGTCGACTTCGACGAGACGTTCTCACCGGTCGTCAAGGCCGCCACCATTCGCACCGTGCTCATCGTGGCTGCCAGCCGAGGCTGGCCTGTTCACCAGATGGACGTGAACAATGCCTTTCTCCATGGGCATCTCGCGGAGCGCGTCTACTGCCAACAGCCGGCCGGCTTCATCGACAAGAACTTCCCCAACCACGATACGCCTGCTTGACAAGTCACTGTACGGCCTGAAACAGGCCCCTCGCGCCTGGTTTGCGCGGTTCGCGGCCTTCCTCGGCGTCCTTGGCTTCACGGCGTCCCGGGCAGACCCGTCATTGTTCGTGCTACATGGCGACACCGGCTCCGCCTTTCTTCTACTCTACGTCGACGACATCGTTCTCACGGCGTCCACGCCGGCGCTCCTCCGTCAACTCCAACAACGCATGTTCGCGAGTTCTCCATGAAGGACCTGGGTGCCCTTCACTACTTCCTCGGGATCAGCGTGATGCGCCACGGCCCGGCAGGTTCTTCCTGTCCCAGCGCAAATCTGGCGGATGAGCTGCTGGATCGCGCTAACATGATGACTTGCAAGCGGCCTCGACACCCGCCGACACCCGCTCGAAGCTCTCCGCTGCCGCCGGTGCACCTGTCCAGGACGCCTCCGAGTACCGGAGCCTAGTGGGTGCCCTTCAGTACATCACCCTGACCCGCCCGGACATGGCGTACGCCGTGCAACAGGCATGTCTCTACATGCACGATCCTCGGACGCATCACCTCGCGCTGGTCAAGCGCATTCTCCGCTACCTGCGCGGCACGACTACACACGGGCTGCATCTCCGTCGCTCCGCCGAGCTCACCCTGGTCGCTTACTCTGACGCCGACTGGGCCGGCTGCCCGGACACGCGGCGCTCTACGTCGGGCTTCGTCGTCTACCTCGGTGATGCGCTGGTGTCCTGGTCCGTAAGCGCCAGCCCACCGTCTGCGTGCTTTCGAGTGCGAGGCGAGTACCGCGCCGTCGCCAATGTGGTAGCTGAGTGTTGCTGGCTTCGTCAACTTCTCGGGGAGCTGCGTGTTCCGCTACCTGCCGCCACGGTCACCTACTGCGACAACATCTCCTCCGTGTACATGGCGGCCAACCCAGTCCACCATCGGCGCACAAAACACATAGAGCTGGACATCCACTTTGTCCGAGAGAAGGTGGCCTTGGGGCAACCGCGTCCTTCCGCGTGCCACGGCTCCAGCAGTTCGCCCGGCGTCATGGCGAAGGGCCTCCCGGCCTTGACCTTGAGGAGTTCAGGTCCAGCCTGTGCATTCGGCCTCCCGATGCTCAGCCTGCGGCGGGGTGTTGACTGTAACTCCTCGTCTCCCATGCATGCTTGTACGTGCCCCATGCACTAACCCCACGATCCTCCCTCGCATGCGCACGTCGCGCCTCTGTAACCTCTCGCGCTCATGCGCTCTGTTGTAACACAGGCTATATAGCCTCGAGTAATACACACAGCGACACCCAAGGTGCATCGCTTCCTGCTTTCTCTCGTCTACAGAGTTCATATGTTGGTGGTGGGACCAAAGGTACACACGCCTGTTCCTTGTGCATGAGCTTTTGCAAGAAGGTAGCCTTGATCGACACCTACACAGGGGCAACAGTTTGTTTCCGTAGTCCAAGAGGTATGTATTTTAGTTTTGCCTCAGCATTTACATCGCTGCAACTTAATTTCTTTTTGTTCATACGTAATGGTAAACATGCTTTGGTAAACGCAGACACGAGATTATCCTCAACCTAGGTTCTGCACTACAATACCTCCATGTAGATTGCGAGCAAGATCAACAGTGTATTGTACATGGTGATATCAAATCGAGTAACATATTACTTGGCTCTTCGTCTGGTGCCAAGTTAGGTGACTTTGGATTGGCAAGATTTGTTCACCACGAAACTGGGTCACAGACCACGAATGTTGTACAGGGCACTTTCGGATATATAGATCCTGTGTTCATTGACACGAGCAAACGGAATAGGGAGTCAGATATCTACAGTTTTGGCTCGTCCTACTAGAGATTGTCTCTGGAAGGAACCCAACAGATCAGAATATGGCTCCATTGTCGTCATGGGTAAGAAGTAAGTACGACGGGAATGCGATCCTGGAGGCCGTAGACGAAAGGCTGATAAACGGCGAGGTCACTAATGGGCTTCAGCAGATGAAGCATGCGCTACTCATCGGACTCTTGTGCGCACACCAGGACCCGAGCAGCCGACCGTCCATCTCCGACGCCATGAATGCCCTTGGATCGGATTCCGAGGAGCTGACACTGGACATGACTCTCCTAGAGACGATGACACACTCATTGCCATTATCTTTGTAGTTCATATGCTTATAGTTCATATATTCAAGAGCTATGTGTCGGGTCATAAATCACTTCCGGACAAATCGATCGTCTAAGCCGACTACTTTCACCTACGCTGAGAGCCAAATCACGAAAGCTTGGTAAAGACTGTTTAAGCAAGTACTTGTCTCGGCAACAATAAGCACACGGTAGAGATAGGCCTTTGCTGAGATTGACAAAGGTGAACTCGGCAAAGATGAAACACTCGAATTACGCTTACTATGCTGAGACCTAAGGACACGACAACAAGGGGACATGTGGCACGGGCGTTGGCGTTGACGGCTCTGTTACTGTTGGCGCCCTTTGCCGAGTACCCCATTGTTGCGACTCGGCAAAGAGTCGTTCCTTTTTATCCATAATAAAAATGGCACTAAGATATGTTATTCAACCATTACATAATTATGACCACCATTGCATAGGTTCAACCACATCACGCCACTTTGTACAACCCTAGGCCGCCGCCTCTCCAATTATTTCCTCCCTGTCACCTTCCACCGACGCCGTTTGTCACGCTGTACTGCCACCGCCGCCGCCGCTTCTGAACACCGATCTGTTGCCGCTTCTCCACACCAGCCTTCTTGTAACGCAATTGTGGGGCCGTTACTCCGTTGGACTCAAAACTTTTTGTGCACACAAAGGAGTACATCATACGAGACATGCCAGCCCCTGGCTTTTTTCTGTCCGCCTGCAAAATTTGGGAAGATTTGGGAGTATAGAATTTCCTGAGTTTTGGTAAAAATTTGAGGGTGTTCCACAAAAGACAGATTGGAGGCCTCATAGAAACTACACCGTCTGTGAGGTAGGATCTAGAGTTCAATAGAGAACATGTACAGTTTTTCAAGGAATTGAGGAGCCTGTTACTCCACTGGCCTTGAAACTTTTGTGCACGTAAAGGAGGCCATGACTTGGCGAAGAAGATAGCTACCGAAGGCTCCAGCGACCTAGCAGAACACATGAGTATATAGCTAGGTCTGCGTGTTGCCTTCCCACACCCAGAGCCTTCCACCGGTGATAAGGTTGACTTCCGCTGCATCTACCAGATGACAACCACTGCATGGGCTTCGTCTTCACCTGGTTCTTGAGCAGGCTGCCAGGTTCACCACGTGGGGTCATGGCGGCTGTTGCTCCTTTCCCTCCTCTGTTAGGGGCGGCTGCAGCATGGTGATGCCGACGCGATCAGAAGAGGGGGAGCCATGCTGTCGGTGCTCAGAGGCCGCCGTGCGGTGCTTCAACAGCTACCACTGCCGCCAGCCATTGCCATCACAATGCCACACGCCAGCTGATTAGCAACAGGGATGGAGCCCCGCTGCCACCATTGGCCATGCGCGCAAGCCCAGCCACCGCGAGGAAGGGCGCCCGGATCCGGGCTGCCGGGATTAGCGAATCGGGATGCCGCCCGAGTCACGCAGGCAGACGCGAGGAGACTGTTAGGATTGCAACTTAGTATTATCCAGAGGCAAAAGCCATCATATATACATGTACAGGGGAGGCCAAAGCAAAAGGCCAAAGGAACACCCCCCGCCAAACTGATGGTGGATCCAGAACACTGAGTTTGGAGTGATAACTCGAAAGGCACATATTAAAGAGCAATAACATGTTCCTGCACACTAGTGCATACAAACAAAGCATCAACACCAATATGCTTGGTAAGCTAATGCTTCACTTTGGATCCCGCATAATACTGATAGTACTTATACAGTCGACAAGAGTGTAATAGGTGTAGTAAAAGTAACACCTAAATCCTCAAGTAACCAAGCGTAACCAAGTCACCTCTGCCATGAGGAGAGCCATAGCTTCATAACTCAGCCTCTGCACTCGAATGGGAAACTGCAGTCTGTTTCTATGTCTTCCAGGCAATGAGAAAACCACCAAGAAAGACACAGTAAGGAGAAAGTGAACGACGATCCGAAGGATGACTAGCCCAGGTAGCATCCGAATAGGCTTGGAGCTGTAACGAGCAGGAACGAGGAAAGAAGTGACGGTGAGAGATAGTGCCACGAAGATATCATAGAACACGAAGAAGGTGACTATAGTGAACCGAAGTGGGAGAAGAAACAAACTGACTGAGGATATGGACAGGATAGGAGATATCCGGACGAGTGACAGCGAGATAGACAAGACTCCCAACAAGATGATGATAACGGGTCGGATCAGACAAGGGCTCACCGTCAGAAGCACGAAGGTGAACATTAAGATCCATAGGGGTCTCAACAGTGCACTCATCACTCAGAGTTGCACGAGCAAGAAGATCCTCGATATACTTTTCATGGGAAATAAAAAAGGCGTCAGTGGTGGAAGAAATCTCAACCCCAAGAAAGTAACGAAGTGGACCAAAAAACAGACATAGAAAACTGCTCACTCCGACAGGCCTTGACAAAGGCGATGTACTTAAGACCATCGCCGGTGATGATCATGTCATCAACATATAGAAGAAGAAGAGTGCGACCACGAGCAGAAAGGTGGACAAACAACGCTGGATCATGAACACTGGGTGAAAAACCAGTTGCAGTGATCATCGAGGCAAAACTCTTGAAACCAAGCCTAGAGGGCTCGCAAGTCCATAGAAAGAAGCGGCGAAGGCGGCAAACCATGCCATCAGGAACTGAATACCCAGGTGGTGGCTGCATATAAACTTCCTCATGCAACTCACCATTCAGAAAGTCATTCTTAACATCAAGCTGAGAACAGACTAGTGGCAAACGTAGGCCATGACGAGAAGTGCATGAACAACGGTCATATGGGCCACAGGAGAAAATGTCTCATCGTAATCATGACCATGCTCCTGCTGAAAGCCACGAGCCACAAGACGAGCTTTATAACGCTCAAGAGAACCATCATAGCGAGTCTTAATCTTATAAACCCACTTACAAGTGATAGGATGAACACGAGGACGAATTGAAACCAGATCCCACGTGCCTGTTTGCTCAAGGGTAGCAATCTCCTCTCCCATGGCAAACTGCCATTCAGGATGAATAACTGCATCTCGATATGAAGTCGGCTCAATAATGGTCGATCACGGGGCGGATAAGGCCGAGAGCAAAGACCATAAGTCGGCTGAGAGGAGGAAGACGACACATCAGAATTTGAGGGCACATTAGTAGACTCATCCACAACACGTCGACGACGAGTATGGAAAGGAAAGGAGGGAAGAGGTGAAATCACTCGAGATGGAGATGGGGAATGTGTCGGTGATGAAGGTGGAGAAGAGGAAGGTATCGATGATGAAGGTGGAGAGTCATGCGATGAGGAAGGAGACGAAACCATTGGAGAGGGCGGCATCGGATCGATAACAGCGAGACGAGGAGTAGGAATACTAGGCACGAGAGGAGGTGCATCCGAAACATAAGAAATATGTGGAAAAGGTGGAGGAGGATGGACTTTGGTAGTCAGGACAAGACTCATCAAAGGTGGTGATGTTGGCTTGAACTCCGTCGGTATTTCCCCAAAGAGGAAGGGATGATGCATCACAACAACGGTAGGTATTTCCCTCAGTGATGAGACCAAGGTTATTGAACCAGTAGGAGAACCACGCAACACCACGTAAACAGCTCATGCACACAAAGAACACATACTTGCAACCTGACGTAAGAGAGAGGTCGTCAATCCCTCAAGGGTAAAATGGTAGATAAAATTGTAGTAGATTGGATAAATAGATCTAGCGGGAATGGGAGATAAAATAAATTACTAAAAATTGCAGCAAGGTACTTTTGTATTTTTGGTTTAATAGATCTGAAAATAAAAGCAAATAAAAATAGATCGCAAAGGAAAATATATTAAAGAAGAGACCCGGGGCCGTACGTTTCACTAGTGGCTTCTCTCGAGAAAAATGGGAAAACAATTACTGTTGGGCAATTGATAGAACTTCAAATACTCATGGCGATATCCAGGGAATGATCAATATATAGGCATCATGTGCAAGATCAGTAGACCGGCCTTCCTTCATCTACTACTATTACTCCACACATTGACCGCTATCCAACATGCCTCTAGTGTATTATGTTCATGGAGAAACAGAGTAATGCAATAAGAATGATGACATGATGTAGACAAGATCTATTTATGTAGAAATAGACCCCCATCTTGTTATCCTTAATAGCAACGATACATATGTGTCGTTTCCCCTTCTGTCACTGGGATCAAGCACCGTAAGATCGAATCCTTCACAAAGCACCTCTTCTCATTGCAACATAAATAGATCAAGTTGGCCAAACAAAACCCAAATATCAGAAAAGAAATACGAGGATATAAGCAATCATGCATATAAGAGATCAAAGAACACTCAAATAACTTTCATGGATAAAACATAGATCTATCATAAACACAAAGTTCATCGGATCCCAACAAACACACATAAAAGAGTTACATCATATGGATCTCCAAGAGACCATTGTATTGAGAATCAAACAAGTGACAGGAAGCCATCTAGCTACTAACAACGGACCCGTAGGTCTACAAAGAACTACTGACGCATCATCGGAGAGGCACCAACGGACATGATGAACCCCTTCGTGATGGTGTCTAGATTGGATATGGTGTTTCTAGAACTTGCGGCGGCTGGAATTGATTTTAAATCGACTCCCCTAGGGTTTCTGGAAAATTTAGATATTCATAGAGCAAAGAGGCGATGCAGGAGGCCACCGAGGTGGGCATAACCCACCTGGCGCGCCTGGGCCCCTAGGCGTGCTCTGGTAGGTTGTGCCCCCTCGGGGCACCCCTCTGGTACTTCGGCCCATCTTGTGTCTACTGGTCCCAAAAAATCCACAAAATGTTTCGCTGCGTTTGGACTCCGTTTGGTATTGATTTCCTGGGATGTAAAAAACAAGCAGAAAACAACAATTAACATTGGGCACTATGTCAAGAGGTTAGTACGCAAAAATGGTATAAAATGATTGTAAAATGTCCAAGAATGATAATATAACAGCATCGAACAATCAAAAATTATAGATACGTTGGAGACGTATCAGTGACATCCCAGGAAATACACATCCGGCGACCGGTAGGATCTCAGCATCGATAGCCATTATGCTCATCACTGTATCCGAGAAAGACACACTCGATAGATTGAGCGGTCAGTTTGTTGCGTTTACGAGGGGCAAGAAAAACATAGCAAACACAACCAAACAAATGAGGAGAACGATCGGAAAGACGTTCACACTAGTAGAAAACAGGGAATTTGTCCCGGTTCGTAAGGGCCTTTAGTCCCGGATCTTGAACCGGGACTAAAGGGTCATTACTAATGCCTCCCACCTTTAGTCCCGGTTCTTACACGAACCGGGACAGATGGGCATCCACGTGGCCGCTGCGGGCAGCTCAGAAAGGGGGGCCTTTGGTCCCGGTTGGTGACATAAACCGGGACTAAAAGGCTTCCGCGCGTCGACATTCGATGGCTTGGGTTTTTTTTTTTTGAAAGGGGGGGGGGGGGGGTTGGGGGTTTTGGGGGGTTAATTTAGGTGTTTCATATATTGTGTTAGCTAGCTAATTAATAGAGAGAGAATTTTCATATCTTATTTCCGTGATAGGTCGGCCTTCGTACTATATACATAGAGAGGCCCTCGACACGCTAGCTAGTAAGAAAATGAAGGAAACCGTTAAGTCTGAGAAGTTAAGTCATGCATACCGAGAGAAGTGATTGATCGACCTCTCCTTCTCCGAGAGATTGGTCGAACAACAAGTTTTCGTATTATCTATCCGACGCTACTGGCTACATACATATACAATATGTAAGATCTCTTATAATCCCCTAGCATTTGAAATCAACTTCCACATGGTATTCTCCGGCTTTATTGATGACGTAGTCAAGAAAGAATCCCGCCAATTCCTCTTGAATTGCGTTCATGCGATCTTGTGATAGGAGTTCTTTCCGCATCTGCCACGTCTGATTTGAAGAAGGGGGTTAATACATATATATGAATGAAACTCAACAGAAATGATGGTGTAATAAAATGAAATTGTGAATATTATTGCTTACGGACTTCATATTCTCTTTTAGAGTAGCCTCGCTTATTTTTCAAAGTCGCGTTGTAGATGAACTCGCACACGTAGTATCCACAGTAATCATTCCCTTGTTCCTGCCACAAGCACTTTACGAGAAATAGAGGTCAATCAAACTGATAATGAAGCATTATAAATGGCATTGATGAAAGTATAGCTATGGAATCAGCGGGAGATGCGGCGCAACTAGCTAGCCATTAGTACTTACGTCCGGGTATGTATATCGCAGATCATACGCAGTCCGAACTTCTGCGGTGAACTGTTTCCAAACCCTGTAAGACAAAGAAAATAATTATTATTACTTGAGATATCAAGAAATGAACAAAAAGTTTCCGATATGGTGCAATAATGATCGATTGAACTTGTTGAGCAATTTAGTCATGTCCGCATAGGTTTCGGGATCTTTTCGTCTCGAGTCTAAGACGGTTACTAGTCCCCGCTCAAGCTTAATCTCTAGAAGAACATATTGGTAGCTGCGCACGCATGCATAACTCATAAATTACATTACTATAACCTCGCTTGAGTAATAAGGGAAACCGAATATGCACACGACAGTAACACTCACTTGAAGTTGTAAGGAAAGAGTATGCTATCTTTGTTTTGATTTTTGATCAACGATTGTAGCAAGTTGGCCTCGGCCTCTTCGGCATGCTTTTTAACCTGAATTTCATCTATGATATTTGTGTTAATGAACCCAATATCATACATTTCTTATTTTCTGCACTCGACGATCTTCAATCTACATAATATAGTGAGGATAATTAATTATAAATACATGCAATGAAAGAGCTGAGCTATATATAGAGACTTAATGAAAGAAATAGTACTTACAGACAGTAGCAAAAGACCGTTAATTTATCGAGGGCCTTTTGCTTGAAGAACTCGAAGAACTCCTCAAATGGAGCAGTCAACAGATCAATTCCAACAAGGTCGTGCTCCTCTTTAATGTTCAGATACAAAGTATTCGTCCCCCCAAACTCTCTGCAGGTTTTCATGTACCAATTATGGAATCTTCGCATGATCGTTGTTAGAGATTTTTCATCTTTGACGAGAGGCTTCCCGTGCTCGTATCTGTGTATGTCCAGCTCCATGAAATCAGGAAGTTGATCGTCAGGTAGGTAATCTGCAAGATTGCCATAACCGGCCACCGTCCCCGGAGCATTAGCGACGATGTCGCCGCTAGACACATTGAGCGGGGGGCACGATTGATTTGCTTGTTCGCCGAGCTGGGCAATTTTTTTTGCAGCTACTCATTCTTTTGACCTTTGATGTCTGACAGTACTTCCCGACCTCCCGCCTCTGGCTATACTGCTAGACGCCGGAGCAGACGGAGCGCCTGCGGCGTCTGTCTTCTTTCGTGCTTGCTTACGAGGCGGTGGAGAAGGACTACGACGCGCCGGAGCAGCCGGGACGGCGGCGGGTATCTTCCGCCCTTGCTAGCGAGGCAGAGAAGGAGGAGGCTGCTAGCTGCTCGGGCGCGCAGGCGCAGGCGGAGAAGGAGGCGGAGTGCCGCCTCGCGCCGGAGAAGGAGGCCGACTGCCCTGATTGTTACTTTGGAGGAGGAGGCGGTGGAGGAGGCGGAGTGCCTTGACTCATGGGAGGAGGAGTCGATGGAGGAGGCGGAGTGCCTGACTTCGCGGAGGAGGAGGAGGAGGCGAGGCGTCCAGTTCGGAAGGTTGATGAGCTCCTTCCACCATAGGCATGGAGTCTTCAGAGCAGAACCCAGCCTAGTCTCCCCTTCACCGGTAGGGTGGTCAAGCTGGAGTTCCTCAAATCCCTCTGTTATTTCATCCACCAGCATCCTAGCATATCCTACGGAATCGGCCGGCGGTGAAAAGTTGCGCCGGGTTCGAGTAGGATAACGAAACCAACAACCGCCTTGACTTTCAAATACATCCATTGCGTCATAATGTGGCAATTTTGGGACTCCGTGATAGCATCCACGGGAAATCTGGCAGGAGCCGTCACGAGATGCTTCGGCTGAAGCCGCTTGGTGGAAGCCACGCTGCTTCTCCGCTGAGATGGCGGGGTAGCTTCGGTGGAAGCTTTGGCAGGTCGTTTGCTGCGTTCTGCTTCTCGTTCTTCTAGCCCCATTACCCTTTCATGCAGCGCCTGTAGTTGGCTCTGCTCCAGTTTCTTCCTCCTCTCACGGGTTTTGTAACACCTGCGTCCGAAAAACCAACCTTCCACGGAATGGAGCTGGCGTGCCTCGTGTCCGTCACAGGTGCTCGAGATTCGAGGGCCATTGTGAGCTCGTCCTTCTCCTATGCGGAATGAACGTCCCTTGTTGCGCTGCATCGATATAGTGCCGAAGCTTGGTGACTGGTATTTTCAGTTGCTCGTCCGTCCAACGGCACTTCCATGATACAGGGTTCCGCGAGCCCCGAAGAACCAAGTCCGGCAACGGTCTGGCCAGTTCATTGGCTCTGGTTCGGTCCCTTTATCAAGCAGATCATTCTCAGCCTTGGACCACTTAGGCCGGGCTTTGAGGTAGGCACCTGACCCCGTGCCATGGTGAAACTTCTTCTTCGCAGCATTTTTCTTGTATGTCTCCGACATCTTCTTAATCTTTTCCGATGTCTTGTGGGCCACAAATGCGGGCCAGTGATCTTTGATCTTCTCATATTTGCCGATGAATTCTGGTGTCTCTTCTTTGTCGACAAACTTGTTCAGCTCTTTCCTCCACCTCCTGAATAGGCTTGCCATCTACTTAAGAGCACAAGACTTGATTAATTGTTCTTTAACTGGCTTCTCCGGATCCTCCTCTGGCGGTAGGGTGAAATTTGCCTTCAGCTCAGTCCAAAGATTATCTTTCTGCATATCATTGACATAAGACACCTCAGGTTCTTCCTCCTTAGGCTTATACCATTGTTGGATGCTGATCGGGATCTTGTCCCTAACAAGAACCCCACACTGAGCATAAAATGCGTTCTTTGTCCGGATGGGTTCAATCGGTTCGCCATCGGTAGGATTGCTGTGATCTCAAACCTTTTATCCGAGCTCAACTTTTCTTGGGCCTCGTCTCCTTACGAAGTTGTGCTTGATCCGGAGGGCTAGAAAAGGAAGAAAGATGAGAGTTAATTAATATATGTACATATACCAAAACAATGAATGCATGAATTAACTAGTCATACGGGCTTAACTAATATATATATATATATATATATATATATATATATATATATATATATATATATATATATATATATATAGGAAAATGCATCCTACTACCGGGTGTAGTTACACCCATTTCTCATATACTACCATGTGGTAGTATATACTCTACTTATTACTTATAGTATGCTCATATACTATATCTAAGATACTCCAAAGCGAATTATGTGAAAAAATTGCATGTGAGCCCATGTTTTTATAATATTTGTGAAATACGTACATATTTATGCGTAAAAAGGAGTATGCTCAAAATATACTACATACTACATAAAAAATAGTATATATACTACCTAAACATTCTTACATACTACATACTACAGCGTACATACTCTACGATATGATAGATACTACCTAGAGCATTATGAAACAAAAGTGGAAGTAACTACACCCGGTAGTAGGAAAAATTTGTCCAATATATATATATATATATATATATATATATATATATATATATATATATATATATATATATATATACCTGGCCGGACTCGGTTCGGTCACCGGAGCAGTCAGCACAGTCTCCTTGTACCTCCATTGGGTCACCGGAGCCATCATGAACATAGCCCTCTTCTTGTACCGGCATTACACTAGTAGAAAACAGGGCAATGGTCCAGGCCCGGCCAGCCCATTAGTCCCGGTTCAATCAGAACAGGGACCAATGGAGGCATTGGACCCGGTTCGTGAGCCCCGAGGGCCGGCCGGGCCACGTGGGCCATTGGTCCCGGTTGGTGGGACGAACCGGGACCAATGGGCCTCGCTCCTGGCCCACCACCATTGGTCCCGGCTGGTGGGACGAACCGGGACCAAACGCTGCCCTTTAGTACCGGTTCAAGTCACCAACCGGGACAAATTAGTTGCCTATATATACCCCTCGCCCGCGAGCAGAGCACTCCCAGTGCTCTGTTTTTAAATGTGACGAGGGAGAGCTTTGTGGTGCTCTAGCTCACCTCCTATGCACACGAGATGTTCGATGGAATGCCCGAGCCACACTACTTAAGCTTTCTCCTCTCCAAGCTCGACCTCCAAGCTCCATTTTCCTTAATATTTGTCTAGGTTTAGCGGTCCGTCACGTCCCGTCCCCGTCTTCACCGCTGTTGATCGCCCGCGCCGATCTCGTCGCCGGCACTACCGTGGTGAGCCTCTTGTTCTTATCGTATCTTCTTTTTGAAAGGAATTTTTTTCTTACTTGTATGTTTATATAGATACTTGTATAATTTTCTTACTTTTATTATTGCATCTTATATAGTGCGATGGTTTTGGTATCCGCCCCCGTCGGCCCTCGTCACATCTATGATTCGGATGTGGTATATATTATCTTTTCATAACTATTGGTTCATTTATTTTTATGACAATTATGCGACCAACGTGACATAGATTTTATTTATCTAGGAGGTTGTTGAACGGAAATTCCAACCGACCCTATTGTCGAGAGGTTAAATTTAGTTGAAGAAGAAAACAATTTGTTGAAGGAAAAAATTAGAAAAAATTGAGGAGGAGAAGATGATATTGGAGTTGCATGTTGCGGATGTCGTTGATGATCACAAGATCAAGATGGATGCAATGCGCTTGAAGATTAGAAAGATTAGAAAATATGCCATTCATACCGAGGCTTGGTATCATTATGCCGTTGGATCAGTTGTTACATTGGTTGCGATTATGATCGCATTTGTTTTCGCATTAAAATGTTTTACATAGTTTCAGTGTATGGTTTAATTAATTTAGATGCTCTGCAGAGCTTTATGTTGTTAGATGAGAAGTATGCATGTACTTTGGTTTTAATGTGATGATGAACTTCTATTAATTTGGTCACTTAATTATCTATTCATGATGTTCTGTAATGATTTTGACACACTTAATTATATATAATGCACGCAGATGAACCGGGAATGGATGTACGGTTCAAGACACACCTCAAAGTACATTAAGGCGTGCATGATTTTCTCGAAGTGGTGAGGCAAACAAGCAGAATAGTTTTATGTGTTGTCCATGCCCTATATGTGGGAATCTGAAGTCTTACTCGACCGGAAAATCCTCCACACCCACCTGCTTTACAAGGGTTTCATGCGGACTATAATGTTTGGACGAGGCACGGAGAAATAGGGGTTATGATGGAAGACGGCGAAGAAGAAGAAATACGATGACAACTATGTGCCCCCTGAATACGGTGATGCTCTTGAACATCAAGAGGAACCAGACGATGTGCACGATGATGCTGCAATGGGCGAAGCTGCTGAAGATCAAGAGGAACAGACGATGTGCCCGATGATGATGATCTCCATGAGGTCATTGTCGATGCAAGGACGCAATCACGAAAGTCAAAGGAGAAGCTGAAGTTCGATCGCATGTTAGAGGACCACAAAAAGGGTTGTACCCCAATTGCGAAGATGGCAACACAAAGCTCGGTACCGTCTTTGGAATTGCTGCGGTGGAAGGAAGAGAATCTTTGTGCACGACAAAGGATTTGAGAAGCTACTGAAAATATTGAAGAAGAAGCTTCCAAAGGATAACGAATTGCCCGACAGTACATACGCAGCAAAGAAGGTCGTATGCCCTCTAGGATTGGAGGTGCGAGAAGATACATGCATGCCCTAATGACTGGATCCTCTACGCGGTGGGTACAAGGATCTGAACGCATGCCCGGTATCACGGTGCATTATGGTATAAGATCAGACGAGATGACCTGGTGATGTTGACGGCGAGCCCCGGAAGAGGGTTCCTCTGAAGGTGATGTGGTATGCTCCTATACTCCCACGGTTGATACGTCTGTTCAGATACGGAGAGCATGCCATGTTGATGCGATGGCACTGTGAGGTCCGTAAGAAAGACGGGAAGTTGAGAGCACCCGCCGACGGGTCGCGGTGGAGAAAAATCGAGAGAAAGTACTGGGATGAGTTTGCAAGTGAGCCAAGGAATGTATGGTTTGCTTTAAGCGTGGATGGCGTTAATCCTTCGGGAGCAGAGCAGCAATCACAGCACCTGGCCCGTGACTCTATGTATGTATAACCTTCCTCCTTGGATGTGCATGAAGCGGAAGTTCATTATGATGCCAGTTCTCATCCAAGGTCCTAAGCAACCCGACAACGACATTGATGTGTACCTAAGGCCATTAGTTGAAGAACTTTTACAGCTGTGGAATGGAAGCGGTTATGCGTCGTGGGATGAGCACAAACAGGAGGAAATTAACCTAAAGGCGTTGCTGTTCGTGACCATCAACGATTGGCCCGCTCTTAGTAACCTTCGGACAGACAAACAAGGGATACCATGCATGCACGCACTGTTTACTTGACACCGATAGTATATACGGCAAGCTGCGGGAAGAATGTGTACACTGGGCCATCGTCGATTTCTTCCGACCAACCATCACTGTCGAAAAGAAAGGCAAGCATTTCAAAAGCGAGGCAGATCACCGGAAGAAGCCCGCCATGCGTACCGGTGATCACGTACTTGCTATGGTCAATGATTTACACGTAATCTTTGGAAAGGGTCGGCGGACTAGCTGTTCGAATGACACCGAGAATCACGCACCCATGTGGAAGAAGAAATCTATATTGCAGGAACTACCCTCTTTGGAAAGACCTAGAGGTCCGCTCTTCGATCGGCGTGATGCACGTGACGAAAAACCTTTGCGTGAACCTGCTAGGCTTCTTGGGCGTGTATGGGAAGACAAAAGATACACACGAGGCATGGGAGGACCTGCAACGCTTGCACGAAAAAGAGGGCATGCCTCCGAAGCGATATGAAGGTCCTGCCAGCTACGCTCTTCTGAAAGAAGAGAAAGAAATCTTCTTTGAATGCCTGCTCGATATGAAGGTCCCGACTGGCTTCTCGTCGAATATAAAGGGAATAATAATATGCGGAGAAAAAGTTCCAGAACCTAAAGTCTCATGACTGCCACGTGATTATGACGCAACTGCTTCCGGTTGCATTGAGGGGGCTTCTACCGGAAAACGTCCGATTAGCCATTGTGAAGCTATGTGCATTCCTCAATGCAATCTCTCAGAAGGTGATAGATCCAGAATCATACCAAGGCTAAGGAGTGATGTTGTGCAATGTCTTGTCAGTTTCGAGCTGGTGTTCCCACCATCCTTCTTCAATATCATGATGCACGTCATAGTTCATCTAGTTGACGAGATTGTCATTCTGGGCCCCGTATTTCTACACAATATGTACCCCTTTGAGAGGTTCATGGGAGTCCTAAAAAATATGTCCGTAACGCGCTAGGCGGAAGGAAGCATCTCCATGGGCCATCAAGCGAGAGGATGTCATCGGGTTTTGTGTTGACTTCATTCCTGGCCTTAATAAGATAGGTCTCCCTAAATCGCGGTATGAGGGGAGACTGACTGGAAAAGGCACGCTTGGAAGGGACTCAATAATAGGCAGGGACGGATATTCTTGGTCTCAAGCACACTACACAGTTCTACAGAATTCTACCTTGGTGACCCCTTATGTCGATGAACACAAGAACGGTCTGCGCTCCAAACACGGGAGGCGGTCTGACGGCTGGATTACATGTGAACACATCGGGACTTTCAGCAGTTGGTTGGAAGCACGTGTCGGAGGTGACAACACTGTTTGTGATGAGCTGTACTTGTTGTCGAGGGGACCATCTTTGAATGTATTGATTTGGAAAGGATCTGAGATAAATGGGAATACATTTTACACGATTGACCAAGATCAAAAGAGCACCAACCAAAACAGCGGTGTCCGCTTTGATGCAACAACCGAGAGGAAAGGACACATATTATGGTTACATAGTGAACATATGGGAACTTGACTACGGACATGATTTTAAGGTCCCTTTGTTTAAGTGCAAATGGGTCAATCTGTCGGGAGGCGGTGTGCAGTGGACCTGATGCGGAATGACAACAGTGGATCTGAAAAATCTTGGGTACAGCGACGAACCGTTCGTCCTAGCCAATGATGTGGCATAGGTTATCTATGTGAAGGACATGTCTACTAGACCGAGAAAGAGAAAAGATAAGGAAGCGAATACATCATACGATGAGCCAAAGCGCCACATAGTTCTTTCAGGAAAAAGGGACATCGTGGGAGTGGAGGACAAAGGCAGACATGTACGAAGATTATGAAAAGTTTCATGAAATTCCTCCCTTCAAAGTCAAGGCTGACCCGACATCACGATAAGCGATGAATATTATCCATGGTTACGGCGCAATAAGGAAATGACACAAGCGAAGAAAAAGTGAAGACTTTCTCCGCAACTATTATGATGATACCATGCCAACTTTGTAACCCAGCGAGTATGATACCATGCCAACTTTCAACTTTTCAGAGTTCATTCAAATGCTTTAATATCTTATGGTTTGGCCCTCGTAATAATTAAAAATAGCAACAATAAGTTTTTTGTTGTAAGTAGAAACAAAACAAAATAAATAAAGCAAGAAAGAAAACAAAAAAACAAAAATAGTGTTTTCAAATTTGAAAACTAATGGCACTAACAAAAAGTTTATAATTTTCCTAAAACTAATAGCATAAAGAATTAAAAAATAAAGAAAAAAACAAAAGAAAATAAATAATGCAGAAAACAAAACAAAAAAACTGGAACAAAAAATAAAAATAGCAACAATAAGTAAAGAAAACAAAAAAACAAAAAAATTGCCACCCTCTTTGGGCCACCACAGCTGAATACGACTAGAAACCCATCCATGGGCCAGATTCAGGCGCACTTTTGAGGCCCAGCAGGCCCATCAGGCATAGCAGTAATAAGTAGGCCCGTAAGCCTGCAATGGAGAGGAGGTTGAGAGGGGCGCGGCAGTGGGGCATATAAACCACTGCGCGCCCCTTTAGTCCCGGTTCATGAACCGGGACTAAAGGCCCTCACCAACCGGGTCAAATACCCCTTTTCTACTAGTGTTTGTGCTGATCCCACGTACGTACACCGTTTCCTTTCCACATCTGTAAAAGTTCTTCAACTAATGGCTTTAGGTACACAACAATGTCATTGTCGGGTTGCTTAGGGCCTTGGATGAGAACTGGCATCATAATGAACTTCCGCTTCATGCACATCCAAGGAGGAAGGTCATACATACATAGAGTCACGGGCTAGGTGCTGTGATTGCTGCTCTGCTCCCCGAAAGGATTCATGCCATCCGCGCTTAAAGCAAACCATATGTTCCTTGGGTCACTTGTAAACTCATCCCAGTACTTTCTCTCGATTTTTCTCCACTGCGACCCGTCAGCGGGTGCTCTCAACTTCCCGTCTTTCTTACGGTCCTCACTGTGCCATCGCATCAACTTGGCATGCTCTCCGTTTCTGAACAGACGTTTCACCCGTGGTATTATAGGAGCATACCACCTCACCTTCGCAGGAACCCTCTTCCAGGGGGGCTCGCCGTCAACATCACCAGGGTCATCTCGTCTGATCTTATACCGTAATGCACCGCATACCGGGAATGCGTTCAGATCCTTGTATGCACCGCGGTAGAGGATGCAGTCATTAGGGCATGCATGTATCTTCTGCACCTCCAATCCTAGAGGGCATACGACCTTCTTTGCTGCGTACGTACTGTCGGGCAATTCGTAATCCTTTGGAAGCTTCTTCTTCAATATTTTCAATAGCTTCTCAAATCCTTTGTCAGGCATAACATTCTCTGCCTTCCACTGCATCAATTCTAGTACGGTAACGAGCTTTGTGTTGCCATCTTCGCAATTGGAGTACAACCTTTTTTTGTGATCCTCTAACATGCAATCGAACTTCAGCTTCTCCTTTTGACTTTCGCATTGCGTCCTTGCATCAACAATGACCCGCGCGGAGATCATCATCATCGGGCACATCGTCTGGTTTCTCTTGATCTTCAGCAGCTTCGCCTGTTGCAGCATCATCGTGCACATCGTCTGGTTCCTCTTGATGTTTAGTAGCATCACTGTATTCAGGGGGCACATAGTTGTCATCGTACTCTTCTTCTTCGCCGTCTTCCATCATAACCCCTATTTCTCCGTGCCTCGTCCAAACATTATAGTGTGGCATGAAACCCTTGTAAAGCAGGTGGGTGTGAAGGATTTTCCGGTCAGAGTAAGACTTCGTATTCCCACATATAGGGCATGGACAACACATAAAACCATCCTGCTTTTTTGCCTCAGCCACTTCGAGAAAATCATGCACGCCCTTAATGTACTCGGATGTGTATACATCACCGTACATCCATTGCCCGTTCATTTGCGTGCATTATATATAATTAAGTGTGTCAAAAACCATTCTGAACATCATGAATAGATAATTAAGTGACCAAATTAATAGAAGTTCATCATCACATTAAAACCAAAGTACATACATAGTAAAAAGTAAGAAAATAATACAAGTATCTATCTAAACATATAAGTAAGAATATTTTTCCTTTCAGAAAGAAGATAAGAACAAGAGGCTCACCACGGTGGTGTCGGCGATGAGATAAACGCAGGCGATCAACGACGGTGAAGACGGAGACGGACGTGACGGATCGCTAAACCTAGACAAATATTGAGGAAAATGGAGTTTGGAGGTCGAGCTTGGAGAGGAGAAAGTTAAGTAGTGTGGCTCGGACATTCCATCGAACACCTCGTGTGCATAGGAGGTGAGCTAGAGCACCACAAAGCTCTCCAACGGCCGGGTAGAAAAACAGAGCAGTGAAGTGCTCTGCTCGTGGGCGAGGGGTATATATAGGCAATTCATTGGCCCCAGTTCGTGGCATGAACCGGGACTAAAGGGCAGCCTTTGGTCCCGGTTCAAGCCACCTACCGGGACCAATGGTGGTGGGTCAGGAGCGAGGCCCATTGGTCCCGGTTCGTTCCACCAACCGGGACCAAAAGGTCCAGACGAACCGGGACCAATGGCCCACGTGGCCCGGCCGGTCCCCGGGCTCACGAACCGGGTCCAATGCCCCCATGGGTCCCGGTTCTGGATTGAACCGGGACTAATGGGCTGACCCTGCCTGGACCATTGCCCCCTTTTCTACTAGTGTTAAAAGGAATACCACCCTGTAGAGAAGTAGATGGCCGAATGTTTATGAGATAGGTTGAAGTGGTAACAGCCTCAGCCCATAAGTGAGGCTGAAGAGAGGCGGCGGTCATCATCGTACGCACCGTCTCAAGAAGGTGACGATGCTTGTGCTCAGCCATACCATTACGAGCATGAGCACCGGGACAAAAGAACTGAGCAAGAGTACCTGCTCAGCCAGGAATCCTTGCAGCACATGGGAGATATACTCACCGGCTGAATCTGCACGAAAAATACGAATAGGAGTGGAAAATTGGGTATGAACCATGTCAGCAAAGTTTTTGTATATAGATAAGACCTCACCACCAGAAGACATGAACTAGAGCCAAGTGTACCGAGAAAAATGCGTCTATAAGGATAATATAGTAGCGTTGACCTCCTTTCAATGTGAAGGTAGCCATACCCCAAACATCAGAGTGAATGAGATCAAAAGGACGGTCGGACATCGACTCACTATGAGGATAGGGTAGCTGAATCTATTTACCAAGCTTACAACCTAGATAATCCAACGAAGCGCTTGCGGAGATGAGACCCGAGCCGCTGACGAACCAAAGACGAGAGACGAGAACCACATAAATGGACAAGATGATGATGTCACTGCTGAAAAGAGCTGGTAGATGCAGCAACAGGGGATGTGAGAGTGGCAGCGGTGGCAGTGGAGGGAAAGCGAAGCGGTCAAGCTCCCGAGAGACCATCGAGCATCGAGGCCAGCGCCAAGCAGAGTGCAGTGCGACGATCCTGAACAGAACAGGAACCAAAGTCGAGAATGACCCTACAACTAGAGTCAACAATCTGACCACCAGATATGAGCTGCATGGTAAGTCGAGGAACATGAGCTACAGAGGGAACATGAAATGAAGAAGTGCTAAGAGTGCCTCAATTAGCTACAGGGAGGGGAGTGCTATCAGCCGTAAGAACACGAGCAGGAGAGTCGATAGGTCGAACGGAGGTCAAAGTGGAAGAATCGTAAGTCATATGAAAAGATGCTTCAGTATCAAGAATCCATGGGGATTTACCTGAATGGGTTGAAGGTGATTTCTCATTGCCAGAAGAGTCAGTCACGGAACCTGCAAAAACCGGTGAAGAATCCCAAGCATCAAGTAGGCCTCACAGTTGTGCAATCTCACGCAGCAGACAGAGACATGATAGAAGAGGTCAAGGTAGAAACACTTGCCGACGATGAGCAGTCGCCACCACCCGCAGAGCCGCATGTGGAAGGCCTTTGGTGGAGTCGACGTGAAGCGATCACCGCCACGCACGAAAGTTGTGAGAGGAGTCAACATAGAGCGGACACCACTGCGCACGGAAGCCGTGAGAGGCGTTGGTGTAGAGCGATAATCACCAGGTGCGGAATGTAAAATCTGATATGAATTGGGGCTGCTAGCTTGCACGCCTCCTCTCTTCATTATGTCATATATATATATACACAAGTAAAGGGCAATCAACTTGAGTTACAAGTTTAGGTCGGATACAAACCGGCGTGATCTATATTAGGAACTCTAGCTATAGCAGCCGGACTAGGACTCTCCAACACGCCCCCATAGTCTGAACTGGGAAGAGCAGCGACGTGAAGACTGGATCTAAACTCACGAAAGAGTGCAGATGTAGCCCTTTCGTGAAAATATCAGCATACTGTGACGAAGATGGAACATGTAAAACAAGGACGTCTCCGACAGCAACCTTCTCACGTATGAAATGAATGTCAAGCTCGATGTGTTTGGTCCGGCGATGTTGTACTAGATTATGAGCAAGATAAACATCACTAACATTGTCGCATAAAACACAAGCGTGGCGCTGGTATTTGGCGATGAAGTTCCTGTTGTAATTCACGGACCCAACAAGACTCGGCTACTGCAGTAGCAACAACGCGATATTCAGCTTCCGCACTGGAGCGGGAAACGGTAGTCTGTCCCCGAGAAGACCATGAGATCAAATTATCACCAAAAAACATGCAAAAGCCGGAAGTGGAGCGTCTAGTGTCGGGGCAACCAGCCCAGTCGGCATCTGAATAAGCAATGAGTTTAGGAGAGGAAGAGATATGAAGTGTCAAACCAAGGTCAAGTGTGCCTAGATATCGGGGAATACGTTTAAGAAAAAGAAGATGGGGTTCGCGGGGATCATGCATATGAAGACACACTTGTTGAACAACATAAGCAATGTCTTGTCGAGTGAGGGTGGCATACTGAAGAGCACCAGCAAGACTACGATAGAGTGAAGGATCAGAAACAGGGGAACCATTGGTGGATGAGAGTTTGGCATTAGTGTCAACTGGAGTAGAAATAGGATTACAGTCACGCATGCCGGCCCGGGAGAGAATGTCGAGAAAGTACTGCAGTTGGCAGAGATGTAAGCCACTAGATGTGCGAGAGACAGAAATGCCGAGAAAGTGATGAAGAGGTCCAAGATTTTTCATAGCAAATTCTTTAGCAAACGAAGTGATAATCGATGAGAGAGAAGTAGGAGAAGAGGCAGTAAGAATGATGTCATCAACATAGAGAAGTAAATATGCAGTGATGTTTCCCTTGTGAAGAATAAACAAGGAAGCGTCGGACTTGGACTCAACGAAATCAATAGAACGAGCATAGGTTGCAAATCGCTGAAACCACGCTCGAGTAGCTTGTTTAAGACCGTACAAGGATTTATGCAAGCGACATACATAGTCAGGATAACGAGGATCAATGAAACCAAAGTGTTGTTGATTATAGATGACCTCATCGAGATGACCATGAAGAAGAAGAGAGAGAGAGATAGAGAGAACTAATCGTATAGTGGCTGGCTTGACAACAGGGCTAAAGGTCTCATCATAGTCAACCCCGGGTTGTTGAGAAAAACCACGGACTACCCAACGGGCTTTGTGACGAGCAAGTGAGCCATCGTAATGATATTTATGTCGAATAATCCATTTACTAGTGACGATATTTGCACCGGAAGGAGAAGGAACAAGGGACCATGTGTTGTTTAGAGTGAACATCAAATTCTTCTTGCATCGGCGTGGCGCCATGATGGGTCACGAAGAGATATGAGATAATTATGAGTATGCAGGCGAGGAGACGACAGCAGAAAGATTGAGGCGATCAATCGGTGGCGGTAAACGACCGGTCATTAAGCGAGTCCGATGAATATGTGCCGGCTCAGGTGCCGGGAACATAGGTGGTAGGCTGGCGGGACCCGGGGAGGGAGACGGGTCAGTGTAGTTAGGCTGCCTGGTGAGAGTGAGCGAGCCCGCAGGACTAAGCGGAGCTATCGAGCGTCGGTGGAACCGACGAAGAATGTGAGACTAGGCGGGCTATCGGGCGTAGATGGGCCAGACGAAGGGGTGGCGGGTGCATGCATAGCAGGTGATGGATGTGAAACTAGGAGAGGAGGGTCAAGGGAAGTGGTGGTTTCTATTGATGATGTGGAAACTGGAGGTTGGGCTGGTGGGAGTGGGAAATGTTGTTTCATCGAAAACAACATGGCGAGAGATGATAATGTGTCATGTTCCTAAGTCAAGACAACGATAGCCTCTGTGCCGAGGAGGGTATCCAAGAAAGACACATTTTACAGATCGAGGAGAGAGTTTGTTAGATGTAGTAGAGGAGGTGTTTGGATAGCAAAGACAACAAAAAACACGAAGATCATTATAGGGTGGTGTGGTGCGAAAAGAGTTATGTATGGTACGGAGAATTTTGTGGCTGCGGTAGGGGCGGATGTTTATGAGATATGTGGCGGTATAGAGAGCTTCGCCCAAAAAGAGTTTGGAAGTGAGGCCTGAAGCAATAGTGTCTGAATAACATCATTGGTAGTGCGAATGGCATGTTCGGCCTTGCCGTTTGTTGAGAAGTATGGGGACAGGAAAAAGCGAAGAAGAATTCCATGTTGAGCACACAAGGTGTCAAGGCGATTATTGAGAAACTCTCCACCATTATCGCATTGGATAGGTAAGATGGGTAGGTTAAATTGTGTATGATCATAGGCATGAAAAGCGATGAGTGTCGCATAAACATCAGATTTCTTCTGAGCGAGAAACTCCAGAAGTAGTGAGAGAAATTATCAACAACAATGAGATAGTAGCAAAAACCAGATGTACTAGGAACAGGAGATGTCCACAGGTCACAATGTAAAAGTTGAAACAGACGAACTGTATATGTTTGAGAATCATAAAATGGAAGCCTAACATGTTTTCCTAACTGACAGGCATTACAGAGTGGCGGCCCATCTTTATTATATGAAATAGACTTGGAGTGTTGAAGACGTGAACATGGTGTGATGACCAGGATGTCCGAGGCGGCGATGCCAGAATGATGACGAAGTGGTTGTGACGAGAGCTTCATCTTGTCGGGGATGGCAGACGGGATACAGGGGCCCGGGAATATTGCAGCGAAGGATCACGGCCCTGGAAGGAAACACCTTCACCGAGAATCCGAAAGGATCAAATTCAACGGAACAAAAATTGTCAGTAGTGAGTTGGCGAACAGAGATAAGATTTTTAATAATGTGAGGAACGACAAGAATATTACGAAGAGAGAGGGATTGAGCTGAAGATGGAAGTGTAGATTGACCAACATGAGTAGCAGGAACGGTTTGGCCATTACCTACTGTGACAGTTTGAGTGGAAGGCTTTAGAGAGGAGATAGTACCGTGATTAGATGCCATGTGGGATGAAGCTCCTGTGTCCATGAACCACTCCTGGTTTCCGGGAAGATGCATGTTGTTGAGTGCGTTCAGAAGTGCTGGGTCGAGGTGTTGCTGATGCCCGTTGTAGGTGGGAGTTGTCGGAGCTGGGCCGTATGCCGCGTACGCCTGCAGGGCTGGGTCGAGGTGTTGCTGATGCCCGTTGTAGGTGGGAGTTGTCGGAGCTGGGCCGTATGCCGCTTACGCCTGTGGGGAAGCAGCCGCAGGTCGTGGACCGAGGATCGCGAGGAGCACGCCATGGCTGTGGTTGCCACGGCGCTGGAGCACGATGTTGATGAAGCTGTGCACGCGCGTTGGAAGGCCAGTTCAGGGATTGTCCATCCAGGGCTCGGAGCGGCCCGTCCTCGGCCGCCGGCCGCGCTGCAATTGTTGCTGAAGGTGCCGTGGCCGCCGTTGTTGGACGAGCCAGAAGAGGGACCGACAGGACGCTGAGCACCGTAGCTGTGTCCGCACCCGGACAATAGAGCGCGTTCGCCGCCCGCGCTTTGCAATATACTGTTGCCGCTGGCCCAGAGCGCAGTAGCAACAGCGTTCTTTTCATCTGTCTTCTTCTGTGCTTCTTCAAGAACGAGGGCCGAGCGCGTCTGGAGGAAAGATGGAAACAACACCTGAAACGGAAGGAAGGACCGCAGGTGGCTGAATTGCTCGTTGAGGCCGCGGAGCACCGTTAGGACGAGCGTCTGATCAGAGATGCTTATGCCGACATCGCCGAGAGCGTCTGAGAGAGACTTGAGCTTGACGCAGTTGTCATGGATGGACAGGTCTACTTGCGGTGTGTTGCGGAACTCGGCGTCGAGGGTGAGGGCGCGGCTTTTCTTGTTGTCGTGGAAGAGGTTGGCGATGGAGTCCCACACCTGCCGCGCCGTGGAGCCCGGAGCCATGATGATGCGAACAGCTCGATGGAAATCGAGCCGTAAATCAGGAGAGCACAGTGTAGTCATCACGTCCCCAATCGGAGGTGTGCGATGTGTCGGAGGGGGTGGCGGCGGCGTCACCGGTGACGTGGTTGGAGAGGCCATAGCGTCCAAGAGCTACGAGAAAAAGCTCACGCCACTTGGAGTAGTTAGAGTCTTGAAGATCGAGGTTGATGGGCACAGGTTTTGATTGAAGCAACGTAGGAGGAGGGTGCAGGGACGGTGGAAGGAGAGGGTGCGACGGCAGCCTTGCCTTGCTCATGACAAGGCGCTTTGAGTTCTTCGCGTCTTGATGATGGACTCGCGGTTCTTGAGCTCCTCTTGAGCTTCTGCAACTCGCCGGTGTTCATGGTGGTGGGGAAGAAAGAGGTGGTGTTGGGCGTTGGTGTTTAGAGAGAGAGGATCGATCAGCTTGATACCATGTAAAATCTGATATGAATTGGGGCTGCTAGCTTTCTCTCTTCATTATGTCATCTATATCTATATCTATACCTATTAATAAAAAAAACTAGCAAAAGGGCAAATGCGTTGCAACGGGAAAAAAACTACACATAGTTCAATATGTCACAGATGGTCTTGTAGATTTGACAAACTACGGTTTTCAATCATGACAGTTGTATATATGTATGTCAAAACAATAAACAATTGTATGTATGAGAAAATAGAAGTGTATGTCTCGCTTCAATAGCCAAAAGAATGGGCCAAAAACAAAATCAATTTTATTCAAATCTTATGTCAAGGATATCAGTACAACTTTTAGATCGTTTACAACCAGCCCCGAATAAATGCACTCTAGCGAGGCCCAATAGCATATGGTGGAACTACCCTATCCTAGACCACTTGTACCTAACCCCTCTACACAAAGACTTTGGGAAAAAGTACAGCAATAGGAAACATACCTCTTCTATGTAACATAAAAAACAGAAAAGAAAGATGGAAGAAGAAGAGGAGGAGAGCAAAACTTACACAGGATACAGCTACTGAATAATGTAAGTGAAGAAGTTGTACACTGTAAAACAACAGGTACTGCCTACTAATACTTTTGATTGCTAAGTTCAGAGATTACAATCTATCATAACACAGACTAAATTGGGAATTGAAGAAGTAGAAAAGCAAGTCCTAACTACTGTAATTTCGGAGTGTTGCAAGTCTAAAAAACCAACAATGTACCTACCATCCACGAACAGCCGCTGTGACAGTGACATGGAGCCGTTTGTCCCGGCAGCAGCACGCGGAGCTTGTCCCAGTAGGGCGCGTGGGTGGACACGTCGCGCTCCTGGAAGGTGACGTGGAGCCGGTTGAGTAGCCAGCACACGGTGGAGCAGTCCTCGGATATCATGCGCTGGCCATCGGGCGGGCAACAACTCTCGAACCGGCCAAGGGATCTACGCTGCGACCGCCATCTATAGTTAGGGGATGTGTCATCATTGTCGCGGTGCTAGGTCTTCTCGAGCGCCTGTGTGTATGTGTCGACAATGGCGCGGAAGGCAATGAGGAGGTCCGAATCGGAGAGGCTTGCCGATTTGAGCTCCGGGCAACGGTAACACCTGCCCGACTTCCCAGGAGATACACTCTCGAGCTCACTATTATTCTGAACATGTGTTACTCAAATCATCAATATCGGGCGGTGGTAACAACTAATAAACTGAAATCATCAATATGGAGCTCATATTAAGCATTTCATGTGTTACTAAGCATGCAAATCCTTCAACCAGAAGAAGTAATAGTATAGTTTTTGGTAAACACACTCTTCTATTGATTGAATTAAACAAAATAAAGAATATTTTCTTCCCTAATAGAACATGCTTGGTTTCCCTCACACTATTACTTTCAATACTGTGTATTAGCCAGAAACAAACTTATATTAATTTTCCTTTTAAAAGAACATGCATATGTAGAGCTCTGGAGATATTATGTTCAGAGTTAACAACCACCATCATGTGTTAGGCAGATAGCAATTTTGTAGGTTGCAGATCAGAGCGGTATAGAAAAACCATGAGCATGTAACAGAAATTTTGCAGAATCACAAGATTCACATGTGCTTCAAAGTCACAGATTGCTCCATGTCACATAAAAAACATAAATCACTATTAGACCAAGGGCTGTATTCCTTCTACAAAATTACTGCATCTGCTGTTTGACTGTATACTGAGACTTAAAACCTAATTAAAATTATTTAGCTATTTTACCCTTCAAAACAGTAATACCAGTAACCAAAAACACAACAAATAGATTTGTATATGCTGCTGAATGAAGTAAACCCACCAATTTAACCTTACAGCGATCATGAACAATCAGTTCCTGTATAATAAACATAAGAAAAGCGAAATTTGATTCATATTCATATATATATATATATATATATATATATATATATATATATATATATATATATATATATATATATATATAGAGGCACTATTCTAATCCCGGGATCAAAATAACTATTTGGATCACAACTCTCTATATAGGGCCCGAACAGGCGTTCCCGAACTCCCCAGGAACCAGCCACCGCTCCTAAAATCCGGCCGACGCGCCGCTCCCTCCTCGGGATCCGGCCGCCGCGACACCACCGCCCCCGTATCCGGCCACCAGACCGCCTCCTTCCCCCGGATCCGGCGGGGACTGATCCCACCGCCGCCTCCTTCCCCCGACCAGCCTCCCGTAGCCGTTTCCCGGGCTCCGGTGGGCCTCCCGCCGCCGGTCCCTCGTCCTGGCACGCTGATCGCCGCCACCTATGCCGGCCCCGAAGCATCTCCGCCGCTGACCATCCCTGCCACGAAGCGCCTCCGCCGCCCCCGACCCCGGCGCACCTCCATCCGCCGCCGCCGCCCATCGGAAATCCCGGGCTCCGCCGCCACCGGAAACCTCTTCCGTGGTCACCCACCGGAAACACCAGGCACGTCCACCTCCTGCAGATCCCACCGGCGAAGCCCCACGTTCCTCCTGTCGATGCTGCTCCGGAGAGGACCCTCCCAATCCTGCGCCACGGTGGAGCTCCCCTGCCCCAAGTGCCTTACCCCACCGGCCGGGATCCCCACCACGTGTTGTGCTGGCCGGCCACATCGACCTTCTCACGAGGGCCACCTTGACCTTCTCGGAGGAAGGTTCATCCGTGGAGCGGTCGCGTCGTGCCTGGCTCGCCACGCACCTCCGCCCTGTGTCACCAGTAGACTGGCACCGCGTGAAGATCCCAGCACACCGCTTCGAACTACCCTTCGAGTGCCAAGCTTCCGTTAGCCACTCGCGGCAGCATGGCTACTTTCCTCCCCATTGTGATAGCAGCGAGCAGCCGCTCGTCCATTGGCCTGCTCTTGGTTCGTTTTATTCAGAAAAGTACATATAAACTAACTGAACTCATGTGTTGCTTCGTCCAAAATACCATGGATTTGTGCTATTGATTACTAAAAAGTTCAGAAAATGATTTCCCAATAAACAGAAGTTCAGGTCGCTGTGTGTTGATAGTTCAGAAAGTCCTTCTTGCATAAATCCCATGGTGCTTGACTAAATCGGCATCTACATCTGTAACTCCCCACCACCCGACAACAAGGACAGTGAGTCGTTTGGCACAAAGCCCTGATGGAAATACGCTCAGTACCCCTCCGTATCCACCTTATTCCGTCAGCCGACGACCTCACCAACAAATAACGGAAATGGCTTTCAGCTACTCCGCTTGATTCCAATGAAAAATGACAGGTTGTGTTTGCTTGTTCCCACCATTGAGGCTGATGATAGGCAAACATGCTCCTTCTTTTCTCGCCTTACCTTTTCACTTTGATTGCCAGTTTCTAAGATCTCTCATGTCTCGTGTGGAGTGGTTTTCTTCCTTCTGCGATTCGATGTTTATTACAACACATGGATTTTCTCCATTACTAAAAAATAAACCAAGAAGTTCAAATTAAAAACTTGCTCAGCCCGAGAAAATTCAAAAATTCGTGTGAGAGAGGTTGAACAAAAAAACATGACAGAAGTTCAAGGTGAAAAGAGCGGGAAGTTCAACTACTACATGGAATGTGTTTCACATAAGAATATAAGAATAGAAAACAAAAGGCTTAAAAGGTTTGTTGCAAGAAGTTCAAGTGCTCTGTCCGGGAAAATTCAAAAATTCTTGCGAGAGAGGTTCACCTTGTATTTCCATGTTTGATTTTTTTCCGTATAAAAATCGAATACAATTCTTTACTCAAAATATAAAAAAGTGAAGTTCAAATTGAAATAGCAGAGAAGTTCGGAGTTTATTAAAACATAGGATTTACCTATTCAAAAAATAAAAACACGACACCATTTTTTGCACTTTTAAAAACAACTCATAAACGAAAAAAAAATGGTTGCTAGAAGTTCAAGTTCTCGGCAAGGAAAAGTTGAAAAATTCTTCTGAGAGAGGTTCACCGTGTATTTAGATGTCCAAAATACATAAAAAATATGTTATTTTTTGTGTTTTAAAATAATTCTCTCAAACTAGAGAGAAGTTCAAAGTGATAACAACCGGAAGTTCACGTACTACATGGTGTGTATTTCATATAAGAAAAAAATACAAAAAAGTGAAACAGGGTGAAGTTCAAACAGAGATGCTCCAGAAGTTCAATTACTTCACGTAGTGCGAAAAACACCACGTAAAAAATCAGCATGTCAAAAACAAAGTGAAGTTCGAACAGACACGTCCTAGAAGTTCAACTACTTCACGCAGTGCAAAAAACAACAAGTTAAAAACAGTGTGAAGTTTGAACAGACATGCACGAGAAGTTCAACTACTTCACGCAGTGTATTTCCATTCACGATGAAGGCAGAAATCATGATCTCGTCATTTTCTAATTTACTTCAAAACAGTAGGAAATCATTTGTGTAAGTTCAAGTCCTCGGTCGAAGGAAGTTAAAAAATTTATTGTGAGAGAGGTTTGTAAAAAAGCAATATCATTTGTGTGACACAAACGAATGGATGAAAAAATTACAAGCGAAAATACGTCATCGAAGTTCAACTCAAATCAACAGGAAATTCAACTACTACACTGAATGAATTTCACATGAAAAACTTTTAAAACCATTGCGAGTATGAAAAAGTGATGAACACGGGAAAGTTGCGTGTCTACAACAGCTTTCCATCGGTATATCACTTGCTCAATTCCGATGAGTGTTCTGGTGCAAGGATGGAGAGCCACGGGAGAATTGGGAGAAATAATACATACCAAAATGTTTCGCATTTGTTCAAGCTTTCCAACGCCATATCATTCGCTGCGTTCGGACGCACGGTTAAAAAATTAGCTCGAAAATACGAACTCGGTAGGACTTGTACCGTTTTCTAAAGTACTCTTAAACCGTTCAAAATAGAAAAAACTTTCAAAATGAAAGAGTAGCAAATTTTCATAAGCTTTCCAAAGCAGTACCATATGCCTCAATTGGGTTAGCCGTTTAGAAATGATGTTGAAAATAAGAACTCGGTTGTTCGGTTTACGAAATTTTACGTTTTTTCAAATTACTCTTTAACCATAGAGAATTAGAGAAAACTTTCAACATGTGGAAGTAGCGGTTTTGCAGCATCTTTCCAACGCCATATTATATGCCTCATTCCGATCAATGGTTTAGAAATGTGATCGAAAATACGATTCACGTTTTTGTGTGAAGAAAACGGTTTTCAAAACTGCTCTTAAACCGCTTACATTTTGCCAAAAATTTAAGTTGGGTCATGATACTGGTGTCCATAGTTTTCCAACGGTGTATCGCAAGCCCCATTTGGGCAATGTTGGCGGAAGTTCAACATAGTTCATAGGGAAGTTCAATGTGCTACTAGCGGGGCAGGTCAGGTTGTGATCAGAATATTATTCTCATCCTGTGATCAGAATAGTGTTTATATATATTATGTTTGTAGAATCTGAATATGATGTTATTTTATGCGTTAACCATTTTAAAAATGCTATTTAGGATGCAACCTTAATCAATAGCGCATGATCCATCTTTTCGTGTGACTGTTATGATCCATCTTTTTTCATGCCGGTGCCGATCCGAATTGAAAATGAATACCCAACAAAACCGGTATGGGAGGCGAAAAGCACTAAATGATGCATGCACGCCTGATCAAAATCTCAAAAAAAAGTATGTTTATCATGTCGAGGGAGACATCTTAGAATTAACAACATTCAGACTTGTTGTGATTGTTTAAACATTGAGGCCATCATCAACAAGAGTGGAAAGAGGATAAGTGGCAATACAGATGAGATGCCATTTGTTAAAATAAAGGACGTGAACCTATTAGATTCCGGAGTCATGGTTATTGGGTTAGGGGATTGTGGTATTTTTTTCATCCGTTGCAACGCATGGGCCCTTTCGCTACATATATATATATATAGTAATGCTAAACTAAGCATGAGTGTAGGATAGCTTATTCTACACCCCAGTAACGGTACATACAAAATATGGTAACACACTATATAAAATATAGTAATTTTTATAAAAATGTAGTAAATTACAAATATAGATGATAAAAAAATATTTTACGAATTACTAAATTTTTTACATCGTTTTACTAAATTTTGTACATAGCGTTACTAGGGGTGTAGAATGATCTATTCAACACTCACGCTTAAAATAGCGTTTATATTTTATATATATATATATATATATATATATATATATATATATATATATATATATATATATATATAATCCTAAAAGAAACGGAACGTTCCGTTTCCTATCTTACCTCGTAGGTTTTGTCTCACGTTCCGTTTCGATTTTTTGCCCTTTCATCTCTGGTTTTCTTAACAGGTTTTCAAGAAAACCAGCCTCAAATTACACTCTATTTTGTCTCCCTAAATCCCTTGTGCTGGGCGCATGATCTCTCATCTCTCCTCGTATTCCCGATCACCTGGTTTCTGGCCGCCGGCCACCTGGCTCCTGGCGCCGCCACGCATCTCGTCTCCTCCATCGATCCTCCACAATCCTTCTCATCTGCGTCACAGGTCCATTCCCTTCCCGCCATTTCTCTCAAGTGGAGCAGAACAGAGGGCCTTTTTGTGGGGGAGAGATATGGCACCGGCGGGAGGGTGGATCTACGCGGTTGCGTGGCCGCCGAGGCTGGACACGGGGAGGAGCTCGGAGGAAGGTGATATATGCCGCTGCTGGAGGGCTCATGGTGAGGGTCGTTTCGAGGTGTACAGAGAGCCTGCTGTCCGCGCCGCAGCTTGTTCGGCGAGGTGCCGGCGCGTATGCATGCATCACAAGGCCTCGCCGTAGACGAAGGTGGCATACCAGCGGGTAGGTGCCTGCCAGCCGCCAATACCGAGCCGACGCGGTGGTTACCATCACCCTCGACGAACAAGCTGTCGTGCGGGTTGAGCCCGAGAGCCTGCAGCCTAGCAGCATGAGCCTGCGTAGAGCAATCCACAACTCGTAAGTACTACACATGCTAAGAATTTCATCGGTCAGCTTGAGTTCCTGAGAGCATAACACCAAGCAAGTACTACGTGCTAAGAAATTTGGTGTGTAAATGTGTAATCAATCTTAGTACAAGGTTACGAGATTATGAACTATCGTTGGGATTTTCTTCCTCGACTAAATGACACAAAACATGATTTTCTTTTCTATGTTGAGAATAATTGAATTAGCGACGATTGGATGCAACCGCAAGTAGGGCCACACAATCTGTAAATTAAGCTCATCCATCTGGGAGGAATAGACTGAATTGGTTTTTCCTTTAGAAATTTGTCTTCCAACCTTTTGGGGAATAAGGTCGGTAGGGTTTTTGCCGAGAGGATTCGGCTGCTCTGCATTAGCTTATGAATTTTTTTTTTCGAATAGCTTCTGATAAAATTTACGTAGTTTCCTAAGCCTCATTCGTCTCTCTCGTCTTAGTCTTGGCATGTGGCGGCGACGCCACAAGAACAAAAAGCGGCTGGTAGAGGGAGCACGCGGGAGGCCTGGATGCAACGATTGAGGGGCTGACGTCAGTGGACTGATGTGGCAGGGTGGTGGTGTCGGAAGATGCGTGTGTCTTGTTGCTTGAGGTCGCAGGGCGGCGATGGCATCGACGACTCTGTTGTCTGCAAAGATCTTACAAAACAATAACTTGGGGAGGTCATCCAACTCCGGAGAATGTAGAAATCTGGCATTTTTAGCTTGTGTCGATAGAGCTCAGAGCGAGGGCGTGGGACATCTATGTGTCACCACCCGTTGGATCCTTTGAAAAATACTGGTTCCAGCAAAAGCAAACTACAGTGGAAGCAAAGATGTTTGTAGCAAAAATAAATCACTGGTTCGAGCAAAAAATCTCGGCAGCAAAAATGCTACCACTTGATTGTAGCAACAAAAAAAGGCAGCTCCAGCAAAAATTAATGGTGGTTCCAGCAAAAATAAAAATCATCATAAAAAATATGTGTCGATTGTAGCAAAAAAAAGAACTACTTCCAGCAGAAATCACCGCTGGATGCAGCTCCTCGTCGCCGCGGTTGCAGCTCCACCAACCCGGGCTTGCAAGTCCGGCCGCCGCTGGTAGCATCAAGTCATGGAAAAGCTCGGCCCCCTAGTTGCATCCCCTGCTCGTCTCCGCATTGGTGATTTCTCTGGTGTTTTGATTTGGGTGCTAGCTATTGGCAAGAACTGAAGGTAGGGGATGAGGAAAGGAAGTAAATGAGTGGAGGAGAGCCTCCGTACGGGATAAGGATAGAAAGGATGAGCAAGCGGTGGTGGGCCAGCGGTGATGGGCCAGATGGGCTGCGCTGGCAACTGACGTGGGCACGTGGGTGAACGGGTCGTCGTTTGATAAAAAAGAATCGCGCTTCCCCCACGTGACCGGCCGAACGTTCCGCCGGCGCGCCATATGGAAACGATTCCCATATATATGTGTGTCGGAGTCGGTTTGGGCTATGTTCTGTCCTTGCTTAGACGATGCATATATATATGCGTGCTGGTGCGTGAAATTTGTAGTACCGGGTGGAGAAAACAAAAAAAAGGGAAAAGAGAGGCACGACACGTTCCTTTGGCAAAAGTTTTTGTGTGCGTGTGTTCGTCGTGATTTGATGTGATCGATCCTGAGAGCATAATTCCAACACTGATCAGGCGTGGCGGGGCCTGGTGGGAAGGGGTGAGTGGTGTCTGGAAGAAGACGAGGGAGCCGCCGGATCGGGATGGGAGGAACGGTGACTAATAAGTCCTCCAACCGAAGACAGAAGCCGGCGCTAGATAGCAGATCGGGGGAACTGGGCATTGACCTTCAGATGCGGTTTTACTTGGGATTAGAGGTTGAGGAAGCCAGCGACCACCGGCAAACAAGGCAACGGCGGCACGTGAGGTTGGATCAGAGGCGAGTTGCGGCGCCAAAAAAAATCTATGAACCAGGGTCATGACATCATGTTAGAAATGCAACTTAGTATTATCGAAAGGCAAAAGCCATCATATATACTCTAACAGGGACGTGATGGAGGTGGATACATATCATCTATCGGATTCTAGCACACTAAAAATCCAATGGATTCTACACTAAAACTTCAATGGATGGATTCCACACTAAAAATTTCTATGGATTCTAAACCCTATAAATCCCATGTATGTACACTAGAAATCCCATGGATTTCACACTAAAAACTCCCTAGCAAATTACTCCCTCCGTTCCCAAATAATTATCTTTCTAGCCATTTTAAATGGACTACAATATACGGATGTATGTAGACATGTTTTAGAGTGTAGATTCATTCATTTTGCTCCGTATGTAGTCACTTGTTGAAATCTCTAGAAAGATAATTATTTAGGAACGGAGAGAGTAGATGCTATCACACTAAAAAAACAATGGTGGGTAGCACAAGAAGGAGAGAGGCTGTGCTTTCGAACCTTTCATGGCGACACGCCGAGAGATCAGGTGGTGGCGACGCACGGCGAGCTCCTGCGGTGGTGACGTGGGGGTGTGCTCCAGCAGCGGCGGAGAGAGAGAGAGAGAGAGAGAGAGAGAGAGAGAGAGAGAGAGAGAGAGAGAGAGAGAGAGAGAGAGCAACTATAAGGAGTTAGATGTGTGTTTGTGTCTATGTGTGTGTGCGTGCGTGTGCATCCCATGGAGAATGTGAGGCATCCGGGAACAAATGCACTACCCTACCGGTTCATGACGTTGAGACATCACGTTCTCTCTCTCCCCCTCTCTCTCTCTCCCACACACACATTGCATTGCCTTGGACATATGCACCTACTCCATCCTTTATAGGAGTAGGAAATCCTTACGGACCGGAAAATTGATGAGCATACTACCCTCTAACCCGGAATTAAGATCATCGTAGTTATATATTCTTGTACCAGAAAAGTCTTATATGTGTGACACAGTTAAAGGATCTCTTTTCGTAAGATAGAGAGAGATAGCATATATGTCATGCCCCCGCATAAAAAAGCATATATGTCATGAGTGAGAAAGAATGTTGAGCTTAAGGGCGTGTTCGGATCCCATCTAGCTTCACAAAACTTCGTATCCAGCTATTCTTCGTAACCGCATCACGGGCAGCGATTCAGATCTGTTCGGCCAAGGCCAGCAACTTCTCCCAGCTTTGCAGCCCAGTTGAGAGGGTTGTGGCCAGTTCAGCGAGAATGGACCTGCTCGACGCATCCCAATTCGGGCCATCTAGAGCACCGATTTGAGGAAGGGGATACCAATTCAAGGCGGATCGATCCTGTAGCAGTAGGTTCTTTTCTCAAGCGAGGGGCAGCGAAACAGTATGTTTGGCGGTGGCGTGTTGATGTAAATTAATCAAACTCCAGATTCTTCAATCTGTGGAGCTGGGCCGACCCACCTCCAGGTTTTTGCATTACAGCCGGGCTCAACAAAAAGAAGTTAGTTTCTTGGAGCACAAACGTTCGGGACAAAATCATCTGTGAAGTTGTTGGAGTTAGATACTGGAGGAGTTCCGAATACGCCCTGACAAGTCACAAACGGACTCCCATTGTACAAAAGTCTGCGGGGCGCACAAGTAACAATCCTATGATTTTGAATTTCCGTTTCAAAATATTACAGTGAAATTCAGTTATTTTGGTTATCATTTCGGCCAAAGGAAATAAATTTCCATTTGAATTTGAATCAGATCTAACTATATATTTTGAAAATTCAAGAAATAATTTGAATTTTTGTTCCTCCTAAAATTGCTGAAATATTTTGTTTAGAATTCAGTGTGTACAGAAATTGATGAAATTTCCAAAATTTCACTGAAATTACACTGAAAGTGAAAACCACTAACAACTCAAATACATGAGCATACATATAACAATAAGTCCACAATTGTTATCTTAAAAGCAACTTCCGACAGCCTTGAGGAAATTTCACATGTTTTTGTCAAGAAAGCTCGACACAAGCAATGCACTCCTGGCACTTGACCGATGGCATTTGAAATCACATTATTCATCACATAATTAGCATTGTACCCGTCTCTTCATTCTGGAGTGAGTGCTTTTGTCTAGGGCATGGCCGACCATAGTAGTTTTGGTAAGATGAAAGTTTTGAAAGAATCATTTGGCTGCAGGGAGAACCGCCGATAAATGTAGCTCATGGTCTCTTCGTTATCATGTGGAGGAAAGGAATACTATATATGTGCTTGTACATGACTATTGGTGGAGGAGAAGTTGCGACATTGATCGGAGAACATATCATGCCTTCCAAGATCAGCCAATTTGTTAAACCTTCTGGCAAAATAAATAGAATATTTGATCAAAAAAATAGAACAAAGCTAATTAATCTGCAACACCAAAAAAGTTACAAGTTCATGGCTCATATTTTCTACGATCTTTGGAAATAATTTTAGTTGATGATTGCGCTTTGGTTTAACAACGAAAATTGCATGCTACTAGTACCTCAGGATTCTGCTAGAGTGACATGAGTGGAATGGCAAAGGTACTTAGGCTTTTAATTGCTCCGATTGCAACTATTAGGTTGAAGTGCATCTCACTGTTACCTTGCCAGCTGCCGGTGCTCTACGTAAGGCGATTTTAGAATGTCTTAATTCGTGCTGATGGGTTAGTGAAAAAACAGTACTACTTCCCGGCCGTGGGGATTTTGCACCTTGCTGTTGTGACTGACAGGTGACGGGTAGACGGGTAGATCTGTGTCAAGCCCTGGCACTTCCGAGGAGGTCGCACAGTTTTAGACCTACAATTATGAGAGTAGCGGCATTGGGATTGTTCGTCCATCCCACAGCACAGAGTCCGTATGGGTTTGACCCAGCATGGATTGCATCATAGGTTGAAGAACCTGAGGCAAGTCAGCTGCATGAATGAGGCAATGTTTTTGGCATATTCAAAGCGATCTCACCACTGGTAGTCCTGACCATTCCACGAAAATTTCTCAAGTTTATTTCGGTTTTTTCCTTTTCTTTTTCTTTATCCTTTAATTTCGTTTTTTCTTTTTCTAATTTAATTTTTCCGTTTTCTTTGTTTCCAAATTTCATGAAATTTTCTGAAATTCAGGAACATCTTTTTTCAAGTCAGTTAAAAGTTTTCAAAATTGGAACATTTCCTCAAATATTTAAATTGAAATTTTGTCGATCGATTTCAGAAAAATTTAATCATTTTCTTGAAATTTGACACATTTTTAAAATCCATCATGAACATTTTTTGGCAAATCCTTGAACAGTTTTTCCAAATCTTGAACATTTTTAAAATTCATGGACATTTTTGAAATTGCATACGTTTTTTGGAACTCGTGAACAATTATTTTGCACAGGCTATCATATTTTTAAATTCGATTTTTTTCTTGAAATTTAGAAAACATTTTGTTTCACGTACATTTTTCTGAATTCGTGAATATTTCTTTGAATTTGCAAAAAAAATTCAGAATTTCTTGAAAAATTTAGAAAAATGTGAACAATTTTGAAAATTTTGTTCACAATCATGCCACACTATCAAGTAATGCATATTTCTCATCACTTTTTGAACAGAAATGACACTACTCCACTGTTAAAAACTGCATATTTTTCAGTAGCCATACAACCATGCCACACTATCAAGCAATGCATGTAAGATGCCGATAATTCGGAATGGTGCCCGAGGTCTACAGCTTGTGAATAGTAAAACAAAATATTGCAGAAAATTTCCAAAAAATATGAATCATTTTCGCATTCAAGATTCTCAAGTGCGTGCAAAAAGTCGTGAGCAAACGATATAAGAGGACCTCACGCCGGAAAAGACAAAATCGGCCATGAACAGTGTCACATGCTCCTCTACCTCCAAGGTCTCTTCAGCAATTTAGCTGGGAGCATCTATACCTGAGTGTAGAAAAGCCACACTCATAAGTTCTACCCTATATTTTTTGTATATCCATGCAGCTCTGCCATGCCAGATTAATTATTCTGGACTTAGTCGTGTCTCTCATGGACACGATCTATGTTTTGGGCATTTTGAGCATACCTATGTAGTTGATGTTTCCCTTTTCTTTTATAAATGACGCTCGTGTAACTACAATCTAATTTTTCTCTCTCTCTCTTATACATGCTTTTGATATATACTCTTTGATTTTTTTAAAAGTGTGCATCAAGAAATACTCTTACACTTTATTTTCATTAGATATAGTTGTTTATGTACCTCTAATAATGTATTTATTTTAATAAGATTACCGAAGCAACGCACAGGTCATCATCGAGTATTCCTGGTTTTCTCGCCAAAAAATCTAGGCTATTATATGGTAACTGGGCTTTCCATGCAGTATCCAAGGACACCTTTGGTTCAGGCCTACGTGTATCCGCCCATGCGTAGAAGTATTGTTTTCGACATTCTTTAGTCAAACTTTGAAAACTTTTATTATTGTAATTGTCTTACAAATTTTGGTTGAAACTTCATATCTATATATTTGCGTCGCGAATTATTTTAATAGTGTTATAGTTTTCATTGGTATTATACATATATAATACCATAAAAACTAGTATTTTAAGTTAAACCTTGAAGACTGATCAGATACCCGAGTTCGCCGCCGGATGTCATCGTAGATTGTAGCCGTGTGCAGATGGACCGCCTTTGGCCTCTCCCCCTTGTGCCGACGCCTATCGGCATTTACTATCGCTGAAGTTTATCATGATGCCGAGCCACCCCCACCTGATTGGGATTTTCTCATGGACAACAAGGTAAGTGCAATCTTCATGCATATCTTGCAGTTCGAATTCACAAATCACAATCTACTTGTAGGTGATAATCCCCCAAAAGGCAAACGCCGTGCATGCATTTTCCTGTAGACTAATTCGAGGGTTTCATTGTCAGAGCCCACAGTGTCATGACCCGGACTATGATGTGTTGCTAATTCCAACACCAAAGCCCCTGGAGTCTGTATGCTTCCCATGCCCACCGTTGTACTCATACAAACCATATGCACCATTGTTTTCCTTGCTTCCACTTTCTCTCGGAGTAAAAAGCTTCGAATTGGTGTTATTTTCAGTGCTATTATCTTTTGGAGACAGGTAGGAATTGTTAATCAGAACAGAAAAGGTGTACAGTAATCGTGTTATTTGTAGGGCGTCCCATGCCTATACTAGACACAATTTGGTTAGAAGCACAGTAGCAGCACAGTGGCTAGCTTCAGATCTATCTAAACATTTGGTAGACGCTTTAGCTATGAGATGGCTGCCATCAAGTTAAAATCAATTGTTTGCTCCGATCCTGATTATTAATCGTGGTGGAAGGCTATGAAAAGAAGCTACATAGGCATTACCTCATTTATATGGTTGGGTGAGCGTAGATGAGCGTAGGTTGACGGACGCCAATTGGCTCATAATAAAGTAATCTTGTGGTGTAGGGACAATGGAAATCTCAGTACTAAGATGCTTTAATTTAATGTTCGCTACATCTAATAGGAATAATACGACAAGATGTACTTTTCGAATATGAAGTGAAACAAAAGGATGGATTACAAATTACTTTCGACGTTCGAGAAGAACTTATCATGGTGCAACACTATGGCCGGCAGCTAATAGAAAGATACCAAATGAAGATCTTGACCCTTAAAGGCATCTTAGAGTTTCATGTGAAATTCTTTGAGAAAATTCGAGTTTGAATACATCAAATCGGGGTATATATATGACAGAAAACTTCCGGGGCCATGAAGCTTGCACGAACAATTGAAGTGCATGGTTACTAAGACTCTCAAGTATTATTCTTTTTACCACAGAACATATATATGTGATGATAACTTTTGGGATTCTAGTACGTTGTGGCTTGTGACGCTAGCAACAAGATGATTTCTCAATTCCGGACTGCATAAGGTATAAGGGATGGTAGGGATCAATTGTTGTTTGTACTCCGTGGTGATAGATGGTGGTCAGACAACAATTAATGTAGGTGATAAGGATTTTTTTTTCATTTTTCTCGAAAAAGAGGTTTACCCCGGCATCTACGATGCATATAATCATATATTATTAATAATATAAAATCCAGCAGCCAAACAACACTGACCCGAAAATAAGCGAAAACAAAACTTAGGCCGCATGCCTCATGACAGTAGCTCCACCAGATAGCCACTAACCCCATTTTACAAGGCGACATTATAAATGAAAAATACACAACTCCTAGGCTACGCCTTCTAAAAGGAATCGCCACACTTGCGCCGATGATGGCGAGTCCAACATTAGCTTGAACTCCGGATTCTCATCCCTGAAGCCAGGCTTCAATCCACCACCTTCAGCAAGGTCATGATGCAAGCGTGCGGCGGGCGATATAGCCTGATCAGAGATCTTGTGTTTCTGCGAGAGTGCATAAAATCGTTGTTGAAGTCGTCTGTACCATCATACCTTATCCAGCTACCGACGCCTCGATAGCCGGATACCTCTCGAGAAGACTCATGAGGACAACACGTCCCATACTGGCTTTCTCCGGTATTGTCACACTCACACCACCTTCGATCCAACAACAACAGGCTAAACATGACACCTCTGCCAGAGTGACCCCACAACACTTACTGGTAGCAGGCATGACTTGACGTCATGTGTAGTATCCACTGGCGGCGCATCCGCCAGTGGCTTCACCTACAGGCGACAGGCATTGCCTAACCCCTCTGGTGTTAGAGATACGACACACAATCGAACACGCTGATGAGCAAGGAAATGACACGAGCTTTAACATGGAAAAAAAAAACCTCTAACATGAAAGGGTAAAAAACCATGGCGCCAGCCAGCCAAACTTCACTATGTCAGGGGAGGTTACAAACGGCGGTGATTTACAATTAATCAACTTATCCCGTGTGGTGGCTTACAAAAGGTATATATAACAGAGGCTCCGCTTCGCCCAATCCTACTGGCGACAGACCTCGCTCCGCTCGCTCGTCGAAGTTAGCCTTTCTCTTTATACTTGAATTTGGAGCATAACATAACATTTGGAAGATGCGCATGTGTCACCTGCATGCCAGGACGCAGCGAACCCGATCTTTTGTTCGAGGGGACGCCCCATACCGCTGCCAGCCTTCAAAAGGCGGTCACCACCTAAAGATCCAGTCTCCGAGACACCCCCACACGTTCACGGAGTCAGCCGCCGTCGAGGAAGAGGGCTGCCATCCTGATTTCATGCTATATAGGGAGTACCCACCTTCGCGCCAACTCCTATCATCGCACATACAACAGCAACCACCGCCGCGACAGTTTGATCCGGGCACAAGGGCCCAAATCCCTTGCGTGCCGCCACCTGGTCAACTGTGTTGTACCTCCCTTCACACCGATGAGCCATCATCTCGAGATCTGCCGCACGCCACAGCCATCCATGCTCCACAATCCGGCTGGCCCGAGGAATCAAGCCACCGCACCGTCGGTGCCGCCGTTGTGCCTGCGCAGCTATCGTCGTGGTAGAGCAGCACCTCCGTGCCACACCAGAAGCCACACAAGGCCCCGGCCCCGGCAACCACATATGTGCATAGATCGAGCCCTGGTTGCTACCGCCGCCAGCAGCAGCACTTAGGGCTGCCGCCTCCGCCACTATCCGCACCGGTGCTGGCCACCGCCTCAAACCGCTGCCCGCAGTACCCCCTCGCCATCAAGCCGGGCGCGCACCGAGGAAGACGAAGCCATGTCGCCGAGTAGCCTCGCGTCAACCCCGCCGCCAACCACCTTTCACGGCGGGGGGCGCAGCCCCCGTTGGAGGCCAACTGCAGCGGCGGAGGAGAGGAGGTGACCGTCGGCGGCGCTGGGCGCTTTTTGGATTTTTTTTTATAGATAAATATTGGGTGAGGAGATGTTATAGTGACCTGCATTGTTGGCGTATGCAATCCACACACCTTATAATAACGTGTGAACAAGACTACATGAGTGCACTCTAAGCCACGTCGGGTAGTACAGTGTTGGAACACATACATGCTATTGCTTCCACTCCTAGCCAAGGTAGCCATTAAGAAGTTTACGACATGTAAACCGTGGTAGCTAATTAAGACATACAATAATATCCCTACAGAACGCTGTCATTAACATATCAAACAATGGAATGTAGCTCCCGTCTATACGTGTAGCCAATTATCCAACTAGCTATAACCTCTAGAAACATGGATTGTTCGGAGATGGGAGAGTGGAGAGATAGGGAGAGCTACAATCGTAGACATGAAAAGTTTTGGACGCACCAAAAAATATTATGGACGCAAGATTGGAATGAGACACATCTGGAAGCAAAGTTGTTTTGTAAAGCATGAAAACAGACTCCATAGGACTGGCGCGAGTAGTTGCGAGCTTGACAACACCGTGGCACGGCCTGTGTCTGGAGGAATACTTGTACACGCTGCATCAAGGCTGCGTTAGGTGTTGCAATAATGCAGTATCCTACGTGCTCTTGTGTTGCAACAACACAAGCACAAAGTCGCGCTGGCTGGTTTGTTCCATCCGGAAAAGCGACTTTGTGCTTGCTGTCATACTAATATTACAGTTTCATTTCTAATGTTATCAAAGAGAATGCCTCACTTTTGGTAGATCCATCCGCTACTTCAAATCAAGTAGTCAGGTCAGTATGCTTGCAGTCGTCAAGCAGTTCTATCACTTAAGCTCAAACGAAAGCGGCGATACAGGAAAAAGCCCACGAGCGGCAATGGGTAAAGTGAAAAGATCCATCCAACAAAAGAGTAAATAGCAAAAAACACCCAGAAATATCTTTGGTCACACTACAGGAGGAGCACAGAGGAGCTTTGCTACACTCATGGAAGATTTCATAAGAAATTAGGTTACAGTATGTAGGTTTAGCATTTTTGGCTCGTCGGTGAGGGCAACTGAACACATTACATGAGGATACCACATAGATCGGGCAAGTGGCATGGTGGTACCAGTCACTAGCAAGGAAACTTGCAGCCTTACAGCTAAGCGTCTGAGCGACCGAAGGACGCGACAACATTCTTGTGTTGATGAACAGGATCACCAGCGGTACCCTTGAGGTGGAGATGCCCAAGGATGAGGATAGAAGCCACATCGCAGTGACAACCGAAAGTGGAGATACTCCATCCCGACTAGCGGAACACCTCAGTGCCCAAGCAAGACGCATCACAACCAAGTCCTCTGGGCCACTGTTCCTAGTGTACTGCTCTTCCTGGCGTTCTTTCTTAATTGGCTGCGCTACATTGATTGTACATATGGAGCCCTTCCATAGGTAATGTGGACATTTTGTTTCCAGATGTGTCGCATTCCTATTATGCATCCACGACTGGTGTCTATGGTTATATCCCCCACTCTCTGTGAGTCTTCCATTTCTGAACCATTTTTGTTTGATGCTAGCTAGTGGGCACATGACTAGAAAAATTCACAAGAGCCACATTCCACAGTGAACTCCCTGTGCGTATTTAAGAGCGCCGCTACCAGGGTTTAGCTGGTGTGAACTCCCTGATGGGTACGTGGGCTAATTCTGGAGGCAAGAGCATTTGTACTCACACTACATCATCTACTATTGGTTCCCAGTAGAATAAGGTCAGTTGGTTGCATATTTCAAGAACGGTGGTCCCACCTAGAATATGTATCCCTCATCCAATAATAAGGCTGGTCATAGTGGAAGTAACATAAGTAATAACATAGATACCACATAAGCAAAAATAATGATGTGTCAAGTAGTTAATGAGGAAAGAGACAAATAGAGTAACATAATATGTTACCATCACCTAGCGGTTCCCAATGCTAAATGAGTCTATGAAGTAATAAATGAAGTGATGCATGACACTACATATATGTTACTACCCACTATAGAGGTAGTAACATTGCTTAGTAACATATACATGTTACTAGTCTAAGTTACTCCCCACTATGACCAGCCTAAGGAGAAAAGCTTCCATCGTCCCTCTGCGTCGCTCTCGCTGGCAGCGGCAGGGCACGGATCCATTGCGGATCTGGTCCCACGGGCACGGTCTCGGCCTCCCTGCTCGGTCGGCTGGTCTCGGTGGGGGACTTCTCCTTGCTGAGATCCGGCAGCGGGCAGCGGCGGCCTGGATCATCCAGATCCCGGCAAGGATGGCGGCGGCCTGTGCACGAGAGATGGAGGTCTTCGATCAGATCTGGGTGAAAACCTGCTATTGGCTATTGCCAAGGCCGGATGTGGAGACTCGGCGTCTGATGTGGAAAGATGGACTCGTGCAGGAGGAGGAAGTTGTCTGGTGTTATGGTGGCGTTGATGGTAGAGAGGCCTGGCAAGGTCGGTGCTTAAGTTCTATTCTGAGGATGGACCGAGGGATGATGGAGGTGACGGCCCTTGCAGCGGGCGGTGCTCACTGGGAGTGTACTAGACCGGTGTGGAACCAAATCCAGGTAATGGCTTTGATGGGACTCCCGGATTTAGATGTTAGGCTTTGGTGGGATGTCTGTTTGGTATTAGGCCCGGACATTTAGCACGCCTCCATCAAGGGGATAGGAATAGCAACGGTGTTACCAAGATGATGGATTCAGGCTTATTGTTGTATCACCTTGTATGGTCTTTGTGAATAATTAATAATATGGCTTCATGCACCATCGAGATGCACAGGCCGGGGGTACATCCTCCTTTTCTATAAAAAAACGTAGAATATGTAATAACCCAAACTATTTCAAGTCTCGAAACCCATGTCCAATCATTTGCTCAGTTCTCACCACTCCACATCTATGAGAGAGACAGAAAGAGAGAGAGCACAATATTGCATCAAATTCCCCCATCTCGCGTTTAATTAACAGACAATTTGCTAATTTGATTGCGCCTGAAATCATGAAGAACTCTACAGATGACAACTGGTTTGTAACTTCTAGTCTGTGATCTTCATGCTGATTAATGCGCACTTTAAGCAATTTGCACACTGACCAAATACATTTCCTAACAACAGATGGCATGCCAGTGCAGAGTGCTGACTCATCTTTCAATTTATGACCGGAGAATCCCAAGTCTGGCCGCCAATGCCACCACTAGAAACTAGTCTATCCTTTGCAACATCATCTCAATGTAACATTTTTCAAATCAGTAGTGAGGTTTATTTGCTGATTGATACGAACTCGCTCATTAGTGCAGAACTGCAGATCGATGTGCAAAATTTGCTGCTGGCCACATCAGGGTGGACGAAGTGAGTGAGCCGAGCAGACCGTTAGTGGCTTGTTTTGGACCGGACAGTATGGTCCCGGCCTGAGGAAGAAATCGTCATGCCTGGTTAGGCAATTGAGGCCCGAAAAGTTTCAGCCCAACCATGATTTTGACCGAGCCAACCGAGAGGACCGACAAAATACGTCGCCACCACCACCGTTCCTTGTCGTTGTCACCAACGATGCCCCCTTGGTGAACCACCATGTCCCAGAGCTTCCCCTCTCCATCCTTCCCCTCATCTCCGTGCATGGTAGCCCCTTTCCTCCACTCTTCATCGCATCTGTTTCAGCACAGAGCACACAGGCCACCAGCGCAGAGCACACACGACAGCTGATGCACAATACATATGCCCACCGGCCTCTACAAGATAAACCACCTTGTTGAGGAGGTTCACCAGCTTGCGATATCCTTCTGCATAGAAGGAATTTGCGGGATTGTCCATGAAGCCGTTTCATAATCCTTCTTGCCCAACTCTAGCTGTCGTAGTAAATGCGTCAATTACGCTGCCATCCCAGCTTCCCCAGCCTCTCTGACCCCGCCATCGTGTTCTTCGTGAGTCACCGGAAATTTCCCCTATGTCCTCCCCTTTCATTAGAGCCCGGAGCCTTCACTCATTGATGCCATGGTCAGCACCTCGCCGACGGTGGGTGGTTGGCGGTCTGTCGAGTAGCCCAGGCTTTTGCCTTGCCAGCCTAGACGCTAAAACGAGCACCACTAGCCTGCTCAGTCCGGTCCTGTCAGGCTTGCCGGCAGCTGGTCCAAAGGGCGGTTCGGTAGGACTGCAACCAGCTATCCATCATGAACTTTCCATGGCAATACATTCATTTAGACTTCGCATCATTACCAAATCGACTATACAACAGCTGGCTGAACGGGCATACTGGTTTGGGGTAGAAGTGCTACCTTGCTTCCAGGCTTCCAACCATGTGTGTGGCCGCAACATCAAATCGAGCCAAACAGAACACAATCCAACAAGATGATGGTATTTCTCACACGTGGAACTAGTCTCCGCATCTCATTTGCTAGAGGTGGAGTTTGTTCCCGTCAATGTGTGGAAGTTCAACACGCGGACCGGTATGAAACAAGTCAGTTGCATTGCATCTGAACCATGAAGATCGCGAGGTGAACAAAAATCTCGAGCGGTAAAGGGATTCATATGTACCTCTAACCTAAGGAAGGACATTGATAGTATTCCTCGGTTCACAAATATAATATGATCCAACTTTTCTGAATCAAATGTATATACACATGTTTTAATGTGTTTGTTCACTCATTCCAGTTGTATTTAGTCTATCTTGGAATATCCAAAACATTTTATATTTGTGAACAGAGGGAGTGTGTGCATTCCCTCGATCCAAAGGGAGTCAGATGTCGTCATGCCACGTCCGGTCCCCACGTCATGTGTGGCTTAGTTACATCCTTGCTTTCCCTCGATCTCCTTCCTCACGGTCCTGCCAAGATCCACCCAAATTTTATGAAAGTCGAGGCTAATTTTGGGATCTGGTGGAGACATGACCACATTGAAGAGGCACACCCTCACTAGTTTAACACGCCCACATAATTGAAGGTCCTCTCATTGCAACACATAGGCGACCTGGGCACGCTTCATCTTCAACACACCCTCATAGAGGCACACACTTGGACATTATGATGACTCATAAACAAGGTGGCGACTAAACATGCTAACTCGAGCGACTCTTTAACTCACCAGACTGCCCTGCATTTACGATCTTGATAAGATCTTTTGGTACCGTACCTCAGCAGCACGAATCCGCTCAATGTTCCTTCCACCATCTTGCCGATGACAGCCTGTTGTCTCCCTCCTTGTGGCTCCATCGAAGGACGATCTCCCGATCCTCCAGTATGTCGCTCCTCCAATGATTATTGCCTGCTCATCCTTGAATGATTATTGCCAACTGTTTAACAGTGATGTGCAATTTCCCCCGTACCCCGTGGTTGTGTAGTTTTCCTGGCTAGGACCCCGTCGGAACCACCCCTGCTAGTGAGATGGTCCACTTTAGCACCCCATCTGTATGTATCATTTCAGTACCCCATGGATGTCTTGTTTTCACCATCCAACTATGCCTGTCGAGAAGATGTGCGACTTGCCTGCATTGCTGACCAACTGCCTAGCAAACTATGTGCAACTTCATATGTTACTCCTGCCAACTCAAACTAAACATCCACAGGTAGAAAGAGTAAGCAGTTGCACATCAACAACTTGGTAGTTGGCTGAAACAATAGACTAAGTTGCACATATTACTGGAAAGGTTGGTGGGGCAGGGTCCGCATAAAAATTACACAGCCACGAGTTGTGAAGGGGGTGCATATCGACTACTAGGTAGTTGGTAGGATAGTAGACTACTTGCACATCAATAAAGGTTGGTTGTCATGGTTGCTAGGTTACAACCTCGTAGGAAGTTGGATCATGTAGCTCAAAAAAATAGTTTTGAAAAAAATTGCACCAAGCAGTATTAAAGTTGCACCATATAATAACAGAGTTGCACCATCTGGGCAGGAACTCCGCTGGGCTCAGCCTCTCGTTCCACTTGAGGCCTGCTAGTACCATGGGTGCTAACACTAAACAAGCCCACTCTTTGCGGCAACAACAAGAGTGGTGCATTCTTGGCCCGCTTGCCGTGTGAGTCAGCCATGTTAGTTCCGGGTCGACCAGGGCCGCCTTAAGAGTTTTGACATGTTCCCCTCCACAAGGATGGCCTGCCGTGTCTTCTGCATCTAGTGACCAAGGTAAGGTTGTTACCATGCACGATCAATAGAGGAGATTGATGGAATCGATGTTCGTGTATTCTTGAGCATCGTGGGCAAATCTATATTCTGTACATGTCTTGGAGGACAAGAAGCCCCCGTAGATATAAATTAGAATAGCGGAAACGATAAAATCTGAATGTCACGGGTTTGAGCTCTTCTCCCGAACATTTTCATGGCCAGTGGATTTTTTGCACCAATCTTGGAGCAGCGAAAGTTGCCATGTCAAGGCTCAAATCGTTCGGGGAGAAGAAACCATTCTGAACACCTCTCCACTCACTCCTTGTGTTTCCCTAGTTTGTGAATCCTCTACTATTGCGCTTGAGAAACAAAGTATACATGGGAATTATTCTTTCAGCAAGCGAAGAGCTAATTTTATTGAGCTGTGAAGATGGAAAAACGAGTCCACATCCCTACTATCTTTTACCCTACAACAACACTGATGACGATAACACCAATGATTTTGGAGTTATTTCTTACTGCACAAATGAATTAGAGCACTATCGTGTACTATATTATTTATCTAGTCACCATAGCAATTGTGCCATCATAATGTTGTTACCTTATCCTGTTTTTCACTCTGGCCCAATTCTCATTGCTTCTATTTGGTCTGGAGAAAGTTTTGTTGGTGCATCAATTGCCTCCTCATATTATGTTGAACAAATTTCTATATGCTATCAAACCAAAAGATGATGAGCAAATGACCTTCATTGTGCCAAAATACTTTGGAGGGTTGTCTTGAAGTGCATTAGATGTATCTTGTTATATATGGCAGTCTGCTTGGTCTTCTATATATGACGAAGCTTTTAGTAGAGTTGAACATATACCTTGGTCCATGATTGTCCTAGGGAAAGGCAAAACATATGAAGAAATGTAGATCACCGTGTAGTTGGTATTTTCAAGAGTGCTTGGCAATTTTATCTCTGTCCATGCTCATAAACGATGGCAAATTCATGTGATTTTCCATGGTAGATTTTTTGTAAACATGAATTTGGAATCATGGCTTAAAAATCCATTGATTTTTGTATTTTTGTTATTGTCTAGTTTGATTATTGTTCCTTTTTCTAGTTGTGCATCGACAAAGCCGATTATTATCAATTTTTATTATCAACAAATTCTAGCTACCATCTTTTGTTTAGTGAATAGTTGCCATGGTAAATTTGCCACGTTGTTTCTATGAATTTTTCAGACCATGGCAAATTGCCATTCACTGTTTTAGAGATCGTTGTGCCATGTATGTTCTCTAATTTTGCTTTGTATTTCAGACCTCTTATAAGAGATCTCTAAAATTGCCATGAAAAATGATCTATAATACATACCATTTCTCTACATTTATCATGATTTACGTATCGCTTAGATTGATATGCCCATGCGGGGAATTCACTGTGTATTGCAGATCGTTCGCCATGGCAAATTATAACCAATGACATGGCAATTTCATAATCTTGTACATGTATCATCTTCTGTTTTAAGTGCATAGTTGGCACATGAAATATTTTGATATAATTTTGCTATTAATTCCATAAACCAAGGGAAATTACTATCGAGTTGCCAAAGACAGTTTTGTCATGTAAAACTGACCATGTTATCGAATTTGCATTTTCTAGCAATTTCTTATATGATAAATTACCAGCATAAAATTACTTATACTGCCATGGCAAGTTTACTTTTCCATAGATGTCAACTTTTGTTCGCTCATGGAAATCTTTTTATGTCAATTTAACTTTTCTGCAAACATAAATTTAAGCATCAATTTTTAATATGCATTTGCCATGGCAATTTTTTTAAAAAATTTGCTTATTTTAATACACGCGACTTTATTACACAAAGGATAGCAATTTTGATAAAAAAAATATCATGTCAATTTGCATATGCATTTGCCATGGCAATTTTTGATCAATTTTGTTGACTGCACATACATGGCAAATTTGTTATATAAAAACATGGCAATTTAAATGGAAAATTTGAATATGCATTTGCCATGTCAATTTCGGTCAATTTGTTTGTGTTATTTCATATATAGGGTAATTGTATTACAGAAAAGATGGCAATTTTGATAAAAATAACTGGCAAGCCATGTCAATTTAACCTTTTTATTGCCATGGCAATTTTCATTTATTTGCATGGAAATTTTAATTTAGCATACATATAAAATTTACTTTCGTCATTCATGGAAGAATTTATATTTATGGAGCATGGCAACTTTACTATTTATTTTGCCATGGCAAAAATACCTTTCATCCATGGCAATGTTTTTTATTTTTTTACTGTTCATGGATTTTTTTGCTTCTATGGACTTTTTACATTTATACTTTACAAAGACATGGCAATTACTGCTAAACAATAGATGGAAAATTTTCCCTTTTTATTTTGCCACATGATGGCAAATTTTAATCCACCATTATTTTCTTTTTGTGTGTATAGTAAAAGTACCATACAAAATTTTAAATCAAAATTTTCTTGCCAGCATATACAAATTTAAATTTACCATGAACTTTTTCTCTAGTGCTTTTTCCATAAATTATTTTTACCATACCAAATTTTGCTTATTAATACGATGGTATGTTTTGGTTTGAACCATTGTCATTTATTAGTAGTAGCTTTGCTTGTCACTATATTTGTCACAACAAATTCATCTTTCAGCTTATTGTTTCAATATTTCTGATCTTTTTTAGCATGATAAATCTGAGCTTTATTAGTCACCGTAAAAAGACCTATATTGTAGCGACCGAATTGTTTAATCTGGGCCCCTCTCAGACGGAATGTTCGGCAGTTTTAGGGTCAAGAATGTGTTTTCAAGAGATCTTATTATAATTTTTAGTCGTAGGAGTTACTTTGTATTTTCTTGGATCTTAGGTCCAAATGAGTGTACCAGTAATGGTTATGAATATAAATAAATTTACATCTGTTTTCTCAAAAAGAAAGATAGATACCAATCATATACTACTAAATAAACATCACATACCAAAATATACACTAACAGCAGACACGGGATGCTCTCGCGCCCATGGGCGCCCAACCAGAGCACTGTCATCGGCAACAACCTCCACCTCCCAGCGCCGCACTGCTAGCAGTGAGCCGCCACCACGACCCCCGGACAAAGTCACTACTGCGCCTTGGAGCTCGGCGGCAGGACCAGAGTCCTGGCCGGTCAGAGAGGCCGAGGGTGCCAGATCTAATTAGCAACGGACCTGGGAGCCCCAACCACACCGCCCGACGAGCAAGATTCCAACACCGTTGTGTGCTACTCCACTACGACCACCCATCCCGCGCCATCGCGCGCGAACCAGTACCAACCTCTCACGCCACCTGCTTGCGCGGCAGGAGCGCCGTGCCCAAAATCGCAACAGTAGCGCCGGCACATGCTACAGACGAGGGCACGCGAGGGAGAGAACCGGCGCCAAGACGCAACTCTTACAATCTCCTCGCAGCTCCGCTCCAGCGCGCCAAGCCTATTGACGCTCGCGAGATGGGCGGACAACGGATTTGGACACCATATCACCCGCCGACGTTGTTGGCCACGAAGCTGTACTCGCGGTCCCTGAGAGACGCCCAGAGTCACGAGGAAAATTTCCACGCGGATGCCGTCAGTCACACGGCTTGGCCTTGTGGTGTCCTCCAGCGGCGGCGGAGAGGAGGAGCAAGATTCAGCCCGCGGCGGAGAGTTTTGGGTCGTCCGCCTGAGTCGCCTGCACCGGAGCAACGCGGGGCCTTTTCTCATATCGTGTCACTTAAGTATTACAGTCCATGTTCTGCTTGTGTTGGTTTGGCGGCTCATTTCCAAAGCATTGCACACATTTCCAAAGAATTGCACACACAGATCCAAACCCTCATATTGTCATGTCATTGGGTCATTGCCGTTTTCCAACTCCCTTCTTTCCATCTCAGTCTCGTTTGTGTTGGTTTGGGGGCTTTAAATTGAGAAGTAGATCTAGCAAAGATGACTAGTAGGCTAAAGGAAGAGGAGTGCCAATTAGTTGGATATATACGTACTGAGCGGGTTTGGAAGTATGCAGTAACCCTATCATGTATATATAGGTGAACATGATTTGGGAAGGTTGGTGGATACGTATCTATCCTTTGATGCCCATCTCAAGATCATCATAGTTTCTAGTAAAAAATAAGTCACGTGTGTGCTACAACTGATCAATGATCTCTTGTTGTCATAAAGTAGAAGATATGTATCTCATTCACAGTAGTAATATCTCAACTTATCAATGGATTTATTGTTTCCATTTCAACTAACGTAGCAATAGACCGATAGATCCACCGATGAGAGAACAAAACACTTGCAGAGTACTTTTTCTCAGTGTTGTGCTATTAGGTGGATGCGATCTTATGTGCCCCTTCATGTGCTATATATCTAGGCAGTTTGTAAGAATCTACAGATCATATATTAATGCATTTGTTGTATGTTCAGTGTTGACGAGTTTGAGACCAAGTATGTAAAACATTTATTTTTGTGAGTGGTAGAGATCATTTTAAAACATATATCGATGCAATTTTAGAAGGAAAGTGAGTAGGGGGTTCATCAGTTTATATTCCTGGTGGATGCAAATTTTACATGCATAGAGTAGCATTGTTCTGAAAAGGCAGTATGACTTAGCAAAGTTTTACAATATCATTGCTTGCTTCAGGTTCAGGCAGTCTGTTTTGTGGTTGTTTGCTTTTCTTTGGGGTTTACAAAGTTCCTATCATTCAGAGATAATCATAGATATGCCGAACTATAACTCATCAACCGAGGTAAGCTTCTTGCCATGATTTTTAATATTTCATTCTGACCACCAGCTTCACAACCAACAAACCGAGGCAAGCTTCTTGCCATGATCTTTTCACGCACGCTTAGGATAAGCCTTAGGACTTCAAATAAATTATGGCAGGTCAGTAGTTTCTATCTAATTCCTCCTCCAGGTGTGTCGCAAGCTGATGATCCTAGCAGTGCAGACAAAGATGTCATCGACAATGGCATTGCGCCACTCGTGGAATGCAAGGGCTATGGTAGTGGGTTCCCCGCTCCACTGCTTGAGACCCGTGGGCGGCTACACCAGCTGCTTGCAGGTTTTGGTTACCGCTTGAAATATTCGGTTACTGCAGAGCTTTCCATACCCCACGGTAAGTGGCCCGTTCGAGCAATAAAAATGGAAATTTTGAATATTTTAAATTTGAGCAGTTCATCTATAGCAAAACAGATCAGAAACCCTCATTGAACAAATGCCCAGCAATGGCCTCGTGGTGCTGCTCCACTTGACCTTCTGTAGTGATATTTTTACAAAAGAACCAAGAGCTATGCGGGGCTCGAACTCGAGACACCCAACAATAACAGATGAAGAACCATTGCGTAATCAGCAAGTTTGTGTTCACAAGTAGTTCCACATCTGTTTGACTTGCTCAAGATATTTCAATTCAAAATTCATTAGAAATTTTCAAACGATGGCCCCCTCGCCCCCTCGGATATTTTTATGTGTTCGGTAGCCAAAACCTGGCTAGCACCATTGGTGTGTTTGCCACCAAGAGTTGGAACATGGATCACGGCTCTACATTTCCCAGTAAAGATTAGAAAATGAACCACTGGGGTAGTCGTCGGCTGGATGATATGGTATATGGAGATGTTATGGATCGGAAAAGTCATATAATTGTGGTCCTCCTAACAGAAGAAGCTTATTCCTATCATGTGGTTAAACAAATAAATCAATTGGGAAAGGAAATATGTACCACTCTGCTCAAGAACTTGTTATTAATTTCTAGTGATTCATGTATGCTATATCAGGATCATCATGTCTCCGACCTCGAAACTTTGCTAGTACCATCTCCCAAGCCTCCTTTCTAGCCCTCTTCTCAATATCCATTCCCCTAAAGTCTTTTCCATCTTGCAATATTGGCATGCGTCATGTTGTACTCAAAGTCGGACATTTGTAACCATATTGCCAATTGCATTATTGATGGTGCTTTTTGATGCCTCAAATTCCCTGATTCCCAACATGTCGTATGCATCAAATGTCTCTTAATTGTCACCCCTCTATCTATGTACCATTTTTTCCTTGTTTTGGTCTTTTTGTGAGCATGAGAATACGAACTAAGATAAGAGGGAGGGGATACGATGAAGAAAATATAGCACTTGGATATATGTTGAGTTTGCTAGGGTTGGAGTCAAATGTTCTTTATAAGTGATGGCCGCCTTTATGGAAAGGGAAATTGGTAGGCACATCAAGGTATATACTATAAGCATGAATTAATATCATATCTGTTACTACCATAAATGTCTCAAATCTTGACATCCATGTGTGCATCAATTCATCTACCTCCTTCTCCTATAAAAGTAGAGATGCAAAATATCTATGTTGGGAGTGCAGGATCTTAGTGTTCAACTATATTATTCATCTTTTTCTCTCAATTTGGGACGTTTGGTGAAGTAGTTAGGTATATGACATTCATTTGAGTATTTTAAGAATGGACAAATGTAAGATGGGTAAAGTGTAGTAGAATCAACTTTCATCGGATATCTAAGACCTGAAATTGCATAAACAAGACCTGCAACATTATTATTATTATTTGCAGAAAGGAGGAATCAACTTAAGTTTGAGTGAACTATTTTAATTCAATCTACCCAACATTAAATGAACAAACTAAGAGCACATGCTCAGCTCACATGATTTGGATCTCCTGAACCTCACCACACCCTTTAACATTAGGCACATGGTCTCCCACCTCTACTTATGTAGCTTCTTGTGACCAACGAGTAGAAGCGGGCTACCACTATAACATTGGTTGGCCTTAACAACATTCATGTCACCAACCATAGTAAATTGTTATAGTAGTTCATCAATATTTGGGAGTGCGTAGTCATTGTAAGGGCATTTAAATGCCTATAGTGCACTACCATTCACAAGGTTTGTTGTTTTTCTTGACAAGCAAAATTGGAGAAGAGTCAGGTCATGCCTTCCTGGAGTAATATAATTTTGAAACCTAAGCTACAGTCTCACTCTTCCAATGTGGAGCGAACCCATAAAGCATGATACTCATATGTTGGGCGCTAGCAATTAGTGGAACATAATGTTCATGGTGGCGTCTTTTTGGTAAATTTTTAGGTGGAGAGGAAACGGCGGAAATTTTGAGCAGTCAGTTTCGGCTGGAGTTCAAATTATTTAGCCTGCGACATTGTAACAATGGAAAAACCTTTAAACACGCATTCAGACGGTAAAACAAAACAGAAAGGTGTTTGCAAAATAAGTGAGGGCCATCCAATTTACTGATGATGCACGCAAGATGTTGTCCGGTTCATTGTGTTTGCAGAATAAGTGAGGGCATCTCACGGAATAATAATATAGGGTTGTGTTCTTCCAACTAGTCGATGACTTGATGCCAATAATCCTAAGTTAGAGAACATGAAAGTCGCTATGAAATGCATGGTCTAAACACTTCCAAATGCAGGTAACAAGTGAATAGTGGTTCTCCTGCCACCTTAACTGTCGAAATTGGTGGTCCTCGGACACTCGCTTGTGCGGTTATCAGCAATGCACCCATTCGTTAGCCTGCCAGGTTATCACTTTGACTGACAACGAGAGGCATTGACCAAAGGTGGATTCAACTTGGCATGTGTTACAGTGTAGATCATGGTGAGATTCCAGACCAAAGTTCGAGCATATGCGAACACACATGAATTCCTCCCACCGGCACAATGTGGGGGGACTACGTGTAATGAACCTTCTTGTGGGGCATTTCGGGTTTGTGAGACAGGTGCCATATCAAAGTTGTGCATTGAGTATTCAGACATATCACAAAACCTCTTTAGGCCACACATGCAGGTGGTGGTTGTCCTTGGACATTCACTCGTGTGGTTATCGGCGAAGCTTCCGCCCATGAGCTCGCGAGGTCCAAAACACTTTGACATACAACGAGAGAGGTTAATTTGATCAAGGAGGAATCTTTTTGGTTGTGTCATGGTACGAGTATTTAGTACGCGTCGAAGAGGGGGAGGGGACCAGCATCACGTAAGATACACAGTGGGAGGAACCCAGCCTCCTTGGAGTTTAGCGTTTCCTGGCCGTTGGATCATTTTCTCGATACGATTTGTACCGTCCAATCCCCCTCTCGAAAGCTCTCATGCGTCGGATCAAAACGATCGCGTAGATCGAAACCGTGTCCAGGGCCTTCGTGCCACCGCCTATAAATTCGGTGCCCCACTGAGGGCATTATCGGAATTTCACACATAGGCATATAAAAATGAAGACCATGGTGACTCAAAACCTAGCCGCTTCTCCCCCACCTGCATAGCTGCCGCCCCATCCCCGCGCCCTCTCGTGCATTGGCGCGGCGCTCTGTCTTCTTCCCTCCACTTTCCTCTCCTCGCTGAGATCGCCACGGCGCCGCTCTCCTCTTCTAGCCCTCCCCCCCCCCCCCCGGCTGGAGGCCCATGCCACTTCTTCACTTCCACGACGTCGCCATCGTCGTCGCCAGGAGGAGCGGCGGCCGACGTGCAAATGCTCACCATCGATGGGAGGAGCACCAGTCTGTTGTCCTCCTGTTCGTGCACCTCCGGAAGAGGACAAAACGGAGGTGAGCCGCCTCTGATCCGTCATTTGAGGCGCCCATCGGCTCCCTCCTGCCAAATCCCACCTCCTAGACTCGCCGCTGCCACCACCTCTGGACTCACCGCTGTTGCCGCCCGGCGCTGCCGTATGTAGTTGCCGCTGCTGTGCGGACTCGACCATCACCGTCCCCAAGTGCCACCGCCTCTCCTCCCAACGTCAAGCAAGCTGGACCAGGTAATCTCACCCCTTTTTCATCTATTTGAATCAATTTGTTGTTGAGCTGCTGTTGCTTACTGTCCCTGTTCACCGTGCCCTTGTTGTTGCGGTTCGCCAGTAACTTCCCTATGACGTTCATGCGTTGTAGCTGCTGCTTACTTATTACTGCTGCTGCTTGAATTGTTGATTGAATGCCTGGTGCTTCATGTTAGGGATTGCCAAACCATAATGCTATTGGGAGCTAGCATTGCAGATTGGGTAAGCAAATTTCTTTGCTGTTTGTCAAGTACCACAGTACCGCTTCAGATTATTGACACTAAACTAGGCTATTGTTTGATGTGTTTTGCAAGTTGCAATGACATGGATCTGATCTGGAACTCTGGATGACACCCCTCAGTTTGTTTGTCATTCGGCAGACGATGTTCATGCATAGATAATATTTGTCCCTTAACCTGGCAGCTTACCACTGATGGTTATAGCCATATACTATTAAAATACTATTAGGATCTTCTTTGTGAGGTAGTGTGGAAAATATTTTTTAGGCACGTACTCATGTTTTCTTTGACACGTTGTCAAATGGACACGATCTGTCAAGAGCTGGGAGGGTTGTTTTAGACTTGCCCTAAGATTCTGAAATTTTAGACTTTAATCTGGAAGGCAAGTGTTCCAGAATATGTTGGTTTGATTAGTTTCGTCAAGTGATTATTTGCATCTTCCTTTCTTTACTTCACAGGACAAAGATTTCCTCGGTAAGAAATCAAATGGGTGAGACCAGCGCCATCCTCTCTGCCCGACTTGCTGCCATTTGTTGGATGATTTTGGCAACATGTTCAGAGTTAATCGATTGAATCGGTAGGGTGATGACCATGTTGTCAGAGAGAAGTAGAGCTTGAGAAATCTGAAAGTGCTTTATAATTTATATGGACATAAGAAGGCCAAGAGTGCATAGAGAGTTATTTGTACTATAGAAAAAGGAATGTCATGGTTCAGTTTACACATTCCAACTCACACCTTTTAAAGAATATAACATGTCATTGAAAATTGATTACTTGAGAAGTTGAGAACCTGAAACGTTTGTCTATAATGCATCTATTTGTGTGTCAGGCACTTCTCTTTTCTTACAGAGCACAGCCTTATAGTATGTTTTTGGGACATTTTTGAATCCTCACACTAGATCCGCCAGTACGTTTTTGGCACAGATTTTGAATCCTCAAACTAGAGCAGAGGTAAAAAATTAACAGTTGCATTAATTATAGGAATTATAGGGCCACAGTTCAGGTACATAAACTCCTAAAGCCAATAGAGAAAGGTAGAAACACAAATGTAAAATGCTAATGTTTTGGTTATGAGGTGTTGGCTCTTGTCCCCATATGGTGTAGTTTCATCAGACAACAATTCTTATTAACTGACTTTGGTCTAGCATTAGTTGGTACCACAAAAGTAAATTAGCTAAGGCTTCAAAATGGGATGTTGTGTTTTCCTCTTCCAGTCAGAGCCAATAAGATGAAAAGGTTGATTTTAATCTCAATTATGCATCTTCCCTATCTCTTTTATTCTCATTGTTGCTACATGCTTGCTTCAGAGAGGACTATGTTAGTTTACTTCCCACTGATGTTGTATATAGTTGCATGTTTTCTTAGACTATTTTATTTGACCTACAGAAATGTTCCCTTGCTTTGGTTGGATGGGTGTAGGAGCTGCAAGCATCGCCGCCACATGGAAAAGTCCAGTAACTTCTTGCCCCTTCCAGCCTCCGTGAGATGGCATCGTATTTTTTGTATGTGTACATTTCTGCTTGTGGTGACACTTTTGCAATCCTTCACTTTGGGTTTTGATTATTTTTTTCGTTTCATGGTTGTTGTCGCAGGATCACGAACGACTTCAAGCTGAAGATGTTGAACCATGCGATGCAAGAATTATTGCTTTGGGCTCCTATGGAAGGTATTATTCTTGTGCAAAACCCTGCTCTCCCCTCTTTCTTCATCTATTTGTGTCATAAATCTGTAATCGTAGTTTACTACTTGAAAGTCCATGGTCAGTCTTAGCCTCATTCTCTTGATTAACAGCAGATTTATGCTCTTCCTGTTGTATTCAGTCAAGGAACGTACATAGATATTGGAAGCTATACACTATAATGGAATTTCTTCTGCTCACGTATGGAAACCTGCAACACACTGAATGTTTTATTTGTCGATGACAATGAAGTACTCATGTTTTGTCTAAAAAATGTGAAACAATTCTTATTTGCACTTTCTGTAGACTCATGTAATTGCTGTCAAGAACACTATCAGTTCAGCGGTTGTCATCATGCAAGCAATTGGCCGCTGATCTGCTTGTTGTTTGTACTACTAAAGGTAAATTTTTAACAATTTTTACTGCCATTGTTGCAAGGAAAGTTGGTGACGCTGGCGTGTCTCAAGAGATACAAAATAACATATGGTGGCGTAGGATGAACCTATACTTTCCATAGTGTATTTGACTTCTATTCATACCTGTGTATAGTCACATGAACCTATATATGCTATCTGAATTTTGTGATGGTTTATTTCAATTTTTCGCTTGGTCAGTAAGTTCGCACCAACGAGATTGCAAATGTGGCCAACGAGATTGCATATGTGGTCTACTGAAGTTGCAGATATAAGTTCACTGCAGCAAAAGTTTCATTTATTCACTTTCATGTAGAGATGCCCATAATGTTTCAATTTTGAAAAAATTCGACTACATATGTGAGTGTGAATATATAGGTAGTGCAATTAAGCACTCTCAAGATATTAATGTCTACCTTTTCTGCACTAATTGTTTATTCCTTGTTTTGTTTGTAGTGTTGCTTTGCTACTGACCCGTGAAATTGGATGTTCTTTCAAGAAGAGTCTCTTTTCTGCACTAATTGACTTTTCCCTCCCACCCGTGTATGAAAGGTAGTGTTTTTCTCTCCCAGTAAATTACTCTATTTTCAAGTGGCATCATACGGCAAAGAAGAGGATATGGATCAGGAGCCGCAATGGTGCTTGTGACGACATGTGCACTTGCCTGACCCTGGACTCTGGCTTCTTCTTGCAAGTAAGCTCCCTTTGCTCTTCTACACCCCCAACTCATGTGAGGATCTCTGGTTGGACTTGGGTAACCAGATCTCAAGAGATGTTATCCTGTTTGGATATGAATTGTGTAAGCTAGCTTGATTTAGTTAATAGGAGTAGTGTTTATAGATGAACTATGTATGCTAGCTTGATGGGGTATCCATTAATGTCTGAGGTTTCACAAGGAAATGAGTTTCTTTCATTCTCATGTTGAAAAGAATAAAAAAAACCTAGCAGAATATGATTTCTAAGTTTTAGGTTCTTATTGGGTTCGTCCACCTATCAAGGTTTGCTGAAAGTTATCAACTTGCTTTGTAAAAGGCTTTGTATCATGTATCTTTGTTTGTGCAAGAAATCCAATTGGAATTGGTCTCTTGTCATTTGCATGTACTTTCTTTATTACTTATATATTTCAACCACTTATCTAAGTTGTCTCTAAACCATTTTCAACGACTCAGGTTGGCCATACTATTGTGAGAATCTCTGTCAGGACCATTCTTTATATCATGTTGGATCATCTTGGAATTCATAGAGTCATTTATCGTCTAAGGATATACTTCTGTCTAAAGCAATGGGATATGTATTCTCTACTGTACGGCTACCCTCTAATGCATTTCTCAGACTTCAGTCTCTCTCTTCTGCACAAATGACTTGATCTAATTATTATGAAAGACACATGGATTGTGGGGGAGGCGTTTTGGCTCCCGGGTGCATTTGCACCCAGATGAACCATACCCCGAAAAACAATTTAAATGTTTTCAAAAAATTCTATAAAAATTGTAGATGATCATGTTGGTGCCGCAAACACGCTTGAAAAATTTCATGCGGAACGGAGCTGTGGTGTTTCGTCGGCGAAAAAAACAAATTTTGGGTTGACATTTGGTCTTTGATTTTTTTTTTTTTGCGTAGGCCAAAATGCTTAACCTTTTTGTCTCAAAATTTACAGGTTGTATTTGTATGTGACAAAGATCACATAAAAAATTTGTCTCAAATTTTTTGACATTTGAAAAAACAAAAATGGCATCGGGTGCAAATGCACCCAGGAGCCAAATTGACTTTCCGGCGGAGTGTGTTACTTTCTATATAAATAACTCGCTCTAATTCTGATTTATCATACTGCATAGCTTTTGATCTATTGCATTTTGCCAAACTTGATGTGTCAAGATTTGAGCTACTATACTAAAAGTAAATGTAAAATTCCAATGCACTCTCCAGTAGCACGCTCATATCGCCTAATAATCCACAAGTAAAGGTTCCATGTCAAAGATAATAGTTCTCTGTGCTAAAAGCATGGGTTCTCCATTATGTTCCTACTTTTATTACTTCCTCTCCTATATTAACGCTTTTGATATCGAACTTTTGTGGTGTTATGAGTACGCTGAACTTGATGTTGCCATCTTTTGTGGTGTTATGAGTACGTTCAACTCGATGTTGCCTTATAATCTCATGACGATATTTAACTTCATTGTGTCTTTCTTCTGTCACAAAAGAATGTTTCTTCTTCACTTTATTTTGTTATCATGTTTGAATTCATACGCTAAACCCAAATTTCTACTAACTTAGCACTACTTGCTTCACCAAAACGTTGTGACCGGCACCCTCGCGCCAAGGCGCGCTCCTGATCTAGTATATACTATGCGTCGTGATCCTCGCTCCATGTGGGGACTTTACGGTTTTTATGGCAATGCCACATCGCCAAAGTTGTGCATTAATTATTAGGTATTCAAACATCACACACCACCCCCATACATTTGTTTGTCCCACATGGAAGTAGATGGTTGTCGTCTGGCACTCAGTCATGCAGTTATCGAGATGCTTTCCATCTGTGCACCCGCTTGGTCCATCACTTTGACCGACAGAGAGAGAGAGGTTAAACTTGACCTAGGAGGGGATTTTTTTTTCTTACAATAGTACATGCTGAGATCACATAGTACATATTGTTTGAGCGCATGTGTACACATCAATCCCTCCCACCAGATCAAAGTGGGAGGGAGGGGACTAGCACATGATGCGTCGCGAACCTCGCTCCATGTTAGGACTTACAGTTTTTGAGGCAGACGTCACATCAATGTTGTGCATTGGGTATTCAAATATCACTCAAAACCTGCATGCATATGTTTGGGACACATGCACGTAGTGGTTGTCTTGGGCAATCTCCCTCGGCGTGGTTATCGGGCGGCAAGCCCATTCCCAGGCCAGCGTGGTCCTCCATCACATCGATCGACAACGAGAGAGGTTACCAAGGCGGATTTCTTATTGGTTCATTTTACGGTATATATAGGTAGGTCATGGTGAGACTCGGTACCAAAGTTTGATCACATGCTTAGCAGGGGCGAGATGTGGTTAGTAGATCTCTACTCCAACCTCTAGCGCCATGTTTTGAGCCAAACAAGCAGGACACGCGCGAGAGTCCGCACGACATGCTCCTTCTATGGTGGCCACCGTTAATACTTGCTACTATTATCCTTCAAGATATGATTCCTTTCCGGATGCTTTCTAACCCTATACGTGTTGCCCATTAGATAACGTGTGAGTTGAGCGATGTCATTTATTTTGGACGTGGGTAACATGACCATGAGCTTCCAATTGATTAGATAAACCAAAACCATTCGCAACAGCAATCTTAGATCCATCAAAAATAGCGCGCTATTTCAATGTTATAAGCGTTCTGGTTTAGGCATATTTGCTTGCTATGACCCTAATGGCGCTGTACTGCCGGTAAACCTCGCTATACGTTGTGAATTTATAGCGTTATACTCCCTCCGTCTGAAATTACTTGTCACGGAAATGGATATATTTAGATGTATTTTCGTTCTAGATGCATCCATTTTTATCCATTTTTACGACAAGTACTTTGGAAAGGAGGGAGTACCATTTTGCTGCGTGCAGCCAACAACAGAGCAGCCCATGGGCCAAGACCCAACTCAGTCTCGCTCTCTATTACACGAAACATGCAAGCAAAACAGCCTATCCTAGCCCACATGCAGTTCCTCAATCCCAGGTTGATAGCTCCTGAGAAATGGTCACGGTGGCTGCAGCGGCATCTCGTTAAGTCGACGGCGGCGACGTGTCCTCGGTGTGAATGTTTTTTTGTAATATGCGTCATGTTTTTATTTGGGAAGGCCTAGATGGGAGCACCCGTGTGGTTGTCACTCTCTCGTCAATTAGGATATAGTATGTTGCTTTAAAGATCCTGGGGAGCTTGCTTGTTGACCTTGCCATGGACGCGAGCTCATGGGCAGCCCTGTCTCGATTCCTTTCGACCACGCTGATTTAATGGACCGAAAAGAGCGTCAGAGCTTGTTTGTTATCCACCACAAGAGGGGAAGCACAATGATTGATTTGACGCGTTGGCTTTTTAGCTCCCGTCTCACAGCCGCATGGTCAGTTTCGGTGATGATTCGCCTGTAGTACACTTTTGCCAGTCCAATCAGACTAATTAAGGTTAACTCGGGGACCCAAATGGACGTCCGTTTTGTCCAGATTTCTTTCGTTTACATCGGCAAAACGGAAACGTGTGTCTGGATGCGGTCGTTTGGCCGTGGGTGCGCCTAACCGAGCCGCCACAACCCAAATTGTCCACTAGCAAATTTGACCCAAACTGAACCCAAATAGACATTGCATAATAAGTTTAAAATCTTAAATATAAACATAAACTACCGCTAAACTCCAGTCCAGCACATTCTTAGATAAACTTAAAATTAAATGACATAAGAAAACTAGAGGCCCATCGCTGCCCTGGCTGCCGTCGTCGTCCTCCTCGCCCGTGAGGTTGATGTAGGGCGGCGGTGTCCAAAGATTAGCTGCCGGCCCTGCCAGGCGGGAGGCGCCCGCACCACTTCTTCCTGTGGTGGGGAGGGTGACCAAGCCTCGCCATGCATTTTCTCCGGCGTGCATGACATTGTCTTCATATAGGACCACTTCTGGCCGACCATTGCCGGGTTCCACAGGCGGGCTCCTCCTCCTCCCGCTCCTGCACGTCCTCCATGGCCTCCTCCATTACCACGACATCGAACTCCGGGGTGGCGATGTTACCGGCCGCGGAGAGGGCTATCATATGTTTGAGGCCCTTCCACTGGGCCTCGTCGTGCGTGTGGAGGGATTCCTCCATGATCCACCTCACAAGTGCCTCCTCCTTAGTTGTCATCGGACCTGGTGGCGGCAGGGACAACGACGGGGATGCCGTTGGCATCAGGTCGTGGACCAGCCTATAGCCGTGTAGATGAGGTGGGATGGCGGCGCACGCGCTGCGAGGCAGGATCGAAGCACGACTGGAAAAGAAAGATTGCAGACATAGATCATGCTCGTCATGGAGCCACGTGTCCCACAATGGGGTGTCCAGGGTGTACCTCTAGTCGTTGATGAGGTTCGGCGGCAGGCCGGTGCAGCGCCGAGCTATCTTCTCATGTCGGGTGTGACAACTCACCGGTATCGGTGGAATGGGCAACCGATCCGCAGAGTGATGCCAACAGCATGCCCGTGTCCCAGTAACGTTTGCAAATCACCGCCTTGACATACAGCCTCATGCGAGATCCAGCCGTCGGCGGCGCGATGTGGAATGTAGGTGCCGGAGGTGAAGGTGGAGGTGGAGGGTTGGAGTGCCGACAACGGACGGAGGAAGAGCCGCCCTTGTGCTCGTGCCTGCCCTTGCGTCCGGAGATCCAATGCCATCCCATGGTGGCAGGCAGCGAGGTGGAGCTAGGGTTTCGAGAAGGCGAGTGTGCCAGGTTGCGAGGTGGCACGCGTCGTCGGGAGTGGAAGTGTGGACTCCCACCGGCCCACGGCTTCCACATTAAAAAAGACGGCGACCACTCGGACGGGGTGGTTGCCAGGTGCAGCCGCCAGTGCATGCGGTGTAAATATGGACGGTGGGAGGTAGGTGGGTGGATAACACGCAGGCTTGAGGCGGACGCGGAGCGGGGGCGTGGGCGTTCGTCCTCCTTTCGCATGTATGCAAACTGAGGGCAAGTATATGCCGGAAATAGAGCGGACCGGATGCCAAACAAACAAAAAAAGCGGATGCGGTCACGCATTGGGCCGTGTCGGCTGTCGGTTTAGGCGCAAACGGATAGGCACAAACAGGATGGGGTCGTGCGTTGGAGTTGGCCTGACATAGCCCCGGCAGCAGGTTCGTCAACAGACCTGCACGTGTCCATATTCTGGCAGACAAACAAAGACGAGCCCACGGGAATTCCAAGCAATCAGACAACACCAACTCTGTGACCTCGAAGTAAGCAGCGTCAGAATTGGTTTCACCCATCCATGCGCGGGTGGGGTCCACTGCATGGCGGGAGTGTGAACTACAATATGCAAGCAGGGGTGGATATAGCCTGCTTCTGCATTTCTCCTCGTTGTCGGTGAATGACCGTGCCTCGTTGATCTCTGTCTTATACCTGACCAAGGACAGTACAGATCCGCCACAGTGGCATTCCCATACGCATATATCACCTCGTTTCTCAAGTTCCATTCCTACAAACACATTAGCGGCATTCTACTCCCGACACCCTCGTTCTTCGCATCTAACAACACTTGCAACCAAGGCTCTCCCGTGTACTCCTCTTTAGGTATTCCCAAATGGCCCCCGGTTCACCTCCCAGAGCCTTGCTTCTTGTACATGAGATTACAGCATGGAACTCAGTTTCTCTTTCAGTACGGCATGTCACATATATCATCAATATGTGATATGCTTTGTAGAGAGGTCTGGGTAGCCACTAGCCAGACGCCAACAAAAGATTTTGAATATTTGGGGAAATTTTTCCTTCCAAATGAGGCCCACATATTCCTATCGCCTACATCATGTGAAGATGAAGAAGCTTAAAATCTACACCTGGCGAAAGCATATGGCTGTGTGGATTGGGGGATCTTGGAGGGAGCCCTTCAGAAGCTAGCTTTTGACCAGAAATGGACAGGGCGGTTGATGGCATATGTTACATCAGTCAAATATACTAGTAGGTGTAACGATGAGTTTCTGGAGCCATTTTGCCGCGCTCGTGGATTGAGACAAGAGAATTCCATATATCTATATCTATTTCTATTTGTGGCGGATGGACTTGCGAGCCTGTCGAAGAAGGAGGTTGAAGGTGGTCTCCTAAATCCGCTAAAAATTGAACAGCCTCGGTATATTGAACCTCCGATTTGAAGATGATAATCTTTTGTTCTTCAAACTTTCCATGGAACAAGCCGTGAGAGTTAGGGGGACTCTAACTTTGTTCCAAAAATGCACGGGGTAACTCCTTAGTCAAAGAAAGTGTTCCCACAAACTTAGTGAGGCTTGCCCGACACAAGTCAGAGATGGAACTAAGATTATCTTCGGAGTCAAATGGGATACTCTTGAACGAAAGTAATTAGGTGTCCCCTCCGCGGAAGGAAGAATGATAAATTACAGGTTTCAGCAAATTATGCATAGATCTGGGAAGATATGTAACGAACAGAACGAAATGTTTATGTCTCAGGCGGCGAAGGAGGTCCATGTCAAAGATGTAATCTAGGAAGTTCCAACATTTGTGATGCGTTTTTCTAATCTAAACATGGGGTTTGGCGAAAAATGATTTTTTTCTGGGGGATAAGGTTGACCATGAATGGTTCACTGGATGTCATGGGAGAACATGAAAAAGCAGAAGACGGATGGAGGAATATGATTCGGGGAGATGCAGTGCTTTAACCAAGCACTTCCGGCCCGACAATGTTGGGGGCTCAACCATTACTCAGATAGCTTATGTGCAAGAGTGTGGAAGTCGAAATATTACCCCAATGGTAATTAGTTTGGCACAATGTTTGCCTCTGACGCATACCTGTCCTGAGGAGGAATTGAGTTTGGTCTAGTGCTTCTCCAAGAAGGATTAATATTGCGAGTTAGTAATGGCAAAAGCATTCAGATTCGGAGACATCATGGAAGACTACGGAATTTATTAGATGCTCAAGATTTAGAGGGGTCAACCAACTCATGCTCCCGGATATAAGAGAATGGAATATCGATCTGATAATAGAATCTTCACCCACTTTGACGTTGAGGAGATTGGAAAATTGAAGGTCCCAACTCATGACGTGGAGGACACTATCGCATGGCATTACGAAATAACAGAAAGGTTCACGGTGAAAAGTGCATACAAACTTGCTGACAAGATCAAGAGGAAGTCCACAGCGAAAGGTTCATCCTCGTCATGGTACTTATTTTCTTCTGTTGTCTGACATCAGGGAAGCAATGGAAGTGGCAACGTCTAAGTGAATGTGACTTGTTAACTGAAGTATTTCCAATGCCTAGTTTTTTATGGAGCAGTGCGAACTCATAGGTAGTCGATTTATTTTCTTTTGAGATATTCTTTAAAACAAAGGAGAATTACCCCCAGCCTCTGCATCAGAATGGTGCATTTGGCCATCTTAATAAAAAGTTCCAATCAAAACAAAGTTCGCAGAAGAAGCAAGAAAGCTAGGCCCCCGTGTCGCTCTATTGTAGGCCGGGTCAGCCGGAGATCCCCCTCCCCTCGGCCTCCTCCTACTGGCTCCCTACCACTCACGGCCACTAGTGGTGACCTTCGGTAAAGCATGGACTGGTGACGATGGTGGCGTGGATTTTCTCTCACCTGCTTCTAGTGATGTCGTTTCACTTGTGGCCATTATATGTGGCGGTGGCTTCCGGCAATTGGATGGCATGTAGAAATGTTTACCTCGGGCGGCAACCATGGGCCTGGTGGTGGCGCACTTTCTCTACGACGGGTGAGGTTAGCCAGGTGGCAGAGCAATCGTGGCGGCCGGCCAAGATGGATCTACTTGATGGAGCTACGATCCTGCCTTAGGTCTTTTGCTCATGCAGGGCGGCGATGGGCATGCAGTGCCTCTCGACGGTTGGGGTCTGTAGCTGAGAAGCCGGGGTAGTGAATCCGAATGATGGTGGTGGCACTGACCTCATTGTTGGTGGCGATCTAGTCGGCTGGAGGTGCGTTTGCTGGTGAAAATCGCGCCGACTATGGTCATTGATGCAGCTCTTGTATTCCCTGCCAGGTTGGTTTGGAGGAAACCCTAGATCTAGGTCCCTCACATCAGACGATAGCTGCGTGTGAGGCCGTTCTCACTCTCGGGGACATCGATTTTTTTTTGAGCAACTACTGGCTGGAGGGATGCTCAGGTGGAGCGCCATGGTTTCTTCCAAGTCAAAGACAGCGAGTCTCGGCGGGCATGGCGCAACAGGGTCTCGGTGATTGACTCATGTTGATCGAAGCGTGCAGGGCGGTGGCACTTTCTGGCCTCATGGTAGCATCAAAACAAAGCTCCGGTATGGGAGCGGCGACAGCGGCGCGTCGGCGGCCCGTTCTATTTGCGGCAATGGTCGTTTGGTTGTCCATGGACGTCGATGTTATTTTTATTATGTTTGGGGTGCTTTGTACTTTGATAAATCTTTCACAATAAAATAAGAAAAGTTAGGGTTGGGAAAGGGTAAAACTTACACGTGAGAGTGGGGAGGGGTGTAGTGTGCTGGGTGTAGCTACAACTTTGTCGTGGAAGAATAGTATAGGCGTTCAATGTTTGATTACAAGTTTTTTTTGTGTGGTGTGATCTTGTCGAGCATCTCAATACACCACTACTTCATGGGGGGCAGCATGCTACCGTTGTGGCTAGCAGGTGGTAGGCAGATAATTGTCAGGCCCTGGCACGTCCAGGGACTCGCGCAGTTCTAGATCTACACTCGTGAAGTGGTGGAAAGGCAGCATCTGCATCATCATCTCCACGCACGGTAGTTCAACTGAGAGTGCTCGTCCATCCCATCCCATAACATAATGTCAGGAGCAGTTAGACCCAGCGTGGCCTGCGTCGTAGGTTTATGAACCGGGAGATAGCCAGCCGCATGAAGCTGCCAATGTTTCTGGCACATTTAAAAAGATCTCACCACAAGCAGTTCCGGAGCTTTAGGGGCTGTGTTTCTGGATGTCACCCATTTCCAAGAAATGTTGCACGCTCTAGTTTCATAGTTGTCATTTCTCGATTTATCTGAAGACTGCAACTGCATCCGTGATAATTATAGGTACATTCCAAGTCAGAATTGCACTTTGGCTTTATTATTTGATTGCACTATTGGAAAAGAAGCCCATATTTATATTGCTCGACCTAACAAGGACACTACAATATTTATAGTAGGATGGCGTGAGTGGAAATTGACGTCTGGTACTCGCTGGTAGGTGCAATCTGAATCATGTGTGGCTGCAGTTTTTTGGTCCTGGTTCGTGCGTCACCTAACATTTATTGGGATACATGAAGGTTGTAATATGAAAAAATAGGGGTATACTGTAATATACCGGGCCAATATCACTACTCAGAGCGTATCCTCTAGTTCAACCTTGTGAAGCAGCTGAGGAGCCATTAGAGGCCATGACGCTCTCCAAAGTCACGAGGTAGTCGGAGCAGTCAATTGGATGGACGAGCACGCAATTTCCACCGTCCACCGGATCGGCTACAGAGACCGGCAGTCTTCCATCAACCGGCCCATCCCCAAATGGGAGACAGAGGAATCAGGTTGACGCCCATCTCCTGTTACCCTTGACCAAAAATTGATATCTCCTCTCGTGGAGTGCGAGTTTTTTCACCCCACGAAAAAATATCAAGGAGGCGCACGTTATAGTGCCGTCCTCGGTCCCTTGTGCTCTTGGTGCTTCATCCTCTGTTTCTGTGACTGGCGCGAGTAATTTTCCTTTTTAACGTGAATGGTGTGTGTGATTTGTAGCCTGCCTATCATCTCTTTGAGTTATTGTTGTGTACGGATTCTGTGTATTCACTCCATTCAAATATATAGGTGGGCCTAATATGTTTTTTAAGGTTGCCTTTGACCATTGGTAACATCAATAATACTCCCTTGATTTTTATATACAAGGCCACAAACTCAAATTACAGGTACCAAGGTAAATTTAATACATGTGTTGCGACCCAAATTTTCCTTTCGTTTACTGGGATAATTACACTAGTAGAAAAGGGGCAATGGTCCAGGCTCGGCCAGCCCATTAGTCCCGGTTCAATACAGAACCGAGACCAACGGGAGCATTGGACCCGGTTCGTGAGCCCCGGGGGCCGGGCGGGCCACGTGGGCCATTGGTCCCGATTCGTCTGGACCTTTTGGTCCCGGTTGGTGGGACGAACCGGGACCAATGGGCCTCGCTCCTGGTCCACCACCATTGGTCCCGGTTGGTGGGACGAACCGGGACCAAAGGCTGCTCTTTAGTCCCGGTTCAAGTCACCAACCGGGACCAATTAGTTGCCTATATAAACCCCTCGCCCGCAAGCAGAGCACTCCCAGTGCTCTGTTTTTCGTGGCCGGCGAGGGGAGAGCTTTGTGGTGCTCCAGCTCACCTCCTATGCACACGCGGTGTTCGATGGAATGCCCGAGCCACTTCACTTAAGCTTTCTCCTCTCCAAGCTCGACCTCCAAACTCCATTTTCCTTAATATTTGTCTAGGTTTAGCGTTCTGTCACGTCCCGTCCCCGTCTTCACCGCCGTCGATCGCCCGCGCCGATCTCGTCGCCGGCACCACCAAGGTGAGCCTCTTGTTCTTATCTTCTTTCTGAAAGGAAAAAAAATCTTACTTGTATGTTTATATAGATACTTGTATAATTTTCTTACTTTTATTATTGCATCTTATATAGTGCGATGGTTTTGGTATCCGCCCCCGTCGGCCCTTGTCCTGTCTATGATTCGGATGTGGTATATATTATCTTTTCATAACTATTGGTTCATTTATTGTTTATGACAATTATGCCGCACCAACGTGACATAGATTTTATTTATCTAGGAGGTTGTTGAACCGGAAATTTCAACCGACCCTATTATCGAGAGGTTAAATTTAGTTGAAGAAGAAAACAATTTGTTGAAGGAAAAAATTAGAAAAATTGAGGAGGAGAAGATGATATTGGAGTTGCATGTTGCGGATGTCGTCGATGATCACAAGATCAAGATGGATGCAATGCGCTTGAAGATTAGAAAGATTAGAAAATATGCCATTCATACCGAGGCTTGGTATCATTATGCCGTTGGATCAGTTGTTACATTGGTCGCGTAGTATGATCGCATTTGTTTTCGCATTGAAATGTTTTACATAGTTTCAGTGTATGGTTTAATTAATTTAGATGCTCTGCAGAGCTTTATGTTGTTAGATGAGAACTATGTATGTACTTTGGTTTTAATGTGATGATGAACTTCTATTAATTTGGTCATTTAATTATCTATTCATGATGTTCTGTAATGATTTTTGACACACTTAATTATATATAATGCACGCAGATGAACCGACAATGGATGTACGGTTCAAGACACACCTCCGAGTACATTAAGGCGTGCATGATTTTCTCGAAGTGGCTGAGGCAAACAAGCAGAATGGTTTTATGTGTTGTCCATGCCCTATATGTGGGAATACGAAGTCTTACTCTGACCGGAAAATCCTCCACACCCACCTGCTTTACAAGGGTTTCATGCCACACTGTAATGTTTGGACGAGGCACGGAGAAATAGGGGTTATGATGGAAGACGGCGAAGAAGAAGAGTGCGATGACAACTATGTGCCCCCTGAATACGGTGATGCTACTGAACATCAAGAGGAACAAGACGATGTGCACGATGATGCTACAACGGGCGAAGCTGCTGAAGATCAAGAGGAACCAGACGATGTGCCCGATGATGATGATCTCCGCCGGTCATTGTCGATGCAAGGACGCAATGCGAAAGTCAAAAGGAGAAGCTGAAGTTCGATCGCATGTTAGAGGACCACAAAAAGGGTTGTACCCCAATTGCGAAGATGGCAACACAAAGCTCGGTACCGTCTTTGGAATTGCTGCAGTGGAAGGCAGAGAATGCTGTGCCTGACAAAGGATTTGAGAAGCTACTGAAAATATTGAAGAAGAAGCTTCCAAAGGATAACGAATTGCCCGACAGTACATACGCAGCAAAGAAGGTCGTATGCCCTCTAGGATTGGAGGTGCAGAAGATACATGCATGCCCTAATTACTGCATCCTCTACCGCGGTGCGTACAAGGATCTGAACGCATGCCCGGTATGCGGTGCATTACGGTATAAGATCAGACGAGATGACCCTGGTGATGTTGACGGCGAGCCCCCAGGAAGAGGGTTCTTGCGAAGGTGATGTGGTATGCTCCTATAATACCACGGTTGAAACGTCTGTTCAGAAACGGAGAGCATGCCAAGTTGATGCGATGTTACAGTGAGGACCGTAAGAAAGACGGGAAGTTGAGAGCACCCGCTGACGGGTCGCAGTGGAGAAAAATTGAGAGAAAGTACTGGGATGAGTTCGCAAGTGAAACAAGGAACGTATGGTTTGCTTTAAGCGCGGATGGCATTAATCCTTTCGGGGAGCAGAGCAGCAATCACAGCACCTGGCCCGTGACTCTATGTATGTATAACCTTCCTCCTTGGATGTGCATGAAGCGGAAGTTCATTATGATGCCAGTTCTCATCCAAGGCCTTAAGCAACCCGGCAACGACATTGATGTGTACCTAAGGCCATTAGTTGAAGAACTTTTACAGCTGTGGAATGGAAACGGTGTATGTACCTGGGATGAACACAAACAGGAGGAATTTAACCTAAAGGCGTTGCTGTTCGTGACCATCAACGATTGGCCCACTCTCAGTAACCTTTCAGAACAGACAAACAAGGGATACCACGGATGCACGCACTGTTTACTTGACACCGATAGCATATACCTGGCAAGCTGTAGGAAGAATGTGTACACAGGCCGTAAATCGATTTCTTCCGACCAACCATCACTGTCGAAAGAAAGGCAAGCATTTCAAAGGTGAGGCAGATCACCGAAAGAAGCCCGCCATGCGTACCGGTGATCACGTACTTGCTATGGTCAATGATTTACACGTAATCTTTGGAAAGGGTCCCGACGGACTAGCTGTTCCGAATGACGCTGAGAATCACGCACCCATGTGGAAGAAGAAATCTATATTTTGGGACCTACCCTCTGGAAAGACCTAGAGGTCCGCTCTTCGATCGACGTGATGCACGTGACGAAGAACCTTTGCGTGAACCTGCTAGGCTTCTTGGGCGTGTATGGGAAGACAAAAGATACACACGAGGCACGGAGGACCTGCAATGCTTGCACGAAAAGAGGGCATGCCTCCGAAGCAGTATGAAGGTCCTGCCAGCTATGCTCTTACCAAAGAAGAGAAGGAAATCTTCTTTGAATGCCTGCTCAGTATGAAGGTCCCGTCTGGCTTCTCGTTGAATATAAAGGGAATAATAAATATGCCAGACAAAAAGTTCCAGAACCTAAAGTCTCATGACTGCCACGTGATTATGATGCAACCGCTTCCGGTTGCATTGAGGGGGCTTCTACCGGAAAACGTCCGATTAGCCATTGTGAAGCTATGTGCATTCCTCAATGCAATCTCTCAGAAGGTGATCGATCCAGAAATCATACCAAGGCTAAGGAGTGATGTGGTTCAATGTCTTCTCAGTTTCGAGCTGGTGTTCCCACCATCCTTCTTCAATATCATGACGCCTTGCGTCCTAGTTCATCTAGTTGACGAGATTGTCATTACGGGCCCGTATTTCTACACAATATGTACCCCTTTGAGAGGTTCATGGGAGTCCTAAAGAAATATGTCTCAGAATCGCGCTTAGGCGGAAGGAAGCATCTCCATGGGCCATCAAACAGAGGATGTCATCGGGTTTTGTGTTGACTTCATTCCTGGCCTTAAGAAGATAGGTATCCCTAAATCGCGGTATGAGGGGAGGCTGACTGGAAAAGGCACGCTTGGAAGGGACTCAATAATAGGCAGGGACGGATATTCTTGGTCTCAAGCACACTACAGTTCTCTGAGAACTCTACCTTGGTGACCCGTATGTCGATGAACAGAAGAGCGATGCGCTCCAAACACCCGGAGCAGTGCGACGACTGGATTACATGTGAACACATCAGGACTTTCAGCAGTTGGTTGGAAGCACGTATCAGAGGTGACAACACTGTTTGTGATGAGCTGTACTTGTTGTCCAGGGGACCAAGATCAAAAGAGCACCAACCAAAACAGTGGTGTCCGCTTTGATGCAACAACCGAGAGGGAAAGGACACATATTATGGTTACATAGTGGACATATGGGAACTTGACTACGGACATGATTTTAAGGTCCCTTTGTTTAAGTGCAAATGGGTCAATCTGTCAGGAGGCGGGGTACAGGTAGACCCACAGTACGAAATGACAACAGTGGATCTGAAAAATCTTGGGTACACTGACGAACCATTCGTCCTAGCCAATGATGTGGCACAGGTTATCTATGTGAAGGACATGTCTACCAGACCGAGAAAGAGAAAAGATAAGGAAGCGAATACATCATACGATGAGCCAAAGCGCCACATAGTTTTTTCAGGAAAAAGGGACATCATGGGAGTGGAGGACAAAGCAGACATGTCTGAAGATTATGAAAAGTTTCATGAAATTCCTCCCTTCAAAGTCAAGGCTGACCCCAGCATCCTGATAAACGATGAAGATTATCCATGGTTACGGCGCAATAAGCAAATGACACAAGCGAAGAAAAAGTGAAGACTTTCTCCTGCCACTATTATGATGATACCATGCCAACTTTGTAACTGACGAGTATGATACCATGCCATCTTTCAACTTTTTCAGAGTTCATTTGAAATGCTTTAATGTCTTATGGTTCGGCCCTCGTAATAATTAAAAATAGAAACAATAAGTTTTTTCTTGTAGGTAGAAACAAAATAAAATAAATAAAGCAAGAAAGAAAAAAACAAAAAAAGTGTTTTCAAATTTGAAAACTAATGGCACTAACAAAATTTTTATAATTTTCCTAAAACTAAAAGCAAAAAGAATTAAAAAATAAAGCAAAAAACAAAAGAAAATAAATAATGCAGAAATCAAAACAAAAAAACAACAATAAGTATTTTGTTGTAAGTAGAAACAAAATAAAATAAATAAAGCAAGAAAGAAAACAAAAAAAAGTGTTTTCAAATTTGAAAAGTAATGGCACTAACAGAAAGTTTATAATTTTTCTAAAACTAAAAGCAAAAAGAATTAAAAATAAAGCAAAAACAAAAGAAAATAAATAATGCAGAAAACAAAACAAAAAACTGGAAAAAATAAAAATAGCAACAATAAGTAAAGAAAACAAAAAACAAAAAAATGCCTCCCATCGGGCCCCACGGCTGAATACGACATGAAACCCTACTATGGGCCAGGATTCAGGGCCCGCAGAGGCCTGAAGGCCCATCAGGCACAACAATAGCAAGTAGGCCCGAAAGCCTGCGGTGGAGAGGAGCTCGAGAGGGGTGCCACAGTGGGGCTTATAAACCATTGCGTGCCCCTCTCAACTAGCGAGGTGGGACTAAACTTTGGCCCCGACGCGTGCAGCACAGGGGCATTTGGTCCCGGTTGGTGGCACCAACCGGGACTAAAGGGGGGCATTGGTACCGGTTCGTGGCAGCAACCGGTACCAAAGACCGCCGCTTCCCGCCCTTTGGGCTGCTGAAAAGAGGCCTATGGTCCCGGTTGGTGGCACCAACCGCGACTAAAGGGTGCATTAGTCCTGGTTGGTTTCACGAACCGGGACCAATGGCTTTGCTATATAAGCAAACACTTTGCAAAAATTCAGAATCTCATCGCCAGTTGCCCCCGCAACGACGCCGACCCTCCTCGACGCCGCCAGTTGCTCCACATCGCCGTCGTCGTCGCCGCCCGCCAAGGCCGCCGCTTCAACCCAGCGCCGTCTTCGTCGCCAGCCTCCCGAAACCCGTACCCGTCCGCCTCAGCGCGCCGCCTCGATCTCTGCCCGGCGTCCCGCCCATGGCGCCCTCACCGCCCCACCATCGCCATCGCCACCTAGCCGCCTCGCTTTGAGCCGCCCGCGCACCCGCTCTGTTTTTTTTTCATTTTATTAGTTTAATTTTTGTTCATATATATATATATATATATATATATATATATATATATATATATATATATATGTATGTATGTATGTGGCTATGTGTATGTAGATGTTCAAAATGTATAAAAAATTGTTCAGAGCATGTTTTTCTTTATATATGTATTTTTGTTCATATGTGTATTAATGTTTTCATATATGCAAAAGATAGATTTTTAGAAAAAAGTTAGGTTTTTTTGTGTTCATAGATTTTTTGGTGATATTAATTATTGTAGAATATGCAAATGTTTGTATATTCATATGAACAATGCATTAGGCAAAACCTTTGTTTTTTTCAAAATTTTCTATTTGAACATTTTTTTAAACAAGCAATACTAAAAGAATGAGAGGAAAAATGAAAATAAGAAGAGGAAGAAAGGAGAAGAAGAGGAGAGGAAGAAGTGGAGAAATAAATAAGAAGAGGAAATAAGAAGCAAAAGAAGAGGAGAAGAAGAAAGGAATAGAGTAGAAGAAGAAAAATAGAAAGAAAGGAATAGAGGAGAAGAAGAAAAATAGAAATTTTCTATTTTTCTTATTCTACTCTATTCCTTTCTTCTTCTCCTTTTTTTTTTCTTCTTTTTTTCTTCCTTCTTCCCTTTTCTTCCTTTTCCCTATTTTCCTTTCTCGAGGGAGAAGAAGAAAAAGAAGAGTAGAAGAAGAAGAAAGGAATAGAGGTGAAAGAAGAAACTTCAACACGAGGGTGGGGGGTACCGATACCCCCTCCCCGATAACATTATTTTCCCATGTATATGTATGTCGCGTCGTTGTCGATATAACCCCTCGAGATAACCCGACATGAGGGGCGGTCGATATATATACCCCCTCTCGACCGTGATAACTTATACAACGGCAGTACCCCCCTCGGCCCTCTTGCTCGACCAAAACTCTCGAGGACACCCAAACCCTAGAGAGAAAAGGATGTTGGTCTCCTACCCCCTCCCGCCGCGCCCCTACCCGACAAATTAACTCTCTCGAGGCCACCCAAATTAACCCATGAAGCGTTGTGTCGAGGCGACCCCAAACCCTAGAGAAGCAGCGTCGATGCCACTAACATGATTCCTTATTGTGATTAGCTAGCTAGTTCTACGTTTGCCACGAATATATATATATATATATATATATATATATATATATATATATATATATCCATCTGTACCATGTCTGAATAATAATTGACATGTTGTAAATATTTGCAGAAACTATGGAGCACTCCCGAGACAAAGAAAGCGAAGCGATGTTGGGGCACATAATCGCACAAGGAAGTGATGAAGTTGCGTCATTTCTCAACGACACCGATGGTCCCGAAGGACTGGGTGAAGAAGAGGGCTATGTTCATGATGGCTTCGACCAATTAATGCCGGTACAAGAAGAGGACTATCTTCATGATGGCTCCGGTGACACAATGGAGGTACAAGAAGGAGACCGTGCTGACTGCTCCGGTGACCAAACCGAGTCCGGCCAGCTATATATATATATATATATATATATATATATATATATATATATATATATATATATATATTAGTTACGCCCGTGCTTACTAGTTAATTGATGCATCCATTGTTTTGGTATATGTACACATATTAATTACTCTCGTCTTTCTTCCTTATAATTTCTAGCCCTCCGGATCGAGCACAACTTCGGTAAGGAGACGAGGCCCGAAGAAAAAGTTGAGCTCGGATGAAAAGTTTGAGATCATAGAAATCGCGCCCGACGGCGAACCGATTGAACCCATGTGGACAAGGAAGGCATTTTCTGCTCAGTGCGGGGTTCTTGTTAGGGACAAGATCCCATCAGCATCCATCAATGGTATAAGCCTAAGGAGGAAGACCCTGAGGTGTCTTATGTCAATGATATGCAGAAAAAAGATCTTTGGACTCAGCTGAAGGCAAATTTCACCCTACCGCCAGAGGAGGATCCGGAGAAGCCAGTTAAAGAGCAATTAATCAAGTCTTGTGCTCTTAAGAAGATGGCAACCCTAATAAGGAGGTGGAGGAAAGAGCTGAACAAGTTTGTCGAGAAAGAAAAGACACCAGAATTCATCGGCAAATATGAGAAGATGAAAGGTCACTGGCCCGAATTTGTGGCCCACAAGACATCGGAAAAGAGTAAGAAGATGTCGGCGACAAACAAGCAAAATGTTGCGAAGAAGAAGCTTCACCATCGCACGGGGTCAGGTGGCTACCTCAAAGACCGGCCTAAGTGGTCCAAGGTTGAGCATTATCTGCTTGAAAAAGGGATTGAACCAGAGACAATGTACTGGCCAGACCGTTGCCGGACTTGGTTCTTCGGGGCTGGCGGAACCTTGGACCCTGTAACAGGGAAGTGCCGATGGGACGGACGAGCAACTGCAAATACCAGTCAAGAACCTTCGACACTATATCGATGCAGCGCAGCGAAGGACGTTCCTTCCAAACAGGGAGAAGGACGAGCTCACAATGGCCCTTGGGAATCCTGAGCACCCTGGACGGACACGAGGCACGCCAGGCTCCATTCCGTGGAAGGTTGGTTTTCCGGACGCAGGGGTTACAAAACCCACGAGAGGAGGAAGAAAGCGAAGCAGGACCAACCGCAGCGCTGCACGAAAGGGTAATGGGGCTAGAGGAACGAGAAGAGGAACGAGAAGCAACAGATCGCAGCAAACGACCTGCGAAGCTTCCCAAAGCTACCCGTCATCTCAGCGGAGAAGCAGCCTGGCTTCCACCGAGCTGCTTCAGCCTGAGCATGTCTTGACGGCTCCTGCCAGCTATCCCGTGGATGGTATCACGGAGTCTCAAAATTGCCACATTATGGCGCGATGGATGAATTTGAAGGTCAAGGAGGCTGTTGGCCAAGTTTATCCTAGTGGACCCGGCACAACTTATCACTGCCAGCCGATTCCAGAAGGATATGCTAAGGTGATGGTGGATGAAATAACGGAGGGATTTGAGGACCTCCTGCTTGACCACCCTACCGGTGAAGGGGAGACTAGGCTGGGTTCTGCTCTGAAGACCCCATGCCTATGCCGGAAGGAGCTCATCAACCTTCCGAACTGGACGCCTCCGCCTCCTCCTCCTCCTCCGGCGAGTCAGGGCACTCTGCCTCCTCCACCGCCTCCTCCTCCGGCGAGTGACGATCAGGGCATGCGTGGCGGCACTCCGCCTCCTTCTCCGGCGTGTGGCGGCACTCCGCCTCCTTCTCCGCCGGCGCGCCCGAGCAGCCAGCCTCCTCCTTCTCCGCCTCGTCAGCAAGGGCGGAAGAGACCCGCCGCCGCTCCGCCTGCTCCGGCGCGTCGTAGTCCTTCTCCTCCGCCTCATAAGCAAGCAAAGAAGACATCCGCTCCGTCTGCTCTGCCGGCATCTAGCAGTACAGCCAAAGGCGGGAGGAAATACAGATTCGGTCCTTGTCTGAAGACTCCAGAGAAGTTACCGTACGAGAGGACCGAGGAGGAAAACGCGAAGATCGCGCAGACCGAAGTGGATGACTGGTTTGCAGGATTGAAAGCGAAGAGACATCCACCTCCGGAGGAGAAGGTAGATCCGGTGAAAGCAAAGCGCACTCTGGCTGCCCTGAGGAAACCGGCAAAGTCTCCACCGAGAACCAACTATGAGCGCATTACTGAACAGACATATCTCCAAGCGGAGCAGTCGGGAAGTACTGTCAGACATCAAAGAGCAAAAGAACGAGCAGCTGCGAAAAAAATTGACCAGCTCGGCGAACAAGCAAACCAATCGTGCCCCCCGCTCAATGTGTCTAGCGGCAACATCGCCGCTAATGTTCCGGGATGGTGGCGGTTATGGCAATCTACAAGATTACCTGCCTGACGATGCACTTCCTGAATACTGGAAGGTGGAAGAACACAGATACGAGTACGGGAAGCCTCTCGTCAAAGATGAAAAATCTCTAACAACGATGATGCGAAGATTCCATACTTGATACATGAAAACCTGCAGAGAGTCTAGGGGAATAGTTTGTATCTGCATATTAAAGAGGAGCACGACCTCGTTGGAACTGATCTGTTGTGTGTTCCATTTGAGGAGTTCTTCACGTTCTTGAATCAAAAGGCCCTCGATAAATTAACGGTCTTTTGCTACTGCCTGTAAGTACTATTTCTGTCATTAAGTCTCTATATATAGCTCGGCTCTTTCATTGCATATATTTATAATTAATTATCCTCAATATATTATGCATATTGAAGATCGCCGAGTGCAAAAAAATGAAATCTATGATATTGGGTTCATTAACACAAATATCATAGATGTATTTCTGGTTGAAAAGCACGTCAAAGAGGCCGAGGACAACTTGCTACAATCGTTGATCAAAAATCAAAACAAAGATACCATACTCTTTCCTTACAAGGGCAAGTGAGTGTTACTGATCGTTTGCATATTCGGTTTCCCTTATTACTCGAGCGAGGTTATAGTAATGTAATTGATGAGTTATGCATGCGTGCGCAAGTACCACTATATTCTTCTGGAGATTAAGCTTGAGCGTGGACTAGTAACCGTCTTAGACTCGAGACAGAAAGATCCCAGCACCTATGCGGACATGACTGAAATGCTCAGCAAGTAAGTTCAATCGATCATTATCGCACCATAGCGGCAACCTTTTGTTCATTTCCTGATATCTCAAGTAATAATAATTATTTTCTTTGTCTTGCAGGGTTTGGAAACAGTTCACCGCAAAAGCTCCGGGACTGCCGAAGGAGCTGCGATATTCATACCCGAAAGTAAGTACTACTGGCTAGCTAGTTGTGCGCATCTCCCGTTGATTCTATAGCTATACTTTCATCTATGCCATTTATAATGCTTCATTATCAGTTTGATTGACCTCTATTTCTCGTAAAGTGCTTGTGGCAGGAACAAGGGAATGATTTCTGTGGATACTACGTGTGCGAGTTCATCTACAACGCGACTTTGAAAAATAAGCGTGGCTACTCTCAAAGACAATATGAAGTGCGTAAGAAATTAATAATATTCACAATTTCATTTTATTACACCATCATTTCTGTTGAGTTTCATTCATATATATGTAATAATTAACCCCCTTCTTCAAATTAGACGTGGCAGATGCGGAATGAACTCCTAGAACCAGATCGCAATAAAGCAATTCAAGAGGAATTGGCGGGATTCTTACTGACCACGTCATCAATAAAGCCGGAGAATACCATGTGGAAGTTGATTTCAAATGCTAGGGGACTGTAATTGAGAGATCTTATATATTGTACATGTATGTAACCAGTAGCGTCGGACGTACATGATACGAAAACTTGTCGTTCGACCAATCTCTCGGAGAAGGAGAGGTCGATCGATCATTTCTCTCGGTATGCATGACGAACTTCTGTACTCGATGGTTCCCTTCATTTTCTTACTAGCTAGCGTGTCGAGGACTATATGTATATAGTACGTAGCGTCGACCAAGCACGGACATAAGAGAGGACACTTCTCTCTATTAATTAGCTAGCTAACACAATATATGAAACACCTAAATTAACCCCCAAAACCCCCAAACCCCCCCCCCCTTTCAAAAAAAACAAAAACCCCAGCCACTAGAATGCTGACGCGTGGATGCCTTTTGGTCCCGGTTGGTGCCACCAACCGGGACCAAAGGCCCCCCTGCCTGGGCTCGGCGCACCGGCCACGTGGAGGACCATCTGTCCCGGTTCGTGTTAGAACCGGGACTAAAAGGGGAGGTATTAGTAACGACCCATTAGTCCCGGTTCATGAACCGGGACTAAAGGCCCTTACGAACCGGGACTAATAGGTGTTTTTCTACTAGTGTTAATGCACCACATGCATGCAAGAAAGCTGAGTGGAGCAGTAACTGAGTGTCATTATGACTGCATGCAGGCAAGTATTAAACAAGTTACTAGTATGATGAAACATCATTAATTTTTGCCTCGATTACTGTTGGTGGCCTTGTATAGATACAAATGTATATTTCATAGTGGCCTTGTATAAGTAAATGAAGGGAGTACATGAGATGTATAATACATAAATTATATCATAAGAAACACTTTTCACATACGAATTTGAGAGTGTGTTGTGTAAAACTTGCATGTCATATATTATTGGTTCAACTCAGCTGCGCACCAAGTGTCGCCTGAAGTGACTAGGATGCCGAGGAAGAAGAGGATGAGGTGGATTGCAGTCTTGAACAGCGATATGCCCATTTGGGTCAAAAGCCGCCAGACCGGATCAACTTATTACACCGCTTCATCGGATCTGGACTGAACATCTCTAGTTTGGTTTGTGGAGATGAGGGTCCAAACGTCTATGAACGCAAATCGAGGAATCAAAAACACACTTTTTTCACACACAAAATACAGGGGCGAATAGCTCCCATGCGACGTCGTTGGTGTGAACTATCTCTGATGCGACGTAGTTGGTTGTAATAGCTCGCATGCGACATCTGCGTTGGAAAAAATAGCTCCCATGCGACACACCATTTACGCGGCTAGTTGGCTGTCCGTTAGGCTGAGATTTGGTTAGGACACTGGGGGTTATGTGCTCTGACTGGTGGGGTCCACCTATGGCCACGTAGTCAAGAGTCAACCGTCCAAGACTCAACCGGAGACTGTGTGACCGTGGGGCGCCCGTGACCGTGCTCGACTCGCCCGAGCTGGACGGCGGCGCCGCCGTAAGCATCTTCTCCGGCAGCGGTTTCTTCTCCGCGGTGGTGGAGCTATTAGGAGGTGAGCCGAAACCCTAGTCCCACTCCCCAGAATTTTGGGGATCTGTGGCCTCATGCTGCCCTCTGTTTCTTGGCGATTTAGAATCGGGCTCCATTGGATCCGGGGTTGTTTCTTCTCCATGCCCGGTGGTGGAGCGCCTATCTCTGCAGCGGCTATTGCGAGTGAGTATTTTCCAAACATTACTCCCATTCCACTGAATTTTGGATAAATCTGTGGCCTCATGCTGCCCCTGCCCCTGTTGCTTGGCGTTTTAGAATCTCGATTGGATAGGAGATGGAGCGAGGGCTGGATGAGATGGAGCGAGGAGACAGTGCTTCAAATCGGTAATGCCACCCTCTTTTCTTGGCGACCCATTTAGAATCGAACTCGATTTGGTAGTGACTGCCGCCGCTGCCTGCCATTGACAAAACAGGGGAGGTTCAGGTTCTACCACCACATTCGCAATTATAGTGGAATTTTTTCCCTGTAAAGCCAAGCTCAGTGATGGCAGTGTCCAAGAGATTGATAGAGATACCACCGTGAGGTTAGATGTCGAATTTGCAGATGTTGATCCCGTGAATTGGAGAGCATGAAGGAGAAGGCCGTGGGCAATTTGGTGGAGAGAATTGGGGAGAGTATTGTTTGGGGTCCAAAACAAGAGGTATCTTTGCAACGTTTCGATAACTATAATGGTGAATATGTGAGAATTGAAGATGGAGAATCCATGGTTGCTGAAATTGATCAGCAAGAAGGGTGGGCAAGCAAACAAGTAACATTTTATGCAGAGCTAATTGATCTGCAAACTCATTCCAGAGTTTGTTATGTGCCATCAAAGATGGCTGCACAGATGGAAGATGATGAGTGGGTTTCACAAAAGAAAATGTTGGCATTGTTGACTGAACCGACTGTAGTAGTAGCTGAAGATACAGGATTGATGCGAGATGGAGAGGAGGGAACCCATGGTGCTAGGAAGATTGTTGTTGACTGGAATGTAGTAGAGTTGAATGAAAAACAGATTTGGTCATTACACCAATATCGGACATTGATATGGCCGAAATGTTTGGCATTCAAGTTGATGACAAAGATAAGGAGAAGGATGACAGTTCTTTACTGCTGAAGGTAACACAGGCCCTAGAAATGCAAATGAGGATGAAGAACAGTGATGAGAGAGGCTGCAGATGATGTGGATGATGCAGATGATAATGAGCTGGTTTGTTTGTATGACAAAGAGAACCCAGTTATTGAGGTGGGAAAGTTGTGGCCAAGCATGAAGGAGTTTAGGATGTCTTTCAGGACCTATGCAGTGAAAAAAGAGTTTGATGCCAAGACTATGTGGACTGATCGAAAGAAATTTTATGCTCGGTGCAAAGGTTATGATGGTGGTGGCAATCCTTGCAAATGGTACTTGTCTGCCAGACTACAACCTGATGGAAGTACTGAAGGGTAAATCAAATACCACACCCAAAGCATACAAGTATGACCACTTCACAGAGAGTTTCAAAGATGACATCACAGCTTTGGGTTACAGAGAAGATTACTCCTATTTTAGCCAAGACTCCAAACACTACTGCAAAGAGGCTTAAAGTTGACTTGGAGAAGCTGTACCCCATCCAGCTGCAATATACCACAGTGTGGAAAGCAAAACAAAGGGCCATGAAATCATTGTATGGTGACTGGGCAAATACATTTAGGATGTTGTATAGTTTTAAAGCAGAGGTGGAGAAGAGGTCACCTGGGAGTGTGGTGGAGATAGATACAGAGGTAACAGAGGATGGCAAGGTTTTATTCAGCAAGTTTTTTATGTGTTTGAAGCCTTGCATAGATGGATTCAAAGCAGGTTGTCGGCCATATTTGAGCATAGACTCATCTTTTTGACTGGAAAGTGGAATGGTGGGTTGGCTGCATGCAATGCTCTAGATGGACACAACTGGATGTTCCCAATTGCAATAGGAATGTCTCAATCAGAGACAGAGGCATCATGGATATGGTTCATGATGCAACTGAAAAGATGCATAGGGCCAGTTTCTCCTTTGGCCATCCACACAGATGCATGTAAAGGGTTGGAAAATGCAGTAAAAAATGTTTTCCCCCATGCTGAGCAGAGGGAGTGCTTTGGACATATGTGGATGAATCTGATAAAAAAATTCAGAGGAGATGAATTTGGGCGCATGTGGCCAGCAGCAAGATCCTACACCAGACAGACACATTCCTATCACCTTGGTAAGATATTGGCATCATGTAGTGATAATGAATTTGCTTCATGGTTGAACACCCACCATTCTCTGTTGTGGTATAGATCAGGTTTTAATACTGCCATAAAATGTGATCATATCAATAACAACTTGGCAGAAAGTTTTAACAACAAAGTGAAGGATTTGAAAGACTTGCCTGTGCATGACATGGTGGATCAAATAAGGATCATGATCATGCGTTTGTGGGAGTTAAGAGGAAAAATTGCTAATATTTTGGAAGGGGACAAGCTTCCAGCAGTGGTACAACAGGTGGTCAACAGGAGTAGAAATCTTTCACATCTATCTGTTGAGAAATCTTCCTTGTGGGGTGCTGAAGTTAGAGATACAAAGAGTGGCAAGAGGCATGTGGTAAATACTGAGTTGCATGAGTGCACTTGCCAAGAGTGGAAACACACTGGAAAACCATGTGAGCATTCCATACTTTTTTTGGCATCTAAACCCAGGTTAAATATGCACCCATATTTGCATGAGTATTATTCAGTACAAAAATTCAAAGCTGCATATGCAAGTCCAATTCCTGCACTGACTGACCAATCTCAGTGGCCTGAGGTGGAAATAGAATTTACCTTGTGTCCCCCTGTCACTAGAAGAAAGGCTGGGAGGCCTAAACAGAGCAGATTCAAAGCTTGGTTTGAGAAAGGTGGTTGTAGTAAGAAGGGGAAAAAGGAAAAGGAAAAGAATGATAAGCCCAAAAGGGCTCAAAAGGTAACAAAAATAGGTGCAAGTTGTGTGAGGTACTTGGGCACAGAATTGGTTCATCCAAGTGCATCTACACTCCTCGAGGCCAAAGTATGTTTATGTTACTGTTTTTGCAAGTTTTTGATTTTGCTACTTGTTCTAGTATCTAACCAAGTCAAATGCTTTATTTTTTAGGAGGAAGCGTGCAGAAAAGGCCCCACCTCTTGTTGTTGAACAATGCTGGCCAGTGAAAAAAGCAAGACTCAATGGCTATAGAAGGAAGAGCACTAAGCAGATAATGTTTGTTGACAAAGATATGGAGCTAACTGAAACTGTTACTGTTGAACATGAGCTAAGTGTTTCTGTTTTGCAGACGCTAGGGCAATCTGAAACTGTTGCAGATGAAGCAACTGTTGTGCTGCCATGCGAATATGCTTTGACAACTGTGTTGCCATGTTTGGAGGTTGTGCTGCCAAGTGTTGAGTTGCAAACTGAAGTACTTGAACAATGTGTGCCATCTACTCAATCTGCAGAAGTGCAAACTGAAGAAGTGGGACATGGTCAGGTGCAAAAGTTGGGGCCCCAAAAGTTGAGGGGCCTAGTGGAGTTTGCAAGGGGCCAAAAAGCAAGAGCATCAGCATCAACAAACTATGCGCCGTGGAACCAAACGGTGGAAAAAAGTAGAAGAAATCGAGTGGTAGAAAGAAGCAAAAGAAATAGAGTCGAAATCATTCAAATTCGATGTGAAAACTTAAGTTTGTTGTCATTTGATGTGAAAACTTATGTTCTTTCATGTGAAAGCTTATGTGCTATGATGTTGATTTGACTTGAAATAAAATTCAAATTTGAACCGACATTCAAATTTGAACCTATCTCCAATATTTTTTGAGTTCATTTGTTTGTTCTGTGATGTTGCATCGTTTTATGTACTACTATGCACTTTAGTTCATAAATCCAACCCTTTTTGTGAAGTCCAACTCATAGTCACTGAAAATGTTGTCCAAACAGGCTCCAAAGTAAGGGAAAACGGCCCCATTTCTAAGCAAGTTTTTTTCGACCTTCTCAAAATCACCCAAAAAGATTTTCTTAGCTTATATTATACCTATATAGGATCAATATGAAGTCTCACCTTTTTTTGAATAAGTATTCATATTATTTAATTTATTTTTGAAAAACACCCTTTAATACAAAGTCAGCAATAAAACAAGTTTAAAAATTTAAAATGCAAAAATAACTTCAGATCCTCCTTAGTCACTCTAAAATGAAGCTAAGGTGATGTTTTTGATTTTTTTTGCATTTTCAAAACCTCAAACCCTCTTCTCACTCCTTTGAACTCTATGCAACCTCAGTTGAGATAGTCCAATTTGTGAAGGTTTTTATGCAAAGATAATTAGATCAAGTTTATCATTTTATATCATAACTATGTAACATAACAAGGCTATATGCGCAGGTTTTTCATTTTTTAGATTTTTTTCAATTAATTATACACATTTGAATGTTCGGTCAAACCTTTCAAAACCCCGTTGACTGCCTCCAAAACCCATGTAACCCTAGCGCCAAACGTCCACCGTCGATCTAACCCTAACGCCAAACTGCGGCCGTCGGATAGGCCTTCTAGAAGGATTCCGCGGGGGCGATCCGTGGGCTCCAATCTGATTGGCCACCGTTTTTTCTCTCTGACGAACAGATAACGTTGAGGCGGGGAGCATCTAAGTGACCGTTGGGCCGAGCGGATCGGGCCCGGCAGAGTCTGGCGTGCGTGCGCACGGCCGTCGAGAGGGGGGGATGGGCTGCATGCGAGAGGGTCAATGACATCTGGGCCATCCCTGTCCCATGCATGCCATGCAACGTCGCAGCCTAGCTATTCTTTGCTCGTGAACACCTAGCCATTTGCATGCGGGATTGCATGCACGCATCGATGCAGTAAAGCACGGCAGGGCCGCAGCGTATAGGTACGTACGTCGCATCTAAGCTATTTTAACAAATGCATGTTTGAACGAGACGGACGCGTCGGTGGTGCAGCTCCTTTTTCAGTGTCACGCGCGGATGAACGGGCCTGTTACAACTACTAATGGCGCACTTAAGCAGGATGCGCCATTAGTATGTTTGGATAGGCGCACTAGTTCAAAAAAAAAAATTTATACTAATGGCGCACCCACTGCCTGGTGCACCATTAGTAGTTACAACTACTAATGGCGCACTTGGGCAGGATGCGCCATTAGTATGTTTGGACAGGCGCATTAGTTAAAAAAAATTTGATACTAATGGCGCACCCTTTGCAAGGTGCGCCATTAGTAGTTTAAACTCTAATGGCGCACCAGAAAGATGGTGCGCCATTAGTATATACTAATGGCGCACCACCTTCTGATGCGCCATTAGTGTCAATCCCATCTATAGCCCTTTTTCTAGTAGTGGGCCGGGAGGACGAGGAGGCTGACGCTAGAGATGTCGCTGAGCTCGGCCGAGGAGGAGGGAGAGGAGCCAAGCAGCGTGGAGGTGGCGGCCTCGGAGGGGAGGGCCAACCCACGCGACCGGCCCACACCCGAGGCCCCCCTCCCCGGAGGGGGAGAGGGGTCCCGAGAGGGGGAGCGGCTACGGCCAGAGTGCTCGTCATCGTCTTCCGGGTCCTCGTGGCGGGAGGGGCGCGGACGGCGGTAGTGGGAATCGTCGCGGGAGTCCGCGCCGCCCCCACCAAAGTGGTCCGCAGCGAAGTGACGAGGACGGCCGACGTGGTTGGGGGGCTCGGGGTAGATCTTGAGGTCGAATCCCTGGTCGTTGAAGAACACTCGAACTATGGAACGGAGGGTAGAGGAGTCCAGACACTTGACCTTGACACGAACCTCCTCCTCCTTGCGGAGAGAGAGCTCGTCCACCACCACCACCTTGCCCAGGAGCTTGGACATGCTCCGGGTCACCTTCTCAGAGCGGGCGATGTCGGGGAGGCCCGCTATGAGAATCCAAGCGGTGTCCAGCACGGCAACCGCCTTGGGATCCTATAGGGGCTCAGAGATGTTAACGACGAGTTTGTTGAGGGCGAGGGGCAGCCAGGCGGCGGGGGGACGGGGTGCAGCAGACCCGGGAAGAGCCAAAGAAGGCGATGAACGGCCGGAACGGAGCTCGTTGGGAAAGCAGCGGAACGCCGGCGGTCAAGGGCGACGACAGGGGGACCGGCCGACGCGGGGAGGGCCAGCCGAAGTCCTTCCAGGAGGCTAGGGCAGGGCCGCGGTCCGGCGGCGGCGGCCGTCCCCAGCCCCAGCCCCAAAGGCCGCACCTTTTCCAGCGGTCACCGGCGAGGCGCGCGGCAACCGGCGGGAGGGCCGAGCGCACGCCCGGGCAGCCGAACTCCCACTCGGGAGTAAGGCCGCCGGTGGAGCGTGGCGGCGCTGGGCGCAGCCGGGCGGGCGGGAGGAACGCGGCCACGACACTCGACCGGCCGGCCAGCTGCACGGTCGGCATCCTCCGCCCAGTCCGCCCAAACCACCCGGCCGGGAGGTTCAGGGGATGGGGCCGGCGGGGAGGAGGGAGCAGCGGGGGAGGCGGAGGCCACGGTGGAAGGGGCCGACGGCGGCGAGGGGGGCTCGGCCGGGGAGGCGTCCAGTGGGGCGGCGGAGGCGCCCGAGTCGCCAGAGCCCGAGCCGTCCATCCGAGACCGGGTGCAGTTCGAATTCACAAATCACAATCTACTTGTAGGTGATAATCCCCCAAAAGGCAAACGCGTGCATGCATTTTCCTGTAGACTAATTCGACGGTTTCATTGTCAGAGCCCACAGTGTCATGACTCGGACTATGATGTGTTGCTAATTCCAACACCAAAGCCCCTGGAGTCTGTATGCTTCCCATGCCCACCGTTGTACTCATACAAACCACATGCACCATTGTTTTCCTTGCTTCCACTTTCTCTCGGAGTAAAAAGCTCGAATTGGTGTTATTTTCAGTGCTATTATCTTTTGGAGACAGGTAGGAATTGTTAATCAGAACAGAAAAGGTGTACAGTAATCGTGTTATTTGTAGGGCGTCCCATGCCTATACTAGACACAATTTGGTTAGAAGCACAGTAGCAGCGCAGTGGCTAGCTTCAGATCTATCTAAACATTTGGTAGACGCTTTAGCTATGAGATGGCTGCCATCAAGTTAAAATCAATTGTTTGCTCCGATCCTGATTATTAATCGTGGGGGAAGGCTATGAAAAGAAGCTGCATAGGCATTGCCTCATTTATATGGGTCGGTGAGCGTAGATGAGCGTAGGTTGACGGACGCCAATTGGCTCATAATAAAGTAATCTTGTTGTGTAGGGACAATGGAAATCTCAGTACTAAGGTGCTTTAATTTAATGTTCGCTACATCTAATAGGAATAATACGACAAGATGTACTTTTCGAATATGAAGTGAAACAAAAGGATGGATTACAAATTACTTTCGACGTTCCGAGAAGAACTTATCATGGTGCAACAACACTATGGCCGGCAGCTAATAGAAAGATACCAAATGAAGATCTTGACCCTTAAAGGCATCTTAGAGTTTCATATGAAATTCTTTGAGAAAATTCGAGTTTGAATACATCAAATCGGGGTATATAGATATGACAGAAAACTTCCGGGGCCATGAAGCTTGCACGAACAATTGAAGTGCATGGTTACTAAGACTCTCAAGTATTATTCTTTTTACCACAGAACATATATATGTGATGATAACTTTTGGCATTCTAGTACGTTGTGGCTTGTGACGCTAGCAACAAGATGACTTCTCAATTCCGGACTGCATAAGGTATAAGGGATGGTAGGGATCAATTGTTGTTTGTACTCCGTGGTGATAGATGGTGGTCAGACAACAATTAATGTAGGTGATAAGGATTTTTTTTTCATTTTTCTCGAAAAAGAGGTTTACCCCGGCATCTACGATGCATACAACCATATATTATTAATAATATAAAATCCAGCAGCCAAACAACACTGACCCGAAAATAAGCGAAAACAAAACTTAGGCCGCATGCCTCATGACAGTAGCTCCACCAGATAGCCACTAACCCCATTTTACAAGGCGACATTATAAATGAAAAATACACAACTCCTAGGCTACGCCTTCTAAAAGGAATCGCCACACTTGCGCCGATGATGGCGAGTCCAACATTAGCTTGAACTCCGGATTCTCATCCCTGAAGCCAGGCTTCAATCCACCACCTTCAGCAAGGTCATGATGCAAGCGTGCGGCGATATAGCCTGATCAGAGATCTTGTGTTTCTGCGAGAGTGCATAAAATCGTTGTTGAAGTCGTCTGTACCATCATACCTTATCCAGCTACCGACGCCTCGATAGCCGGATACCTCTCGAGAAGACTCATGAGGACAAATACGTCCCATACTGGCTTTCTCCCGGTATTGTCACACTCACACCACCTTCGATCCAACAACAACAGGCTAAACATGACACCTCTGCCAGAGTGACCCCACAACACTTACTGGTAGCAGGCATGACTTGACGTCATGTGTAGTATCCACTGGCGGCGCATCCGCCAGTGGCTTCACCTACAGGCGACAGGCATTGCCTAACCCCTCTGGTGTTAGAGATACGACACACAATCAAACACGCTGATGAGCAAGGAAATGACACGAGCTTTAACATGAAAAAAAAAACCTCTAACATGAAAGGGTAAAAAACCACGGCGCCAGCCAGCCAAACTTCACTATGTCAGGGGAGGTTACAAACGGCGGTGATTTACAATTAATCAACTTATCCCGTGTGGTGGCTTACAAAAGGTATATATAACAGAGGCTCCGCTTCGCCCAATCCTACTGGCGACAGACCTCGCTCCGCTCGCTCGTCAGAAGTTAGCCTTTCTCTTTATACTTGAATTTGGAGCATAACATAACATTTGGAAGATGCGCATGTGTCACCTGCATGCCAGGACGCAGCGAACCCGATCTTTTGTTCGAGGGGACGCCCCATACCGCTGCCAGCCTCAAAAAGGCGGTCACCACCTAAAGATCCAGTCTCTGAGACACCCCCACACGTTCACGGAGTCAGCCGCCGTCGAGGAAGAGGGCTGCCATCCTGATTTCATGCTATATAGGGAGTACCCACCTTCCCGCCAACTCCTATCATCGCACATACAACAGCAACCACCGCCGCGACAGTTTGATCCGGGCACAAGGGCCCAAATCCCTTGCGTGCCGCCACCTGGTCAACTGTGTTGTACCTCCCTTCACACCGATGAGCCATCATCTCGAGATTTGCCGCACGCCACAGCCATCCATGCTCTACAATCCGGCTGGCCCGAGGAATCGAGCCACCGCACCGTCGGTGCCGCCGCTGTGCCAGCGCAGCTATCGTCGTGGCAGAGCAGCACCTCCGTGCTACACCAGAAGCCACACAAGGCCCCGGCCCCCGCAACCACATATGTGCATAGGTCGAGCCCTGGTTGCTACCGCCGCCAGCAGCAGCACTTAGGGCTGCCGCCTCCGCCACTAGCCGCACCGGTGCTGGCCACCGCCTCAAACTGCTGCCCGCAGTACCCCCTCGCCATCAAGCCGGCACACGCGCCGAGGAAGACGAAGCCATGTCGCCGAGTAGCCTCGCGTTAACCCCCCCCCCCCCCCCCTCCCCCCGCCGCCAACCACCTTTCACGGCGGGGGGCGCAGCCCCCGTTGGAAGCCAACTGCAGCGGCGGAGGAGAGGAGGCGACCGAGGTGACCGTCGGCGGCGCTGGGCGCTTTTTGGATTTTCTTCATTGATAAATATTGTGTGAGGAGATGTTATAGTGACCTGCATGTTGGCGTATGCAATCCACACACCTTACAATAAACGTGTGAACAAGATTACATGAGTGCACTCTAAGCCACGTCGGGTAGTACAGTGTTGGAACACATACATGCTATTGCTTCCACTCCTAGCCAAGGTAGCCATTAAGAAGTTTACGACATGTAAACCGTGGTAGCTAATTAAGACATACAATAATATCCCTACAGTACGCTGTCATTAACATATCAAACAATGGAATGTAGCTCCCGTCTATACGTGTAGCCAATTATCCAACTAGCTATAACCTCCAGAAACATGGATTATTCGGAGATGGGAGAGTGGAGAGATAGGGAGAGCTAGAATCGTAGACATGAAAAGTTTTGGACGCACCAAAAAATATTATGGACGCATGATTGGAATGAGACACATCTGGAAGCAAAGTTGTTTTGTAAAGCATGAAAACAGACTCCGTAGGACTGGCGCGAGTAGTTGCGAGCTTGACAACACCGTGGCACGGCCTGTGTCTGGAGGAATACTTGTACACGCTGCATCAAGGCTGCGTTAGGAGTTGCAATAATGCAGTATCCTACGTGCTCTTGTGTTGCAACAACTTGCAAGCACAAAGTCGCGCTGGCTGGTTTGTTCCATCCGGAAAAGCGTGACTTTGTGCTTGCAAGCCGTACTAATATTACAGTTTCATTTCTAATGTTATCAAAGAGAATGCCTCACTTTTGGTAGATCCATCCGCTACTTCAAATCAAGTAGTCAGGTCAGTATGCTTGCAGTCGTCAAGCAGGTCTATCACTTAAGCTCAAACGAGCGGCGATACAGGAAAAGCCCACACAGCGGCAATGGGTAAAGTGAAAAGATGCATCCAACAAAAGAGTAAATAGCAAAAAACACCCAGAAATATCTGTGGTCACACTACAGGAGGAGCACAGAGGAGCTTTGCTACACTCATGGAAGATTTCATAAGAAATTAGGTTACAGTATGTAGGTTTAGCATTTTTGGCTCGTCGGTGAGGGGAACTGAACACATTACATGAGGATACCACATAGATCGGGCAAGTGGCATGGTGGTACCAGTCACTAGCAAGGAAACTTGCAGCCTTACAGCTAAGCGTCTGAGCGACGAAGGACGCGACAACATTCTTGTGTTGATGAACAGGATCACCAGCGGTACCCTTGAGGTGGAGATGCCCAAGGATGAGGATAGAAGCCACATCGCAGTGACAACCGAAAGTGGAGATACTCCATCCCGACTAGCGGAACACCTCAGTGCCCAAGCAAGACGCATCACAACCAAGTCCTCTGGGCCACTGTTCCTAGTGTACTGCTCTTCCTGGCGTTCTTTCTTAATTGGCTGCGCTACATTGATTGTACATATGGAGCCCTTCCATAGGTAATGTGGACATTTTGTTTCCAGATGTGTCGCATTCCTATTATGCATCCACGACTGGTGTCTATGGTTATATCCCCCACTCTCTGTGAGTCTTCCATTTCTGAACCATTTTTGTTTGATGCTAGCTAGTGGGCACATGACTAGAAAAATTCACAAGAGCCACATTCCACAGTGAACTCCCTGTGCGTATTTAAGAGCGCGCTACCAGGGTTTAGCTGGTGTGAACTCCCTGATGGGTACGTGGGCTAATTCTGGAGGCAAGAGCATTTGTACTCACACTACATCATCTACTATTGGTTCCCAGTAGAATAAGGTCAGTTGGTTGCATATTTCAAGAACGGTGGTCCCACCTAGAATATGTATCCCCTCATCCAATAATAAGGCTGGTCATAGTGGAAGTAACATAAGTAATAACATAGATACCACATAAGCAAAAATAATGATGTGTCAAGTAGTTAATGAGGAAAGAGACAAATAGAGTAACATAATATGTTACCATCACCTAGCGGTTCCCAATGCTAAATGAGTCTATGAAGTAATAAATGAAGTGATGCATGACACTACATATATGTTACTACCCACTATAGAGGTAGTAACATAGCTTAGTAACATATACATGTTACTAGTCTAAGTTACTCCCCACTATGACCAGCCTAAGGGAGAAAAGCTTCCATCGTCCCTCTGCGTCGCTCTCGCGGGCAGCGGCGAGAACGCAGTTCATTGCGGATCTGGTCCCACGGGCACGGTCTCGGCCTCCCCTGCTCGGTCGGTGGGTCTCGGTGGGGGGCTTCTCCTTACTGAGATCTGGCAGCGGGATCATCCAGATCCCGGCAAGGATGGCGGCGGCCTGTGCACGAGAGATGGAGGTCTTCGATCAGATCTGGGTGAAAACCTGCTATTGGCTATTGCCAAGGCCGGCTGTGGAGACTCGGCGTCTGATGTGGAAAGATGGACTCGTGCAGGAGGAGGAAGTTATGCGGTGTTATGGTGGCGTTGATGGTAGAGAGGCCTGGCAAGGTCGGTGCTTAAGTTCTATTCTGAGGATGGACCGAGGGATGATGGAGGTGACGGCCCTTGCAGCGGGCGGTGCTCACTGGGAGTGTACTAGACCGGTGTGGAACCAAATCCAGGTAATGGCTTTGATGGGACTCCAGTTTAGATGTTAGGCTTTGGTGGGATGTCTGTTTGGTATTAGGCCGGACATTTAGCACGCCTCCATCAAGGGGATAGGAATAGCAACGGTGTTACCAAGATGATGGATTCAGGCTTATTGTTGTATCACCTTGTATGGTCTTTGTGAATAATTAATAATATGGCTTCATGCACCATCGAGATGCACAGGCCGGGGGTACATCCTCCTTTTCTATAAAAAAACGTAGAATATGTAATAACCCAAACTATTTCAAGTCTCGAAACCCATGTCCAATCATTTGCTCAGTTCTCACCACTCCACATCTATGAGAGAGACAGAAAGAGAGAGAGAGCACAATATTGCATCAAATTCCCCCATCTCGCGTTTAATTAATGAGACAATTTGCTAATTTGATTGCCTGAAATCATGAAGAACTCTACAGATGACAACTGGTTTGTAACTTCTAGTCTGTGATCTTCATGCTGATTAATGCGCACTTTAAGCAATTTGCACTGTGACCAAATACATTTCCTAACAACAGATGGCATGCCAAGGCAGAGTGCTGACTCATCTTTCAATTTATGACCGGAGAATCCCAAGTCTGGCCGCCAATGCCACCACTAGAAACTAGTCTATCCTTTGCAACATCATCTCAATGTAACATTTTTCAAATCAGTAGTGAGGTTTATTTGCTGATTGATACGAACTCGCTCATTAGTGCAGAACTGCAGATCGATGTGCAAAATTTGCGCGCGCGCACTCACATCAGGGTGGACGAAGTGAGTGAGCCGAGCAGACCGTTAGTGGCTTGTTTTGGACCGGACAGTATGGTCCCGGCCTGAGGAAGAAATCGTCATGCCTGGTTAGGCAATTGAGGCCCGAAAAGTTTCAGCCCAACCATGATTTTGACCGAGCCAACCGAGAGGACCGACAAAATACGTCGCCACCACCACCGTTCCTTGTCGTTGTCACCAACGATGCCCCCTTGGTGAACCACCATGTCCCGAGCTTCCCTCTCCATCCTTCCCCTCATCTCCGTGCATGGTAGCCCTTTCCTCCACTCTTCATCGCATCTGTTTCAGCACAGAGCACACAGGCCACCAGCGCAGAGCACACACGACAGCTGATGCACAATACATATGCCCACCGGCCTCGACAAGATAAACCACCTTGTTGAGGAGGTTCACCAGCTTGCGATATCCTTCTGCCTAGAAGGAATTTGCGGGATTGTCCCTGAAGCCGTTTCATAATCCTTCTTGCCCAACTCTAGCTGCCGTAGTCGTCGTCAATTACGCTGCCATCCCAGCTTCCCCAGCCTCTCTGACCCCGCCATCGTGTTCTTCGTGAGTCACCGGAAATTTCCCCTATGTCCTCCCCTTTCATTAGAGCCCGGAGCCTTCACTCATTGATGCCATGGTCAGCACCTCGCCGACGGTGGGTGGTTGGCCGGTCTGTCGAGTAGCCAGGCTTTTGCCTTGCCAGCCTAGACTCTAAAACGAGCACCACTAGCCTGCTCAGTCCGGTCCTGTCAGGCTTGCCGGCAGCTGGTGCAAAGGGCGGTTCGGTAGGACTGCAACCAGCTATCCATCATGAACTTTCCATGGCAATACATTCATTTAGACTTCGCATCATTACCAAATCGACTATACAACAGCTGGCTGAACGGGCATACTGGTTTGGGGGTAGAAGTGCTACCTTGCTTCAGTGCTTCCAACCATGTGTGTGGCCGCAACATCAAATCGAGCCAAACAGAACACAATCCAACAAGATGATGGTATTTCTCACACGTGGAACTAGTCTCCGCATCTCATTTGCTAGAGGTGGAGTTTGTTCCCGTCAATGTGTGGAAGTTCAACACGCGGACCGGTATGAAACAAGTCAGTTGCATTGCATCCGAACCATGAAGATCATGAGGTGAACAAAAATCTCGAGCGGTAAAGGGATTCATATGTACCTCTAACCTAAGGAAGGACATTGATAGTATTCCCTCGGTTCACAAATATAATATGATCCAACTTTTTTCTGAATCAAATGTATATACACATGTTTTAATGTGTTTGTTCACTCATTCCAGTTGTATTTAGTCTATCTTGGAATATCCAAAACATTTTATATTTGTGAACAGAGGGAGTGTGTGCATTCCCTCGATCCAAAGGGAGTCAGATGTCGTCATGCCACGTCCGGTCACCATGTCATGTGTGGCTTAGTTACATCCTTGCTTTCCCTCGATCTCCTTCCTCACGGTCCTGCCGAGATCCACCCAAATTTTATGAAAGTCGAGGCTAATTTTGGGATCTGGTGGAGACATGACCACATTGAAGAGGCACACCCTCACTAGTTTAACACGCCCACATAATTGAAGGTCCTCTCATTGCAACACATAGACGACCTGGGCACGCTTCATCTTCAACACACCCTCATAGAGGCACACACTTGGACATTATGATGACTCATAAACAAGGTGGCGACTAAACATGCTAACTCGAGCGACTCTTTAACTCACCAGACTGCCCTGCATTTACGGCGATCTTGATAAGATCTTTTGGTACCGTACCTCGGCAGCACGAATCCGCTCAATGTTCCTTCCACCATCTTGCCGATGACAGCCTGTTGTCTCCCTCCTTGTGGCTCCATCGAAGGACGATCTCCCGATCCTCCAGTATGTCGCTCCTCCAATGATTATTGCCTGCTCATCCTTGAATGATTATTGCCAACTGTTTAACATGATGTGCAATTTCCCCCGTACCCCGTGGTTGTGTAGTTTTCTGGCTAGGACCCCGTCGGAACCACCCCTGCTAGTGAGATGGTCCACTTTAGCACCCCATCTGTATGTATCATTTCAGTACCCCATGGATGTCTTGTTTTCACCATCCAACTATGCCTGTCAGTAAGATGTGCGACTTCGTCTGTTGCCCCGGCCAACTGCCTAGCAAACTATGTGCAACTTCATATGTTACTCCTGCCAACTCAAACTAAACATCCACAGGTAGAAAGAGTAAGCAGTTGCACATCAACAACTTGGTAGTTGGCTGAAACAATAGACTAAGTTGCACATATTCGGAAAGGTGGGTGGGGCAGGGTCTGCATAAAAATTACACAGCCACGAGTTGTGAAGGGGGTGCATATCGACTACTAGGTAGTTGGTAGGATAGTAGACTACTTGCACATCAATAAAGGTTGGTTGTCATGGTTGCTCGGTTACAACCTCGTAGGAAGTTGGATCATGTAGCTCAAAAAAATAGTTTTGAAAAAAATTGCACCAAGCAGTATTAAAGTTGCACCGTATAATAACAGAGTTGCACCATCTGGGGAGGAACTCTGTCAGGACCCCGATTCCAAGTCACATCGACCTAGCTGGTAACACCTCATATCACTTTGCGGCCTCACGCACGGTATTCCCACGGGTGTCGCCTTACCATGGCCCGGGACCGTTTGCGTCTTTTGGCTCACGTATATGATAGCGTCGCTAGCATCCACATGACAAAGAACCGGGCCGACATGGCTAGTCGTGAACCCAAAGCGGCACTAACCTATGGGGACAGGCATACATGAATCACTTCGAGCATGTCGGTCATCAACGTATGAATTCGGGCTGTAGCACTGGCTAACAGGACTCCGGTATCCCGGGCTGTAGCAGGCTAGGCAGGACTCGAATATCACCGCGTGACATTTCCCGAAGGGCAGACCTGAGAACGAAATGAAACACATGCCGGCCAGTCAAGTGTCCAAGCAGTAGTCTTTGGGCTAGCAGGACTCCGGTGAACCGGGCTGTAGCGGACTACTATCGCTCGAGAAGCACGAGACTTACATTTCCCATATGAGAGGCTGCCAAGGATAAACAACTAGTTTGTCGATCCCACCCATACCAAGCATTTCAATCATACACGCATAATATGCCCGATATGAGTAAATACAACAAGGCATCACAACAAAACTCTACAACTCAAGTACTTTATTTAAAAGGCTCGAGGAGCCATACATAACTATAGTCATACAGGTAGGGGTCACATGACCCAACACTCAAGTCATACAAACATACAAGCACATGCGGAAGCAAACTAGTCTCGAGTACAGACTCTAGAAAGAAAAGAAAGCTTGTTGGAGCCTTTCTATCTACAATGGCCCTTCACAAGTCTTAGATCGCCACACGGGTGGCTAGTTCACTCGTCAAGTCAACATCTACATAGAATCCGTCGGAGGGGGTAGTATAGTCCTCTGAAAAACATTGATTAAGCAAACATGAGTACAAAAGTACTCAGCAAGTCTTACCACAGAATCCTATCATACATGCACATTCTCAAGAAGGAGGTGGAGTTATTTGCGACAAGCCAGCTTTGACTCTTGGCTAAGCTATCCTCACGTAACACACTTTGTAAAGCATTTGTCGCACACAGTCCACTACTCACCATCACAATACTCCACCGTGGATCCTCTCTCGTCATCCCTGAGAGGGCCATCCACGATACTCACACTTATCTTGAGGCTTTTAGTAGTATCCATTTACTTGTCTATGAACTGATATAGGTAACCCAGAAGTCCTTTTCCGTGGACACGGCTATTCGAATAGATTATATTAAACCCTGCAGGGTGTACTTCTTCACACGCTCTCACCACTTACCGTCGTTTACACGACATGTACTCGGCAACCTTCAGCGGAAGCCCAACGTGGGTGTCGGCCACAGCCTACCTAAACACTCAAGTCCCTAGTCCAGGTTTATCGCCTATTCGGGTTCCATCCATGAGAGTCCGGCCGAGGTTTCCCATACGGCCCCGAACGATGTGTACAGGTTCCCGAGACACCAAGCAGGCGAATCGGTACAGACCCACGGTGCCTACCGCAACACAACCCACCCCTAAGGTCAGCGTTAAATGCGGCCCCACATGCTACAAACACGAAACTACTTGCAACTCCCGGACTATGAACAGGGGTGGTTAAGAAGCCGAGAGGGTCCATTGGTTTCGGGCCCAATGCGTGGTAGTAGCTAGTTCATGGATCACAAACACAGATCTCAGTTCTTAGGGTCGGCTTCAATGAAACAACCCACCATGTACTCCTACATGGCCTCTCATCGATACCTTTACCAATTCGTGTTCAACACTTTCACTCTCGAACCAACACAACCTTTCACTCCAGTTCATCATCCCGATGAGCGGACTGACACAACTCTAAGCATAGCAAGCATAGCATGGTAGGAACACACAAACACGGCTCAATCAACTCCTACACATACTAGTGGGTTTCATCTAATTCTTGTGGCAATGACAGTCATGCAAAGGAAGTGGGTTCAATTACCGCAGCACACAACAGTTTGAATCGCGTTGTCTTAATGCGATGCAGAGCAGAAGCGAGAACATGGGTTTGTATCGGAATGATCAATGAATTGCTTGCTCGATGGAACTGGGTAGAGAACTGCCCTTCGGAAGGGTAATCGAGGTTATCTTGAGGCAGAACCTATCATGGAAGCACACAAAGTAAACACACATGACAATATGCAACAATATGATGCATGCTATGACATGGCAATATGGATGTGTGTTGGTCTAATGCAAGCTGAAAGATAGGATGAACTCATTTGAATCAAGGATTCAAATGATAGCTCATTGGAGTTAGTCCTAATGGTGCAATATCTTATTCTGGTTATTCAGCATAGTTAACTTGTTTTAACATGCATGAAACCTGTACCAATGGATAGAGTGTATTTTTCTGATAATTTTTCATATATAAATCTTTGCATTTGGAGTTATAGATAAAAAGTTATAAGCATTTGAAATTTGAAATATATTCTGGAATTTACTATATAGAAATAATTCCAGAATTTGAATTAATGCGTCAGCATGAGGTCAGCATGACGTCAGGGGTCAACAGGGTCGTCCAGGTCAAACTGACCAGTGGGACCCGCATGTCAGGGTTAATTTAAACTAATTTAGTTAATTAGAACTAATCCTAATTAGTTTAAGCTGGAGGGGTCCACTGTCATTGACCCAGGCGGTCAGCAGGGGCCTGACGGGTCAACTCACGGCGTCTAGCCGCCCGGCCGAGGCAGACGCAGCGGAGCAAGTGCTTTTGCACTTTCCGGGCTCCAAATGGGCCTTGAGGAGCACCTACGTGTAGCTGGAGGTGAGCCGCGGTTAGTGGTGGAGTTAGTTGGGTTAGGGGTGGCGGGAGTGGGCGCCCGTGACGAGTCGAGGCGGCGAGGGCTCGACCATCGACGGGTTTGGGGTTAGAGGCTTGGCGAGGCGCGGGAAGTGCAGTTAGGCCCGTGGGGGCGTGGTGAGTGTGATGGGCGTGGTGGCGGGCCGTTAGGTGGCGAACATCGTCGGCTGACGAGCTCCGCGGCGGTGGAAATTCGGGTGGCGGCGTGCGCTTCGTGGTGGTGTAAGAAAAGAGAGCGGAGAGGGCGGGAGGTAGCCGGGCTCACGGTGATCTCGTAGAGAGCCTCGGCGGGTCGGGGATGCTCGGCAGCGGCGGCGGCGATGGGGATCTCCGGCGGCTCGAGCTTGGTCGGGTCGGTGTAGAGGCCTCGGGGTGTTTTAGAGCGAGGAACCAGCTAGCTAGAGGTAACGGGTGCGGCGGAGCTGCTAGACATGGCGGGAGGAGCGTGGGCGGCGGGGAGCACGGCGTCGACGGTGGCGTGTCGGCGATGGCGTCGGCCAGGTCGGGGCGGCGAGAGAGAGAGGCAGGGGAAAGTGAGGTGTCCAGGGGTTCGGGTGGCGGCGTGGAGGTCGTCCCACGGAGCGAAGCGAGGGGACGAAGCGGGCGGACCAGCTGCGTGGCGCGCCTGCGGCTCGCCGGCACACAGGCTGCTGCTGGCCGAGCCAAGCAGCTGTTGGCCGGGCTGGGCCGGCAGGTGGGCGATCATGAGCTGACAGGTAAGCCTTTCTTTTTTTAAAGTTTTTTCTATTTTCTGTAACTCTGTTGGGGTTTTTAAAAATACCAAAACACTTTTAAAAATCACCAAAATGCTCCTGGTCACTTGTTGGAATATTCCCAACATGAAACATTTTGGTTTGGAATTTTTGAACATTAAAAATATTTTTCATAGATTAAAATGCTCAATTCAAAAACTTGTGAATTGATTTTAGAAACCCTAGATGACCTAGAAAATGGTACACCTCCTATGATATGGGTTCTCAACCAAAACAAAGAGGATGAGCATTTTGAAGGGCATTTCGTGTTCATTGAAATAATTTTTAGTAAACCCTAGTTGTTTTAAGGGGGTGTTCTGGGGTTTCCTGCCTTCCCCATTTCAAATTCAAATGAAATTTAAACATGATGCACACCCTAATGCATGGTCTATCCGGGATGTGACAACTCACCCCACTCAAAAGAATCTCGTCCCGAGATTTAGAATCTATTGAAAAAGGTGGGATACTCAAGTCGAAGACGATCCTCCCTTTCCCAAGTTGCTTCTTGCTCGGCATGGTTTGACCATTGAACCTTTAGAAACTTGATATTCCGGCGTCGAGTGGTGCGCTCGGCTTGATCGAGAATACGGACGGGATATTCTCGGTAGGTGAGGTTATCTTGGAGATCAAGCGTTTCGTGGTCTACTCCACGGATAGGATCCGAGAAGCAACGCCTGAGTTGGGAAACGTGGAAGACATCATGGACTTTGGAGAGATGCGGAGGTAGTTCCAATTGGTAGGCAACTTCTCCTCGTTTGGCAAGAATGCGAAAGGGTCCAATGTAACGAGGAGCCAACTTGCCTTTGATACCGAATCGATGGGTTCCCTTCAAAGGAGTAACTCAAGGTAAGCCTTCTCGTCAATTTCATAAGTCATAGGCTTATGCTTGCGGTCATATTGGCTCTTTTGACGAGATTGGGCTGTTTTCAATTTCTCACGAATAACGCGAACCTGCTCTTCGGCTTCCTGAATCATGTCCGGCCAAAGAGTTGTCTCTCCCGGTTTCGACCAGTTAAGAGGCGTTCGACATTTCCGTCCATAAAGAACTTCGAAGGGGCTTTTGCAGGCTGGCTTGATAACTATTGTTATAAGCAAATTCGGCGAATGGAAGGCATTTCTCCCAATTCATGCCGAAAAGAGATGACAAGCTTCAAGCATATCCTCTAGGATTTGATTGACTCGTTCTACTTGACCACTTGATTGAGGATGGAAAGCGGTGCTAAAAGAGGCGAAGTTCCCATAGCGTTTGGAAACTTTCCCAAAATCGAGAGGTGAAGAGACTTCCACGGTCTGAGTTAATCTCCAATGGAATACCATGAAGAGACACTATTCGTGAGATGTACAAATCAGCTAGCTGGCTAGCGGTTATACTCTCACGAACAGGTAGAAAGTGGGCTACTTTGGAAAGGCGATCAACAACAACGAAGATAGCATTATTCCCTTTCTTGGTCTGGGAAATCCGGTAATGAAGTCCATACCGATTTTATCCCATTTCCATTCAGGAATTTCCAAAGGTTGAAGGGTACCGGCAGGTCGTTGATGCTCTGCTTTAACTCGACTGACAGCGTCGCGATTAGCAATGTATTGAGCAATTTCTCTCTTCATCCTAGTCCACCAAAACCTCTGGCGTAGATCTTGATACATTTTAGTACTACCAGGATGAATGGTGAGAGGAGAGTCATGAGCTTCCTTAAGGATCAATCGCCTCAGGTTGCGCACCTTGGGAACCACTAGACGGTCTCCAAAGAACATGACACCTTGTTCATCAATGGAGAAACAATCCGCGACTCCTTTCTTGATGTTTCTCCTGATACGGGAGATTCCCGGATCTACCTTCTGTGCTTTGATGATCTGATCCGTAAGGGTAGGTTTCGCCACCAGGGTGGAAAGGAATCCTCGAGGAACAATGTGAAGATTAAGCTTACGAAATTCCTCGTGGAGAATTGGTTGACTTTGTTGTAACATCAGATTGTTACAATAAGATTTGCGACTTAGGGCGTCAGCCATGACATTGGCTTTGCCTGGGGTGTAAGATATTCCTAAGTCGAAATCTGTAATCAACTCGACCCAACGTCTTTGCCTGAGATTCAAATCTGGTTGGGTGAAGATATATTTCAGACTTTGGTGATCAGTGTAGATTTCACAACGATTACCCAGAAGGTAATGTCGCCAGGTTTTGAGTGCATGAACCACTGCTGCAAGCTCTAGATCGTGTGTGGGATAGTTATCCTCATGTGGACGCAATCGTCCGAGAAGCGTAGGCAATCACATGACGATCTTGCATGAGTATGCAACCCAGTCCTTGTCGCGAGGCGTGCATAATAGATAATAAAGTCCTTAGAGAAATCTGGTGGAACAAGTACGGGAGCAGATGTCAGGCGTCTTTTCAGTTCCTGAAAGCTGAACTCGCACTGTGGCGTCCATTCGAACTTCTTATCTTTCTTGAGGAGTTCGGTTAGAGGTTTAGCAACTTTAGAGAAATTCTCGACGAAGCGGCGGCAATAGCTCGCTAAACCGAGGAAACTCCGAACTTGCTTGACCGATTCAGGTGGAGTCCAATCAAGGACGGCTTGAACTTCGCTTCGGGATTGACAGCAATGCCCTTACCAGAGATTACATGTCCTAGATAGGTCACTTCGGTAACGTAACTCACACTTAGAGAATTTGGCATAAAGGCGGTGTTCTCGAAGTTTCATCAATACTAGCCTTAGATGTTCGGCATGTTCCTCTTCGTTCTTGGAGTAGATGAGTATATCATCGAGGTATACCACGACGAATTTATCCAAGTACTCCATAAAGATTGAGTTCATTAACCGAGAGAAGGTGGCTGGAGCATTGGTTAAACCGAAAGACATGACGGTGTACTCGTATTGGCCATAACGAGTAACAAAAGCCGCTTTTAGGTATGTCCCGTTCTTGATTTTGATTTGATGGTAGCCCAACCTCAAATCCATTTTGGAAAAGACTGAGGATCCAGCGAGCTGGTCATACAGATCGTTGATCCTGGGGAGCGGATACTTGTTCTTGATAGTGACCAAATTGACAGGTCGGTAATCTACAACCATCCGATCCGTACCATCCTTCTTCTTGTGAAGAGGACGGGCAAGCCCATGGAGATGAACTAGGACGGATGAAACCCTTTTGCAAGGACTCATCGAGTTGTCTCTTAAGTTCAGCTAGTTCTAGGGGTGCCATCTTATAAGGTCTTCTAGAGATTGGAACGGTTAGGAATAAGATCTATTACGAACTCGACATCCTGTCGGGTGGAACACTGGCAGTTCCTCGGAAAGACATCCGGAAATCACGGACTACGGAATATCTTCGAGGTCTGGAAGAGGGTTGGCATTTAATGAGTAAAGCTGGCGCTTAGACACTCGGGTTACAACATCCACTGTTTTGCCCGAAGGATGGGTAAGTTGAACAGTTCTAGTAGAGCAATCGATCTTAGCATAATGGGCTGACATCCAGTCCATACCTAAGATGATGTTTATGTCCGAGGACTTGAGAGCTATTAAAGATGCAAGAAAAACTAATCTGTCGACAAGAATTTCATTCCCATGACTTATTCTAGAGGTTTGCCATCTAGAACCAGGAGTTTGAATTTCCATGGAGGTAGGCATGTCACAGAATGTGGTGTTGTGCAATCGAGCATAGCTCTCAGAAATAAATGAATGAGATGCTCCAAGATCAAAAGAACAGTTGCGGGTGGCAATTAACAAGAAGCGCATCGAGGACGGCGTTGGGATCCTCATAGGTTTCTTCAGCGGAGACATAGTTGACATGGCCACGGCGGTGGCAACTGGTTTAACATAGGGCACCTTTCCTGCTGGCTTGCCGCGCCAGCAGACTTTCCAGCTTGATTGGGGTTGTTGCAGGGACACTCTCGGATATAGTGGCCCGTCTCTCCACACTTGAAGCAAGTTATCACATTAGGACGTGGAGCAGCATTTGCAGTGGGACCTCCATAACTCTTAGACGGAACATACTGCGGATTGGGGCGAGGCGCCGCAAAGGATGGCTTCGGGGTGAACCTGGGTGGTAGAGCAGTATTTGGAATCCAAACCCGGCGCTTCTGGGATCCAGAGCCGGATGAAGATCCCGAGTCACGGATGTGCTTGCGAGAAGCCTCAAAATCAGTCTGCCCTTGATCCTGGCCGATAGCCTTATTGACTAACTTCGGAAAGAGGTACACTCATGCAGACGGAGATCTCGGCGTAGCTCAGGCCAAGTCCCTTGCGGAACCTTGCCCGCTTCTTAGCATCGGTAGAAACTTCTTGAGGGCATAACGTGCTAACCTCCCAAATTCACGGCTGTAGGCATCCACCGATAGCCTACCTTGGGTGAAACTGCAGAAATTCCTCACGTTTGCGGTCCATAAGACCTTACGGAATATGATGCTCGCGGAAGGCGGCAATCGAACTCATCCCAAGTTGTAACTTGTCCAACCGGACGCATAGCCTCATAATTCTCCCACCAGAGACTAGCAGGGCCTTCCGGATGATAGGCGGCAAAGGTAACCTTGTCGGCCTCGGCCACGTTGGCGGAACGCAGCTTGTGGTGAATGCCGCGGAGCCAATCATCCGCGTCGAGTGGCTCGACGGAATATTTAAATTTTGGGGATATAGCTTGACGAAATCGTTGAGTGAAACCACATCATTTCTTGGCTGGCGTCTTGTGTTTTGCTCAATCCGCTCCAATAAGCGGTTGGTCTCACGCTTATTGCGTTCGCTTCCACATCACCTCGGCCAAAGATGGCGGTTGCGGCAGATTCACATTTCTGGCTGCACTGGCTTCTCCCTGCTCTGGAATAGCAGGAGTGTTGCGAGTGTTGACCATCCTGGGAGACAAGCAGAAGTTTAAACCAGGATGGCAGAATTTAACAAGAAGGGCGGAAGGTAATGGACAGCATGGAATGCAAAGATGTTCATCCGTATGACATGGTAATATAAAATATATGTATATACCAACGGTCATACACACCATTCATAGTTTAGTACAAGCGACGGAGTACAACTATAAGGAAAGGCGTTACATCTCATCGGAAGCATCCCAACTTCTATACATTACTTTTCTACGCTTAGGAACGATACACCTAGGTCGTATTCCACGAGTCACGCAGACGGTGGAAATACAACTACTACCATACTAGGAATAATACTACTATCTCAGGCAGCTCCGTAGTAGTCCTCATAGAAGTCACCTCCCAAGCACGGAAGTGGAACATGATCATCCGGAAGCAGACAATCCTGTGGAGCACATGGGACCATAGGGACTCGGATGTGGCCGTGGTCCAACAAGCGGTGGCAGGCGAGGCCCACGAGGAGGAGTGATGCCTCCCACCTCACGCCACTCCATAAAGTCTGGTAGACCAGCCCGCACTTGGGTAGAAGTCCCGATATCCATATATCCGGCTTGCACGGCAGTGCAAACCTAGTCGAGTAGCCAGGTGGTCGAACGGGCATTAAAGCTCCATACGCAAGGCCCGGTTTTCACGGTCCTTGTCTTCCACATCTCGGTAGTAGTGCGAAGGTGAATCCTCATGGGATGCATCGCTGTACAAACCACGAAGGTAGCCATGCGCCCAGGGGAGGATCTTGGCATGTAGCGGAAATCACTGTTGACCCGGCAAAAGGCAGTTGGCTCGAATAATAGTCATCATGGAATAGGCTGCATCTTGCACAGACATTCCGATAGTGATTCCGAGCCCATAAGAACGATGAAGTGGCTCGGTAGCTCGGGATAAGATGGATAAATCCTGACCGTGCATAGGTATTGGCTTTGATTGAAATCCCTGAACTGCTCCTCGACGGTATATTCAGGATACCACCGATAACCAGCCTCAACCATCACCCTAACCAACATGGCCGTGTGACCGCACACACCAATGCAACGGGTTAGGCGAACCACTTGGTTTTGGGAACGGGTGGCCATCTGAAAGCACAGCCATAATGCAAAGGCATTAGAATTTCTAGGGAAAATCGGGCAGCATAACATTCAGAATGCTCAAATCAGATTTGAGACATTCAAAATCAGATTTGCAAAGCCACTCAACAACATCATATCAAGGTTACGGTTCAAATGGTAGCATACTAAAATTTAGTAACACCGAATCGAGGATGTAACCGACAATCCTATAAGTTACTACGGATTAGTAACACGTGAACACGATAGAGAATAGAGCCTAGTCCTAAACCCACGTCGAATGAGAAGAGGATGACTCAGATCGAGGGCATAAGGTAAAGGAGTAAAAAGAGCCTTACGTTCCTCCCACAATCAATTCCCTACATATAACTAAAGCATTTCTAGACTCAACTTGACCAGTTTGGCTTAGCGAACCTACGGGCAGCCACGCTTTCGATGCCAACGCTGTCAGACCCCGATTCCAAGTCACATCGACCTAGCTGGTAACACCTCATATCACTTTGCGGCCTCACGCACGGTATTCCCACGGTGTCGCCTTACCATGGCCCGGGACCGTTTGCGTCTTTTTGGCTCACGTATATGATAGCGTCGCTAGCATCCACATGACAAAGAACCCGGGCCGACATGGCTAGTCGTGAACCCAAAGCGGCACTAACCTATGGGGACAGGCATACATGAATCACTTCGAGCATGTCGGTCATCAACGTATGAATTCGGGCTGTAGCACTGGCTATGAGGACTCCGGTATCCCGGGCTGTAGCAGGCTAGGCAGGACTCGAATATCACCGCGTGACATTTCCCGAAGGAACAGAACCTGAACGAAATGAAACACATGCCGCCAGTCAAGTGTCCAAGCGGTAGTCTGGGCTAGCAGGACTCCGGTGAACCGGGCTGTAGCGGACTACTATCGCTCGAAGCACGAGACTTACATTTCCCCATATGAGAGGCTGCCAAGGATAAACAACTAGTTTGTCGGATCCCACCCATACCAAGCATTTCAATCATACACGCATAATATGCCCGATATGAGTAAATACAACAAGGCATCACAACAAAACTCTACAACTCAAGTACTTTATTTAAAAGGCTCCGAGGAGCCATACATAACATAGTCATACAGGTAGGGGTCACATGACCCAACACTCAAGTCATACAAACATACAAGCACATGCGGAAGCAAACTAGTCTGAGTACGAGACTCTAGAAAGAAAGAAAGCTTGTTGGAGCCTTTCTATCTACAATGGCCCTTCACAAGTCTTAGATCGCCACCGGGTGGCTAGTTCACTCGTCAAGTCAACATCTACATAGAATCCGTCGGAGGGGTAGTATAGTCCTCCGAAAAACATTGATTAAGCAAACATGAGTACAAAAGTACTCAGCAAGTCTTACCACGTAATCCTATCATACATGCACATTCTCAAGAAGGAGGTGGAGTTATTTGCGACAAGAAGCTTTGACTCTTGGCTAAGCTATCCCACGTAACACACTTTGTAAAGCATTTGTCGCTTGCAGTCCACTACTCACCATCACAATACTCCACCGTGGATCCTCTCTCGTCATCCCTGAGAGGGCCATCCACGATACTCACACTTATCTTGAGGCTTTTAGTAGTATCCATTTACTTGTCTATGAACTGATATAGGTAACCCAGAAGTCCTTTTCCGTGGACACGGCTATTGAATAGATTATATTAAACCCTGCAGGGTGTACTTCTTCACACACGCTCTCACCACTTACCGTCGTTTACACGACATGTACTCGCAACCTTCAAGCGGAAGCCCAACGTGGGTGTCGGCCACAGCCTACCTAAACACTCAAGTCCCTAGTCCAGGTTTATCGCCTATTCGGGTTCCATCCGCAGGGAGTCCGCCGAGGTTTCCCATACGGCCCCGAACGATGTGTACAGGGTTCCCGAGACACCAAGCAGGCGAATCGGTACATCAGACCACGGTGCCTACCGCAACACAACCCACCCCTAAGGTCAGCTGCTATGCGGCCCCCAAAGATGCTACAAACACCGAAACTACTTGCAACTCCCGGACTATGAACAGGGGTGGTTAAGAAGCGAGAGGGTCCATTGGTTTCGGGCCCAATGCGTGGTAGTAGCTAGTTCATGGATCACAAACACAGATCTCAGTTCTTAGGGTCGGCTTCAATGAAACAACCCACCATGTACTCCTACATGGCCTCTCATCGATACCTTTACCAATTCGTGTTCAACACTTTCACTCTCGAACCAACACAACCTTTCACTCCAGGTTCATCATCCCGATGAGCCAGACTGACACAACTCTAAGCATAGCAAGCATAGCATGGTAGGAACACACAAACACGGCTCAATCAACTCCTACACATACTAGTGGGTTTCATCTGAGTTCTTGTGGCAATGACAGGTCATGCAAAGGAAGTGGGTTCAATTACCGCAGCACACAACAGTTTGAATCGCGTTGTCTTAATGCAAAACGAGAGCCAAGCGAGAACATGGGTTTGTATCGGAATGATCAATGAATTGCTTGCACGATGGAACTGGGGTAGAGAACTGCCCTTCGGAAGGGTAATCGAGGTTATCTTGAGGCAGAACCTATCATGGAAGCACACCAAAGTAAACACACATGACAATATGCAACAATATGATGCATGCTATGACATGGCAATATGGATGTGTGTTGGTCTAATGCAAGCTGAAAGAGTAGGATGAACTCATTTGAATCAAGGATTCAAATGATAGCTCATTGGAGTTAGTCCTAATGGTGCAATATCTTATTCTGGTTATTCAGCATAGTTAACTTGTTTTAACATGCATGAAACCTGTACCAATGGATAGAGTGTATTTTTCTGATAATTTTTCATATATAAATCTTTGCATTTGGAGTTATAGATAAAAAGTTATAAGCATTTGAAATTTGAAATATATTCTGGAATTTACTATATAGAAATAATTCCAGAATTTGAATTAATCTTGTCGCCAAAGATGAGGTCAACATGACGTCAGGGGTCAACGGGTCGTCCAGGTCAAACTGACCAGTGGGACCCGCATGTCAGGTTAATTTAAACTAATTTAGTTAATTAGAACTAATCCTAATTAGTTTAATCGGAGGGGTCCACCGTCATTGACCTGTATGTCAACAGGCCCACGGACGGGTCAACTCACGGCGTCTAGCCGCTTGGCGAGGCCGTGACGCGGGCGGAGCAAGTGCTTTTGCACTTTCGGGCTCCAAATGGAGCTGGGAGCACCTACGTAGCTGGTGGTGTGCCGCGGTTTGGGGTGGTGTTAGGTGGGTTCGGGGTGGCCGGTGGGGGCGCCGGCGACGTGTCGGGCGGCGACCGGGGCTCGGCCATCGACGGGTTTGGGGTGAGAGGCTTGGCGAGGCGCGGGAAGTGCAGTTAGGCCCGTGGGGGCGTGGTGAGTGTGATGGACGTGGTGGCAGGGGCGTTAGGTGGCGAACATCGTCGGCGCACGAGCTCATGGCGGTGGGTTCGGGTGAGCGGCGTGCGCCGTGGTGGTGTAAGAAAAGAGAGCGGAGAGGACGGGAGGTAGCCGGGCTCACGGTGATCTCGTGAGAGAGCCTCGGCGGGTCGGGATGCTCGACGCGGGCGACGGGCGATGGGGATCTCCGGCGCTCGAGCTTGGTCGGGTCGGTGTAGAGGCCTCGGGGTGTTTTAGAGCGAGGAACCAGCTAGCTAGAGGTAACGGGTGCTTGGCGGAGCTGCTAGACATGGCGGGAGGAGCGTGGACGGCGGGGAGCACGGGCGTCCGACGGTGGCGATGTCGGCGATGGCGTCGCCGGTCGAAGGCGGCGAGAGAGAGAGGGCAGGGGAAAGTGAGGTGTCCAGGGGTTCGGTGGCGGCGTGGAGGTCGCCCACGGAGCGAAGCGAGGGGACGGGCGGCGGCTGCGTGGCTGGCGCTCAAGGCCGCCAAGCCGGCAGCTGCTCGTCAAGCCGAGCCAAGCAGCCATTGGCGCTGCCATTGGCTGGGCCGGCAGTGGGCGGTCATGCATGTGTGTAAGCCTTTCTTTTTTTAAAGTTTTTTCTATTTTCTGTAACTCTGTTGGGGTTTTTAAAAATACCAAAACACTTTTAAAAATCACCAAAATGCTCTGGTCACTTGTTGGAATATTCCCAACATGAAACATTTTGGTTTGGAATTTTTGAACATTTAAAATATTTTTCATAGTTTAAAATGCTCATTTCAAAAACTTGTGAATTGATTTTAGAACCCCTAGATGACCTAGAAAATGGTACACCTCCTTTGATATGGGTTACGAACCAAAACAAAGAGGATGAGCATTTTGAAGGGCATTTCAGGTTCATTGAAATAAATTATAGTAAACCCTAGTTGTTTTCAGGGGGGGGTGTTCTGGGGTTTCCTGCCTTCCCCATTTCAAATTCAAATGAAATTTAAACATGATGCACACCCTAATGCATGGTCTATCTGGGATGTGACAAACTCCGCTGGGCTCAGCCTCTCGTTCCACTTGAGGCCTGCTAGTACCATGGGTGCTAACACTAAACAAGCCCACTCTTTGCGGCAACAACAAGAGTGGTGCATTCTTGGCCCGCTTGCCGTGTGAGTCAGCCATGTTAGTTCCGGGTCGACCAGGGCCGCCTTTAAGAGTTTTGACATGTTCCCTCCACAAGGATGGCCTGCCGTGTCTTGCATCTAGTGACCAAGGTAAGGTTGTTACCATGCACGATCAATAGAGGGAGATTGATGGAATCGATGTTCGTGTATTCTTGAGCATCGTGGGCAAATCTATATTCTGTACATGTCTTGGAGGACAAGAAGCCCCCGTAGATATAAATTAGAATAGCGGAAACGATAAAATCTGAATGTCACGGGTTTGAGCTCTTCTCCCGAACATTTTCATGGCCAGTGGATTTTTTGCACCAATCTTGGAGCAGTGAAAGTTGCCATGTCAAGGCTCAAATCGCTCAGGGAGAAGAAACCATTACGAACACCTCTCCACTCACTCCTTGTGTTTCCCTAGTTTGTGAATCCTCTACTATTGCGCTTGAGAAACAAAGTATACATGGGAATTATTCTTTCAGCAAGCGAAGAGCTAATTTTATTGAGCTGTGAAGATGGAAAAACGAGTCCACATCCCTACTATCTTTTACCCTACAACAACACTGATGACGATAACACCAATGATTTTGGAGTTATTTCTTACTGCACAAATGAATTAGAGCACTATCGTGTACTATATTATTTATCTAGTCACCATAGCAATTGTGCCATCATAATGTTGTTACCTTATCCTGTTTTTCACTGGCCCAATTCTCATTGCTTCTATTTGGTGCGGAGAAAGTTTTGTTGGTGCATCAATTGCCTCCTCATATTATGTTGAACAAATTTCTATATGCTATCAAACCAAAGATGATGAGCAAATGATCTTCATTGTGCCAAAATACTGGAGGGTTGTACTGAAGTGCATTAGATGTATCTTGTTATATATGGCAGTCTGCTTGGTCTTCTATATATGATGAAGCTTTTAGTAGAGTTGAACATATACCTTGGTCCATGATTGTCCTAGGGAAAGGCAAAACATATGAAGAAATGTAGATCACCGTGTAGTTGGTATTTTCAAGAGTGCTTGGCAATTTTATCTCTGTCCATGCTCATAAACGATGGCAAATTCATGTGATTTTCCATGGTAGCTTTTTTGTAAACATGAATTTGGAATCATGGCTTAAAAATCCATTGATTTTTGTATTTTTGTTATTGTCTAGTTTGATTATTGTTCCTTTTTCTATTTGTGCATCGACAAAGCCGATTATTATCAATTTTTTATTATCAACAAATTCTAGCTACCATCTTTTGTTTAGTGAATAGTTGCCATGGTAAATTTGCCACGTTGTTTCTATGAATTTTTTCAGACCATGGCAAATTGCCATTCACTGTTTTAGAGATCGTTGTGCCATGTATGTTCTCTAATTTTGCTTTGTATTTCAGACCTCTTATTAGAGATCTCTAAAATTGCCATGAAAAATGATCTATAATACATACCATTTCTCTACATTTATCATGATTTACGTATCGCTTAGATTGATATGCCCATGCGGAATTCACTGTGTATTGCAGATCGTTCGCCATGGCAAATTATAACCAATGACATGGCAATTTCATAATCTTGTACATGTATCATCTTCTGTTTTAAGTGCATAGTTGGCACATGAAATATTTTGATATAATTTTGCTATTAATTCCATAAACCAAGGGAAATTACTATCGAGTTGCCAAAGACAGTTTTTGTCATGTAAAACTGACCATGTTATCGGAATTTGCATTTTCTAGCAATTTCTTATATGATAAATTACCAACGCAAAATTACTTATACTGCCATGGCAAGTTTACTTTTCCATAGATGTCAACTTTTGTTCGCTCATGGAAATCTTTTTTATGTCAATTTAACTTTTCTGCAAACATAAATTTAAGCATCAATTTTTTAATATGCATTTGCCATGGCAAATTTGATAAAAAAATTTGCTTATTTTAATACACGCGACTTTATTACACAAAGGATAGCAATTTTGATAAAAAAAATATCATGTCAATTTGCATATGCATTTGCCATGGCAATTTTTGATCAATTTTGTTGACTACACATACATGGCAAATTTGTTATATAAAAACATGGCAATTTAAATGGAAAATTTGAATATGCATTTGCCATGTCAATTTCGGTCAATGTGTTTGTGTTATTTCATATACAGGGTAATTGTATTACAGAAAAGATGGCAATTTTGATAAAAATAACTGGCAAGCCATGTCAATTTAACCTTTTTATTGCCATGGCAATATTCATTTATTTGCATGGAAATTTTAATTTAGCATACATATAAAATTTACTTTCGTCATTCATGGAAGAATTTATATTTATGGAGCATGGCAACTTTACTATTTATTTTGCCATGGCAAAAATACCTTTCATCCATGGCAATGTTTTTTATTTTTTTACTGTTCATGGATTTTTTTGCTTCTATGGACTTTTTACATTTATACTTTACAAAGACATGGCAATTACTGCTAAACAATAGATGGAAAATTTTCCTTTTTATTTTGCCACATGATGGCAAATTTTAATCCACCATTATTTTCTTTTTGTGTGTATAGTAAAAGTACCATACAAAATTTTAAATCAAAATTTTCTTGCCAGCTTATACAAATGCAAATTTACCATGAACTTTTTCTCTAGTGCTTTTTCCATAAATTATTTTTACGATACCAAATTTTGCTTATTAATACGATGGTATGTTTTGGTTTGAACCATTGTCATTTATTAGTAGTAGCTTTGCTTGTCACTATATTTGTCACAACAAATTCATCTTTCAGCTTATTGTTTCAATATTTCTGATCTTTTTAGCATGATAAATCTGAGCTTTATTAGTCACCGTAAAAAGACCTATATTGTAGCGACGAATTGTTTAATCTGGGCCCCTCTCAGACGGAATGTTCGGCAGTTTTAGGGTCAAGAATGTGTTTTCAAGAGATCTTATTATAATTTTTAGTCATAGGAGTTACTTTGTATTTTCTTGGATCTTAGGTCCAAATGAGTGTACCAGTAATTGTTATGAATATAAATAAATTTACATCTGTTTTCTCAAAAAGAAAGATAGATACCAATCATATACTACTAAATAAACATCACATACCAAAATATACACTAACAGCAGACACGGGATGCTCTCGCGCCCATGGGCGCCCAACCAGAGCTCTTGTCACATCGGCAACAACCTCCACCTCCCAGCGCCAAGACTGCTAGCAGTGAGCCGCCACCACGCCCGGACAAAGTCACTACTGCGCCTTGGAGCTCGGGCGGCAGGACCAGAGTCTGGCCGGTCGAGAGGCCGAGGGTGCCAGATCTAATTAGCAACGGACCTGGGAGCCCCAACCACACCGCCCGACGAGCAAGATTCCAACACCGTTGTGTGCTACTCCACTACGACCACCCATCCCGCGCCATCGCGCGCGAACCAGTACCAACCTCTCACGCCACCTGCTTGCGCGGCAGGAGCGCCGTGCCCAAAATCGCAACAGTAGCGCCGGCACATGCTACAGACGAGGGCACGCGAGGGAGAGAACCGGCGCCAAGACGCAACTCTTACAATCTCCTCGCAGCTCCGCTCCAGCGCGCTAAGCCTATTGACGCTCGCGAGATGGGCGGACAACGGATTTGGACACCATATCACCCGCCGACGTTGTTGGCCACGAAGCTGTACTCGCGGTCCCTGAGGGATGCCCAGAGTCACGAGGAAAATTTCCACGCGGATGCCGTCAGTCACACGGCTTGGCCTTGTGGTGTCCTCCAGCGGCGGCGGAGAGGAGGAGCAAGATTCAGCCCGCAGAGTTTTGGGTCGTCCGCCTGAGTCGCCTGCACCGGAGCAACGCGGGGCCTTTTCTCATATCGTGTCACTTAAGTATTACAGTCCATGTTCTGCTTGTGTTGGTTTGGCGGCTCATTTCCAAAGCATTGCACACATTTCCAAAGAATTGCACACTGTTGGGGAACGTAGTAATTTTAAAAAATTTCCTACGATCACGCAAGACCATGGTGATGGCATAGCAACGAGAGGGAAGAGTGTCCGTCCACGTACCCTCGTAGACCGTGGCGGCGTTATAACAACGGTTGATTGATGTAGTCGTGCGTCTTCACGATCCGACCGATCCCAGCACCGAACGTGACGGCACCTCCGAGTTACGCACACGTTCAGCTCGATGGCGATCCCGGACTCCGATCCAGCAAAGTGTCGGGGATGAGTTCCGTCGACCTGACGGCGTGGTGGTGGCGATGTTGATGCTCCACCGACGCAGGGCTTCGCCTAAGCTCCGCGACGATATGACTTCTCCGGCGCAGGGCTTTGCCTAAGCTCCGCAACGATATGACCGAGGTGGAATATGGTGGAAGGGGGCACCGCACACGGCTAAGGGAAGATCCGTAGATCAACTTGTGTGTCTTGGGGTGCCCCCTGCCCCCGTATATAAAGGAGCCAAGGGGGAGGTGGCCGGCCCAAGGGGAGGCGCGCAAGGAGTCCTACTCCCTCGGAGTAGGACTCCTCCTCCAATCCTAGTTGGATTAGGATTCCGGAGGAAGAGAGAGAGAGGGGCGGCCCACCTTTCCTAGTCCTAATAGGACTAGGAAAAGGGGGGCGTGACCACCTAGGGCTGCCCTTCTCCTTTCCTCTAAGGCCCACTATGGGCCCATGTAGTTCAGGGGGTTCCGGTAACCTCCGGTACTCGATAAATTCCCGATTTCACTCGGAACCATTCAAGTCCAAACATAGGCTTCCAATATATCAATCTTTATGTCTCGACCATTTCGAGACTCCTCGTCATGTCCGTGATCACATCCGGGACTCGAACAACCTTGATTGCATCAATACTTATAAACTCATTATGAACTGTCATCGAAGCGTTAAGCGTGCGGACCCTACGGGTTCGAGAACTATGTAGACATGACCTAGAACTATTCTCGGTCAATAACCAATAGCGGAACCTGGATGCCCATATTGGTTCCTACATATTCTCGAAGATCTTTTATCGGTCAAACCGCATAACGACATACGTTGTTCCCTTTGTCATCGGTATGTTACTTACCCGAGATTCGATCGTCGGTATCCAATACCTAGTTCAATCTTGTTACCGGTAAGTCTCTTTACTCGTTCCGTAATACATCATCTCACAACTAACACATTAGTTGCAATGCTTGCAAGGCTTATGTGATGTGTATTACCGAGAGGGCCCAGAGATACCTCTCCGACAATCGGAGTGACAAATCCTAATCTCGAAATATGCCAACCCAACATGTACCTTCGGAGACACCTGTAATGTACCTTTATAATCACCCAGTTACGTTGTGACGTTTGGTAGCACCCAAAGTGTTCCTCAGGCAAACGGGAGTTGCATAATCTCATAGTCATAGGAACATGTATAAGTCATGAAGAAAAAGCACTAGCAACAAACTATACGATCAGGTGCTATGCTAATGGAATGGGTCATGTCAATCAGATCATTCAACCAATGATGTGATCCCGTTAATCAAATAACAACTCCTTGTTCATGGTTAGGAAACACAACCATCTTTGATTAACGAGCTAGTCAAGTAGAGGCATACTAGTGACACTCTGTAGGTTTATGTATTCACACATGTATTATGTTTCCGGTTAATACAATTCTAGCATGAATAATAAACATTTATCATGATATAAGGAAATAAATAATAACTTTATTATTGCCTCTAGGGCATATTTCCTTCAGTCTCCCACTTGCACTAGAGTCAATAATCTAGATTACACAGTAATGATTCTAACACCCATGGAGTCTTGGTGCTGATCATGTTTTGCTCGTGGAAGAGGCTTAGTCAACGGGTCTCCAACATTCAGATCCGTATGTATCTTGCATATCTCTATGTCTCCCACCTGGACCAAATCCGGATGGAGTTGAAGGCGTCTTTTGATGTGCTTGGTTCTCTTGTGAAATCTGGATTCCTTTGCCAAGGCAATTGCACGATATTGTCACAAAAGATTTTCATTGGACCCGATACACTAGGTACAACACCTAGATCGGTTATGAACTCCTTCATCCAGACTCCTTCATTAGCTGCTTCGAAGCAGCTATGTACTCAACTTCACATGTAGATCCCGCCACGACGCTTTGTTTGGAACTGCACCAACCGACAGCTCCACCGTTTAATGTAAATACGTATCCGGTTTGCGATTTAGAATCGTCCGGATCAGTGTCAAAGCTATGCGTCGGCGTAACCGTTCTGACGAGTTCTTTGTCACCGCCATAAATGAGAAACATATCCTTAGTCCTTCTCAAGTACTTAAGGATGTTCTTGACCGCTGTCCAGTGATCCACTCCTGGATTACTTTGGTACCTGCCTGCTAAACTTACAGCAAGGCACACATCAGGTCTGGTACACAGCATTGCATACATGATAGAGCCTATGGCTGAAGCATAGGGAACATCTTTCATTTTCTCTCTATCTTCTGCGGTGGTCGGGCATTGAGTCTTACTCAACTTCACACCTTGTAATACCGGCAAGAACCCTTTCTTTGCCTGATTCATTTTGAACTTTTTCAAAACTTTATCAAGGTATATGCTTTGTGAAAGTCCTATTAAGCGTCTTGATCTATCTCTATAGATCTTAATGCCCAATATGTAAGCAGCTTCACCGAGGTCTTTCATTGAAAAACTCTTATTCAAGTATCCTTTTATGCTATCCAGAAATTCTATATCATTTCCGATCAGTAATATGTCATCCACATATAATATCAGAAATGCTACAGAGCTCCCACTCACTTTCTTGTAAATACAGGCTTCTCCAAAAGTCTGTATAAAACTAAATGCTTTTGATCACACTATCAAAACGTTTATTCCAACTCCGAGAGGCTTGCACCAGTCCATAAATGGATCGCTGGAGCTTGCACACTTTGTTAGCTCCCTTTGGATCGACAAAACCTTCTGGTTGCATCATATACAACTCTTCTTCCGTAAATCCATTCAGGAATGCAGTTTTAACATCCATTTGCCAAATTTCATAATCATAAAATGCGGCAATTGCTAACATGATTCGGACGGACTTAAGCATCGCTACGGGTGAGAAGTTCTCATCGTAGTCAATCCCTTGAACTTGTCGAAAACCTTTTGCAACAAGTCGAGCTTTATAGACAGTAACATTACCATCAGCGTCAGTCTTCTTCTTGAAGATCCATTTATTCTCAATTGCTTGCCGATCATCGGGCAAGTCAACCAAAGTCCACACTTTGTTCTCATACATGGATCCCATCTCAGATTTCATGGCCTCCAGCCATTTTGTGGAATCTGGGCTCACCATCGCTTCTTCATAGTTCGTAGGTTCATCATGTTCCAAAGTAACATGACTTCCAGAATAGGATTACCGTACCACTGCAGTGCGGATCTTGCTCTGGTTGATCTCTGAAGTTCTGAGAAACTTGATCTGAAGTTTCATGATCATCATCATTAGCTTCCTCCCTATTTGGTGTAGGTGTCACGAAACTGTTTTCGTGATGTACTACTTCTCAATAAGGGAGTAGATACTGATTATCTCATCAATTTCTACTTTCCTCCCACTCACTTCTTTCGAGAGAAACTCCTTCTCCAAAAAGTTTCGAATTTAGCAACAAAAATCTTGCCTTGGATTTGTGATAGAAGATGTACCCAACAGTCTCCTTTGGGTATCCTATGAAGACACATTTCTCCGATTTGGGTTCGAGCTTATCAGGTTGAAGCTTTTTCACATAAGCATCGCAGCCCCAAACTTTCAGAAACGATAACTTTGGTTTCTTGCCAAACCACAGTTCATAAGGCGTCGTCTCAACGGATTTAGATGGTGCCCTATTTAAAGTGAATGTAGCCGTCTCTAAAGCATAACCCCAAAATGATAGCGGTAAATCAAGAAGAGACATCATAGATCGCACCATATCTAATAAAGTACGATTCTGACGTTCGGACACACCATTACGTTGTGGTGTTCCGGGTGGCGTAAGTTCTTGAAACTATTCCGCATTGTTTCAAATGTAGGCCAAACTCGTAACTCAAATATTCTCCTCCACGATCAGATCGCAGAAACTTTATTTTTCTTGTTACGATGATTTTCCACTTCACTCTGAAATTCTTTGAACTTTTCAAATGTTTCAGACTTGTGTTTCATTAAGTAGATATACCCATATCTGCTCAAATCATCTGTGAAGGTGAGAAAATAACGATATCCGCCACGAGCCTCAACATTCATTGGACCACATACATCGGTATGTATGATTTCCAATAAATCTGTTGCTCTCTCCATAGTTCCGGAGAACGGCGTTTTAGTCATCTTGCCCATAAGGCACGGTTACATAAGTGCCAAGTGATTCATAATCAAGTGACTCCAAAAGTCCATCGGTATGGAGTTTCTTCATGCGCTTTACACCGATATGACCTAAACGGCGTGCCACAAATAAGTTGCACTATCATTATCAACTCTACATCTTTTGGCTTCAACATTATGAATATGTGTATCACTACTATCGAGATTAAGTAAAAACAAACCATTCTTCAATGGTGCATGACCATAAAAGATATTATTCATATAAATAGAACAACCATTATTCTCTGATTTAATTGAATAACCGTCTCGCATCAAACAATATACAGATATAATGTTCATGATCAACGATGGTACTAAATAACAATTATTTAGGTCTAATACTAATCCAGAAGGTAGATGTAGAGGTAGCGTGGCGACCGCGATCACATCGACTTTGGAACCATTTACCACGATCTTCGTCACCTCGTCCTTAGCCAATCTTCGCTTAATCCGTAGCCCCTGTTTCGAGTTGCAAATATTAGCAACAGAACCAGTATCAAATACCCAGGTGCTACTGCGAGTATTAGTAAGGTACACATCAATAACATGTATATCATATATACCTTTGTTAACCTTGCCGTCCTTCTTATCCGCCAAATACTTGGGGCAGTTCCGCTTCGATGACCAGCCTGCTTGCAATAGAAGCACTCGGTTTCAGGCTTAGGACCAGACTTGGGTTTCTTCTCTTGATTAGCAACTTGCTTGCCGTTCTTTTGAAGTTTCCTTTTCTTTCCTTTGCCCTTTTCTTGAAACTAGTGGTTTTGTTAACCATCAACACTAGATGCTCCTTTTTGATTTCTACTACCGCGGCTTTCAACATCGCGAAGAGCTCGGGCAATGTTATGGTCATCCCTAGCATATTATAGTTCATCACGAAGCTCTTGTAGCTTGGTGGCAGTGATTGGAGAATTCTGTCAATGACGCAATCATCTGGAAGATTAACTCCCGGTTGAATCAAGTGATTGTTATACCCGGACATTACGAGTATATGCTCCTTGACGAACCGTTCTCCTCCATCTTACAGCTATAGAACTTATTGGAGACTTCATATCTCTCAATCCGGGCATTCGCTTGGAATATTAACTTCAACTCCTGGAACATCTCATATGCTCCATGGTGTTCAAAACGACGTTGAAGTCCCGGTTCTAAGCCATAAAGCATGGCACCTTGAACTATAGAGTAGTCATCAGCTTTGCTTTGCCGACGTTCACAACTTGGGCGCAGCCCTTACACTAGGCACGGCACCTAACGGTGCTTCCGGGGCCGTAATTTTTCTGTGCAGCAATAAGGATAATCCTCAAATTACGGACCCGATCCGTGTAATTGCTGCCATCATCTTTCAACTTTGCTTTCTCAAGGAACGCATTAAAATTCAACGGAACAACAAAGCACGAGCCATCTATCTACACAACATAGACAAGCAAGATACTATCAGGTACTAAGTTCATGATAAATTTAAGTTCAATTAATCATATTACTTAAGAACTCCCACTTAGAAAAATATCCTCCAATTCTCTAAGTGATTGCGTGATCCATATCAACTACACCATGACCGATCATCACGTGTGATGGAGTAGTTTCAATGGTGAACATCAATATGTTGATCATATCTACTATATGATTCACGCCGACCTTTCGGTCTCCGTGTTCGAGGTCATATCTTATATGCATAGCTCGTCAAGTATAACCTGAGTATTCCGCGTGTGCAACTGTTTTGCACCCGTTGTATTTGAACGTAGAGCCTATCACACCCGATCATCACGTGGTGTCTCAAAGACGAAGAACTTTCATAGCGGTGCATACTCGGGAGAACACTTCTTGATAATTTAGTAAGGGATCATCTTATAATGCTACCGTCAATCAAAGCAAGATAAGATGCATAAAGGATTAACATCACATGCAATCAATATAAGTGATATGATATGGCCATCATCATCTTGTGCTTGTGATCTCCATCTCCGAAGCACCATCATGATCACCATCGTCACCGGCGCGACACCTTGATCTCCATCGTAGCATCGTTGTCGTCTCGCCAATCTTATGCTTCCACGACTATTACTACCGCTTAGTAATAAAGTAAAGCATTACATCGCGATTGCATTGCATACAATAAAGCGACAACCATATGGCTCCTGCCAGTTGCCGATAATTTGGTTACAAAACATGATCATCTCATACAATATAGCATCACGTCTTGACCATATCACATCACAACATGCCCTGCAAAAACAAGTTAGACGTCCTCTACTTTGTTGTTGCAAGTTTTACGTGGCTGCTACGGGCTGAGCAAGAACCGTTCTTACCTACGCATCAAAACCACAACGATAGTTTGTCAAATAGACTCCGTTTAACCTTCTCAAGGACGGGCGTAGCTACACTCGGTTCAACTAAAGTTGGAGAGACAGTCTTCCACAAGCCATCCGTGTGCAAAGCACGCCGAGGAACCGGTCTCGGCGTAAAATGCACGCGTAAGGTTGGTCTGGATCGTCATCCAACAATACCGCTGAACCAAAGTATGACATCTGGTAGGCAGTATGACTTGTATCGTCCACAACTCACTTGTGTTCTACTCGTGCATATGACATCTACGCATAAAACCAGGCTCGGATGCCACTTTGTTGGGGAACGTAGTAATTTCAAAAATTTTCCTACGATCACGCAAGACCATGGTGATGGCATAGCAACGAGAGGGAAGAGTGTCCATCCACGTACCCTCGTAGACCGTAAGCGGAAGCGTTATAACAACGCGGTTGATGTAGTCGTACGTCTTCACGATCCGACCGATCCCGATGCGAGCGTGACGGCACCTCCGAGTTACTGCACACGTTCAGCTCGATGGCGATCCCGGACTCCGATCCAGCAAAGTGTCGGGATGAGTTCCGTCAAGACGACGGGCGTGGTGACGATGTTGATGCTCCACCGACGCGGGGCTTCGCCTAAGCTCATGACGATATGACTTCTCCGGCGCAGGGCTTTGCCTAAGCTCATAGCGATATGACCGAGGTGGAATATGGTGGAAGGGGCACCGCACTGCAGCTAAGGGAAGATCCGTAGATCAACTTGTGTGTCTTGGGGTGCCCCCTGCCCCGTATATAAAGGAGCCAAGGGGAGGTGGCGGCCCAAGGGGGAGGCGCGCAAGGAGTCCTACTCCCTCCGGGAGTAGGACTCCTCCTCCAATCCTAGTTGGATTAGGATTCCCGGAGGAAGAGAGAGAGGGGGGGCGCCCACCTTTCCTAGTCCTAATAGGACTAGGAAAGGGGGGTGACCACCTAGGGCTGCCCTTCTCCTTTCCTCTAAGGCCCACTATGGGCCCATGTAGTTCAGGGGGTTCCGGTAACCTCCGGTACTCGGTAAATTCGATTTCACTCGGAACCATTCAAGTCCAAACATAGGCTTCCAATATATCAATCTTTATGTCTCGACCATTTCGAGACTCCTCGTCATGTCCGTGATCACATCCGGGACTCGAACAACCTTGATTGCATCAATACTTATAAACTCATTATGAACTGTCATCGAAGCGTTAAGCGTCACGGACCCTACGGGTTCGAGAACTATGTAGACATGACCTAGAACTATTCTCGGTCAATAACCAATAGCGGAACCTGGATGCCCATATTGGTTCCTACATATTCTCTGAAGATCTTTTATCGGTCAAACCGCATAACGACATCGTTGTTCCCTTTGTCATCGGTATGTTACTTACCCGAGATTCGATCGTCGGTATCCAATACCTAGTTCAATCTTGTTACCGGTAAGTCTCTTTACTCGTTCCGTAATACATCATCTCACAACTAACACATTAGTTGCAATGCTTGCAAGGCTTATGTGATGTGTATTACCGAGAGGGCCCAGAGATACCTCTCCGACAATCGGAGTGACAAAACCTAATCTCGAAAAATGCCAACCCAACATGTACCTTCGGAGACACCTGTAATGTACCTTTATAATCACTCAGTTACGTTGTGACGTATGGTAGCACCAAAAGTGTTCCTCAGGCAAACGGGAGTTGCATAATCTCATAGTCATAGGAACATGTATAAGTCATGAAGAAAAAGCACTAGCAACAAACTATACGATCAGGTGCTATGCTAATGGAATGGGTCATGTCAATCAGATCATTCAACCAATGATGTGATCCCGTTAATCAAATAACAACTCCTTGTTCATGGTTAGGAAACACAACCATCTTTGATTAACGAGCTAGTCAAGTAGAGGCATACTAGTGACACTCTGTAGGTTTATGTATTCACACATGTATTATGTTTCCGGTTAATACAATTCTAGCATGAATAATAAACATTTATCATGATATAAGGAAATAAATAATAACTTTATTATTGCCTCTAGGGCATATTTCCTTCACACACACAGATCCAAACCCTCATATTGTCATGTCATTGGGTCATTGCCGTTTTCCAACTCCCTTCTTTCCATCTCAGTCTCGTTTGTGTTGGTTTGGGGGCTTTAAATTGAGAAGTAGATCTAGCAAAGATGACTAGTAGGCTAAAGGAAGAGGAGTGCCAATTAGTTGGATATATACGTACTGAGCGGGTTTGGAAGTATGCAGTAACCCTATCATGTATATATAGGTGAACATGATTTGGGAAGGTTGGTGGATACGTATCTATCCTTTGATGCCCATCTCAAGATCATCATAGTTTCTAGTAAAAAATAAGTCACGTGTGTGCTACAACTGATCAATGATCTCTTGTTGTCATAAAGTAGAAGATATGTATCTCATTCACAGTAGTAATATCTCAACTTATCAATGGATTTATTGTTTCCATTTCAACTAACGTAGCAATAGACCGATAGATCCACCGATGAGAGAACAAAACACTTGCAGAGTACTTTTTCTCAGTGTTGTGCTATTAGGTGGATGCGATCTTATGTGCCCCTTCATGTGCTATATATCTAGGCAGTTTGTAAGAATCTACAGATCATATATTAATGCATTTGTTGTATGTTCAGTGTTGACGAGTTTGAGACCAAGTATGTAAAACATTTATTTTTGTGAGTGGTAGAGATCATTTTAAAACATATATCGATGCAATTTTAGAAGGAAAGTGAGTAGGGGTTCATCAGTTTATATTCCTGGTGGATGCAAATTTTACATGCATAGAGTAGCATTGTTCTGAAAAGGCAGTATGACTTAGCAAAGTTTTACAATATCATTGCTTGCTTCAGGTTCAGGCAGTCTGTTTTGTGGTTGTTTGCTTTTCTTTGGGGTTTACAAAGTTCCTATCATTCAGAGATAATCATAGATATGCCGAACTATAACTCATCAACCGAGGTAAGCTTCTTGCCATGATTTTTAATATTTCATTCTGACCACCAGCTTCACAACCAACAAACCGAGGCAAGCTTCTTGCCATGATCTTTTCACGCACGCTTAGGATAAGCCTTAGGACTTCAAATAAATTATGGCAGGTCAGTAGTTTCTATCTAATTCCTCCTCCGGTGTGTCGCCATAAGCTGATGATCCTAGCAGTGCAGACAAAGATGTCATCGACAATGGCATTGCGCCACTCGTGGAATGCAAGGGCTATGGTAGTGGGTTCCCCGCTCCTTTGCTTGAGACCGATGGCGGCTACACCAGCTGCTTGCAGGTTTTGGTTACCGCTTGAAATATTGATTCTGCAGAGCTTTCCATACCCCACGGTAAGTGGCCCGTTCGAGCAATAAAAATGGAAATTTTGAATATTTTAAATTTGAGCAGTTCATCTATAGCAAAACAGATCAGAAACCCTCATTGAACAAATGCCCAGCAATGGCCTCGTGGTGCTGCTCCACTTCGGCCTTCTGTAGTGATATTTTTACAAAAAGAACCAAGAGCTATGCGGGGCTCGAACTCGAGACACCCAACAATAACAGATGAAGAACCATTGCGTAATCAGCAAGTTTGTGTTCACAAGTAGTTCCACATCTGTTTGACTTGCTCAAGATATTTCAATTCAAAATTCATTAGAAATTTTCAAACGATGGCCCCCTCGCCCCCTCGGATATTTTTATGTGTTCGGTAGCCAAAACCTGGCTAGCACCATTGGTGTGTTTGCCACCAAGAGTTGGAACATGGATCACGGCTCTACATTTCCCAGTAAAGATTAGAAAATGAACCACTGGGGTAGTCGTCAGCTGGATGATATGGTATATGGAGATGTTATGGATCGGAAAAGTCATATAATTGTGGTCCTCCTAACAGAAGAAGCTTATTTCTATCATGTGGTTAAACAAATAAATCAATTGGGAAAGGAAATATGTACCACTCTGCTCAAGAACTTGTTATTAATTTCTAGTGATTCATGTATGCTATATCAGGATCATCATGTCTCCGACCTCGAAACTTTGCTAGTACCATCTCCCAAGCCTCCTTTCTAGCCCTCTTCTCAATTTCCATTCCCCTAAAGTCTTTTCCATCTTGCAATATTGGCATGCGTCATGTTGTACACAAATTCGGACATTTGTAACCATATTGCCAATTGCATTATTGATGGTGCTTTTTGATGCCTCAAATTCCCTGATTCCCAACATGTCGTATGCATCAAATGTCTCTTAATTGTCACCCCTCTATCTATGTACCATTTTTTCCTTGTTTTGGTCTTTTTGTGAGCATGAGAATACGAACTAAGATAAGAGGGAGGGGATACGATGAAGACAATATAGCACTTGGATATATGTTGAGTTTGCTAGGGTTGGAGTCAAATGTTCTTTATAAGTGATGGCCGCCTTTATGGAAAGGGAAATTGGTAGGCACATCAAGGTATATACTATAAGCATGAATTAATATCATATCTGTTACTACCATAAATGTCTCAAATCTTGACATCCATGTGTGCATCAATTCATCTACCTCCTTCTCCTATAAAGTAGAGATGCAAAATATCTATGTTGGGAGTGCAGGATCTTAGTGTTCAACTATATTATTCATCTTTTTCTCTCAATTTGGGACATTTGGTGAAGTAGTTAGGTATATGACATTCATTTGAGTATTTTAAGAATGGACAAATGTAAGATGGGTAAAGTGTAGTAGAATCAACTTTCATCGGATATCTAAGACCTGAAATTGCATAAACAAGACCTGCAACATTATTATTATTATTTGCAGAAAGGAGGAATCAACTTAAGTTTGAGTGAACTATTTTAATTCAATCTACCCAACATTAAATGAACAAACTAAGAGCACATGCTCAGCTCACATGATTTGGATCTCCTGAACCTCACCACACCCTTTAACATTAGGCACATGGTCTCCCACCTCTACTTATGTAGCTTCTTGTGACCAACGAGTAGAAGCAGGCTACCACTATAACATTGGTTGGCCTTAACAACATTCATGTCACCAACCATAGTAAATTGTTATAGTAGTTCATCAATATTTGGGAGTGCGTAGTCATTGTAAGGGCATTTAAATGCCTATAGTGCACTACCATTCACAAGGTTTGTTGTTTTTCTTGACAAACAAAATTGGAGAAGAGTCAGGTCATGCCTTGCTGGAGTAATATAATTTTGAAACCTAAGCTACAGTCTCACTCTTCCAATGTGGAGCGAACCCATAAAGCATGATATTCATATGTTGGGCGCTAGCAATTAGTGGAACATAATGTTCATGGTGCCGTCTTTTTGGTAAATTTTTAGGTGGAGAGGAAACGGCGGAAATTTTGAGCAGTCAGTTTCGGCTGGAGTTCAAATTATTTAGCCTGCGACATTGTAACAATGGAAAAACCTTTAAACACGCATTCAGACGGTAAAACAAAACAGAAAGGTGTTTGCAGAATAAGTGAGGGCCATCCAATTTACTGACGATGCACGCAAGATGTTGTCCGGTTCATTGTGTTTGCAGAATAAGTGAGGGCATCTCACGGAATAATAATATAGGGTTGTGTTCTTCCAACTAGTCGATGACTTGATGCCAATAATCCTAAGTTAGAGAACATGAAAGTCGCTATGAAATGCATGGTCTAAACACTTCCAAATGCAGGTAACAAGTGAATAGTGGTTCTCCTGCCACCTTAACTGTCGAAATTGGTGGTCCTCGGACACTCGCTTCGCGGTTATCAGCAATGCACCCATTCGTTAGCCTGCCAGGTTATCACTTTGACTGACAACGAGAGGCGTTGACCAAAGGTGGATTCAACTTGGCATGTGTTACAGTGTAGATCATGGTGAGATTCCAGACCAAAGTTCGAGCATATGCGAACACACATGAATTCCTACCACCGGCACAATGTGGGGGGACTACGTGTAATGAACCTTCTTGTGGGGCATTTCGGGTTTGTGAGACAGGTGCCATATCAAAGTTGTGCATTGAGTATTCAGACATGTCACAAAACCTCTTTAGGCCACACATGCAGGTGGTGGTTGTCCTTGGACATTCACTCGTGTGGTTATCGGCGAAGCTTCCGCCCATGAGCTCGCGAGGTCCAAAACACTTTGACATACAACGAGAGAGGTTAATTTGATCAAGGAGGAATCTTTTTGGTTGTGTCATGGTACGAGTATTTAGTACGCGTTGAAGAGGGGGAGGGGACCAGCATCACGTAAGATACATAGTGGGAGGAACCCAGCCTCCTTGGAGTTTAGCGTTTCCTGGCCGTTGGATCATTTTCTCGATACGATTTGTACCGTCCAATCCCCCTCTCGAAAGCTCTCATGCGTCGGATCAAAACGATCGACTGTAGATCGAAACCGTGTCCAGACGCTCGTGCCACCGCCTATAAATTCGGTGCCCCACTGAGGGCATTATCGGAATTTCACACATAGGCATATAAAAATGAAGACCATGGTGACTCAAAACCTAGCCGCTTCTCCCCCACCTGCATAGCTGCCGCCCCATCCCCGCGCCCTCTCGTGCATTGGCCGCCGCGCTCCTGTCTTCTTCCCCTCCACTTTCCTCTCCCCTGCTGAGATCGCCGCCGGCGCTGCTCTCCTATTCGAGCCCTCCCCCCCCCCCCCCGGCTGGAGGCCCATGCCACTTCTTCACTTCCACGACGCCGCCGCCATCGTAAATGCCGCCAGGAGGAGCGGCGGCCGACGTGCAAATGCTCACCATCGATGGGAGGAGCACCAGTCTGTTGTCCTCCTGTTCGTGCACCTCCGGAAGAGGACAAAACGGAGGTGAGCCGCCTCTGATCCGTCATTTGAGGCGCCCATCGGCTCCCTCCCTGCCAAATCCCACCTCCTAGACTCGCCGCTGCCACCACCTCCTGGACTCACCGCTGTTGCCGCCGACGCTGCCGTATGTAGTTGCCGCTGCTGTCTGGACTCGACCATCACCGTCCCCAAGTGCCACCGCCTCTCCTCCCAACGTCAAGCAAGCTGGACCAGGTAATCTCACCCCTTTTCATCTATTTGAATCAATTTGTTGTTGAGCTGCTGTTGCTTACTGTCCCTGTTCACCGTGCCCTTGTTGTTGCGGTTCGCCAGTAACTTCCCTATGACGTTCATGCGTTGTAGCTGCTGCTTACTTATTACTGCTGCTGCTTGAACTGTTGATTGAATGTCTGGTGCTTCATGTTAGGGATTGCCAAACCATAATGCTATTGAGAGCTAGCATTGCAGATTGGGTAAGCAAATTTATTTGCTGTTTGTCAAGTACCACAGTACCGCTTCAGATTATTGACACTAAACTAGGCTATTGTTTGATGTGTTTTGCAAGTTGCAATGACATGGATCTGATCTGGAACTCTGGATGACACCCCTCAGTTTGTTTGTCATTCGGCAGACGATGTTCATGCACAGATAATATTTGTCCCTTAACCTGGCAGCTTACCACTGATAGTTATAGCCATATACTATTAAAATACTATTAGGATCTTCTTTGTGAGGTAGTGTGGAAAATATTTTTTAGGCACGTACTCATGTTTTCTTTGACACGTTGTCAAATGGACACGATCTGTCAAGAGCTGGGAGGGTTGTTTTAGACTTGCCCTAAGATTCTGAAATTTTAGACTTTAATCTGGAAGGCAAGTGTTCCAGAAAATAAATATGTTGGTTCGATTAGTTTCGTCAAGTGATTATTTGCATCTTCCTTTCTTTACTTCACAGGACAAAGATTTCCTCGGTAAGAAATCAAATGGGTGAGACCAGCGCCATCCTCTCTGCCCGACTTGCTGCCATTTGTTGGATGATTTTGGCAACATGTTCAGAGTTAATCGATTGAATCGGTAGGGTGATGACCATGTTGTCAGAGAGAAGTAGAGCTTGAGAAATCTGAAAGTGCTTTATAATTTATATGGACATGAGAAGGCCAAGAGTGCATAGAGAGTTATTTGTATATAGAAAAAGGAATGTCATGGTTCAGTTTACACATTCCAACTCACACCTTTTAAAGAATATAACATGTCATTGAAAATTGATTACTTGAGAAGTTGAGAACCTGAAACGTTTGTCTATAATGCATCTATTTGTGTGTCAGGCACTTCTCTTTTCTTCTGAGCACAGCCTTATAGTATGTTTTTGGGACATTTTGAATCCTCACACTAGATCCATGATGCGTTTTTGGCACAGATTTTGAATCCTCAAACTAGAGCAGAGGTAAAAAATTAACAGTTGCATTAATTATAGGAATTATAGGGCCACAGTTCAGGTACATAAACTCCTAAAGCCAATAGAGAAAGGTAGAAACACAAATGTAAAATGCTAATGTTTTGGTTATGAGGTGTTGGCTCTTGTCCCCATATGGTGTAGTTTCATCGGACAACAATTCTTATTAACTGACTTTGGTCTAGCATTAGTTGGTACCACAAAAGTAAATTAGCTAAGGCTTCAAAATGGGATGTTGTGTTTTCCTCTTCCAGTCAGAGCCAATAAGATGAAAAGGTTGATTTTAATCTCAATTATGCATCTTCCCTATCTCTTTTATTCTCATTGTTGCTACATGCTTGCTTCAGAGGACTATGTTAGTTTACTTCCCACTGATGTTGTATATAGTTGCATGTTTTCTTAGACTATTTTATTTGACCTACAGAAATGTTCCCTTGCTTTGGTTGGATGGGTGTAGGAGCTGCAAGCATCGCCGCCACATGGAAAACTCCAGTAACTTCTTGCCCCTTCCAGCCTCCGTGAGATGGCATCGTATTTTTTGTATGTGTACATTTCTGCTTGTGGTGACACTTTTGCAATCCTTCACTTTGGGTTTTGATTATTTTTTTCGTTTCATGGTTGTTGTCGCAGGATCACGAACGACTTCAAGCTGAAGATGTTGAACCATGCGATGCAAGAATTATTGCTTTGGGCTCCTATGGAAGGTATTATTCTTGTGCAAAACCCTGCTCTCCCCTCTTTCTTCATCTATTTGTGTCATAAATCTGTAATCGTAGTTTACTACTTGAAAGTCCATGGTCAGTCTTAGCCTCATTCTCTTGATTAACAGCAGATTTATGCTCTTCCTGTTGTATTCAGTCAAGGAACGTACATAGATATTGGAAGCTATACACTATAATGGAATTTCTTCTGCTCTCGTATGGAAACCTGCAACGCACTGAATGTTTTATTTGTCGATGACAATGAAGTACTCATGTTTTGTCTAAAAAATGTGAAACTATTCTTATTTGCACTTTCTGTAGACTCATGTAATTGCTGTCAAGAACACTGTCAGTTCAGCGGTTGTCATCATGCAAGCAATTGGCCGCTGATCTGCTTGCTGTTTGTACTACTAAAGGTAAATTTTTAACAATTTTTACTGCCATTGTTGCAAGGAAAGTTGGTGACGCTGGCGTGTCTCAGTAGATACAAAATAACATATGGTGGCGTAGGATGAACCTATACTTTCCATAGTGTATTTGACTTCTATTCATACCTGTGTATAGTCACATGAACCTATATATGCTATCTGAATTTTGTGATGGTTTATTTCAATTTTTCGCTTGGTCAGTAAGTTCGCACCAACGAGATTGCAAATGTATTAACGAGATTGCATATGTGGTCTACTGAAGTTGCAGATATAAGTTCACTGCAGCAAAAGTTTCATTTATTCACTTTCATGTAGAGATGCCCATAATGTTTCAATTTTGAAAAAATTCGACTACATATGTGAGTGTGAATATATAGGTAGTGCAATTAAGCACTCTCAAGATATTAATGTCTACCTTTTCTGCACTAATTGTTTATTCCTTGTTTTGTTTGTAGTGTTACTTTGCTACTGACCCGTGAAATTGGATGTTCTTTCAAGAAGAGTCTCTTTTCTGCACTAATTGACTTTTCCCTCCCACCCGTGTATGAAAGGTAGTGTTTTTCTCTCCCAGTAAATTACTCTATTTTCAAGTGGCATCATACGACAAAGAAGAGGATATGGATCAGGAGCATAATGGTGCTTGTGACGACATGTGCACTTGCCTGACCCTGGACTCTGGCTTCTTCTTGCAAGTAAGCTCCCTTTGCTCTTCTACACCCCCAACTCATGTGAGGATCTCTGGTTGGACTTGGGTAACCAGATCTCAAGAGATGTTATCCTGTTTGGATATGAATTGTGTAAGCTAGCTTGATTTAGTTAATAGGAGTAGTGTTTATAGATGAACTATGTATGCTAGCTTGATGGGGTATCCATTAATGTCTGAGGTTTCACAAGGAAATGAGTTTCTTTCATTCTCATGTTGAAAAGAATAAAAAAAACCTAGCAGAATATGATTTCTAAGTTTTAGGTTCTTATTGGGTTCGTCCACCTATCAAGGTTTGCTGAAAGTTATCAACTTGCTTTGTAAAAAGGCTTTGTATCATGTATCTTTGTTTGTGCAAGAAATCCAATTGGAATTGGTCTCTTGTCATTTGCATGTACTTTCTTTATTACTTATATATTTCAACCACTTATCTAAGTTGTCTCTAAACCATTTTCAACGACTCAGGTTGGCCATACTATTGTGAGAATCTCTGTCAGGACCATTCTTTATATCATGTTGGATCATCTTGGAATTCATAGAGTCATTTATCGTCTAAGGATATACTTCTGTCTAAAGCAATGGGATATGTATTCTCTACTGTACGGCTACCCTCTAATGCATTTCTCAGACTTCAGTCTCTCTCTTTCTGCACAAATGACTTGATCTAATTATTATGAAAGACCTGTGGATTGTGGGGGAGGCGTTTTGGCTCCCGGGTGATTTGCACCCAGATGAACCATACCCCGAAAAACAATTTAAATGTTTTCAAAAAATTCTATAAAAATTGTAGATGATCATGTTGGTGCCGCAAACACGCTTGAAAAATTTCATGCGGAACGGAGCTGTGGTGTTTTGTCGGCGAAAAAAACAAATTTTGGGTTGACATTTGGTCTTTGATTTTTTTTTTGCGTAGGCCAAAATGCTTAACCTTTTTGTCTCAAAATTTACAGGTTGTACTTGTATGTGACAAAGATCACACAAAAAATTTGTCTCAAATTTTTTGACATTTGAAAAAACAAAAATGGCCCCGGGTGCAAATGCACCCAGGAGCCAAATTGACTTTCCGGCGGAGTGTGTTACTTTCTATATAAATAACTCGCTCTAATTCTGATTTATCATACTGCATAGCTTTTGATCTATTGCATTTTGCCAAACTTGATGTGTCAAGATTTGAGCTACTATACTAAAAGTAAATGTAAAATTCCAATGCACTCTCCAGTAGCACGCTCATATCGCCTAATAATCCACAAGTAAAGGTTCCATGTCAAAGATAATAGTTCTCTGTGCTAAAAGCATGGGTTCTCCATTATGTTCCTACTTTCATTACTTGCTCTCCTATATTAACGCTTTTGATATCGAACTTTTGTGGTGTTATGAGTACGCTGAACTTGATGTTGCCATCTTTTGTGGTGTTATGAGTACGTTCAACTCGATGTTGCCTTATAATCTCATGACGATATTTAACTTCATTGTGTCTTTCTTCTGTCACAAAAGAATGTTTCTTCTTCACTTTATTTTGTTATCATGTTTGAATTCATACGCTAAACCCAAATTTCTACTAACTTAGCACTACTTGCTTCACCAAAACGTTGTGACCGGCACCCTCGCGCCAAGGCGCGCTCCTGATCTAGTATATACTATGCGTCGTGATCCTCGCTCCATGTGGGGACTTTACGGTTTTTATGGCAATGCCACATCGCCAAAGTTGTGCATTAATTATTAGGTATTCAAACATCACACACCACCTCCATACATTTGTTTGTCCCACATGGAAGTAGATGGTTGTCCTCTGGCACTCAGTCATGCAGTTATCGAGATGCTTTCCATCTGTGCACCCGCTTGGTCCATCACTTTGACCGACAGAGAGAGAGGTTAAACTTGACCTAGGAGGGGATTTTTTTTCTTACAATAGTACATGCTGAGATCACATAGTACATATTGTTTGAGCGCATGTGTACACATCAATCCCTCCCACCAGATCAAAGTGGGAGGGAGGGGACTAGCACATGATGCGTCGCGAACCTCGCTCCATGTTAGGACTTACAGTTTTTGAGGCAGACGTCACATCAATGTTGTGCATTGGGTATTCAAATATCACTCAAAACCTGCATGCATATGTTTGGGACACATGCACGTAGTGGTTGTCTTCGGGCAATCTCCCTCGCGTGGTTATCGGCGGCAAGCCCATTCCCAGGCCCGCGTGGTCCTCCATCACATCGATCGACAACGAGAGAGGTTACCAAGGCGGATTTCTTATTGGTTCATTTTACGGTATATATAGGTAGGTCATGGTGAGACTCGGTACCAAAGTTTGATCACATGCTTAGCAGGGGCGAGATGTGGTTAGTAGATCTCTACTCCAACCTCTAGCGCCATGTTTTGAGCCAAACAAGCAGGACACGCGCGAGAGTCCGCACGACATGCTCCTTCTATGGTGGCCACCGTTAATACTTGCTACTATTATCCTTCAAGATATGATTCCTTTCCGGATGCTTTCTAACCCTATACGTGTTGCCCATTAGATAACGTGTGAGTTGAGCGATGTCATTTATTTTGGACGTGGGTAACATGACCATGAGCTTCCAATTGATTAGATAAACCAAAACCATTCGCAACAGCAATCTTAGATCCATCAAAAAATAGCGCGCTATTTCAATGTTATAGCGTTCTGGTTTAGGCATATTTGCTTGCTATGACCCTAATGGCGCTGTACTGCCGGTAAACCTCGCTATACGTTGTGAATTTATAGCGTTATACTCCCTCCGTCTGAAATTACTTGTCACGGAAATGGATATATTTAGATGTATTTTCGTTCTAGATGCATCCATTTTTATCCATTTTTACGACAAGTACTTTGGAAAGGAGGAGTACCATTTTGCTGCGTGCAGCCAACAACAGAGCAGCCCATGGGCCAAGACCCAACTCAGTCTCGCTCTCTATTACACGAAACATGCAAGCAAAACAGCCTATCCTAGCCCACATGCAGTTCCTCAATCCCAGGTTGATAGCTCCTGAGAAATGGTCACGGTGGCTGCAGCGGCATCTCGTTAAGTCGACGGCGGCGACGTGTCCTCGGTGTGAATGTTTTTTTGTAATATGCGTCATGTTTTTATTTGGGAAGGCCTAGATGGGAGCACCCGTGTGGTTGTCACTCTCTCGTCAATTAGGATATAGTATGTTGCTTTAAAGATCCTGGGGAGCTTGCTTGTTGACCTTGCCATGGACGCGAGCTCATGGGCAGCCCTGTCTCGATTCCTTTCGACCACGCTGATTTAATGGACCGAAAAGAGCGTCAGAGCTTGTCTATTATCCACCACAAGAGGGGAAGCACAATGATTGATTTGACGCGTTGGCTTTTTAGCTCCCGTCTCACAGCCGCATGGTCAGTTTCGGTGATGATTCGCCTGTAGTACACTTTTGCCAGTCCAATCAGACTAGTTAAGGTTAACTCGAGGACCCAAATGGACGTCCGTTTTGTCCAGATTTCGTCCGTTTACATCGGCAAAACGGAAACGTGCGTCTGGATGCGGTCGTTCGGCCGTCGGTGCGCCCAACCGAGCCGCCACAACCCAAATTGTCCACTAGCAAATTTGACCCAAACTGAACCCAAATAGACATTGCATAATAAGTTTAAAATCTTAAATATAAACATAAACGGCCGCTAAACTCCAGTCCATCACATTCTCAGATAAACTTAAAATTAAATGACATAAAAAAACTAGAGGCCCATCGCTGCCCTGGCTGCCGTCGTCGTCCTCCTCGCCCGTGAGGTTGATGTACGGCGGCGGTGTCCAAAGATTAGTTGTCGGTCCCTGCGAGGCGGGAGGCGCCCGCACCACTTCTTCCTGTGGTGGGGAGGGTGACCAAGCCTTGCCATGCATTTGCTCCGGCATGCATGACATTGTCTCCATATAGGACCACTTCTGCCCGACCATTGCTAGGTTCCACAGGCGGGCTCCTCCTCCCGCTCCTGGACGTCCTCCATGGCCTCCTCCATTACCACGACATCGAACTCCGGGGTGGCGATGTTAATGGCCGCGGAGAGGGCTATCATATGTTCGAGGCCCTTCCACTGGGCCTCGTCGTGGGTGTGGAGGGATTCCTCCATGACCCACCTCACAAGCGCGTCCTCCTTAGTTGTCATCGGACCTGGTGGCGGCAGGGACAACGACGGGGATGCCGTTGGCATCAGGTCGTGGACCAGCCTATAGCCGTGTAGATGAGGAGGGATGGCGGCGCACGCGCTGCGAGGCAGGATCGAAGCACGACTGGAAAAGAAAGATTGCAGACATAGATCATGCTCGTCATGGAGCCACGTGTCCCACAATGGGGAGTCCAGGGTGTACCTCTAGTCGTTGATGAGGTTCGGCGGCAGGCCGGCGCAGCGGCGAGCTATCTTCTCATGTCGGGTGTGACAGCTCACCGGTATCGGTGGAATGGGCAACCGATCCGCAGAGTGATGCCAACAGCGTGCCCGTGTCCCAGTAACGTTTGCAAATCACCGCCTTGACATACAGCCTCATGCGAGATCCAGCCGTCGGTGGCGCGATGTGGAATGTAGGTGCCGGAGGTGGAGGTGGAGGTGGAGGGTTGGAGTGCCGACAACGGACGGAGGAAGAGCAGCACTTGTGCTCGTGCCTGCCCTTGCGTCCGGAGATCCAATGCCATCCCATTGTGGCAGGCAGCGAGGTGGAGCTAGGGTTTCGAGAAGGCGAGTGTGCCAGGTTGCGAGGTGGCACGTGTCGTCGGGAGTGGAAGTGTGGACTTCCACATTAAAAAAGACGGCGACCGCTCGGACAGGGTGGCTGCCGGGTGCAGCCGCCAGTGCATGAGGTGTAAATATGGACGGTGGGAGGTAGGAGGGTGGATAACACGCAGGCTTGAGGCGGACGCGGAGAGGGCGCGTGGGCGTTCATCCTCCTTTCGCATGTATGCAAACTGAGCGCAAGTATATGCCGAAAATAGAGCGGACCGGATGCCAAACAAATAAAAAAAGCGGATGGGGTCACGCATTGGGCCGTGTCGGCTGTCAGTTTAGGCGCAAACGGATAGGCACGAACGGGATTGGGCCGTGCATTGGAGTTGGCCTGACGAGCAGCAGGTTCGTCAACAGACCTGCACGTGTCCATATTCTGGCAGACAAACAAAGACGAGCCCACGGGAATTCCAAGCAATCAGACAACACCAACTCTGTGACCTCGAAGTAAGCAGCGTCAGAATTGGTTTTCACCCATCCATGCGCGGGTGGGGTCCACTGCATGGCGGGAGTGTGAACTACAATATGCAAGCAGGGGGGGTGGCTATAGCCTGCTTCTGCATTTCTCCTCGTTGTCGGTGAATGACCGTGCCTCGTTGATCTCTGTCTTATACCTGACCAAGGACAGTACAGATCCGCCACAGTGGCATTCCCATACGCATATATCACCTCGTTTCTCAAGTTCCATTCCTACAAACACATTAGCGGCATTCTACTCCCGACACCCTCGTTCTTCGCATCTAACAACACTTGCAACCAAGGCTCTCCCGTGTACTCCTCTTTAGGTATTCCCAAATGGCCCCCGGTTCACCTCCCAGAGCCTTGCTTCTTGTACATGAGATTACAGCATGGAACTCAGTTTCTCTTTCAGTACGGCATGTCACATATATCATCAATATGTGATATGCTTTGTAGAGAGGTCTGGGTAGCCACTAGCCAGACGCCAACAAAAGATTTTGAATATTTGGGGAAATTTTTCCTTCCAAATGAGGCCCACATATTCCTATCGCCTACATCATGTGAAGATGAAGAAGCTTAAAATCTACACCTGGCGAAAGCATATGGCTGTGTGGATTGGGGGATCTTGGAGGAGCCCTTCAGAAGCTAGCTTTGACCAGAAATGGACAGGGCGGTTGATGGCATATGTTACATCAGTCAAATATACTAGTAGGTGTAACGATGAGTTTCTGGAGCCATTTTGCCGCGCTCGTGGATTGAGACAAGAGAATTCCATATATCTATATCTATTTCTATTTGTGGCGGATGGACTTGCGAGCCTGTCGAAGAAGGAGGTTGAAGGTGGTCTCCTAAATCCGCTAAAAATTGAACAGCCTAGGTATATTGAACCTCCGATTTGAAGATGATAATCTTTTGTTCTTCAAACTTTGCATGGAACAAGCCGTGAGAGTTAGGGGGACTCTAACTTTGTTCCAAAAATGCACGGGGTAACTCCTTAGTCAAAGAAAGTGTTCCCACAAACTTAGTGAGGCTTGCCCGACACAAGTCAGAGATGGAACTAAGATTATCTTCGGAGTCAAATGGGATACTCTTGAACGAAAGTAATTAGGTCTCCCCTCCGCGGAAGGAAGAATGTTAAATTACAGGTTTCAGCAAATTATGCATAGATATGGGAAGATATGTAACGAACAGAACGAAATGTTTATGTCTCAGGCGGCGAAGGAGGTCCATGTCAAAGATGTAATCTAGGCAGTTCCAACATTTGTGATGCGTTTTTCTAATCTAAACATGGGGTTTGGCGAAAAATGATTTTTTCTGGGGGATAAGGTCGACCATGAATGGTTCTGGATGTCATGGGAGAACATGAAAAAGCAGAAGACGGATGGAGGAATATGATTCGGGGAGATGCAGTGTTTTAACCAAGCACTTCTGGCCCGACAATGTTGGGGGCTCAACCATTACCCAGATAGCTTATGTGCAAGAGTGTGGAAGTCGAAATATTACCCCAATGGTAATTAATTTGACACAATGTTTGCCTCTGACGGATACCTGTCCTGAGGAGGAATTGAGTTTGATCTAGTGCTTCTCCAAGAAGGATTAATATTGCGAGTTAGTAATGGCAAAAGCATTCAGATTCGGAGACATCATGGAAGACTACGGAATTTATTAGATGCTCAAGATTTAGAGGGGTCAACCAATTCATGCTCCCGGATATAAGAGAATGGGATATCGATCTGATAATAGAATCTTCAACCACTTTGACGTTGAGGAGATTGGAAAATTGAAGGTCCCAACTCATGACGTGGAGGACACTATCGCATGGCATTACGAAATAACAGAAAGGTTCACGGTGAAAAGTGCATACAAACTTGCTGACAAGATCAAGAGGAAGTCAACAGCGAAAGGTTCATCCTCGTTATGGTACTTATTTTCTTCTGTTGTCTGACATCAGGGAAGCAATGGAAGTGGCAACGTCTAAGTGAATGTGACTTGTTAACTGAAGTATTTCCAATGCCTAGTTTTTTATGGAGCAATGCCAACTCATAGGTAGTCGATTTCTTTTCTTTTGAGATATTTTTTTAAACAAAGGAGGATTACCCCCGGCCTCTGCATCAGAATGGTGCATTTGGCCATCTTAATAAAAAGTTCCAATCAAAAGAAAGTTCGCAGAAGAAGCAAGAAAGCTAGGCCCCCGTGTCGCTCTATTGTAGGCCGGGTCAGCCGGAGATCCCCCTCCCCTCGGCCTCCTCCTACTGGCTCCCTACCACTCACGGCCACTAGTGGTGACCTTCGGTAAAGCATGGACTGGTGACGATGGCGGCGGGGATTTTCTCTCAACTGCTTCCAGTGATGTCGTTTCACTTGTGGCCATTATCTGTGGCGGTGGCTTCCGGCAATTGGATGGCATGTAGAAATGTTTACCTCGGGCGGCAACCATGGGCCTGGTGGTGGCACACTTTCTCTACGACGGGTGAGGTTAGCCAGGTGGCAGAGCAGTCGTGGTGGCCGGCCAAGATGGATCTACTTGATGGAGCTACGATCCTGCCTTAGGTCTTTTGCTCATGCAAGGCGGCGATGGGCATGCAGTGCGCCTCTCAACGGTTGGGGTCTGTAGCTGAGAAGCCGGGGTAGTGAATTCGAATGATGGTGGTGGCACTGACCTCATTGTTGGTGGCGATCTAGTCGGCTGGAGGTGCGTTTGCTGGTGAAAATCACGCTGACTATGGTCATGGTGCAGAATGGTGGTGTATTTGCGTCGTTACCATGTCAAAAGAACCATTGATGCAGCTCTTGTATTCCCTGCCAGGTTGGTTTGGAGGAAACCCTAGATCTAGGTCCCTCACATCAGACGATAGCGGCATGTGAGGCCGTTCTCACTCTCGGGGACATCGATTTTTTTTTTGAGCAACTACTGGCTGGAGGGATGCTCAGGTGGAGTGCCATGGTTTCTTCCAAGTCAAAGACAGCGAGTCTCGGCGGGCATGGCGCAACGGGGTCTCGGTGATTGACTCATGTTGATCGAAGCATGCAGGGCGGTGGCACTTTCTGGCATCATGGTAGCATCAAAACAAAGCTCCGGTATGGGAGCGGCGACAGCGGCGCGTCGGCGGCACGTTTTATTTGCGGCAATGGTCGTTTGGTTGTCCATGGACGTCGATGATATTTTTATTATGTTTGGGGTGCTTCGTACTTTGATAAATCTTTCACAATAAAATAAGAAAGTTAGGGTTGGGAAAGGGTAAAACTTACACGTGAGAGTGGGGAGGGGTGTAGTGTGCTGGGTGTAGCTACAACTTTGTCGTGGAAGAATAGTATAGGCGTTCAATGTTTGATTACAAGTTTTTTTTGTGTGGTGTGATCTTGTCGAGCATCTCAATACACCACTACTTCATGGGGGGCAGCATGCTACCGTTGTGGCTAGCAGGTGGTAGGCAGATAATTGTCAGGCCCTGGCACGTCCAGGGACTCGCGCAGTTCTAGATCTACACTCGTGAAGTGGTGGAAAGGCAGCATCTGCATCATCATCTCCACGCACGATAGTTCAACTGAGAGTGCTCGTCCATCCCATCCCATAACATAATGTCAGGAGCAGTTAGACCCAGCGTGGCCTGCGTCGTAGGTTTATGAACCGGGAGATAGCCAGCCGCATGAAGCTGCCAATGTTTCTGGCACATTTAAAAAGATCTCACCACAAGCAGTTCCGGAGCTTTAGGGGCTGTGTTTCTGGATGTCACCCATTTCCAAGGAATGTTGCACGCTCTAGTTTCATAGTTGTCATTTCTTGATTTATCTGAAGACTACAACTGCATCCGTGATAATTATAGGTACATTCCAATTTCTAGACGAACGTCGCTCACCTCTCCAAGTCAGAATTGCACTTTGGCTTTATTATTTGATTGCACTATTGGAAAAGAAGCCCATATTTATATTGCTCGACCTAACAAGGACATTACAATATTTATAGTAGGATGGCGTGAGTGGAAATTGACGTCTGGTACTCGCTGGTAGGTGCAATCTGAATCATGTGTGGCTGCAGTTTTTTGGTCCTGGTTCGTGCGTCACCTAACATTTATTGGGATACATGAAGGTTGTAATATGAAAAAATAGGGGTATACTGTAATATACCGGGCCAATATCACTACTCAGAGCGTATCCTCTAGTTCAACCTTCTGAAGCAGCTGAGGAGCCATTAGAGGCCATGACGCTCTCCAAAGTCACGGGGTAGTCGGAGCAGTCAATTGGATGAACCAGCACGCAATTTCCATCGTCCACCGTAGCAGCTACAGAGACCGGCAGTCTTCCATCAACCGGCCCATCCCCAAATGGGAGACAGAGGAATCAGGTTGACGCCCATCTCATGTTACCCTTGACCAAAAATGGATCTCTCCTCTCGTGGAGTGCAAGTTTTTTCACCCCAAGAAAAAATATCAAGGAGGCGCACGTTATACTGCCGTCCTCGGTCCCTTGTGCTCTCGGTGCTTCATCCTCTGTTTCCCTGATTGGCGCGAGTAATTTTCCTTTCTAACGTGAATGGTGTGTGTGATTTGCAGCCTGCCTATAACCCGTTTGAGTTATTGTTGTGTACGGATCCATTTTCCTTAATATTTGTCTAGGTTTAGCATTTCGTCACGTCCGTCGTCGATCGCCCGCGCTGATCTCGTCGCCGGCACCACCGTGGTGAGCCTCTTGTTTTTATCTTCTTTCTGAAAGGAAAAAAAATTCTTACTTGTATGTTTATATAGATATTTGTATAATTTTCTTACTTTTATTATTGCATCTTATATAGTACGATGGTTTTGGTATCCGCCCCTGTCGGCCCTCGTCCTGTCTATGATTCGGATGTGGTATATATTATCTTTTCATAACTATTGGTTCATTTATTGTTTATGACAATTATGCCGACCAACGTGACATAGATTTTATTTATCTAGGAGGTTGTTGAACCGGAAATTCCAACCGACCCTATTGTCGAGAGGTTAAATTTAGTTGAAGAAGAAAACAATTTGTTGAAGGAAAAAATTAGAAAAATTGAGGAGGAGAAGATGATATTGGAGTTGCATGTTGCGGATGTCGTCGATGATCACCAGATCAAGATGGATGCAATGCGCTTGAAGATTAGAAAGATTAGAAAATATGCCATTCATACCGAGGCTTGGTATCATTATGCCGTTGGATCAGTTGTTACATTGGTTGCGATTATGATCGCATTTTTTTTCGCATTGAAATGTTTTACATAGTTTCAGTGTATGATTTAATTAATTTAGATGCTCTGCAGAGCTTTATGTTGTGGATGAGAACTATGTATGTACTTTGGTTTTAATGCGATGATGAACTTCTATTAATTTGGTCACTTAATTATCTATTCATGATGTTCTGTAATGATTTTTGATACACTTAATTATATATAATGCACGCAGATGAACCGGGAATGGATGTACGGTTTAAGACACATCTCCGAGTACATTAAGGGCGTGCATGATTTTCTCGAAGTGGCTGAGGCAAACAAGCAGAATGGTTTTATGTGTTGTCCATGCCCTATATGTGGAAATACGAAGTCTTACTCTGACCGGAAAATCCTCCACACCCACCTGCTTTACAAGGGTTTCATGCCACACTATAATGTTTGGACGAGGCACGGAGAAATAGGGGTTATGATGGAAGACGGCGAAGAAGAAGAGTACGATGACAACTATGTGCCCTCTGAATACGGTGATGCTACTGAACATCAAGAGGAACCAGACGATGTGCACGATGATGCTGCAACGGGGGAAGCTGTTGAAGATCAAGAGGAACCAGACGATGTACCCGATGATGATGATCTCCGCCGGGTCATTGTCGATGCAAGGATGCAATGCGAAAGTCAAAAGGAGAAGCTGAAGTTCGATCGCATGTTAGAGGACCATAAAAAAGGGTTGTACCCCAATTGCGAAGATGACAACACAAAGCTCGGTACCGTACTGGAACTGCTGCAGTGGAAGGCAGAGATTGATGTGCCTGACAAAGGATTTGAGAAGCTACTGAAAATATTGAAGAAGAAGCTTCCAAAGGATAACGAATTGCCCGACAGTACATACACAACAAAGAAGGTCGTATGCCCTCTAGGATTGGAGGTGCAGAAGATACATGCATGCCCTAATGACTGCATCCTCTACTCCGGTGCGTACAAGGATCTAAACACATGCCTGGTATGCGGTGCATTACGGTATAAGATCAGACGAGATGACCCTGGTGATGTTGACGGCGAGCCCCCCAGGAAGAGGGTTCCTGCGAAGGTGATGTGGTATGCTCCTATAATACCACGGTTGAAACGTCTGTTGAAACGAAGAGCATGCCAAGTTGATGTGATGGCACAGTTGAGGACCGTAAGAAAGACGGAAGTTGAGAGCACCACGACGGGTCACAGTGGAGAAAAATCGAGAGAAAGTACTGGGATGAGTTTGCAAGTGAGCCAAGGAACATATGGTTTGCTTTAAGCGCGGATGGCATTAATCCTTTCGGGGAGCAGAGCAGCAATCACATCACCTGGCCCGTGACTCTATGTATGTATAACCTTCCTCCTTGGATGTGCATGAAGCGGAAGTTCATTATGATGCCAGTTCTCATTCAAGGCCCTAAGCAACCCGGCAACGACATTGATGTGTACCTAAGGCCATTAGTTGAAGAACTTTTACAGCCGTGGAATGGAAACGGTGTACGTACGTGGGATGAGCACAAACAGGAGGAATTTAACCTAAAGGCGTTGCTGTTCGTGACCATCAACGATTGGCTCGCTCTCAGTAACCTTTCAGAACAGACAAACAAGGGATACCACACATGCACGCACTGTTTACTTGACACTGATAGTATATACCTGGCAAGCTGCAGGAAGAATGTGTACCGGGGCCATCGTCGATTTCTTCCGACCAACCATCACTGTCGAAAGAAAGGCAAGCATTTCAAAGGTGAGGCAGATCACCGGAAGAAGCCCGCCATGCGTACCGGTGATCACGTACTTGCTATGGTTAATGATTTACACGTAATCTTTGAAAAGGGTCCCGACGGACTAGCTGTTCCGAATGACGCTGAGAATCACGCACCCATGTGGAAGAAGAAATCTATATTTTGGGACCTACCCTACTGGAAAGACCTAGAGGTCCGCTCTTCGATCGAAGTGATGCACGTGACGAAGAACCTTTGCGTGAACCTGCTAGGCTTCTTGGGCGTGTATGGGAAGACAAAAGATACACCTGAGGCGAGGGAGGACCTGCAACGCTTGCACGAAAAAGGGGCATGCCTTGAAGCGGTATGAAGGTCCCGGCAGCTACGCTTCACGAAAGAAGAGAAAGAAATCTTCTTTGAATGCCTGCTCAGTATGAAGGTCCCGACTGGCTTCTCGTCGAATATAAAGAGAATAATAAATATGCGGAGAAAAAGTCCCGTAACCTAAAGTCTCATGACTGCCACGTGATTATGACGCATAGCGCTTCCGGTTGCATTGAGGGGGCTTCTACCGAAAAACGTCCGATTAGCCATTGTGAGGCTATGTGCATTCCTCAATGCAATCTCTCAGAAGGTGATCGATCCAGAAATCATACCAAGGCTAAGGAGTGATGTGGTTCAATGTCTTGTCAGTTTCGAGCTGCTGTTCCCACCATCCTTCTTCAATATCATGACGCACGTCCTAGTTCATCTAGTTGACGAGATTGTCATTCTGGGCCCCGTATTTCTACACAATATGTACCCCTTTGAGAGGTTCATGGGAGTCTTAAAGAAATATGTCCAGAATCGCGCTTAGGCCAGAAGGAAGCATCTCCATGGGCCATCAAGCGAGAGGATGTCATCGGGTTTTGTGTTGACTTCATTCCTGGCCTTAAGAAGATAGGTCTCCCTAAATCGCGGTAGAGGGAGACTGACCGAAAAGGCACGCTTGGAAGGGACTCAATAATAGGCAGGGACGGATATTCTTGGTCTCAAGCACACTACAGCTTCTCTGAGAACTCTACCTTGGTGACCCGTATGTCGATGAACACAAGAACGGTTTGCGCTCCAAACACCGGAGCAGGCTGACGACTGGATTACATGTGAACACATCAGGACTTTCAGCAGTTGGTTGGAAGCACGTATCAGAGGTGACAACACTGTTTGTGATGAGCTGTACTTGTTGTTCAGGGGACCAAGATCAAAAGAGCACCAACCAAAACAACGGTGTCCGCTTTGATGCAACAACCGAGAGGGGAAAGGACACATATTATGGTTACATAGTGGACATATGGGAACTTGACTACGGACATGATTTTAAGGTCCATTTGTTTAAGTGCAAATGGGTCAATCTGTCGAGGCGGGGGTGCAGTGTAGGCCCACAGTACGGAATGACAACAGTGGATCTGAAAAATCTTGGGTACACTAACGAACCGTTCGTCCTAGCCAATGATGTGGCACAGGTTATCTATGTGAAGGACATGTCTACCAGACCGAGAAAGAGAAAAGATAAGGAAGCGAATACATCATACGATGAGCCAAAGCGCCACATAGTTCTTTCAGAAAAGGGACATCGTGGGAGTGGAGGACAAGGCGGACATGTAGAAGATTATGAAAAGTTTCATGAAATTCCTCCTTCAAAGTCAAGGCTGACCCGGCATCCCGATAAACGATGAAGATTATCCATGGTTACGGCGCAATAAGCAAATGACACAAGCGAAGAAAAAGTGAAGACTTTCTCCGCAACTATTATGATGATACCATGCCAACTTTGTAATCGATTTAATATGATACCATGCCAACTTTCAACTTTTTCAGAGTTCATTTGAAATGCTTTAATGTCTTATGGTTCGGCCCTCGTAATAATTAAAAATAGCAACAATAAGTTTTTTGTTGTAAGTAGAAACAAAATAAAATAAATAAAGCAAGAAAGAAGAAAAACAAAAAAAGTGTTTTCAAATTTAAAAACTAATGGCACTAACAGAAAGTTTATAATTTTCCTAAAACTAAAAGCAAAAAGACTTGAAAAATAAAGCAAAAAACAAAAGAAAATAAATAATTCAGAAATCAAAAAAAAAAAACAACAATAAGTATTTTCTTGTAAGTATAAACAAAATAAAATAAATAAAGCAAGAAAGAGAACAAAAAAACAAAAAAAATGTTTTCAAATTTGAAAAGTAATGGCACTAACAGAAAGTTTATAATTTTCCTAAAACTAAAAGCAAAAAGAATTAAAAATAAAGCAAACAACAAAAGAAAATAAATAATGCAGAAAACAAAACAAAAAAATGGAAAAAAAATAAAAATAGCAACAATAAGTAAAGAAAACAAAAAAACAAAAAAAATGCCTCCTACTGGGCCCCCACGGCCTGAATACGACATGAAACCCTACTATGGGCCAGGATTCAGGCCATAGCTGGCCAGAAGGCCCATCAGGCACAACAATAGGAAGTAGGCCCAAAAGCCTGCGGTGGAGAGGAGCTCGAGAGGGGTGCGGCAGTGGGGCTTATAAACCACTGCGCGCTCCTCTCAACTAGCGAGGTGGGACTAAACTTTGGCCCCGATGCATGCAGCACAGGGGCCTTTGGTCCCGGTTGGTGGCACCAACCGGGACTAAAGGGGGGGGGGGCATTGGTACCAGTTCGTGGCACCAACCGGTACCAAAGGCCGCCGCTTCCCGCCCTTTGGGCTGCCGAAAAAGAGGCCTTCGTCGGTTGGTGGCACCAACCGGGACTAAAGGGTGCATTAGTCGGTTGGTTTCACGAGCCGGACCAATGGCTTTGCTATATAAGCAAACACTTTGCAAAAATTCAGAATCTCATCGCCATGATTGCCCCGACGACGCCGACCCTCCTCGACGCCGCCAGTTGCTCCACCTCGCCGTCGCCGCCGCCGCCGCCAAGGCCGTCGCCCCCAACCCACGCCGTCCTCGCCGGCCTCCCGAGCCAGCGCCTCGTCCCGCCTCAGGCCGCCCGAGCCTGCCCGTCGTCTCGCTTCACGCCGGCGCCTCGCCGCCCACTGCCGCCATCGTCATCTAGCCCCGCTTTGAGCCGCCAGCGCACTGCTCTGTTTTTTTTCATTTTTATTAGTTAAATTCTTTTGTTCATATATATATATATATATATAATGTATGTGTGTATGTATGTGGCTATGTGTATGTAGATGTTCAAAATGTATAAAAAAAATTGTTCAGAGCATGTTTTTCTTCATATATGTATTTTTTGTTCATATGTGTATTACTGTATTCATATATGCAAAAGATAGATTTTTAGAAAAGTTAGGTTTTTTTTCTGTTCATAGATTTTTTGGTGATATTAATTATTGTAGAATATGCAAATGTTTGTATATTCATATGAACAATGCATTAGGCAAAACCTTTGTTTTTTCGAAATTTTCTATTTGAACATTTTTTTTTAAAACAAGCAATACTAAAAGAATGAGAGAAAAAGGAAAATAAGAAGAGGAAGAAAGGAGAAGAAGAGGAGAGGAAGAAATGGAGAAATAAATAAGAAGAGGAAATAAGAAGAAGAAGAGAGAAGAAGAAAGGAATAGAGGAGAAGAAGAAAAATAGAAATTTTCTATTTTTCTTCTTCTACTCTATTCCTTTCTTCTTCTCCTCTTTTTTTTCTTCTTTTTTTCTTCTTCCTTCTTTCCCTTTTCTTCCTTTTCCTTATTTTCCTTTCTCGAGGGAGAAGAGGAAAAAGAAGAGTAGAAGAAGAAGAAAGGAATAGAGGAGAAAGAAGAAACTTCAACACGAGGGGGGGGTACCGATACCCCCTCCCCGATAACATTATTTTCCCATGTATATGTATGTCGCGTCGTTGTCGATATAACCCCTCGAGATAACCCGACATGAGGCGGTCGATATATATACCCCTCTCGACCGTGATAACTTATACAACGGCAGCACCCCCCTCGGCCCTCTCTCTCAAGCAAAACTCTCGAGGACACCCAAACCCTAGGGAGAAAAGGATGTTGGTCTCCTACCCCCTCCCGCCGCGCCCCTACCCGACAAATTAACTCTCTCGAGGCCACCCAAATTAACCCATGAAGCGTTGTGTCGAGGCGACCCCAAACCCTAGAGAAGCAGCGTCGAGGCCACTAACATGATTCCTTATTGTGATTAGCTAGCTAGTTCTACGTTTGCCACTAATATATATATATATATATATATATATATATATATATATATATATATATATCACTCTGTACAATGTTTGTATAATAATTGACCTGTTGTAAATATTTTCAGACACAATGGCGCACTCCCGAGACGAAGAAACAGAAGCGATGTTGGGGCACATAATAGCACAAGGAAGTGATGAAGTTGCGTCATTTCTCAATGACACCGATGGTCCCGAAGGACTGGGTGAAGAAGAGGGCTATGTTCATGATGGCTTCGACCCATTAATGTCGGTACAATAAGAGGACTACGTTCATGATGGCTCCGGTGACACAATGGAGGTACAAGAAGGAGACCGTGCTGACTGCTCCGGTGAACGAACCGAGTCCGGCCAGGTATATATATATATTAGTTAAGCCCGTGCTGACTAGTTAATTGATGCATCCATTGTTTTGGTATATGTACAAATATTAATTACTCTCGTCTTTCTTTCTTATAATTTCTAGCCCTCCGGATCGAGCACAACTTCGGTAAGGAGACGAGGCCCGAAGAAAAAGTTGAGATCGGATGAAAAGTTTGAGATCATAGAAATCGCGCCCGACGGCGAACCGATTGAACCCATCCGGACAAGGAAGGAATTTTCTGCTCAGTGCGGGGTTCTTGTTAGGGACAAGATCCTGATCAGCATCCATCAATGGTATAAGCCTAAGGAGGAAGACCCTGAGGTGTCTTATGTCAATGATATGCAGAAAGAAGATCTTTGGACTCAGCTGAAGGCAAATTTCACCCTACCGCCAGAGGAGGATCCGGAGAAGCCAGTTAAAGAGCAATTAATCAAGTCTTGTGCTCTTAAGAAGATGGCAACCCTAATAAGGAGGTGGAGGAAAGAGCTGAACCAGTTTGTCGAGAAAGAAAAGACACCAGAATTCATCGGCAAATATGAGAAGATGAAAGATCACTGGCCCGCATTTATGGCCCACAAGACATCAAAAAAGAGTAAGAAGATGTCGGCGACAAACAAGAAAAATGTTGCGAAGAAGAAGCTTCACCATCGCACGGGGTCAGGTGGCTACCTCAAAGCCCGGCCTAAGTGGTCCAAGGCTGAGCATGATCTGCTTGAAAAGGATCGAACCAGAGACAATGTCTCGCCGGACCATTGCGGACTTGGTTCTTCGGGGCTGGCGGAACCTTGGACCCTGTAACAGGGAAGTGCCAGTGGACGGACGAGCAACTGCAAATACCAGTCAAGAACCTTCGACACTATATCGATGCAGCGTAGCGAGGGACGTTCCTTCCAAATAGGGAGAAGGACGAGCTCACAATGGCCCTTGGGAATCCTGAGCACCCTGGACGGACACGAGGCACGCCAGGCTCCATTCCGTGGAAGGTTGGTTTTCCGGACGCAGGGGGTTACAAAACCCACGAGAGGAGGAAGAAACTGAAGCAGGACCAACTGCAGGCGCTGCACGAAAGGGTAATGGGGCTAGAGGAATGAGAAGAGGAACGAGAAGCAACAGATCGTAGCAAACAACCTGCCGAAGCTTCCCGCGAAGCTACCCCGTCATCTCACCGGAGAAGCAGCATGGCTTCCACCGAGCTGCTTCAGCCGGAGCATGTCTTGACGGCTCCTGCCAGCTATCCCGTGGATGGTATCACGGAGTCTCAAAATTGCCACATTATGGCGCGATGGATGAATTTGAAGGTCAAGGAGGCTGTTGGCCAAGTTTATCCTAGTGGACCGGGCACAACTTATCACTGCCAACCGATTCCAGAAGGATATGCTAAGGTGATGGTGGATGAAATAACGGAGGGATTTGAGGACATCCTGCTTGACCACCCTACCGGTGAAGGGGAGACTAGGCTGGGTTCTGCTCTGAAGACCCCATGCCTATGGCGGAAATAGCTCATCAACCTTCCGAACTGGACATCTCCGCCTCCTCCTCCTCCTCCGGCGAGTCAGGGCACTCTGCCTCCTCCACCGCCTACTCCTCCGGCGAGTGACGATCAGGGCATGCGTGGCGGCACTCCGCCTCCTTCTCCGGCGCGTGGCGGCACTCCGCCTCCTTCTCCGCCTGCGCTGGCGCCCGAGCAGCCAGCCTCCTCCTTCTCCGCCTCGTCGGCAAGGGCGGAAGAGACCCCCGCCCGCTCCGGCTGCTCCGTGGCGTCGTAGTCCTTCTCCTCCGCCTCGTAAGCAAGCAAAGAAGACATCCGCTCCGTCTGCTCTGCCGGCGTCTAGCAGTACAGCCAAAGGCGGGAGGAAATACAGATTCGGTCCTTATCTGAAAACTCCAGAGAAGTTACCGTACGAGAGGACCGAGGAGGAAAACGCGAAGATCGCGCAAACCAAAGTGGATGACTGGTTTGCAGGGTTGTAAGCAAAGAGACATCCACCTCCGGAGGAGAAGGTAGATCCGGTGAAAGCAAAGCGCACTCTGGCTGCCCTGAGGAAACCGGCAAAGTCTCCGCCGAGAACCAACTATGAGCGCATTACTGAACAGACATATCTCCAAGCGGAGCGGTCGGGAAGTACTGTCAGACATCAAAGAGCAAAAGAACGAGCAGCTGCGAAAAAAATTGACCAGCTCGGCGAACAAGCAAACCAATCGTGCCCCCGCTCAATGTGTCTAGCGGCAACATCGTCGCTAATGTTCCGGGATGGTGGCGGTTATGGCAATCTACAAGATTACCTGCCTGACGATGCACTTCCTGAATACTGGAAGGTGGAAGAACACAGATACGAGTACGGGAAGCCTCTCGTCAAAGATGAAAAATCTCTAACAACGATGATGCAAAGATTCCATACTTGGTAGATGAAAACCTGCAGAGAGTCTAGGGGGACGAATAGTTTGTATCTGCACATTAAAGAGGAGCACGACCTCGTTGGAACTGATCTGTTCTGTGTTCCATTTGAGGAGTTCTTCGCGTTCTTCAATCAAAAGGCCCTCGATAAATTAACGTTCTTTTGCTACTGCCTGTAAGTACTATTTCTGTCATTAAGTCTCTATATATAGCTCGGCTCTTTCATTGCATATATTTATAATTAATTATCTAGAATATATTATGCAGATTGAAGATCGTAGAGTGCAATAAAAATGAAATCTATGATATTGGGTTCATTAACACAAATATCATAGATGTATTTCTGGTTGAAAAGCACGTCAAAGAGGCCGAGGACAACTTGCTACAATCGTTGATCAAAAATCAAAACAAAGATACCATACTCTTTCCTTACAACAGCAAGTGAGTGTTACTGATTGTTTGCATATTCGGTTTCCCTTATTACTCGAGCGAGGTTATAGTAATGTAATTTATGAGTTATGCATGCGTGCGCAGGTACCACTATATTCTTCTGGAGATTAAGCTTGAGCGTGGACTAGTAACCGTTTTAGACTCGAGACAGAAAGATCCCAGCACCTATGCGGACATGACTGAAATGCTCAGCAAGTAAGTTCAATCGATCATTGCACCATAGCGGCAACTTTTTGTTCATTTCCTGATATCTCAAGTAATAATAATTATTTTCTTTGTCTTGCAGGGTTTGGAAACAGTTCACATAAAAAGCTCCGGGACTGCCGAAGGAGCTGCGATATTCATACCAGTAAGTACTCTTGGCTAGCTAGTTGTGTGCATCTCCGTTGATTCTATAGCTATACTTTCATCAATGCCATTTATAATGCTTCATTATCAGTTTAATTGACCTCTATTTCTCGTAAAATGCTTGTGGCAGGAACAAGGGAATGATTTCTGTGGATACTACGTGTGCGAGTTCATCTACAACGTGACTTTGAAAAATAAGCGGGGCTACTCTCAAAGACAATATGAAGTGCGTAAGCAATTGATAATATTCACAATTTCATTTTATTACACCATCATTTCTGTTGAGTTTCATTCATATATATGTATTAATTAACCCCCTTCTTCAAATTAGACGTGGCAGATGCGGAATGAACTCCTAGAACCAGATCGCATTAAAGAAATTCAAGAGGAATTGGCGGAATTCTTTCTTGACCACGTCATCAATAAAGCCGGAGAATACCATGTGGAAGTTGATTTCAAATGCTAGGGGACTGTAATTGAGAGATCTTATATATTGTACATGTATGTAGCCAGTAGCGTCCGGACGTACATGATATGAAAATTTGTTGTTCGACCAATCTCTCGGAGAAGGAGAGGTCGATCGATCATTTCTCTCGGTATGCATGACGAACTTCTGTACTCGATGGTTCCCTTCATTTTCTTACTAGCTAGCGTGTCGAGGGCTGTATGTATATAGTACGTAGCGTCGACCAAGCACGGACATAACTCTATTAATTAGCTAGCTAACACAATATATGAAACACCTAAATTAACCCCCAAACCCCCCCTCCCCTTTAAAAAAACAAAAACCCCAGCCACTGGAATGCTGACGCGTGGATGCCTTTTGGTCCCGGTTGGTGGCACCAACCGGGACCAAAGGCCCCCCTGCCTGGGCTCGGCGCACCGGCCACGTGGAGGACCATCTGTCCCGGTTTGTGTTAGAACCGGGACTAAAGGGGGGAGGTATTAGTAACGACCCATTAGTCCCGGTTCATGAACCGGGACTAAAGGCCCTTACGAACCGGGACTAATAGGTGTTTTTCTACTAGTGTTAATGCACCACATGCATGCAAGAAAGCTGAGTGGAGCAGTAACTGAGTGTCATTATGACTGCATGCAGGCAAGTATGAAACAAGTTACCAGTATGATGAAACATCATTAATTTTTGCCTCGATTACTGTTGGTGGCCTTGTATAGATGCAAAATGTATATTTAATAGTGGCCTCGTATAAGTAAATGAAGGGAGTACATGAGATGTATAATACATAAATTATATCATAAGAAACACTTTTCACATATGAATTTGAGAGTGTGTTGTGTAAAACTTGCATGTCATATATTATTGGTTCAACTCAGCTGCGCACCAAGTGTCGCGTGAAGTGACTAGGATGCGGAGGAAGAAGAGGATGAGGTGGATTGCAGTCTTGAACAGCGATATGCCCATTTGGGTCAAAAGCCGCCAGACCGGATCAACTTATTACACCGCTTCATCGGATCTGGACTGAACATCTCTAGTTTGGTTTGTGGAGATGAGGGTCCAAACGTCTATGAACGCAAACCGAGGAATCAAAAACACACTTTTTTCACACACAAAATACAGCTCTTTATTTTAAACATCGAAGATGGGGTAAAGTTAAACTAAGTGTACGTGCAAGATTGAAAGGTTCATGTTCTTGTCACTATCTGCCTGGTCAAGAATCTCCTTGACCCCCGAAAACAAAAGGATTCTCCTTGAGATATGTCTTGATCCTGTTTGAATGTTCTCACGGGGTAGAGGAGATTTGTTTCCATATGCTTCCCAGGCCCACTGTTGCCATACAAACCTCACGCGCCATCATTTTCCTCTCTCTCTCTCTCTCTCTCTCTCTCTCTCTCTCTCTCTCTCTCTCTCTCTCTCTCTCTCTCTCTCTCTCTCTCTCTCTCTCTCTCTCTCTCTCTCTCTCTCTCTCTCTCTCTCTCTCTCTGACAAGCTCGACTTCGTGTCAGTTTTAGTGCCAGTATCTTTATACGACCAGCCATACTTAGACTACATACAGTTTGGTAGCTGCATTAACGCATTAGTTATGAGATCACTACCATCAAGATAAAATCAGTGTAGCACCTTTTGCCGCCTTGGTTACTGTTTTCACTTGATTTTTACTTTTCAAAGCTTTTTTAGGCTCAACGGAAGTTGTGCTGAAAACTCATCTCAAGATGTCATGGATGGTCTAATTATTTTTAGTTTCTCTTCCGAAGCCCGTGCCAACGCATCTCATTCCATTATGATTTTCTCTAGTTGGTGTTACTTAATAGCATACATAAGTCTCTGTAGTTCATGGATTCACAAAAAATATGTGTTCAATTCGCAAGTTGTTGGAATTTTGCAGTTTGACTATCGCGTGAGTTTTTTGTGCCTATAATTCACAAACATGTTAAGACATTACTCCGTCTGATCCATATTAGTTGTCACTCAAATGGATGTTTCTTGATGTATTTCAGTGCTAGGTACATCTGTTTGAACGAAAATTAATATGAATCAGAGGGAGTACCATTCTTGGGTTATCTGTGTGTGTGAACAAGCTTTAATGTAGACTGACTATTTGGATCGAAGTCTATCTAAGATTGTTATTTCGCTATGTCATATAGCGTGTATAATTCAGTTTGTGTTTTCGTGCCATTGGGTATGATGTATTATGTTCTCTTGTACAAGTATTTTTTTTTCTTCTCCCCTTATTTTTTCCCTCCAACAATAGGGAGGTTACTGGTTGAAGCAGACAACAAAGGAGTCAGTTAACTATACGGCGCACTGCCTCATGGGCTCGTCCTGAATTCAAAAAGCAGGACAGAACGGACGGGCATGAAAACCGAAGAAGAGGAAAACAGGATGGGCCGGGTCTAGAAGACAAATAGAAAATCCTGCAATCGAGTAGTCTGGATCGAGGGGCTGAGGGGGCGGGGGGGGGGGGGGGGTAGGCAGGGCTACACATGGTTAGGGCTGCAAATGTGTCAAGTTTGAGTGAGTTGGAGTTGGCTCAGCTCAACTCATATGAAAAGTCGAGCTAACTCAAACTGAGTGAAGCTCAAAGCCGAGTTGTAGAACATGACTCGTGCTCAGCTTGTAACGATCTCGAGCTAGTTTCGAACTAAATGAGATGGTAAAAATCATAAATTTATGGTGATTATCCCAACTATATAAGGCTCAACACGACATAAGAAGAACCATTAAAAAATATTACTCCAATCAAGATGATGATAATATAAATTTGTTCAAAGAAGTTAGACTTATTCTCTCACAACCGAAAGTCTAGTATTCAAATAAGATAATGATTTGCGATAGACATATAATTGGGAAAACAAATTATTGGCCAAAGACCATAATATATAAGGCCTAAATCTTTTTTGAACGAAATAAGGCCTAAATGTTCTATGCACTTAATTAAACTTCCATATTTCTTGGTAAATAAACTAGAGAAAAATCATGGACAACATATATGGTAATAAATTATCTTATTTCCATTTAATATATGACATGATCATTTAACATAACTAGTCAATGTGTACGTGCAATGCACGTTATTTTGGAAGTATATTAAGTGCATGCGGATATTAGGTAGGATATTATTTGTGTGTTATTGTGTGATTAGCACTATATTTGGCATGAAACTAACTGCACGCTAAACGTGTTGAGCACTCGACATTGAAGAAGTCTTAGTTGTTGGATTGGCATGATTTGATGGCCGAGATTAATTGGATCTGCCCCTTTGTGTCTTTTTATATTGGTATATATATATATATATATATATATATATATATATATATATATATATATATATATATATATATATATACTAGTAAGTATGCACGTGCAATGCACGTATCATATAGTTATGAAATAGAGAGAAAATTGGATTGCAGGACCGGGAGCGGTGGCATAAGTGTCGAGGGAGGAGGATTGATTATTGCGGCGGCCATGCCTGCAGGTTTCCTTGGTATTTCCAAGCTAATTTTAGTGACTCCTTTGATTATGTTGGACTATTGTGGAAAAGATTATTGGGAACTTTTTTGTGTAAAATTAGTAATCAATAATTGGAAAAGCATGGAAGAGGTAAAAGAAATTTTCAAGGTAATACCTGAAGCTTCCTTGATCTGAATGTTGGTTATGCAAGCAGTCGAAGTTAGGATCTAGCGTGTCAGTTATGCACTCTGAAGAATGTAAATCTTTGAACTTGTCTATCAAGTTAAGGATAAATGATCCAACTATCGACATACTTTATAAAATCTCTCAGAACACCATCTATAATAAATATAGCGAAAAAGCAAACACAATGTCTTAAAATATTAAACTGTGTACAAGTCAATTTTACCCTAAAAGTAGAAATAGATTTTATGCACTGTAAATGACAGAATCTACCAACAAAGCAATATATATTTGTGAACCGAACATGACATAAACTGGCAATATAACCTCACGCCACCGTTTGGAAATAAATATGATGGTACATGACATTAACATTAAAAGTAATGTTAAAGAAATTTCAAGCCATCTGACAAAAATAGAATGTCACATTAACAAACAGTCTACTCTGTTTTTCACTCTAATTTAAGGGAAATAAACATGTTTTTTACATGACAGGGAAGACAAATGACACCTTTTCTGTGGCAAAACAATTTCACTCCTGAAGATAAGTGTTGGAAACATGCACATCTTCTTATTTGACACCTAAACAAGCGATTGGATTGCTTCCTGTATTACAGGGACCAAAGGTCATGAAAAATCAATGTGAATCCCATATCACATCAATTTGGATTTTCCCTTTCATATCTGCATTGTGTAAAGTTGGATCAAATTGCAGTATTTATATGTAATTTAGCAAGAGTTCTACCAAGCCATTAACTATAGAATTCAAATTTATTTCTTAGGAAAACATTGATATTATTTAGGAGTGAAAGACATATCTGACCCCACAGATTATTTTTGGAATATAAATTGATTAATATCAGTAGCAAGTTAGGAAAGTCATGTATGTGGCTAATCAGTAGTTAGGAAGGTCATATCTCCATAAACGATAGGTAACTACTTCATAATTCATAACATGAAACCATTTCAGACTTGTAAACACTTCTCGTAAATCAAAAACCATCTAAAAACACATCAGAATTTGTTGGCGTGCCCATATGGATTTAAATAAAATGATGATTCAAATAAAAAATAAAAAAGCTAACAAAGTATGGTTGACTACAAAAATAGCTTGAATAAATATCAAGCAAAGAAGAACGAACCTGCATCAACCCTCTAAAACATCTCTATAGACAATATTCTTGGTGCTTTTTCCTGATTTATCAATCTGTTTGTTCGGCTTGTCCAAAATTCGCGTCGTCCGCCTTGATACACCCCTTGACAAGGCAACATACAGCTGACCATGGGAGAACACCGGCTCAGGAAGATAAATGCCAACATTTGGGATGGTCTGGCCGACTTGCCCTGCGCCTTCGAATTATGTTGATCGGAACCAGTGGATTCGATCCCCGACTGCATATCTTACGTAACACGTCCGCTTGCCCACTCGCTCGTCGATGCAGCCGCTCAGGGCTGTTGAAACATCTGGCAAAAGATCAATATACAAAATATGCTGGATTCAGAACGTTAAACCAATTCACAAAGGAGCGGGAGCACACGTACGCAAAGCTTCGCTCAAACAAGCAGAGAGGCGGGTTAATTGATATATTATAGACAGGGCCAGTACTGAGAATTTAGGGCCCAGGGCCCTTCGAGGCCCTTAATATAAATGTGTAATAGTAATTAACATACGTAGGATACATGCTCGAGATCTAACAATGAGAGGGGAAGAAGGTTTATTTAATAAACACACTGTTGGGGAACGTAGTAATTTCAAAAAATTTCCTACGCACACGCAAAATCATGGTGATGGCATAGCAACGAGAGGGGAGAGTATTGTCCACGTACCCTCGTAGACCGTAAGCGGAAGCGTTATGACAACGCGGTTGATGTAGTCGTACGTCTTCACGATCCGACCGATCCAAGTACCGAACGCACGGCACCTCCGAGTTCAGCACACGTTCAGCTCGATGACGATCCCCGGGCTCCGATCCAGCAAAGCGTCAGGGATGAGTTCCACAAGACGACGGCAAGGCAGGACGATGATGATGCTCCACCGGCGCAGGACTTCGCCAAAGCTCCGCGACGATATGACCGAGGTGGAATATGGTGGAGGGGGGCACCGCACACGGCTAAGGAACGATCCGTAGATCAACTTGTTTTTTCATCGGGTGCCCCCTTGCCCCGTGATATAAAGGAGGGAGGGGAGGTGCGGCCGCCCACATAGGGTGAACTGGAGGAGTCCTACTCCCACCGGAGTAGGACTCCCCCTCTTGCCTTGTTGGAGAAGGAAAGGGGAGGGAAAGTGGAAGGGGGCGCCGCCTCTCCTTGTCCTATTCGGACTAGGGGAGGCCTTGGCCTGCCCTGGCCGGCCCTCCTCTTCTCCCTCATGGCCCTCTAAGGCCCAACATCCCCGGGAGGGTTCCGTAACCCCGGTGTTCTTAAAATCGATTTCACCCGGAACCATTCCGATATCCAAATATAGGCTTCCAATATATCAATCTTTATGTCTCGACCATTTTGAGACTCCTCGTCATGTCCGTGATCACATCCGGGACTCTGAACAAACTTCGGTACATCAAAACTTGTAAACTCATAATAAAACTGTCATCGTAACATTAAGCGCGCGGACCCTACGGGTTCGAGAACTATGCAGACATGACCTAGAACTATTCTCGGTCAATAACCAATAGCGGAACCTGGATGCCCATATTGGTTCCTACATATTCTATTAAGATCTTTATCGGTCAAACCGCACAACGACATACGTTGTTCCCTTTGTCATCGGTATGTTACTTGCCCGAGATTCGATCGTCGGTATCCAATACCTAGTTCAATCTCGTTACCGGCAAGTCTCTTTACTCGTTCCGTAATACACCATCTCGTAAATAACTTATTAGTTGCAATGCTTGCAAGGCTTATGTGATGTGTATTACCGAGAAGGCCTAGAGATACCTCTCCGACAATCGGAGTGACAAAACCTAATCTCGAAATACGCCAACCCAACATGTACCTTTGGAGACACCTATAGTACTCCTTTATAATCACCCAGTTACGTTGTGACGTTTGGTAGCACCCAAAGTGTTCCTCCTGTAAACGGGAGTTGCATAATCTCATAGTTACCGGAACATGTATAAGTCATGAAGAAAGCAATAGCAATATACTAAACGATCAAGTGCTAGGCTAACGGAATGGGTCATGTCAATCACATCATTCTCCTAATGATGTGATCCCATTAATCAAATAACAACACATGTCTATGGTTAGGAAACATAACCATCTTTGATTAATGAGCTAGTCAAGTAGAGGCATACTAGTGACTATATGTTTGTCTATGTATTCACACATGTATTATGTTTCCGGTTAATACAATTCTAGCATGAATAATAAACATTTATCATGATATGAGGAAATAAATAATAACTTTATTATTGCCTCTAGGGCATATTTCCTTCAGTCTCCCACTTGCACTAGAGTCAATAATCTAGATCACATTGTAATGATTCTAACACCCATGGAGTCTTGGTGCTGATCATGTTTTGCTCGTGGAAGAGGCTTAGTCAATGGGTCTGCAATATTCAGATCCGTATGTATCTTGCAAATCTCTATGTCTCCCACTTGGACTTGGTCCCGAATGGAATTGAAGCATCTCTTGATATGCTTGGTCCTCTTGTGAAATCTGGATTCCTTTGCCAAGGCAATTGCACCAGTATTGTCACAGAAGATCTTCATTGGTCCCGATGCACTAGGTATGACACCTAGATCGGAAATGAACTCTTTCATCCAGACTCCGCTTCACATGTAGATCCCGCCACGACGCTTTGTTTAGAACTGCACCAACTGACAGCTCCACCGTTTAATAAAAACACGTATCCGGTTTGCAATTTAGAATCGTCCGGATCAGTGTCAAAGCTTGCATCGACGTAACCATTTACGACTAGCTCTTTGTCACCTCCATATACGAGAAACATATCCTTAGTCCTTTTTCAGGTATTTCAGGATGTTCTTGACCGTTGTCCAGTGATCCACTCCTGGATTACTTTGGTACCTACCTGCCAAGCTTATTGCTAAGCATACGTCAGGTCTGGTACACAGCATTGCATACATGATAGAGCCTATGGCTGAAGCATAGGGAACATCTTTCATTTTCTCTATATCTTACGGTGTGGTCGGGCATTGAGTCCGACTCAATTTCACACCTTGTAATACAGGTAAAAACCTTTCTTTGCCTGATCCATTTTGAACTTTTTCAAAACTTTATCAAGGTATGTGCTTCGTGAAAGTCCAATTAAGCGCCTTGATCTATCTCTATAGATCTTGATGCCCAATATGTAAGCAGCTTCACCGAGGTCTTTCATTGAAAAACTTTTATTCAAGTATCCTTTTATGCTATCCAGAAATTCTATATTATTTCCAATTAATAATATGTCATCCATGTATAATATCAGAAATGCTACAGAGCTCCCACTCACTTTCTTGTAAATACAGGCTTCTCCAAAAGTCTGTATAAAACCATATGCTTTGATCACACTATCAAAGCGTTTATTCCAACTCCGAGAGGCTTGCACTGACCATAAATTGATCGCTGGAGCTTGCAAACTTTGTTAGCACCTTTTGGATCAACAAAACCTTCTGGTTGCATCATATACAACTCTTCTTCTAGAAATCCATTCAAGAATGCAGTTTTTACATCCATTTGTCAAATTTCATAATCATAAAATGCAGCAATTGCTAACATGATTCAGACAGACTTAAGCATCGCTACGGGTGAGAAAGTCTCATCATAGTCAACCCCTTGAACTTGTCGAAAACCTTTTGCAAAAATTCGAGCTTTATAGACAGTTACATTACCATCAGCGACAGTCTTCTTCTTAAAGATCCATTTATTCTCAATGGCTTGCCGATCATCGGGCAAGTCAACCAAAGTCCATACTTTGTTCTCATACATGGATCCCATCTCAGATTTCATGGCTTCCAGCCATTTTGCGGAATCTGGGCTCACCATCGCTTCTTCATAGTTTGTAGGTTCACCATGGTCAAGTAACATGACTTCCAGAATAGGATTACCGTACCACTCTGGTGCGGATCTTACTCTAGTTGACCTACGTAGTTCAGCAGAAACTTGATCTGAAGTTTCATGATCATCATCATTAACTTCCTCACTAATTGGTGTAGGTGTCACAGGAAGAGATTTCTGTGATGAACCATTTTCCAATAAGGGAGCTGGTACTGTTACCTCATCAAGTTCTACTTTTCTCCCACTCACTTCTTTCGAGAGAAACTCCTTCTCCAGAAAGGATCCATTCTTAGCAACGAATGTCTTGCCTTCGGATCTGTGATAGAAGGTGTACCCAACTGTTTCCTTTGGGTATCCTATGAAGACACATTTTTCGATTTGGGTTCAAGCTTATCAGGTTGAAGTTTTTCACATAAGCATCGCAGCCCCAAACTTTCAGAAACGACAACTTCGGTTTCTTGCCAAACCATAGTTCATAAGGAGTCGTCTTAACGGATTTTGATGGTGCCCTATTTAACGTGAATGCGGCCGTCTCTAAAGCATAACCCCAAAATGATAGCGGTAAATCGGTAAGAGACATCATAGATCGCACCATATCTAGTAAAGTATGATTACGACGTTCGGACACACCATTATGCTGTGGTGTTCCAGGTGTCGTTAGTTGCGAAACTATTCCGCAATTTTTCAAATGTAGACCAAACTCGTAACTCAAATATTCTCCTCCACGATCAGATCGTAGAAATTTTATTTTCTTGTTACGATGATTTTCAACTTTACTCTAAAATTCTTTGAACTTTTCAAATGTTTCAGATTTATGCTTCATTAAGAAGATATACCCATATCTGCTTAAATCATCTGTGAAGGTGAGAAAATAACGATATCAGCCACGAGCTTCAACATTCATCGGACCACATACATCTGTATGTATGATTTCCAACAAATCTGTTGCTCTCTCCATAGAACCGGAGAACGGTGTTTTAGTCATCTTGCCTATGAGGCACGGTTCGCAAGTACCAAGTGATTTATAATCAAGTGATTCCAAAAGTCCATCAGTATGGAGTTTCTTCATGCGCTTTACACCGATATGACCTAAACGGCAGTGCCACAAATAAGTTGCACTATCATTATTAACTTTACATCTTTTGGCTTCGATATTATGAATATGTGTATTACTACTATCGAGATTTAATAAAAATAGACCACTCTTCAAGGGTGCATGATCATAAAAGATATTACTCATATAAATAGAACAACCATTATTCTCCGATTTAAATGAATAACCGTCTTGCATCAAACAAGATCCAGATATAATGTTCATGCTCAACGCTGGCACCAAATAACAATTATTTAGGTCTAAAACTAATCCCGAAGGTAGATGTAGAGGTAGCGTGCCGACCGCGATCACATCGACTTTGGAACCGTTTCCCATGCGCATCGTCACCTCGTCCTTTGCCAGTGCTCGCTTATTACGTAGTCCCTGTTTTGAGTTGCAAATATTAGCAACAGAACCAGTATCAAATACCCATGTGCTACTACGAGCTCTAGTAAGGTACACATCAATAACATGTATATCACATATACCTTTGTTCACCTTGCCATCCTTCTTATCCGCCAAATACTTGGGGCAGTTCCGCTTCCAGTGACCAATTTGCTTGCAGTAGAAACACTCAGTTTTAGGCTTAGGTCCAGACTTGGGTTTCTTCTCTAGAGCAGCAACTTTCTTGCTGTTCTTTTTGAAGTTCCCTTTCTTCTTTCCTTTGCCCTTTTTCTTGAAACTAGTGGTCTTGTTGACCATCAACACTTGATGCTCTTTCTTGATTTCTACCTCCGCAGCTTTTAGCATTGCGAAGAGCTCGGGAATTGTCTTGGTCATCCCTTGCATATTATAGTTCATCACGAAGCTCTTGTACCTTGGTGGCAGTGATTGGAGAATTCTGTCAATGACACTATCATCCGGAAGATTAACTCCCAGTTGAATCAAGTGATTATTATACCCAGACATTTTGAGTATGTGCTCACCGATGTAACTATTCTCCTCCATCTTGCAGCTATAGAACTTATTGGAGATTTCATATCTCTCAATCCGGCATTTGCTTGAAATATTAACTTCAGCTCTTGGAACATCTCATATGCTCCATGACGTTCAAAACGTCGTTGAAGACCCGGTTCTAAGCCGTAAAGCATGGCACACTGAACTATAGAGTAGTCATCGACTTTGCTCGCCAGACGTTCACAACTTCGGCGTTGTTCTCTGCAGTAGGGCTCGGCACCCAGCGGTGCTTCCAGACGTAATTCTTCTGTGCAGCAATGAGGATAATCCTCAAGTTACGGACCCAGTCCGTGTAATTGCTACCATCATCTTACAACTTTGCTTTCTCAAGGAACGCATTAAAATTCAACGGAACAACAGCATGAGCCATCTATCTACAGTAAACATAGACAAGCAAAATACTATCAGGTACTAAGTTCATGATAAATTTAAGTTCAATTAATCATATTACTTAGGAACTCCCACTTAGATAGACATCTCTCTAGTCATCTAAGTGATTACGTGATCCAAATCAACTAAACCATAACCGATCATCACGTGAGATGGAGTAGTTTTCAATGGTGAACATCACTATGTTGATCATATCTACTATATGATTCACGCTCGATCTTTAGGTCTCAGTGTTCCGAGGCCATATCTGCATATGCGAGGCTCGTCAAGTTTAACCTGAGTATTCTGCGTGTGCAAAACTGGCTTACACCCGTTGTAGATGGACGAGAGCTTATCACACCCGATCATCACGTGGTGTCTAGGCACGATTTAACTTTGGCAACGGTGCATACTCAGGAGAACACTTCTTGATAATTAGTGAGAGATCATCTTAAAATGCTACCGTCAATCAAAGCAAGATAAGATGCATAAAGGATTAACATCACATGCAATCAATATAAGTGATATGATATGGCCATTATCATCTTGTGCTTGTGATCTCCATCTCAAGCACCGTCGTGATCACCATCGCCACCGGGCGCGACACCTTGATCTCCATCGTAGCATCGTTGTCGTCTTGCCAACTATTGCTTCTACGACTATCGCTACCGCTTAGTGATAAAGTAAAGCAATTACATGGCGTTTGCATTTCATACAATAAAGCGACAACCATATGGCTCCTGCCAGTTGCCGATAACTCGGTTACAAAACATGATCATCTCATACAATAAAATATAGCATCACGTCTTTACCATATCACATCACAACATGCCCTGCAAAAACAAGTTAGACGTCCTCTACTTTGTTGTTGCAAGTTTTACGTGGCTGCTACGGGCTGAGCAAGAACCGTTCTTACCTACGCATCAAAACCACAACGATAGTTTGTCAAGTTGGTGCTGTTTTAACCTTCGCAAGGACCGGGCGTAGCCACACTCGATTCAACTAAAGTGAGAGAGACAGACACCCGCCAGTCACCTTTAAGCAACGAGTGCTCGCAGCGGTGAAACCAGTCTCGCATAAGCGTACGCGTAATGTCGGTCCGGGCCGCTTCATCTCACAATACCGCTGAACCAAAGTATGACATGCTGGTAAGCAGTATGACTTATATCGCCCACAACTCACTTGTGTTCTACTCGTGCATATAACATCAACACATAAAACCAGGCTCGGATGCCACTGTTGGGGAACGTAGTAATTTCAAAAAATTTCCTACGCACACGCAAGATCATGGTGATGGCATAGCAACGAGAGGGGAGAGTATTCTCCACGTACTCGTGAGACCAGAAGCGGAAGCGTTATGACAACGCGGTTGATGTAGTCGACGCCTTCACGATCCGACCGATCCAAGTACCGAACGCACGGCACCTCCGAGTTCAGCACACGCTCAGCTCGATGACGATCCCCGGCTCCGATCCAGCAAAGCGTCGGGATGAGTTCCACAAGACGACGGCGTGGTGACGATGATGATGCTCCACCGGCGCAGGGCTTCGCCTAAGCTCCGCGATGATATGACCGAGGTGGAATATGGTGGAGGGGGGCACCGCACACGGCTAAGGAACGATCCGTAGATCAACTTGTTTTTTCATCGGGTGCCCCCTTGCCCCCGTATATAAAGGAGGGAGGGGGAGGTGCGGCCGGCCCACATAGGGTGAACCTGGAGGAGTCCTACTCCCACCGGGAGTAGGACTCCCCCCCTCTTGCCTTGTTGGAGAAGGAAAAGGGGGGAGGGGAAAGTGGAAGGGGGGCGCCGCCCCCCTCTCCTTGTCCTATTCGGACTAGGGGGGGAGGGGGCGTGCGGCCTGCCCTGGCCGGCCCTCCTCTTCTCCCTCATGGCCCACTAAGGCCCAACATCCCCCAGGAGGGTTCCGGTAACCCCCCGGTGTTCCGGTAAAATCCCGATTTCACCCAGAACCATTCCGATATCCAAATATAGGCTTCCAATATATCAATCTTTATGTCTCGACCATTTCGAGACTCCTCGTCATGTCTGTGATCACATCCGGGACTCCGAACAAACTTCGCACATCAAAACTTGTAAACTCATAATAAAACCGTCATCGTAACGTTGTTGCAAGCGGACCCTACGGGTTCGAGAACTATGCAGACATGACCTACAACTATTCTCGGTCAATAACCAATAGCGTAACCTAGATGCCCATATTGGTTCCTACATATTCTACGAAGATCTTTATCGGTCAAACCGCACAACGACATACGTTGTTCCCTTTGTCATCGGTATGTTACTTGCCCGAGATTCGATCTTCGGTATCCAATACCTAGTTCAATCTGCTATCGCAAGTCTCTTTACTCGTTCCGTAATACACCATCTCGTAACTAACTTATTAGTTGCAATGCTTGCAAGGCTTATGTGATGTGTATTACCGAGAAGGCCTAGAGATACCTCTCCGACAATCGGAGTGACAAAACCTAATCTCGAAATACGCCAACCCAACATGTACCTTTGGAGACACCTGTAGTACTCCTTTATAATCACCCAGTTACGTTAGGACGCTTGGTAGCACCCAAAGTGTTCCTATGTAAACGGGAGTTGCATAATCTCATAGTTATCGGAACATGTATAAGTCATGAAGAAAGCAATAGCAATATACTAAACGATCAAGTGCTAGGCTAACGGAATGGGTCATGTCAATCACATCATTCTCCTAATAATGTGATCCCATTAATCAAATAACAACACATGTCTATGGTTAGGAAACATAACCATCTTTGATTAATGAGCTAGTCAAGTAGAGGCATACTAGTGACTATATGTTTGTCTATGTATTCACACATGTATCATGTTTCCGGTTAATACAATTCTAGCATGAATAATAAACATTTATCATGATATGAGGAAATAAATAATAACTTTATTATTGCCTCTAGGGCATATTTCCTTGAGTCTCCCACTTGCACTAGAGTCAATAATCTAGATCACATTGTAATGATTCTAACACCCATGGAGTCTTGGTGCTGATCATGTTTTGCTCGTGGAAGAGACTTAGTCAATGGGTCTGCAATATTCAGATCCGTATGTATCTTCCAAATCTCTATGTCTCCCACTTGGACTTGGTCCCGAATGGAATTGAAGCGTCTCTTGATATACTTGGTCCTCTTGTGAAATCTGGATTCCTTTGCCAAGGCAATTGCACCAGTATTGTCACAGAAGATCTTCATTGGTCCCGATGCACTAGGTATGACACCTAGATCGGAAATGAACTCTTTCATCCAGACTCCTTCATTTGCTGCTTCCGAAGCAGCTATGTACTCCGCTTCACATGTAGATCCCGCCACGACGCTTTGTTTAGAACTGCACCAACTGACAGCTCCACCGTTTAATAAAAACACGTATCCGGTTTGCGATTTAGAATCGTCCGGATCAGTGTCAAAGCTGCAGGCCCACGTCGACGTTGTTCCTCAGGACGAGAAGACGGGAGAGTCAAACCAAAGTCGAGCCGTCGAAGACGACGAACACTCAAACAGGTAAACGGAAAGAAGGAAGTAACGGTAGTCAAGAACGATCGGAATCAAGGTCAGGGTCTGACCGATCCAGTGATCCGAACAAACAGGGAAACGAGCGATTTGGTTTCCACGTTATTCTCTGCCTACATGCGAACATGGCCATGCCTTTTTCTTTTTTCCTTCTATGTACGCAATACACAAGGCTGAGTTTAAAAAAAATGATGGCATAGATCATGGTAATTATTGCTAATTGATATTTTCCTTCTATGTACGCGGCACACAAGGCTGAGTTTCAAAAAAATATGGCGTAGATCATGGTAATTCTTGCCTAATTGATATGATTAAAATAGTCTCAGGTTGGAGCGAGATCGTAGTAATTATTGCGTAATTATGATGGCATAGATCATGGTAATTATTGCTAATCGATTATGGTAAATGATGTGATACAACATTGAGGCAATCTGGTCCATTGAGAGATGGCGTATGTGTGGCTGAGATGTAATGTTTCTGCCACAACTCGGTTGTTTAATATATATATATATATATATATATATATATATATATATATATATATATATATATATATATATAGGGATTGACTATTCGTCACCCTGGGTGAGGAATAGTTATTCTTCACCCCCCTCTATTTTACTACCAATGCACTATAATTTTACGTTCCGTAAGTTTTGTCTTATTTCTGACGTAAAAAGAGACCGTAAAAAAATATATAATCGCCGTAAAAAATATTTTATGTCATGTAAAATTACGAACGTAAAAACATAATGTAAAATATACATAAACTCCAAAAATTTTTGTCTTATGACCTATATTTTTATTTTCTTATATCAAATTTTCTGTAGTGAATCAATAGGAATGTAACTATTTTAATTCCAAATGTAATTTAATTATGAAGTGATCGTAAGATTACCCCGGGTGAAGAATAACTTATTTTGCACCCAGGGTGATGAATAGCATCACTATATATATATATATATATATATATATATATATATATATATATATATATATATATATATATATGATATCATGTCGAGCTATCGAGTTAAAATCGAGCGAGCTAGTATTAGCTCAAGATCAGCTCGTTTCTCGGTCGAGTTACATAAAGTGTTCAAAGTCAGCTCGTCTATTTTGGAGTCAATCTCAAGTCGAGCTAAAATACGAGTCGATCTCGAGCGGCTCACGAGCCTCGAGCTTTTCTTGCAGCCCTAACTCCAACTGAATAATCAGTACACTAGTACATGGACCTACTAACCTGCAGTAGCACTGCAAAGTACTACCTCTATCCCATAATGTAAGACGTCTTTTGACTCTGGTGTATCTATCAGGTATGGTTGAAACCAAGAGTATGCATGCTGTCACCGCTACTAGTAACCACTAATTTTATCGTTAATTATGTATGTGATATGCTGACATAGCATTGAGCTTGTGCAAAACTCTGAATTCTAGTCATATATGCTCATCATGTCTACTTGGTACTGCTTTGGTGCTCTTGTAGGTTAAACCCCATGAATCAATATTTCGTACACATAACATTCACGTGCAAAAATTAAAAAGGCATAATAAAGGAAAAACAACACCGAGCTAGAGAGGACGACTGAACTACGTGTTAGGAAGGGGCACCATAGTTACACTACCTTGCATGCATCCCCTTTGCTTCCTCTGATGAGAAAGAAGAAAACAGAGAGTAAAAGAAAAAGAAGCTGAGCATATGAGAAGAACATAGCCATTAGCCGATGTTGTTCTCATCATATGATTAACAGGAGTATGGTGTACTTCAAGGAATTGAAAAAGCAGAGAACTGATCAAGCTCAACGGGTCCGCCTTCTCGACCCGGGGTGCGTATGCGGATCTCTCGGATCATCTCTCCGACCCCATGCTCGCCGCCATCTGGGACTCAAAAGTGCCCAAAAAGGTTATGATCTTCGGATGGCTCTTCTACCTCGACCGACTCAACACCCGGAAGAACTTGCATAAAAACACATCCTGGACACAGAAGCTTGTCCAAGATGTTCTCACCAGGTTGAAGATCGTGAGCACCTGTTCTTTACTTGCCCGGCTGCTCGGGCCATTTGGCAGGCTATCTCCATTCGCCCTTGCTTCACGCCTGTTTGTAACCTCTTCTCTACAAGGTTACCAACTGCATTGCCAACTTCAGTACGCTCCTTCGTGCTCCTAATCGTCCTCTGGAAGATCTGGGACGCTAGGAACAAAAAAGTCTTCCAAGGCTTCGACCTTCCTACTGCTGATTCCATTAGAGCTATTATTGAAGACATAACTTTATGGGCTCCTCGGCTAAAAACCGAGAGCCTAAAGGAACACGCCGGGCTGTGGCGTGACTTCCTCTCCTCACGAAACACGTGAGCTCTGTACTCTTCTGATATGCTTGAAATATATTCAGGTGGGGAGCCTTTCCCCCCCGGTGACCATTTCAAAAAAAAAAAAATCGTGGGACGAGGTATCTTTACTTTTCTGCTGGTAATTTAATCGTCCCCTACCAAGATCATGAATTACCTCTATGTAGGCATCACCTCACTCGACACTTTACAAACGATACTCTAGAAAAGGTCGCTTGTGCTACTGTTTTGTATCCTGTTATGTGCATGCCCTGCTTAAACGGCCATTTGACTCTTTTGTCGGCATTGCTAGTCCACTCAGTAGTTTAGTTGGAAGAGAGGGATTCAAGGGGATTGGGTGCACTACGGGGATTTAATAAATCTCCTGAAATACTCACCCCCTTTGGGGATGGAAAACCCCCCGCCAAATGAGGACTGAAGTGTAATTTCAGTATGTCGAAATATGAGCAGGCAGCAATGGCACCGTCCTTCTGACAATCCAGATCAAAGTGAGGCACTGTCCCCTTCGCTCAGCTCACGTCCACCCCTTGTGCTGCCCACTTGCACCCTCAAGATGAAAGCCAAGTTCCCTCTAGTCCTTAACTTTCACATCTCGGTCTCTATGTGTTCTACATGTGGTGGCGGATGATAGGAATATGCAACTTCGTATTATCAGCTGGCAAAAGTCGTCACATATACATGTACTATAAATATAACTCTAACAGAGGAAAGCAGCAACCGAGGCCTCCTGTGCAACAGCAAGTGGAGTGACGTTTTCCTAGATACCTCCCATTCCCAAGGCGTTGCACACACATCTAACCCCTCTTGTTACCATGTCAATGCCATTTTCATTTTCTTCTTTCCATGTCTCACTCTCATTTATGTTGATTTTGGGGGCTTCAAATTGTGACGTGGAGCTAGCTAAGATGGGTAGTAGGCTAAAGAAAAAAGAGTGCCCATCAATTGGATGATATACTAAGCCGGGTTTGCAAGTATGAAGAGGAACCATATCCTTTATATATAGATGCAAATGATGTGGGCCCATGTTAAGATCGTCATATTTTGTAAAGTCATGCTATTCGACAGACAAAGAGCACACGATTCCTGCACGATAGTAAAATCCAACCGATCATGTGTAGAATTGAAACGGCAACAACCACTTGATTTGTTGGTCGTGGAAGGATCAGGCACTAAAGTGCCATGTGTGGACCAGTTTTGTATTTTCTAGCACAAATGGAATCTCACATGTGTGCTACACATCAATGATGTTTTGCCCTGATAAAGTAGAGGTGGGTATCTCAGCGGCAGCACTGATATCTCAACTCATGAATGGTTTCTTATTTCCGTGTCCATGAGGGTAATAACAAACCCGCAGATCTGCCGATGAGAGGAAGAAAAACTTTTTATAATAATTGGCATTTTTATTAGCTCAAAATGTAGTATCAAGCGGATACAATTATAATGACCACCACCCGGCCTCTACATATTTAGAATGCACACACCCAAAACATGAATTGTCTGATAAAATAAAATAAAACCAACATATCGGCAACAGTAAAGTCCTAAATGACCAACACTATGCCTATGTCGAGGGACGTGGTGATCGTATCCGAAGATTATGCTGCCAACCATATTGGTTAAAAATCCTCCTGGCCACCCTCTCCAACGGCGTACACACTGCCTTGAACAACGGCTCGTACTCCGTATGGTGTAGGATAGACCACATATGAAAAAAGTGCATACAATGGAAAAAAAAACATGGAGCTGGCGGAAAATTTGCATCAAAAGAAAATTATTTCTTTGAGAACCGGCAGGAGCTCTGTGTTTTCATATAGAAGAAGAGAATTGGGGAGCTTAACAGGTTAACTGGTTGAAAATCAATACAAAATGAGCCACACAAACGCCAGCCCAAGGTTGTGTCCCAAGCGAGCCGACGATTCTACCACTCAAGCAATCAGAATTGACACCTATCAACATGACCAAGAGCCGCCACTCCAGCTTACAAACCAACCCAACCACACACTTATCGTTCCCGAGGCCGCGTTCTAAACGAGTCGACAACTCTCCCATCCAAGTAACCAGACTCGACACACTACATCGCTAAGATGATCTCTGGAGCCATCGCTCCGACATCCACACCAGCCCTGAGGCCACATACCAAATGAGTCGACAACTCTGCCACCCAAGTGACTAAATTTGATACTCTACAACGCAAATTCAATCTTTGAAGCCGCCGCTCCGGCCTCTCCACATCGACCCTGAGCCGGTGTACCTGCCTAGCCGACGAGAACCGTTGGGAAATCCCAAACCACTTCAGTCTGACAGAAGACTGGACCACCAAAGAGGACACCCCCAAGGGGGAAGTGACAAGAACGCCGCCGACGCCTAATTGTGCCCATAGCTTGAGTTTTCACCCGGAGAATTTGAGCTCCAAATGACAACGAATGTAAAGGGGCTCCACGAACATGCCTTCAAGAAAAAAAATGACGTCCGAGGACGCCACCGTCATCGGCATCGTCCGGAGTTGGTGCTAGGCTTTCACCTAGAGTTCACCGTACCCATCTTTATTGCATTATGTACTGTTAGAATAAATCCGAGGCACTTATACCAACGATTTGTTAATGAGGGCCAAGCAATCACACAAGGCACGACATCGAGATTTGTTAATGAGGTTCATCGATATGGATACATCCCCGGGGCTTGACTACGGGCGCTCCTTCCCATGACACCGTCACAATATCGCACACCGGCCACCCGGGCGCCGGCACACGCCGCCGGCTCCCCCTTGCATGCCTGTGCTATTATGTTGGCATAGGTTACATCGTGTGTCTACCCTCGCTATATAAGAGAGGCCTAGGATACTAGTGTCCTACTACGATACGACTCCACATCCTATGTAAACACAATATAACTACAAGTCCAACTGTAACCTACCTTGTACACAATATTCCACACAACTCTAACAAACTCCACCTTGGCGAATATTCTTCACCACCTTGAATTTGTCAATGCGTCAAACTTCCATGTACATTGGACTTGAGTTCATCCCATGAGTACCGCTGCTACTCCGAAGACTCCGTATGACTCTACCTGCAACTTGTAGTCCCTTCCTTTCTTGACCACTGTCAACACTCGAGCAATATTAAGTTTCTTGTTACTCTAGTTTGTGCTCCCAACTTCCAGAGTATCCGTCCAACGCAATCACACATTGATCACTGACCTGTGTGAAAATGAACAACTCACATATTGGGTGTCACACATAAGAGTTACCTGAACTCAACATCACATCTCCTTTCTTGACCGCTTGTCTGAAACTTGAAGGAATTTCACAATTACTTGTAGTCATCCCGAGCCAAATTCGCAGTTGTTTCACCACATGTATGACCACCAGAGCCCTGACCCGTCTCCATGTCCCATGCGTACCGCACACCTCGCCGCTATTACCGCGTCAAGCCTTCGCTGTCCTGGTCGAGTCTCAAGGGCCGCGAACCCACACCACTCAACCCTACTGCAGAGTACCACCGATCATCACCGACCGACGACGAGTTTCACGCTTCCATCAGACCACTGGGCTCCAGTCCGAACTACGTGTCACTCGCTTTTCCTCCTTGTTGAATAGGCTTCGATTCCCTGGATCCTTATACCGTAGCCCCTCAATCCAGCTCCACCTTCAACATGACTCCATGGTAGATGATCAGTCCACCCTTGCGCCCCGTCGACTTCAAGCTCACATGTGCACCGTCTTGAATCAACCCCACGCCATAGTCTTGTCGAAGCCACACAAGCCCTCGGGCCTGCGCCACGTGTTTCCACGCCCCAGAAGCCGGTCACCATCAGCATCACGCTCCTATGTCTTCGTCGCCGATCCAACACATTCTTCTGTACCAACCGACTTGCGTCGATCCATCAGACAATCTAGTCCGACCCAGCCGAAGTCGTTCGACTGTATGACACGCTTGAGGCTTCCAAATCATCTTCTGCGAATTTCCATCCATCACACAATAATTCCATCTTAGCTGAATTTACTTCCCGCAACGCCTTCAAGCATCCCTGTTGTGTCAACAAAATTTTCACCCTGTCTTTCATAACCCAAGGTTTTCAGTTCCGCGAACTTCTCTACCTCAAACCAGATACCCGTTGGTGCCATCGTTCTTTGTACGACTGACCATGTGAAAAATACGCGAGCTATCTTGCGACGCCGGAGTACACTAGCAAACCCAGCATGGTCTTGCCTGCGTGCACTAGTAGCAGTCCACCAAGAAACTTGGCCTTCACGTGATGTGCTCCCTTGGCTCAACTCCCTCGATGCTAGCAATTGACTTATCAACGCCTTGCTATTTTCAATGGATGTGAATCATGTACGAGTGGATTTCCTTTGCCAATTCGATCAGCTGCTGCCTCTTTCCGTGTCGTACACACGAGGACCCTGTCCTCTTTTTTTACAAAACAAATCTCGTTTCGCTGTGTCCTAATACCAGCTGAGTCCAGCACCCTTACGCGGACATGCATACGCCACGGGCAGCTGCCCGATCCCGTGAGCCTCCGCCTGCACTGCCCGACAGGCCGCTAGCGAGCTAGCCGGCCATGCGAGCCGCTGCCACGCCCACGACTGCTACTGCGATCCGCCGCCGTATGCAGTCCAAACTCGCCGAGATTGTGACGCTCCCACGACACGGCGCTCCGATCCAGCTCCTTTCAATTGCTTTTTTTCAATCTCGTTCGGAACAACGCCGCACCGGGCTGCAAACCCAGACTCGATATTTTCTCTAGATCAACAATCCACAGCCTCCAAACAACCTAACTCATGATACCACTTGTTAGAATAAATCCGAGGCACTCCGGCGATCATCCGAGGACAAAGCAATCACATAAGGTACGACACCGAGATTTGTTAACGAGGTTCACCGATATGGCTACATCCCCGGGGCTTGACTACGGGCGCTCCTCCCCGTGACACCGTCACAATACCGCACACCGGTCACCCGGGCGCCGGCACACGCCGCCGGCTTCCCCTGTGTTTCGGTGCTATTATGTTGGCATAGGTTACATCGTGTGTCTACCCCTGCTATATAAGAGAGGCCTAGGATACTAGTGTCTTACTAGGACACGACTCCATATCCTATGTAAACACAATACAACTACAAGTCCAACTGTAACCTATCTTATACACAATATTCGACACAACTCTAACATATACGATCATCTCGCAGACCAACAGTAGCCATGGAATCCAAACATCTCGTCGCCGCCACCAACCAACTCAACGTGCAGGAAACTACGGCAAAACCTCAAACTGCCAAGGCCATCCCCGAACCACTCCATGTGCGAGCACTGTCGTGCGGGGTGTGGCCATCCTCCGTCCATGGCAAACTGACGAACAACACCGTCGGTGTTAACCTGTAGGCACCATCAACTACCACCGTCCACTGCCCAGCCGCCCGAGCGACCCTTGACACCGCACAACAACCACCGCATTCGGAACCGCCGCGCCGGCCTCCAAGAACACCGTAACTCTCTAGATCTGTAGCAAGACTACCCCTTAGCCTGCCACCACATCCACCGCGCCAGTCCGATCTAGGTGAGCATCGACGAGCCCTCCCTGACCGCCGGCACGCAACCCCCAATCGTAGATCCTAGCGGGTGGCCCAGATCCTGCGAGGCCGCTCCAACAGGCTGACTAGTGCCCCACCCCAACGGCCAAGACAGGCAACCACCTGTAGCCAAGCGCGGGTGCCAAAGCACACCACCACGACAACCACCCGAGCTCCCACCTCCCCCGCAGATGGCCCTTCGGCGAGCACGCCCCGTGGCCACCGCCCCGCCCTCCACTCGCTGGTCCGTCAAGCACCGCCGCCCCAGTCTGTGGGCCGACCACCATAGCCTCGTGACGAGAGCAAGAACCCCCCAGTACCTTTGGTTCTCGGGCCCGCCGCCACCACGGCGGAGGCCGGCCGCACCGGCGGCAAACAGTAGGAGGAGGAGACTAGAGGCGGCGGCGCTAGGGATCCCCTGGCATCACCTGGGGAGCGATGCGAGGGGGCGAGGGCGTGAGTGTCAAACTGCTCCGAACATAACACAAAAATCATGCCCATCAAACAAAATTAATTCTACGTTGTCGTAGTAATCATAATAAGGGCATCTCCAACAGTCATATGATCATCGTTGATTAAATTGCCATCTGGACTGTTTTGATGACATGGTACATAATAAAAGAAGAGAGAGAAAATGAAATCATATGAACCTGAAGCAACGCTCCTGCCACAACCTCCAAGGGAAGCCTGTTCATTTTTTCAACATCTAGTGGACCCGCCTAGTTGTTTAACATACACTTCATTGAAGAGCCTGTATGATGTGCTGTTGGCTCCTAACGTGGACACTTATACCAACGATTGAACATACAAACTATTGAAGATGCTCTAAGGTAGACACTCATGAGGAAGATACACTTGCAGAGTTCTTTTTCTCATTGCTCTGCTATTGGTTGGATGCAATCTTACGTGCCCCTTCCACCTACATGTTTAGGACCAATGAAATTATGCAGTTTGTAAGAATCTGCAGATCATTTATCTGTGCACTTTTATGTTCAGTGTTGCTGAATCTGAGACCCGGCATGTTTTTTTTTTTGAACGAAGGCTCAATCAAAGCCCGACTTTGAATTAACAAAGCCATCAATCAACCAAGATTACAACTCCAGATTACAACCACACACCAACTAAAAGGAAATGAACGGCAATGAGACTAAGCCGCCTAGGAGCAGCTCACATTGGACATACAACAAGATACCTAGAAGTTGGACATAGAACACGTAGCTTGGAGATGCCAGGGACATCTAATGACCCACAAGTATATGGGATCCATCGTAGTCCTTTCGATAAATAAGAGTGTCGAACCCAGCAAGGAGCAGAAGGAAATGATAAGCGGTTTTCAGCATGGTATTCTCTGCAACTCTGAAATAAGTGGTAACAGATAGTTTTGTGATAAGATAAATTGTAACGAGCAACAAGTAACAAGAGTAAGTAAAGTGCAGCAAGGTGGCCCAATCCTTTTTGTAGCAAAGGACAAGCCTGGACAAACTCTTATAATAGGAAAAACGCTCCCGAGGACACATGGGAATATCGTCAAGCTAGTTTTCATCACGCTCATATGATTCGCGTTCGGTACTTTGATAATTTGATATGTGGGTGGACCGGTGCTTGGGTGCTGTTCTTGCTTGAACAAGCATCCCACTTATGATTAACCTCTATCGCAAGCATCCACAATTACAACAAAAGTATTAAGGTAAACCTAACCATAGCATGAAACATATGAATCCAAATCAGCCCCTTACGAAGCAACGCATAAAGGTTTAAGCTTCTGTCACTCTAGCAACCCATCATCTACTTATTACTTCCCAATGCCTTCTCTAGGCCCAAATAATGGTGAAGTGTTATGTAGTCGACGTTCAAATAACACCACTAGAGGCTAGACAACATACATCTTATCAAAATATCGAACGAATACCAAATTCACAAACGTAACTGGCAAGACTTCTCCCTTGTCCTCACAAAGCATATTCATGTTCATAATCAGAGGGGTAATAATATGCGTAAAGGATCTGAACATATAATCTTCCACCAAATAAACCAATTAGCATCAACTACAAGGAGTAATCAACACTACTAGCAACCTACTAGCACCAATCCCGGAATTGGAGACAAGAATTGGATACAAGAGATAAACTAGGGTGTTGAGAGGATATGGTGCTGGTGAAGATGTTGATGGAGATTGCCCTCTCCCGATGAGAGGAGCGTTGGTGATGACGATGATGATGATTTCCCCCGCCCGAAGAGAAGTGTCCCTGGCAGAACAACTCTGTCGCAGCCCTAGATTGGTTCCGCCAAGGTTCCGCCTCGTGGCGGCGGAGTCTCGTCCCGAAAGGTTGCTTATTATTTTTTTCTTGACGAAAGACTTCATATAGGAGAAGATGGGCGTCGGAGAGCCCTAGGGGGGCGCGCCCCCCACCCTCATGAGCAGGGTGTGGGCCCCCTGGCCTTCATCTTTGGCGATGATTTTTCTTTATTTATTTTAAGATATTCCGTGGAGTTTCAGGACTTTTGGAGTTGCGCAGAATAGGTCTCCAATATTTGCTCCTTTTCCAGCCCAGAATTCCAGCTGCCGGCATTCTCCCTCTTCATGTAAACCTTGTAAAATAAAAGAGAATAGCCATAAGTATTGTGACATAACGTGAAATAACAGCCCATAATGCGATAAATATCGATATAAAAGCATGATGCAAAATGGACGTATCAACTCCCCCAAGCTTAGACCTCGCTTGTCCTCAAGCTTAAAAGCCGATAACAATAAATATGTCCTCATGTTTAGAGGTAGAGGCGTCGATAAAAATAAAATACGGACATGAAGGCATCATGATTGTTCTTATAACAGCAACACATATAGATTTTGTCATATGATTACTTTTGTTCAAGTGATGATCTTTTCACAATGTAAAAGTATGAATCAGAAACCTTATTGAGCACCAACAAATTATAACCTCAGTCATTGAAGCAATTGCAATTTATCATAACATCGGAAAGCAAGTCCACATACTCAACTATCATTTAGTCCTTCATAATTGCTAACACTCACGCAATACTTGTGGTTACGGAGTTTTAATCGGACACAGAGAAAGATAGGGGCTTATAGCTTTGCCCCACAACCTTTTACCTCAAGGGTAATGTCAACAATAATAATTCATGCTCCCCTACATCCAATTAGATATATATATATCATGTTCTTTCCAACATGCTGGGCTTGCCAAAGGATAAAATGAAAAGGAAAGGTGAAGATCACCGTGACTCTTGCATAAGGTAGAGGATAATAATAAAAGATAGGCCCTTCGCAGAGGGAAGCAGAGGTTGCCATGCGCTTTTATGGTTGGATGCGCAAAATCTCAATGCGAAAGAACGTCACTTTATATTGCCCCTTGTGATATGAACCTTTATTATGCAGTCCATCGCTTTTATTACTTCCACATCACAGGATCGTATAAAGCTTATTTTTCCCACACCAATCAATCATACATGTTTAGGGCAATTTTTATTGCTTTGCACCGATGACAACTTACTTGAAGGATCTTACTCAATCCATAGGTAGATATGGTGGACTCTCATGGCTAAACTGGTTTAAGGGTATTTGGAAGCACAAGTAGTATCTCTACTTGGTGCTTAGAATTTGGCTAGCATGAGGGGGAAAGGCAAGCTCAACATGTTAGAGGATCCATGACAACATTCATTATCTTAGATATAAGAAAACATAACTCATCATGTTGTCTTCCTTGTCCAACATCAACTCTTTAGCATGTTATATTTATTGAGTGCTCCCAATCATAAAAGATGTCAATGATAATATATCTATATGTGAAACCTCTCTTTCCTTATTACTTCCTATTAATTGCAACGATGACCAAAGCTATATTTGCCAACTCACAACAACTTTTAATCATCATACTCTTTCTATGTGAATTCATTACTCTCAATAAGATCAATATGAATTCTTTGTTTCTTTTTATTCTTTTTCTTCTTTCTTTTCTTTTATTCACCAAGATCATGGCAAAATAATCAAGCCCTTGACTCAACTAACTTTCTTATATATATAGCTCACGCACTCGATTACATAGAGAGATCATAAAGAAAAACTCAAAACTAGATCATGCCATAAATTTTATTCTACTAGATCAAGATACTACTAAAAGGATCGAACTAAGAAAAACGGTAAAGATAGGAGTTGTGATGGTGATACGATACCGGGGCACCTCCCCCAAGCTTGGCAGTTGCCAAGGGGAGTGCCCATACCCATGTCATTATGCCTCCTTCGTTGTCGAAGAAGGTGGAGGTGATGTTGACTTAGTTGATGGCATAGACTTCTCCCTTAATTTGCGCTTGAGGACAGAATTTTGGTCCCTCAAATCATCAATCTCCCACTCCAGGGTTAATATCTTTTGCATAAGTCCTTCTTATTTCCTGCAAGAGACGAAAAGGGATAAACTCGATCTTTGGTTTCTTTACCCTATCAGGGAGACTTGACTTTTTGAACTCCACATGCATGTCCCCAGGTTGAGGTAATGGGGCTTCATCTTCATCTGAGCTCGTGTCCTCCTTCCCCTTGGGTTCATAGTCCTCTTCTTCCTCCGTAGTCCAACCATCGTGATTCACGTCTCCATAGACCTTAGGATTTGCTAGGTAATCATCCACATAGCTTTCTCCTTCCGAATCCTAGGACGACATGTTGATCTAATCTGCAGCAGCAACAACTTGAAACATGAACAGATGATATTTGTGTGATACGAGAGTCAAAACCTTCAGGAGAATATATAATGAATATTTACCGCCCAAAATACGTATCGTGCAAGAAAACGGAGTCCGGAGGGCACACGGGGTGCTAACGAGGTAGGGGGCGCGCCCAGGGGGGTAGGGCGCGCCCTCCACCCTCGTGGAGCCCCCGTGTCCTTCCCGGACTGCCACTTATTTTTCTATTTTTCTAAATATTCCAAAACTGAAAAATATTGCCTTAGAAATTGCTTTGGAGTCGGTTTACTTACCGTACTACATACCTATTCCTTTTCGAAGTCTGAAACGGTCTGGAAAGTGTCCCTTATGTATTCCTCCGAGGTTACGGTTTCAATAATATTGGTTTCAACATTTATGGGATTACCTAAGATATAATGTTTGATCCTTTGACCGTTTACCACCTTCGGATTTGTACCTTCGAAGTTGTTGATTTTTATGGCACCGGAACGATAGACCTCCTCGATAACGTAGGGACCTTCCCATTTAGAGAGAAGTTTTGCTGCAAAAAATCTTAAACGAGAGGTATATAGTACATAATCACCTACATTAAACTCACGCTTTTGTATCCTTTTGTCATGCCATCTTTTAACTTTTTCTTTAAACAACTTGGCATTTTCATAAGCTTGGGTTCTCCATTCATCAAGTGAGCTAATATCAAATAACCTTTTCTCGCCGGCAAGTTTGAAATCATAGTTGAGCTCTTTAATAGCCCAATATGGCTTATGTTCTAGTTCGAGAGGTAAGTGACATGCTTTTCCATAAACCATTTTATACGGAGACATACCCATAGGATTCTTATATGCAGTTCTATAGGCCCATAATGCACCATCAAGTTTCTTGGACCAATTCTTTCTAGATCTATTAACAGTCTTTTGCAAAATTAATTTGAGGTCTCTATTGCTCAATTCTACTTGACCACTAGACTGTGGGTGATATGGAGATGCAATTCTATGATTAACATCATATTTAGCAAGCATTTTACGGACAGCACCATGAATAAAATGTGAACCACCATTAGTCATTAAATATCTAGGGATTCCAAACCTTGGAAAAATAACTTCCTTTAAGCATTTTAATAGAAGTGTTATGATCAGCACTACTAGTTGGAATAGCTTCTACCCACTTAGTAGCGTAATCAACAACAACCAAAATATGTGTATATCCATTAGAGGCAGGAAAAGGTCCCATATAATCAAAGCCCCAAACATCAAAGGGTTCAATAACAAGTGAATAATTCATAGGCATTTCTTGACGTCTACTAATATTACCAATTCTTAAACATTCATCGCAAGACAAAACAAACTTACGGGAATCCTTGAAGAGAGTAGGCCAATAAAAACCGGATTGCAATACCTTATGTGCAGTTCTATCACCAGCGTGGTGTCCTCCATAAGCTTCGGAGTGACACTTGCGTAGGATTTGTTCATGTTCATGCTCAGGCACACAACGTCTAATAACACCATCTACTCCTTCTTTATAAAGATGTGGGTCATCCCAAAAGTAATGTCGCAAATCATAGAAAAACTTTTTCTTTTGTTGGTATGTGAAGCTAGGTGGTATAAATTTAGCAACAATATAATTAGCATAATCAGCATACCATGGAGTGCTACGAGAAGTGCTTATGACATTTAATTGTTCATCAGGAAAGCTATCATCAATAGGTAGTGGGTCATCAAGAACATTCTCTAACATAGATAAGTTATCTGCAACGGGGTTCTCAGCTCCTTTTCTATCAACAATATGCAAATCAAATTCTTGCAGCAAGAGAACACATCTAATAAGTCTAGGTTTTGCATCTTTCTTTTCCATAAGATATTTAATAGCAGCGTGATCAGTGTGAATAGTCACTTTAGAATCAACAATATAGGGTCTGAATTTATCACAAGCAAATACAACTGCTAAAAGTTTCTTTTCGGTAGTAGCATAATTTCTTTGAGCATTGTCTAGAGTCTTACTAGCATAATGGATAACATTTAATTTCTTATCAACTCTTTGCCCTAGAACGTCACCTACAGCATAATCACTAGCATCACACATAATTTCAAAGGGTAAATTCCAATCAGGTGGCTGAACAACAGGTGCAAAGACTAATGCTTTCTTAAGTATTTCAAATGCTTCTACACAATCATCATCAAAGACAAATGGTACATCTTTTTGTAGTAAATTAGTCGAGGTCGGAATTTTTGAGAAGTCCTTAATGAACCTCCTATAAAATCCGGGCGTGACCAAGGAAACTTCTTATACCTTTGATGTCCTTGGGACATGGCATCTTTTCAATAGTATCAACCTTGGCTTTATCAACTTCAATACCTCTTTCGTAAACTTTGTGCCCCAAGACAATACCTTCATTAACCATAAAGTGGCACTATTCCCAATTCAAGACAAGATTAGTTTCTTCACATCTCTGCAAAACTCGATCAAGATTTCTCAAGCAATCATCAAAAGAGGAACCATAGACGAAAAAATCGTCCATGGAAACCCCACAAATTTTTTCACAAAAATCAGAGAATATAGCCATCATGCATCTTTGAAAGGTAGCAGGTGCATTACATAAACCAAAAGGCATACGTCTATAAGCAAAAGTACCAAAAGGGCAAGTAAAAGTAGTCTATGATTGATCTTTACCCGAAACAGGTATTTGAGAGAAACCAGAATAACCATCTAGAAAGCAATAATGTGTATGTTTGCATAATCTTTCTAGCATTTGATCAATAAAAGGTAAGGGGTAATGATCTTTCTTAGTAGCTTTATTTAATTTGCGGAAATCAATTATCATCCTATAACCTGTGATAATTCTTTGCGGGATCAATTCATCTTTATCATTAGGGACAACAGTAATACCTCCCTTCTTAGGGACACAATGGACAGGACTTACCCACTGACTATCAGCAACGGGATAAATTATACCTGCCTCCAGAAGCTTGAGTATTTCTTTTCTTACCACTTCATTCATTTTAGGATTCAAACGTCGTTGAGGATCACGAACTAGTTTGACATCCGCTTCCAAATCTATTTTATGTTGACATAAAGTGGGACTAATGCCCTTAAGATCATCAAGAGTATATTCAATAGCGGCACGGTGCTTCTTTAGAGTTTTCAATAATCTTTCATCTTAATGCTCTGAAAGGTAGCACTAATAATAACATGATATATTTTCTTTTCATCAAGATAAGCATATTTAAGATTATCAGGCAACAGTTTAAGCTCAAACACGAGATCACCCTTGGGTGGAGGAGGATCCCCTAGGATTTCAACAGGCAAAATGTGTTTCAGAACAGGTTCCTGTTTAAAGAATATTTCATCTATTTCCCTTCTCTCATTCATAAACATATCATTTTCATGGTCTAGAAAATATTTTTCTAAAGGATCACTAGGATGTACGGCAATAGAAGCAAGACCGATAATATAATCCTTACCGGGCAATTCTTCCTCACGATGTTGTTTACTAAATTTAGAGAAATTAAACTCATGAACCATATCATCCAAGCCAATAGTAACAACATTCTTTTCGCAATCTATCCTAGCATTAACAGTGTTCAAAAAGGGTCTACCAAATATAATGGGACAAAAGCTATCTTGTGGAGAACTGAGAACAAGAAAATCAGCAGGATATTTAGTTTTCCCACAAAAGACATCAACATCTCTAACAATTCCCACTGGTGATATAGTATCCCTATTGGCAAGTTTAATTGTGACATCAATACCTTCTAATTCAGCAGGTGCAATTTCATGCTTAATTTCCTCGTACAAAGAGTGCGGTATTACACTAGCATTAGGACCCATATCACATAAGCCATGATAACAATGATCTCCTATTTTGACAGAAATAACAGGCACGCCTACCACAGGTCTATGTTTATCTTTAGCACAAGGTTTAGCAATTCTAGCAGTTTCACCTTTGAACTGAATAACATGCCCATCAATATTGTCAGACAAGAGATCTTTAACAATAGCAATATCAGGTTCTACTTTAACTTGCTCAGGAGGTGTATAAGTTCTAATATTGCTTTTACGAACAACAGTTGAAGTTTTAGCATGATCCTTTATTCTAACAGGGAAGGGTGGTTTCTCAACATAAGAAGTGGGAACAATAGGATCATTATAAGTGACAGTCTTTTCTTCAACTTTAATAGGTGCGGCTACTTTTACTTCTATGGGAGGATGATATTTAAACCACTTCTCCTTGGGGAGATCAACATAAGTAGCAAAAGATTCACAGAAAGAAGCTACTATTTCAGAGTCCAGTCCATATTTAGTGCTAAACTTACGGAAAATATCGGTATACATAAAAGATTTAACACAATCAAACTTAGGTGTCATACCTGACTCCTTACCTTCGTCGAGATCCCAATCTTCAGAGTTGCGTTTAATTCTATCCAATAAATCCCATCTGAATTCAATAGTCTTCATCATAAAAGAGCCAAAGACAAGAAGTATCGAGCATGGTGCGATTGTTATCAGAAAGCCGAGCATAAAAATTCTGAAGAATTGTCACTCTTGAGAGCTCATGATTGGGGCATGAATATAACATTGATTTAAGCCTCCCCCAAGCTTGAGCGATGCTTTCTCCTTTGCGAGGCCAAAAATTATATATATAATTGCGATCACGATGAACAAGATGCATAGGGGTAATACTTTTGAGGAAATTCCAATTTCCATCTTTTATAGTTCCATGATATCGTATCATCACATAGCCTATACCATGTCAATGCGTCTCCCTTCAAAGATAAAGGGAGACCTTCTTCTTAGCAACGTCATCGGGTATACCTGCAAGCTTAAATAATCCACAAACTTTATCCACATATATTAAGTGCTCATCAGGATGCTTTGTTCCATCTCCTGTAAAAGGATCAGCTAGCAGTTTTTCCATCATACCCGCTGGAAATTCAAAAGGAGTTCCATTTTCAATAGGTTCAGTAGGTTGAGGAGCAACTCTTTGCTCTACTGGACAGGGTGAAGATACCCCGAACAAGCCCCTCAGAGAATTACTTTCCATAGTAACAAGTGACAGTAAATTTCAGCACACTTTATAAATTTTTCCTTACCAAATTCCACCTACCAAAGGCGCTACACTCCCCGGCAACGGCGCCAGAAAAGAGTCTTGATGACACACAAGTATGGGGGATCTATTGTAGTCCTTTCGATAAGTAAGAGAGTCGAACCCAACAAGGACCAGAAGGAAATGATAAGCGGTTTTCAGCAAGGTATTCTCTGCAAGTACTGAAATAAGTGGTAACAAATAGTTTTATGATAAGATAAATTGTAACGAGCAACAAGTAACAAGAGTAAATAAAGTGCAGCAAGGTGGCCCAATCCTTTTTGTAGCAAATGACAAGCCTGGACAAACTCTTATAATAGGAAAAGCGCTCCCGAGGACACATGGGAATATCGTCAAGCTAGTTTTCATCACGTTCATATGATTCGTGTTCAGTACTTTGATAATTTGATATGTGGGTGGACCGGTGCTTGGGTGTTGTTCTTACTTGAACAAGCAGCCCACTTATGATTAACCTCTATCGCAAGCATCTGCAACTACAAAAAAATTATTAAGGTAAACCTAACCATAGAATGAAACATATGGATCCAAATCAGGCCCTTACGAAGCAACGCATAAACTAGGGTTTAAGCTTCTATCACTCTAGCAACCCATCATCTACTTATTACTTCCCAATGCCTTCCTCTAGGCCCAAATAATGGTGAAGTGTTATGTAGTCGACGTTCACATAACACCACTAGAGGCTAGACAACATACATCTCATCAAAATATCGAACGAATACCAAATTCACAAACGTAACTAGCAAGACTTCTCCCTTGTCCTCAGGAACAAACGTAACTACTCATAAAGCATATTCATGTTCATAATCAGAGGGGTAATAATATGCGTAAAGGATCTGAACATATAATCTTCCACCAAATAAACCAATTAGCATCAACTACAAGGAGTAATCAACACTACTAGCAACCTACTAGCACCAATCCCGGACTTGGAGACAAGAATTGGATACAAGAGATGAACTATGGTTTTGAGAGGAGATGGTGCTGATGAAGATGTTGATGGAGATTGCCCTCTCCCGATGAGAGGAGTGTTGGTGATGACGATGGTGATGATTTCCCCCTCCCGGAGGGAAGTGTCCCCGGCAGAACAGCTCTGCCGGAGCCCTAGATTGGTTCCGCCTCGTGGCGGCGGAGTCTCGTCCCGGAAGGTTGCTTATTATTTTTTTCTTGACGAAAGACTCCATATAGGAGAAGATCGGCGTCGGAGAGCCACCAGGGGGCCCATGAGGTAGGGGGGCGCGCCCTAGGGGGGGTGTCGGTGTCAAAACCGGCGGATCTCGGGTAGGGGGTCCCGATCTGTGCGTCAAGGCTGATGGTAACAGGAAGCAAGGGACACAGATGTTTACCCAGGTTCGGGCCCTCTCGATGGAGGTAAAACCCTACTTCCTGCTTGATTAATATTGATGATATGGGTAGTACAAGAGTGGATCTACCACGAGATCGTAGAGGCTAAACCCTAAGAGCTAGCCTATGATGGTATGATTGTAATTGTGATCGGCCTTCTAAGGACCATCCTCTCTGTTTTATATAGTCATCGAAGAGGGCTAGGGTTTACATGGAGTCGGTTACAAGAAAGGAAACACAATATCCGAATCGCCAAGCTTGCCTTCCACGCAAAGGAGAGTCCCATCCGGACACGGGCCAAAGTCTTGAGTCTTGTATCTTCACGCTTCAATAGTCCGGACGTTGTACGCAGTCCGGCTGTCCGGATACCCCCTAATCCAGGACTCCCTCAGTAGCCCCTGAACCAGGCTTCAATGACGATGAGTCCGGCGCACAGTATTATTTTCGGCATTGCAAGGCGGGTTCCTCCTCCGAATACTCCAAAGTGGTTATCGAACGCGTAGACCGTGTCCGGATCTACAAGATGATCTTCACATGGTATAGATATGATATGCTGGCAATCTTCGTGCGTCGTGCCCTTGCATCATGGCTTGGTCCAACGCGAACCGATGTTTCTTACCCCAAAACGACTCGTGTTACGAGGCAGTTTTATTGGCACGTCCCGCCGAGGCAGAGATCGTGTTCCTCTTATTACGGGATTTTCCATCAATATAAGCGTGCGTGACCCCGCGACGGCTGTTGGTATAACCCCGTGTGTTTTTAGATAAGCCTCAAACGGTCACAACGGGGACTCTTGATATTCACCTTCTTTATAAAGGGGTCGAGACCTACGCCTCTTTTTTCACCTTCACTGCACCTTCTCGCACCTCGAGTTCTAACACCCAAAACCTAAGCTCCACCCCTCCGGAATCCTCCAATATGTCCGGATCTGACCCTCAAGGCCGGTGGGTGGCCTCCTCGATTGAAGAGAAGGACATTGCAAAGCTTAGGGAGGTCGGATACTTGACCGCAGATATCCAGCACAGGCTTCCTGCTCCAGGGCAGGTCATCCCTACGCCGAATCCCAACGAGTGCGTCGTTTTCCGCCCACACTTCCTCCGTGGTTTGGGTTTCACTCTCGATCCCTTCGTGATGGGGCTGATGTTCTATTATGGGTTGGATTTTCATGATCTGGCTCCAGACCCTATCCTCCATATCTCGTCATTCATTATCGTGTGCGAGGCTTTTCTCCACGTCACCCCGCACTTCGGCTTATGGCTCAAAACCTTCAATGCGAAGCCGAAGATGATCAGGGGGCGACATGTGGAGTGCGGAGGCGCCGTAATAAGCAGAAACACCGACGCCCCATGGCCGGAGGGTTATTTCCCAGAAGTATCCGATGTATGGCAATGGAGGTGGTTTTATGTCACGGCTCCCAGAGGCACAAAGTGGGTGGCTGCCCCCGAGTTTCGCTCGGGCCCTCCGTCACAGTTGGCGTCTTGGGCAGACGTCGGACGGGATTGGGGGCCCGCTGGTAATGTACCAGTACTGCAGAATCGCATCCGGGAGCTTCTTGAGAGTGACATTAACCTTTTCAACATAATGCAAGTGATGTTAATCCGATGGAAGTTGTCGTGCCAACGCCGGCCTCTCCGGATGTGGGAGTTCAATCCAGAGGGTCCGCGGACTGTCAAGCACTTCTTTGGCTTGAAGCTCGAAGAGATGTGCAAATTATTCTTCGGATGGAAAGTAGTGTGTCTGGATACAACCGAGGATGCGGGCCTAAGCTGCAATCGCCTAGATACTCAAGTAAGTAGCTTTGATACCGGACACCCTGTTTTGTACTTGTCATGATTGTTTATTCTGAAAATCATCCACGTCCAGGAATGGCTCAGCAAGGCGGATAGAATCAGATGTCCGGCGCCACTTCCCGAAGGCTCGCCCGCCCCCACCATGGCCAAGATGCTCGACCGGGTACTCAGCAGAATGCCCTCAGGGAAAGTCAAGGGGAGGAACTAAGAAACCGAACCCCACATGCTACGCATCCGAACCGGGGGAATTGTTACCTCCCCCAAGGAGAATAGTCGGGGATGAGAGGCTAAGGCCTCTTCCCCACGCGGGAAGAAGAGGGCCGCATCCGAAGATTTGGAGGCGGAGATGCTCAAATTAGGGAAAAAGACATCCCCAGGGGGCCTTGCCCTGACGGGCACCCCGACCGCACTATGCCCTCCAACGGGCTAGCCCTCCACCGAGCTGTAAGTCAATCTACAATCCGAAGGTACTGTGTTTCTCCTAGATCAATAACCAGGATTCAACTTTTTGCAGTCCGGTCAGCAGCTCCTCTCAACAGGGTTCGTCTTCGGGGGACCTTCCTCCGGAGATGATGGAGAGCGAGACCCCACCCCCTTCTCCGACTCATGAAGTGGGCGACACCGAGGTGTCATCACGGAGGAGCCCGGTTCTGCCGAAGCCGAAAGTCAATCCGTCAGCCGCCCTGCACCCGGAGCATTTGGCTACAACAGGGGGCGATGGGAAGAGTCCGGCGCAGTTTGATGTCCGGCTGGACGTACTGATGGATTTACTGGAGCGAGCTGCGCTCTCAGAGGAGCACCGCTCATTAACGGGCGTGGTGCTGAAGAAGATTTCATCCGCTACCAGCGGTTTGAATGAAGCATTCACAAGCCTGCTCAGAGGCTTAGAGGTACGTAATGAAGAACGCACTGTTTCTTTGGTTGTGAGGCACGTGGTAGGTGTGCTCCATATAGATAGTAGCCCCTGAGACTCTGGTTGTCTGCCCTAGGCAGCAAACGGAGGATCATAAACCAATGATTTATGTCGGAAATATGTGCAGTTACCTGTGGGTCTGGCCGTCGGCCCATCCGTTGAAGTTGCCGAACTGACGAGGCAAATTGGATCGATTGATGCCGATATCACTCTGATGAATGAGCGGCTGGATAAATCACAAGGTATGTGTCCTGTCTTTCCATTGCATAGGAAAATATTAAGGTGGCACACGTAAATGTAATATGTTCGGACTGCAGATGGTGCTACTGCCGTGGAGGCCCTGAGGGCGGAACTTGCTCTAGCCAAGGAACAAGCTCGGGTGAGCAATGCGGCTGCCCTAAAGGCGGCCGAGGAATTGAGGGCCGAACAGGCTGCTCATCGCCGATGCGAGGAAAAGATAGCCGAAATGGCTATCGAGTTAAAAAATGCCGATGTCCGATATGAGCTCCTGAAAAAGGAGCATGAGGATAAATCGGCTGACCTGAGCAAGGCACTTAATGCCACCAAGGAAATACGGACCAAGCTAGGGGCTGCGTGGGAGGAGCTTCAACAGGCCGGTAAAATCGCGGCTGGGGGCTCCTATTTGCTGCGGACGAAGTTCTTCGATCCGAAGTACGCTCCCCTGGATGGACGCTGGAGTTCGGCGGACGCCTACGCGGACCTGGCGAAGAGTACGACTGATGCTGTGGAGTTCTTCAAAGATCAGGGTGAGAAGGAGGTGGAGAAGCTTTTCTGGTCGCAGTTCAATGCTCCCACTCGCCCGCTGCCGTTAAGTGATAGGATGGCTGCTGTAGCGGAGCTTCACAGGCTGTCCGATCTTGCCATGCGGTCTGTAATAGACCATATTTGGCCGAAGTGGCCTAAACCAGACAGTTACTTTGGTTTGGTGCAACAGTTCCTTGGGGCCGTGCCTCGGATCGATGCCATGAGGAGGTCGGCATGCATAGAGGGTGCGCTGATGGCCCTTGCCCATGTTAAAGCGTATTGGACGGATATGGATGCCACTATGATAGCGTCTCAGGATCCGGTGGGGGGCTAGTATTCGGCCCGGCACTACTTGGCGAAGGTCACAGAGGGTGCCCGCTTGATAGAGGCACAGTGCCCGAAGAATCTCCTATTCGAGTGATGATTCAAATCATTGTAAACCAATGTTTATTTTGGCTATATTTATAATGTTTGTCTGAAAATATGATTGTGTCCCCTGTGCGGCCGAAAGTTAGCAGTCGTTGGCTTCAGCCCCCACGCATACAATGCGGGGGTGTTCGCGAAAAAAAAAGTGCGTAGTCGCTCTTTATCCAACGTCTTGGTCCATTAAGGAGGTGATCGCACGTCGAACTATGCAACCGGACTATATAGCTGTAACACTTTCGCTTAGCCGTGGGATTCTAACGTTGGGGCTACTATGTAGCCCCTGGTGCTTTCGCGTGCATCCAAATACGGGCACGTATGGACCTGGCCGGGAAATGGCCCTTCGTTAATGCGGAGGAATCCTAGAGATTCCGGTGAGTCATCGAGTGGTTGACCAGTCTCTCGCTGTATCATGACAGTCAGTTTTCGGCTTTCTCTACTGAGGTGCTCATCCGGAATAACCAGGGCACAATCGCAGTAGTTCTCCTTTGGCCACTGTCGGTGTCAAAACCGGCGGATCTCGGGTAGGGGGTCCCGAACTGTGCGTCTAGGCGGATGGTAACAGGAGACAAGGGACACAATGTTTACCCAGGTTCGGGCCCTCTTGATGGAGGTAAAACCCTACGCCCTGCTTGATTGATATTGATATTGTGGATGTTTACAAGAGTGGATCTACCACGAGATCAAGGAGGCTAAACCCTAGAAGCTAGCCTATGGTATGATTGTAAGGGTTGTTGATGTTGTCCTACGGACTAGAGCCATCCGGTTTATATAGACACCGGAGAGGGCTAGGGTTACATAGAGTCGGTTACATTGGTAGGAGATCTACATATACGTATCGCCAAGATTGCCTTCCACGCCAAGGAAAGTCCCATCCGGACACCGGGAGAAGTCTTAAATCTTGTATCTTCATAGTCTTTGAGTCCGATCGATGATGATAGTCCGACCAATGATAGTTCGGTGATGATGGTAGTCCGGCTATCCGGACACCCCTAATCCAGGACTCCTCAAGAGCTCCCTGAACCAGGCTTCAATGACGATAAGTCCGGCGTGTATATTGCTTGGCATTGCTAGGCGGGTTCCTCCTCCAAATGATAGAAGATTGTGAACACCAGGATAGTGTCCGGCTCTGCAAAATGAATTCCACATTCCACCGTAGAGAGAATAATAATATATACACAAGTTCAATCTGCTGACGTTTTCTGTGGCATGACGTCACACCACGACCAAGCCATTACCCGAATTGTTTTTTACTTTACCACCTCAGCGCATTTAGCGAAGCGGTTTCCTTGGCACGTCTTGTCGAAGCAGAGATCGTGTTTCCCCTCAATCCGGGATTCTCATCAATACGGACGTGGGTAACCCAATCGCGCCATTGATGGTGACGCTTGGGAGATAAGCGAGTTTTACTAGGCCAGTGGGGGACGCGTAGACTTCGCCCGCCCATATAATGGATAAGGATTCACCATCTCACCTACGCCTTCTTCCTCCTTTGCTTATCCATCTCCTCACTTTTCGAGCTCCAGCGCCCAAGTTCACAAGATCTCGTCTCAACCTTCTCCGACCATGTCCGGAGCGGGAGGTAAATGGTTGGCCTCCACCGTTAAGGAGGAGCACATCGCCAACTGCACAGCGCGGATACCTCTCCGACGACATCAAGACCGGCTGCCCGACGAGGGGCAGCTCATCCCCACCCCAGGCCCCATGAGAGGGTCGCCTTCCTTCCCCACTTCCTCCGCTGGATCGGGCTTTCCACTTCACCCCTTTGTCCGGGGCTCATGTTCTACTACGGCCTGGATTTCCATGATCTGGCGCTGAACTTCATCCTCAACATCTCGGCGTTTATAAATGGGTGCGTAGGCCTTCCTCTACATCCAGCCCCACTTGACTTGTGGCTCAAGACCTTCAATGTCAAGCCGAAGGTTGTGAAGGGCACTCAAGCGGAGTGCGGAGGCGCCATGTTGGGCAAGATGCCCAACGTCCTTTGGTTCGAAGGGGCCTTCATGGAATCCGTCAAGGGGTGGCAATCGAGGTGGTTCTATAACACCGAGCCGCGTGACCCTAAATGGGCGGCGGCCCCCGAGTTTAGATCTAGTATCCCCACGCAGCTCACCTCTTGGAAAGAGAAGGGCTTGCTGTGGGGTAGTACGAAGGAGCTGGCGGGACTCCAAGCCTGCATCAAGAAGCTGGTGAAGAAGCTCAGGCTGGTTAACATGGTCTAGGTCATGCTCGTCCGCCGGATTCTCCCATGCCAAGAGCGGGCATTCAATCTATGGAAGTTCGATCCGGAACAGCACCAGGCGCTGAGCAAGCTCTTCGACACGACGTACGAAGGCGCCTGGAAGGTGTTGTTCAAGGGCGCCAAAGCCCCCGCATCCGCGACTGAAGATCGCGGATTTCGCTCGCAGCGCCAGGCCGACGAGGTAAGTGGTTCTACCCCTTTACGGGACACTTGTTTTTCATAGTTTGACTCTATGCGGGTTTTAATTTCCCCTTTTCCTTTGACAGGACTGGATGAAGAAGGCGGAGCAGATTACCTGTCCGGCTCCTATGCCAGAAAATCCAGTAGACGGTCGTCTAGCGAAGCTGCTGGTTCCGGCACCGCACGTGGTGCCGGAGAAGAAGGCCACGGGTGCTCGAAAGAGCTCCCGTTTTCAGGTGTCCGACGACTCCGGGGCGGACTCCTCCCCCGAAAATGAGGAGGAGGAAGAAGACTCTCTGCCAGAGGAGGGAGAGAGGAAGAGGAAGGCTTCCCCAACAGGGGAGGCTGAAGGGTCCAAGAGGGGAAGGACTATTCCCCCGGACAGCTCCGCCAACATCAACGTTGGCGAGGAAGAATGGCCTTCAAGGGCCAGGCCTCCATGCCGCATACTGCCTGTAGTCCGGCCAGTGATGATCTCCCCGCTTCATCGAGCGGGTCGTTGGCTCCGTCGGATGTAGACTCCATCCCGACCGCCTCCACCCCTTGCGACGCCGAGGACGCCGAGGTGGGATCCCAAGAAGGGACCCATCAGGGGGAGGCTCCGGAGGCGCCACAAGGCGTCCTCCCGGACTTTGAGCTGGACTCCACAACAGAACCCGCAGTAGTTCGGGAGTCCGGCCGGCGGCCCCTTCAAATGAAGGGCAAGACCGTGACGCCGGCGGCTTCCGTCCAACCGGAGGCGCCGGGCAATTTGTTGGAGGCGCTGCAGAGCGCTTCCATCGAGGAAGAACACTGCACTATTGTGAGTGCGGTGATTCAGAAGGTGCAGCTCGCCAAGAGCGGGCTGACCGAAGCCTGCAGTAGCCTTCTATCAGGCTTTGAGGTAAGAAGTTAAATATATGCAATGTAATACCGCATAGACAGTAGCCCCTGATGCTCGGTTCGGTGTTCGGAAAGAAAAGCGGACCGAGGATCTGAAAAAAGATATCTGTGAGGTTGCTAAAAAATTATGTCAATATGGGTTGCAGGCGCTGCTGACCTCTGCCAAGACCGATTGCGGAGGTCGGTGCTTTGAAGCAGGAGCTCGAGCGGTCCGGGCAAGAGCTCGGCCGTGCCAGGAAGCAGCTCCAGGACAAAGAAGGTGAGTAACAACACTTTGAACTTGTACCTTACAGAAAAGGATTTAGGTTGCAACAAAAAATAACAAGGATAACATGGGTACTGCAGGGGCCACGAACAAGGTGGTGACCACGAAGGAGGCCGTGGTCTGCGTCAACGCAATGCGGCCACGGAACGGGCAGAGCGAGAAAAGCAGGAGGCGCGGGTGGCGGTGGTTCAGCAAGAGCTACAGGCTCTCATGGAAAAGCATGAGAGTTTGGAGCGTGACTCAAAGACTCGAGAGTCCGAGCTTGCCTCGGCCCTCGAAAGTGCCAAAACCGCCAAGGCCGAGGCCCATAAGTCCCTTCAGGAGATTGAGTTGATGAGGAAGATAGCGGCGGGTAAGGCATTTTTCATCCAAAGCAAGCATGTGAATGTAAATTACGTGTTACTTACCCAAATTCGGAGCTCTCGAGGCGTTTGCAGATCTGCCTCGAGCGTGTCCGATGCCGCGATTCTACCGAGCCGAGGAGGGAGCTCAACGGAGAAGGTCTTGGTCTCGATATCGAGGCTGGCCATCCAGTGCCCCTAGCGACCAGCTGTAGCAGCTGGTCGAGCTCCATAAGGTGGCCGAGCAGGCCATGAAGGGCCTCATAGTCCGGCTGTGGCCTGGAGAAGCCGTGCCTGGGAGCTACTTCGGCCTCGTGCGACGGCTGGTGGATGCGTGCCCCTGGGTGGAGGTTATCAAGCGCTCCGCCTGTATTGAAGGTGCTCTTCGGGCCCTTGCCCGTGCAAAGGTGCATTGGGGCAAGCTGGATGCGGAGAAGCTAATCACTGACGCGCCACCAGCGGGCAAGGAACATCGTACGCCCGAACTGTACTATAAGGCTATCCTGAAGGGTGCCCGCAAGATTGCGGATGAGTGCCCCAGGGATGTAATTTTTGAGTAAATTTGCAATGTGTTATCCTGTGCGCTGAAAACTTTGTTCATATGCGCTAAGCAACGCTTGTTAATTTAAAATATTACCTTCTGTGCGGCCGTTTATTAAATCTGAGAGATGGCAAGTCGTCGGCTTCAGCCCCCATGCCACAAGTGCTGGGGTGTTCGGGATAAACTTGAGCGCTCTAGTTCCCATTTTTGGGTCCATCGAGGGAGGCGCTCAACACAACGAACAAGGCAACCGGACTTATAGTGCTTGAACACTCTCACTTAGCCATAGAATTCTATAATTTTAAATTTCGTGAAGCCCCTAGTATTGGGAGGACCAATTGGGGCGCTATCCACGCCTTCGTCGGACATAATCCGAACTTCGCTCGAAGCGGCGAGGGTCTTTAAGGACCCGAAAGGACCACTCGAACAGCGACCAGTCTCTCGCCTTATCGTGATGTCAGTTTTAGCTTTCTCCATCGAGGCGTTAACCCGGCTCAACCGGGCGCAATCGCAGTGGTTCTCCCATGGTACCTTAGCCGATAGAACGGAGCGTAAGGTGCCAAACATGGGAGCCGGGCAAACCCAACTATTGACCCAAGACATGATTCGGAGCCGATTCATATAATGCTATAAGTTCGGGGTGCCG